>PPLF02000001.1:0-1200000 GCA_003706395.2 Danielozyma ontarioensis
CTGGAATTGTACCAGTACTCTTGGTAAACTGTCCTGGAATGGTACCAGTGGGCTTGGTGAATTGGCCTGGAGTGGTCTCGTCACACGGAGTAGTATCAGTACTCTTGGTAAACTGTCCTGGAATTGTACCAGTACTCTTGGTAAACTGTCCTGGAATAGTACCAGTGGGCTTGGTGAATTGGCCTGGAATTGTACCAGTACTCTTGGTAAACTGTCCTGGAATGGTACCAGTGGGCTTGGTGAATTGGCCTGGAGTGGTCTCGTCACACGGAGTAGTATCAGTACTCTTGGTAAACTGGCCTGGAATAGTACCAGTGGGCTTGGTAAACTGGCCTGGAGTAGTACCAGTGGGCTTGGTGAATTGTCCTGGAATGGTACCAGTGGGCTTGGTGAATTGGCCTGGAGTGGTCTCGTCACACGGAGTGGTATCAGTACTCTTGGTAAACTGGCCTGGAGTAGTACCAGTGGGCTTGGTGAATTGGCCTGGAGTGGTCTCGTCACACGGAGTGGTATCAGTACTCTTGGTAAACTGGCCTGGAGTAGTACCAGTGGGCTTGGTGAATTGGCCTGGAGTGGTCTCGTCACACGGAGTGGTATCAGTACTCTTGGTAAACTGGCCTGGAGTAGTACCAGTGGGCTTGGTGAATTGGCCTGGAGTGGTCTCGTCACACGGAGTGGTATCAGTACTCTTGGTAAACTGGCCTGGAGTAGTACCAGTGGGCTTGGTGAATTGGCCTGGAGTGGTCTCGTCACACGGAGTGGTATCAGTACTCTTGGTAAACTGGCCTGGAGTAGTACCAGTGGGCTTGGTGAATTGGCCTGGAGTGGTCTCGTCACACGGAGTGGTATCAGTACTCTTGGTAAACTGGCCTGGAGTAGTACCAGTGGGCTTGGTGAATTGGCCTGGAGTGGTCTCGTCACACGGAGTGGTATCAGTACTCTTGGTAAACTGGCCTGGAGTAGTACCAGTGGGCTTGGTGAATTGGCCTGGAGTGGTCTCGTCACACGGAGTGGTATCAGTAGTCTTGGTCTCTTTACCTGGAGTGGTATCCGTGGGCTTGGTGAACTGACCTGGAGGTGTCTGAGTGTCTTGACCTGGAGTGGTCTCGTCACATGGAGTGGTATCAGTTGTCTTGGTGAATTGACCTGGGGTGGTATCGGTAGTCTTGGTCTCTTTACCTGGAATGGTATCCGTGGGCTTGGTGGTCTCGTCACACGGAGTGGTATCAGTGGTCTCGATAGTACCAATTGTATGTGTATCAAATGTCTTGGTAGATGAAGTTGTGGCTGCAGTTGAGTCACATGGATAAGTCCAGGTTGAAGTCAAACCATGTGTATTAGTTCTTTCCACAATCGAATGGGTTTCAGTTAAAGGACAGTAAGTTGTGAATTCAGTGGTGGTTCCTTCATAGACAGTTGTATATACAGTCACACCGGTCTCGTGAGATGAAGTAGAACAACCTTTGGCCACGCAAGAAGTAACGGTAACAACTTCAGTCTTTTCAGCAGTGCAGGTTTTGGTATAAGTGGTAACGTCATTCCATCCAGGGTATTGACCTTTCCCATTTCCCTGTATATTGTGAGCAGACACAATTGAAAGAACACTAGCAACCGCAATGGCAGTATTAGCTCTCATAGTGAATGTCTTTGAGGAATTTACGAAACAAAATGAAGGGAAAATCAATGACCATTGGGGGTTTATACCGTATTATAAGCTTTTCGTCCGCCTCTTCCTTGACTCCTGCTGAAAATTTGGCATCTCGAGAATAAGGTGCTATGCAACGAGTTCTAATTTTAGTTCACCAAATTGGTTCATTTTCATCGATAGACTACCCTATTTCGACAACAGAGCCTGTGAAGCAGGTGCCTCAAAGGTTCTGATTACTGCAAAATGCATCCTGTGACAAAAAGCAAAGAAAAAATATTTATGCGTGTAAATCACACTACTTGTTGCCCAATCTCTAGTGTTGCATTTCTTACACGACAAAACGCTTGACGCAGTACCTTGCCTGTAGTCGATGATGCCGAAGTAGAGTTGCACCAAAGCAAGTATATGTACCTCCTTCATAATTGATAATATGACCAATGCGATGATTTAGCTGAATGCATTGGTGCCGTGGCCGCCGTAGAAGGATTTTCATGATTAACGACTCTGGTCAATGAAATTTCTGATTTCAATGAAGTACCTATAGATGTGGAATAGCTATGGATGTGAAGTTTTCGTTCACTCTACGCCTTGTTTTAAAGGTGAATTATACATGGACTCATTCTGATAAACGTCAAGAATGTTGAGTATGTGAGGCGGACTTGATTTCCCTCGTCTTGTATGTACCACTTCTTATTTTATTCCCCGTTAGTTACTCAGAATTAAAAAACCCTTTTGGGTTAAACCTAGCGTTTTTACGCTAATGAAATCTTTTTCAGGCTTACCGCCACGAACTGATTTTCGGCGTTCGGGTTGTCGGATTCATGCCGGTAATGACGTTTGCTGATGTGCCGTGTATTCGCAATTCTACTCTACATGTGAATAAATTGGCGCCGTTGGATAAACAGGTATGGACATTGGCGAGCCTCGTCTGGATCGTCAATGCGTATCAGCTGTAGAGGTGGGAATCTGCGTCGTTTTATCGGAATTTTTCTCTTGCATGCATAAAAATCGAGGTGAATGAAATTGTTGCTCACTTTTTCCATTTACGAGGGACTTCATGTATGCGTGGAAACCGCCGTTTTTCGGTTGCATGGATTCCTATTGTTTTTATTGCATGAGTCTTTATTGTTATTTCGCAATCTTCGGCATCAAACCAATTTAGTTGTTTGTTACAATTGACGATCTCCCTTGATTATATTGTTGATACCGCCTGTATATCGCCTGTAACCTCGCCAGCGCATACAGTCATGCATATACTTTCAACATCATTGCATATGATTCGTCCCGAACTATTTTGCCTACTTGGCACTATTGGTTAAATCTACATCTATTACCTGATTGTTGACGAGAATTGTATGTTACAACTAATAATGTTACCAATACTGAGCTTAACGAGAACCTATTTTTTACTTCCGGTTGGTTCTGTTCTACTTGAATGATTCCTTTCCCGAAGATAATTCTATAATTAGGCCATAAGGCAATTGTATTCGTCTAACCCTATAATATTGGACACCGTTTTCTAATGCAAGCTCAATGATAAGGTAGTATTATCAGGCGAACCTGAAGTGCCAGGCCTCCTCCTCACAAATTCTTTTTTCTTGATGGGCGTCAAATCACAATATGACCGAAAGCCTTTTATTTCCGTTTGAAGTTTCCCTTCTAAATGGGGTACATTTGATCCTTCGATTGACCGTCTTTTATCAAGAATACACGCATGGGCGTTGTACCTCACGGCCGCATTTCTTTTACCAGCTGTGCGGGTATAGGTGCTTAACTATCAAATCAAAAAAAGAAAAAATATTATATTTGTGATGCCGTCAATGTCGTAGGCTAGACAATATTTTTCAAAATCTCTTATTTATTCTTGTTTTTGATAGACGCACCTTAGGCACATTCTCCATCCGACAAAACCTACTCGACTATATCGGTTGATCCTTTTCTCTATCAACATTGTTACATTCCTTCACAGCCCCCTGGCAATTATGCTATAATTACCCGATGGGCTTTCGTCAATGTCAAATTCAGATTCGACACTATGACATAATTCTGAGGCAGACCATTGCGATGCATGCGATTCGTCGCCTACTGTATGCTGCTCTAATGGCAAGACCTTGGCTCTTTTTTTTGGTGTTGCCGTGACCGTCTCCCTTCTTTGTGTTAAGATGAGACCAGATATAAGCAGAGCTTGAGGGTGAAGGAAAAGAATTAGTGAAAAGAACTAGGAAGAAAGGGCACTTTAGGGCCATGTTACTTCTACCGTTGTCAGATGCATGGTATGGAGGGTTTACCGTAAAGAAGTAAAGCGTCTATATAATTTAGTTCTCACTCTAGACTACCAACGCGCCATAGTTCAAGATTCATAATAGTAAATTTGCCCATTTTGACATTAGAATCGGAATCATGGAGGTTTAAAATTTCATTACCAAAAGTTTCACACTGATAACTTATACCTCGGTAAAGACTTTTATCAATCCATAAACCATTCTGGCCTCCTGAAGAACCTATAGCAATATAGTCGTGATTGGAAAAAATAAGGTTATCATTCATTCCCGTGTAAGGGAACGCCTTAAATCGAATGGCATGGTCTGGATCCGTGGTCTGGCTAAACTCTTGTGAGCCTAACGGCATGTGGTTAAGTCTCCTGGGATCATAATGCTCCACTTTCCAAAGAAAGCATTCTCCGTTGCCATAGTATCGTTTCGAATCAACCGCCTTAAGATATTCATTGATATAGCATCCAAAAATATTCTTTTTCTCGTCTCGTATGATCAAAACGTACCCTTGCGGTCGTTTCTTCTCCATCCTATTATTAGATCCCCCAATCACCGTCATGTGTTTCACAACAGAATCTCCGTACCCTGTTTCTCGCTTCCGCTTTTGTGAGAGTTGATAATCTGGAGAGCAGTTCCGATAGAGAGTGTTTAAAGAAATCCCATCATGTTCAAATGAGTAAACCAATTCCCATTCGTCGAATAGTTGCAACCTTGGAGGAAGAAGATTGCGTATGTTATTGGCTAATTCTTCGTCTAGTAAACGATGTTTGGTGCTATCTTTATACCCTTTGAGAACTAGCTTGGATAGTGGAGGAATTGAGCTTTCCCGAATAGAGGCTTGTGAACTAGTAGGCGACGGTGAAGGCGTTCGACTCTTCCATTTGAAAAGCGACTTCTTATTTGGAGGGTCGGTGTTTCCAAAGAATGACATTGTTGATCGGGAAGAAATATCACACCCAAGCGTGGAGAAATTATAATCCCTTTCTTGCGCGCCATCAAACGTTGGAGTACCATCATACACCCGTACATAATTTGTCACCAAATTTTGACCAAACTCTAAGCTGGTTGAAATAAACTTCTGCATTTCCAAAAGATCTCCTATATCAGAGTCAACGCATGAAAAGTGTTATTTATTCTTGTAATGAACTACTGATACTTCTGGAATCTTACCTGACTGTTGAGAAGCTCCACCCCAACCTTTACACTATCAACAAACTCAAGATGGGGGAAACTTTCGCCAAGCTTGGTATCGAGACCTGCCATACCAGCGCATCCTAGTAAAACACAGTCAATGTGTTCTTCCCTGAATTCTTCGAGAAATTCCCTAACTCTATTGTAGATTTTCTTGAACTCACTTTCTTCACTTAAGTCAAGAACACTAACATTCAATGCTCTAGTAGGAGCGAACTTGGTTACCGGAAATGTGGCTGATCCCACGAAGTCCCGGATTCCTTGGTCGAGTAGTGGTTCCCATTCATCAACACTGGTAAGAATAAACAGCTTTCGACCGTTAGCCAAACTATATAGTAGGGTGGCTTGCATTATTCCTAGAATTGGTTTGCGGGTGTGTTTGCCAAGAGAATGAACCAAAGGATGATCTGAATAGCAACAAATCAAGAATCCATCGAATTGGTCAATGGTCCCTCCATCGAGTAAATCTGGAAGCACAACCGCCTCCGATTTGATAGAAGTTTCTGACCCATTAATTTCGGGAGGTGCAGACGGTGGTGCAGTATAAAATGAGAGCTTCACACCCGGCGGAGTTTTCAAAATGTTTTCTAAGTTATCGGTGACTTTTTTCGAAGAGTTGGGGTTGATGACAAGAAGTTCAATCATGATAAGGAAAATGCGAAAACATTGTGAAGAAAACAGAGCGTTTTGTAGAAAAAGGAACGAAATTGCGAAAATTCGACTTTTCTCCAGATATGGCAAATGTTTGTGGTGGTGATTGATGCTGAAAAGAATCGATTGATCTGGCAGAAAGCCATTCTCTCATTAGCATCTATATCCGATCATGTGCAGTTTGGTATTACACACAAAGGCTTACGAATGAGTGGTGTCAATAATGCCAAAGTTACTCATGGCAAGGTCAGCTTTGATAGTGGCTTCTTCCATGACTACACCACTGAATTCTCCAATATCATGCCTGAAGGCTTCCAAAATAACCAATTCTCTTTCTTGATTAATTCGAAACATCTCCAGGTACTTTTTAAGAATTTAGAAAATGATGTGGAGTACATTTGCTTAAAAATTAACTGGCATCAGGATGCTCCAGAAGCCGCAAAGTATAAGATGCTAATTGAAATCAAGACTAAGAAAGGGATCATCAAAAAGTATCAAACGAGTTATCAACCAGTTTCACCCGATGAAGTCAACATTGCCCAAACCTACATGGAACAATTGAACAGAGGTGAAATTCACCAATTTGTCATTGAACAGTCGATCCCTAAAAATTTCTTAGATATGGTACCTGGCTCTACCGAAGATTTCAAGGTCGAAATCAAACATGGCAAACTTTGCTTTGCAGCCTATACCCGCCAGGTTTTAAAAGATCGAGAATACCTCAGACAACCCATGTCGGTGACGATTTCGCTCGGCATCGAGGAATTGTTCAACCTGAATCTCACAGAAGACACAAGCATATCCCTCAATTTCAGACTAAAAGACTTTAAAAACTTCATGAATCTCATTACGTGTCTTAAGCCGATGACTGACGGTGAATACGAGACTGTTGGTGATGCTACTTTCCAAGTCTATTTTCGAAAGTCCGGTGATCCCATTATTTTCGATAATAAATCAGGTCTGGTTCAGATACAATACGTTCAGATAACCAGTGATGATAAACACGAAGGTGAAAAGCGAACCCGGTTTGTACTTCCTACTCCTGCAGTTGTACAAAAGCCACCTCTGCATTCTGTATCACCTCCTCCCCCATCTCACCAGGACCCTTCTGAAATTGTGGACCACCTAGGTAATTACAGTCAAGAAGTCATTTTCTATAACTCTTTGGAGAGAGATTACGAGCCACCTAGCAAGCGACCGAAAGCAAATGAAACCTTATCCACAAAAAAGGCCATCGAAGGCGATATCAATTTCTTAGTGCCTAGTGATCACAGCACAAGCTATTCAGATGATGATGATTTTGATGAGAAGTATCTTGGTCCAACTCAAGTGGGAGATAAACCAAAATCCATTTTTGAGTAAATTGTCGAATAGATGTGTATATTAATGCTATTTATAGGAGCATAAAAGGACGCTTAGGATGTGGGACTCTTTCAAGCAGTAGCTGAATTTGTAGTTCGTACCGTTCAATAAATAAGCATGAATTTATGCTTTCGAAGGTTCGGAGGTTTCCGGCTTGTCAGAAAGATAATGATGCTTGATCCATCTTGCACCTTGTCCTAATTGAGTAAACTCATTGACAAAATGACATCCAAAGAGAAGATAGTTTTGAGGAGTGACCGCTAAAGAATATTTCATGAAAACTAAGGAATATAAGATTAAAGATCCTGTCATTGGTCCGGAAATCAAATCTGGATCTTTATTCAAGTCTAAAATAGCAGCCACTGGCACACCAAAGTTGGATACTGGTCCCCAGAAATGGGTTGTGAAGACGTATTTGAAGGTCTGCTTGTTAAAAAATTTTCCAAACGACATTGTCGATTAAGTTTATGGAGAAATGTGGAGTATTGGAAATTACTTTTCTCTGTCGGTGAATTGGCTCCCGAGTGGTGTACGGGTTCTCCGGCAGGCTCGGCCGTGCGCTACGATGATGATCCGGCACATAAATAATCTATTCTCTAGTCTAGTGATTTCCCATGAAGTCAGTTGTACCAAAAGAAGAAATTTCACTCGGAGTAGTGGAATCTGAGATAAACATACCCGTATGAGAAGTGCGTCTTTGTTGCTGACCTTGAAGCAGTTGCTGCGATTGCAGCAGCAAAGGCGGCTGTTGGAAGCCCAGATTGTAGATGGCCTGGTCATAGATGCCGTAATTGACCGGACGCATGTCTTGGGAGGTGGGACCTGGCTGAGTCATTTTGTGTTCGTTCAGCTGTGGCATATCACCATACGGAAGGGCGGTCACTTGTTCAAGTGCTGGACTTTGACTCTCATACATGCCAAATTGCGAAAGATGAACCAACTCATCATTCGCCTGGTCCAAGATGTTTCCCAATAGTGGTTGTTGAGACTTCAGTTCGTCATCAGACTCAGTTCTAGGTTTTTTGTTGGGGGCGGAATTATTCATGTCATCAGATGGTGAACTGAGATAGTAGGGTAAATTATCAGGATTGGTGAGCCAAAAAGGATCCCGCATATTGAAGCCAAGATAGTTTTGCAAACCTGGTTCATTATCAGAGAAGGTAAATGAGTTCATTTGAGATTGAGGAGCCATAGACGGATCTATTTGTGACTTGAGTTCACTCAAATCTTTTTGAAGGAGATGCTTTTGCCAACTTTGCTTTTGCTTCTCGTAAATTTGATTGATTTGCTGGATGTTCTTGTTAATGAGGTAAACAATGTTAGAAGACCAAAGTCGAATATTCTGATTAAGCACCTGGCTTACACGACGATCAAACTGGAGCAACGCATTCATCTTGTTCTCAAGTTGATGAAGAAAATGGGTACTGGGATCGGTCTCCTGGGCAGACTCGATGAATTCTTTAGATTTGTAGTTCAAGAATGTGAATATAACAATGATACCCTGGTAAATGAAAGAGTTCAAATATGGATAGTAGAGACGAAACAACTTACCAAATCGGATTTCCAGCAAGTATCTTTGCTCTTTATCAATATACTTGGTCAAAACCTTGTTTAGAAACATGGAGATGAATTCAATGGAATAATCGAGAAATTTAATCATTGAGTGTATAAGCAGCTTGGTAATTTTATCACTGTCAGGAGGGTCAAAAACGTTGATGAAAGGTTCAAACAATTTAGCCCGATTGATGTACATGGTTACCAAATCCACAATCACGTTTGTACGATCAATCTTTAAGGGAAGATGATTGCCCTCATCATAGCTAAGTTGATCATTCAGGTCACTGTCATTTTCAGTTTCAGCATCTTCATATTGTTTGCTGATAAAGTACTCAAGGAGCCGAATTTCTCGTTCAAATTTTTGATCGAGATTGAGAAGATCCTGAATGGTGAAATTTATCATAAAATTCTCGATCAACATCATGTTTGATAAACGCAAACATTCACTTAGTCCAATTTTCAAGAGTACTTGAGTCTTGGATGCATTGAGGTCAAATTTGTCACTATCAAATTCATTTGATGACTTGAGCACAAAAGAGTTGACTTGAATGGAAATGGGGTTGGGACGGCCCAAAACACTACAGATTTGGCCCGACACATTTTTGAGGGCAAACCACACCTTGAAGCGAGCCACATCATCATCTTCTTCCTCATCTTCCTCAGATTTCACTGGTGGTTCATTAACCTTATCAAGATTACGAAATTTGCCCATAACGTGAAGACCAATGGCATAAGCAATGGAACAGGTGTGAAATAACATCAGCCAACTTTCTTCGTATCGTTGATCGGTAAAATACCACTCGGTACAAAGAATGTAGGCTTGAATGGTGACAATAGACTCATTGATAAGGTTATGACGGAGCTTCTCAAAATTCTTATAGAGCACGTCATTTAAAAAAGCTGCCTTGCTCTTGTTATAACGCTTGAGAGCTTCATCAGAGCAGCTTATGAGCTTCATTTCCACAAATTCCTTTGGCGTCAATTTATGGGCAGCCAACAAAAGGATCATGTATAGCAAAAGCAAATCGTCATCATTTTCCCACTCCTTATCTTTGATGGAGTCATAAGTATCGAGAAACTTCAAAACTTGATCCTTAACAATAATGGTCTTATAATAGACATTACTAGAAAAGAAAAATTCAACAAGACTTTGAATGATCTCTATGTTGAGTCGATGAGTATCGCTAGAGTCAGAACTAAGGTCAGAATTTAGCTTTAGCACAAACGGAAGTGGCTTCTTTAAGAGTGATTGTTCGATCAACTTTGAAGAGTTAGAATCTTCATCCATGGTCTTATCGTTATCACTTGATTTTGCTTCGTTGGAAGAGTCCCCATAATTTAAGAGTTGATTAGGGGCTTGCTGGTCAACTTTCTTCATGGCTTCATCATCAGACTTTGAACTTTTCTTTTTCAATGATGCAATCATGAAGTTGGAAGATTGGGGCCCATAATATTTCTCACCCATTTCGGAAGTTTCTCCACTAATAGCGAGATGACCTTCACTCAGAGTCAGCGATTCGGCTTTGACAGATCGATCATATTTGGCCAATCTCGCCAAAAGTTGACGATTTTTCTGGGTGACTTTAAAGTTCTCTTGAAGAATACTTAGCTTTTCATTACGAAGAAGTTCGATTTCTTCGTTCAATCGAGATAAATCTTCTTCACTACTCTGATGAGAGTTCAGCAGCCCCGTGGTGTTGGATATGGTGGGAGGAGGATTAGGCAGATTAGAACTTCCCGAATCGTGTTCGGGTTCATTTGATTGACCGTCAATTTCTTCTTCGTTAATGGCAATATTCCGAAATGTGGATGGAAATTGACAATATATTTGCCTTTTCTGACACTGATTGCATGGTTTTCGCTTATTACACTTGATCTTCTTTCGGCGACAGGAGATGCAAGATATGGGAAGTGATTCATTCATGATTGCAAAAATGACCTCCCCCTAACAATGTAAACCTCTTTGGATGTGGTTTTCAAATAATGATGATGATGATGACTAAGGGAAAAAAATGGTCACAAGGATCATTAAATCTGAAAAGGAGTAAGCTGATGTGACTTCAGCTAAAGAATATAATAAAAATTCTAGGAATAACCCGAATTAAAGCGCCCTTTTTAGATTCAGTCCCTGTATGCACTGAGTTACCTTATTTGGTCACCGCTCTTTTTTTTTTTCTTTACGGCGTGGATGAAAGGATGTTAGAAACACTGATAATTTTTTAACTCCAGGAATGAAGCCATGTAACTGCTGCTGTTTCTGTATTCACTATCAGGGGATGGAACGCAGAAATAAATTAGAAGATGGAGAAGTTTTTTTTCCTTTCTTTGTCTTTCGGCATTTTTTTCTCGCTTTATTTCGGCTTGACATAGGATCATTCACGGAAGTCCGAGGTCAAACACAAACGAATCAAAAACTAGTGTCCATTATCGAAGAGAAAATTTTTCAAACATTGGTGGAAATGACCGTAGTAAAAGATTTGCGCTCACTAATGAAGTTTCTCTATAATCTCCTACAGAGGTACGGCTACTTAGGCCGGGCAACAGTTAGATTATATAAGACAAAAATCCTTTCGGATCACACAATACCGGTCACTTGTTCGAAGTAACATAGGATGAATCATCTTCCTTACAGGTCGTGAGGTTTTTTGGCAATTGTAAATTGTAAATGCAACAACTGGTGGAACCTAATTATGCATAGTGAATAACCGGATTTAGCTTTAATGCACGCACTAAAGCACTGGTTCTTTTAGAAATGAGATTATCATGAAGGCAACCCCCGTCACTACAAAGGCCATCAAAGGCTATTTGAAGTTTAACACATTAAATATAAACTTGATCTAACGGCTTGAACAAAGCTGATGCTTGGCTAAAAAAGTTTTTGGCGATGGTGCGCCAAGGTGGCGGATATGACCGATGAACTCGTTTGCGTCCCTGGGTCGCGCCTGAAAGTAAGTAAGAGTTGTAATCACCGCGGGCCCGTAAATGTGAGCAAACGAGGGTATTTTCTAGTCCTCACATTCTGACCTCATGATGGGTACATCGCTAACAAGGGCTAAACAAGGATAGTTAAGTCTCTTTCAGGATATTTTAAGCAAAAGCGACATCGATGATGAAGTTTACGGAGGAAATTGTAACGCATCGAAGCGAAGGGTAGAATGTCCGACAATCCCCAGGGGCGGGGTGGCGGTGGCGCGGGTCAATAGTGCCAAGCACAACAGCACACGAGATAGGATGTACGGGCGTTTGCCTTTGATGGAGGCGCGATAAGAAGTTCCCGATGCTAATGATTCCCATCAGGGAACCATACTACACGGACCGAACAGGAGGGCTGTTCAATACCCAAATTCAAGTATTCCGTAACCATCGTTACAAAACACATCGATTTTCTTATCCTGATGAATTATTAGTCAGGCCCGTGATCCTGGAGGTGGCTCCCACAGGGGCTCGCCGGGGATCCGTGGAGCCTTATCATGGAGATATTATCAACAAACCAGGCGTATCCGATGCATACCAGAAGATGATGATAGACGAAAGCGCCATTGAAAGTGATGAAGAAGATGGAGATCATGAGCAGATGTTAGTTAACAAGAGCAAGCATATTGTGCCTCCTAGGACGTTGTTATCAGGCGCTTGCGATAACTTTGACGAAATCCACCGTCCCAACTACGAGATTGACCTATCCATGAAAATTGCTCCAATAACTTATCACCACAATAATTTAAAAGATTTAGACGACGTTGCCAGTTTTCTCGACGGTGACACAGGTTTGTTAATGCCAAACCACCGTAGCCGGAGAGCATCTGAAAATGCCAGTGTTCCCCGCTGGCGGGGTCTGTTCACTAAAGACTACGATACAAACTTTACCTCGTCCACGTCGGTACCATCGGCCACGTATGTAGATGAATTCTTTCCGTAGCCGCTTCGGTCCTAATCATCGTTTTTTCATTTATATTTTTAATATCTATACAAGCTTATGCAAACAAGCGAGAAATCACCTCGTACGCGATAAGCATCATACACGGAATCAAAAAGTTGTCATTCAAGGTGGCAGAGCCTTCCAAGATGGTAGCCAACAAGCAACTAATGAGTAAATTTTCCCAGTTGGGCACCTTGTTGATCAATAAATAGTGGTCCACAGCGTACAACCCTCCGGCTGTAGAGAAAAAGAACGCCAAACTCCCCTGGAATGATTTTGTGCCCGAACGATACTTGATGGTGCCAACCTTTTTACCAATAGTAGAGGCAAGCGCATCTCCCAAGCCCAAGGTAATAAGGCCAATAAATGATCGAATGGTGACTGCTTCTTCAATAAGTTGATCATAAATAACCGGAATACTCACTCCCACCAACAAGAAAATATAGCTTAAATTAAGCGGGCCTTTTAAATCCTTAAAGTCCTGGAACACCAGAAGTGTATCGTAGAGATATTGACCCACAAACGTGAAGCGGGTGCTTCTAATGAGTTCCACGCCCATGAAAACCACCAACAGTCCAAGAAGGGCAATGGCAGTGAACTGGGGTTCCACCACCAAGGGGTATGACACCGTACCAAGAAGCACGTAGTGCCATACTTTTCTTCTTGAATTGAGTGAAATGTAATTGGAGAGACCATACAACACCGGAATAAGACCCGCGAGCGTCCCCACCCAGACTGAGAGAATTTGCACGCGAAGAGGGTGCGAGTCGTCATTAATGAATTGCCAAAGCCACTGGATGGGCTTTTCTTTGAGAATGGCTTCAAGCTGGTACTCAGTAGCGAAGTAGAAAATAGCTCCATAAGCAGCGGCCACCACAGGCGCAAGAAATCTGAAAGAAGTATAGGTGTATAACTTGTAGACCGGGAACCCTGCAAACAACGCCAACAACAAGGAAATAGCGAGCTTTTGAAAAATGACAATGGCCACATTGTAGTCAGTGGGCTTGAAAGGATTGAATAGTAAGTTTGCCAATACAACAGCCACTAAGTGGATTTCGGTCTTTGTAAGTGTAACATTATCACCAGACTTGTTTTCGTGGACCTTCGTCATATCAACATCGTCGAGATCCAAAACTTCTTCTGATAACTTGGTCTCGGTAGTTTCTGTTCCCTGGTTGACCAACTCAAGTCCACTGACAATCAAATAATAAAACACGCATAGCGCAATATATTGGGTATCAGCAGGATCCTCAGCACCATAGTAGATTTCGTAGTACATGATACTGCTGGCGACTTGCGCAAGTGGATGAAGGTTTTCGATAAGGAAATAATTAAGTGCAATGTTCACAAGGAGGAACCGTGACTCCACCAAAATCGACAATGCCATTGGAATAAAGATTCCATAAACGAGATTGAACTCGGGAACCCGAGGCTTGGCGAGATGTTCGGGATCTTTAAGGTGCTTAGAGTTCAGCGATCGGTAAGTCATCACCAAACCAAGCGCCACTCCCAACGCGTTGAAGCCCACCACCGGAGCCTTGGCAGCCATTTCTTCTCCATACTTTAAATAGAACACCTGACTGGTATATCCAATTACAAGAATCTGGAGAAACTTGCAAAAGTCCATATAATCATTGAGGAAATCTTGGGCCTCGTAAAGAAGTCTCACTGGAAGTGAAAGAGTAGCAGGATCTGGCTCCTTATCATCTTCGGACACCGCGGTTGTGGTGGACGACGGAAGACTCAGGATATCTTCTAATGCCTTTTCATCGGCAAAGACTGCTGCTGTCGATCTTGGCTTGGGCTTAGACGCCGTGGAGCTCTTGGTACGGCGAGCCATGATACGAGGTTGGATAAATGCTGCGGCAAAACATCCATACACCTGCTATCGCTGATCAGCTTTTTATAAAACTAAAGAGTACAACACAATTTGAGTCAACGACATGGGCCAACTTGAACTTTTTTGCTATCAACAAGATAACTAGAATCCGAAATCTTACGCAGTCCTTCAAATAAGCTTCCGCTTCTGTCAGATGATGACTCTTTGGGACATCGAAACGTGATATTAGCTCGAGGTATCAACTTGTAGGTCGTGTCTGGGTGATCCTCAACAAATTAATATAAACCCACCACCTCGTCCCCACACTTCCATTATACCATGGGCGCTCTTTCTAATCTTAAATTTTACGCCAAGAGTGTGGTACTTGGAATCCTTATATCGGGATGTGCCTCATATGCTTTTTTGGCCATGCTGATCCTCAAGCTATTGGGTAAAACCGAGTATACTCAGTACGTGATGGCTAGAGCCTTCAACTTCACTGTTTCCCATGTGTTGGGCATTAGGATTGAAATCAGAAATGCCGAAAGGTTACTCAAAACCCCTGCTGTGGTGGTATGTAATCATCAGAGTATCATGGACTTGCTTGTGTTGGGACGAGTATTCTATCCTGGCTACACTGTTACTGCCAAAAAAGCATTGAAGTATGTTCCCATCCTTGGATGGGTCATGTGGGGCTCTGGAGCATTTTTCCTCGATAGAAGTAAAGGAGAAAAGGCAAGGGCTACTCTCAATAAGGCCTTAGTTCAGTTGAAGAAGGATGATCGTGCGTTGTTCATTTTCCCTGAGGGTACCAGGTCCGCCACCAAGAAGTTGAACCTCCTTCCTTTCAAAAAAGGCGCTTTCCACTTAGCCAAACAGGCAAAGATTCCAATCATTCCTATTGCGGTCTCCAACTACTCCACTATCTTTCACTCCAAAGACAAGGTTTTCAATAGAGGTACCATCATTGTAGATGTGTTGCCCCCCGTGTCTACGGAAGACATTGAGACCAACGAGGATGTGACGGAGTTAACAGAGAGTGTCCGTAATTCTATATTGGCCAAAATTGAAGAGATAGGGTTTGCTCCTGTCTATGGCCAATTTCCATCTAAAACACAACGAGCAGCTGAGGCCGAAGCAGCTGTCACACTCGACGAAACCGATACAGACGTAGAGGTTGTTTCAGAAGGAACACCTCTTGTTTCCAAGAGTTAGGTCTTGCTCGGATTTACAACGAATTTGAAAACGAGACTGGCTGACGCCAAAAATGCTTATAGCTAAGTATGTATAATCTAGATGTGAATACAAACAACCATCACTCGATGATCTTGGCCTTCTTTTTTTTCTTCTTTGACTTGATCGCAATCACCTCTCCATTATTGGTCGATTTCGAAGGCAGCTGGTCCTTGAATTCTTCACCATCATTGGGTACCGCCTCCTTTGACTCCTTTGACGAATTCTTCTTCTTTGATTTCTTCTCCTTCTTCTGCTTCTCCTCTCGGCTACGCGATTCGTCCGCAAGCTTTTGCCTCATAGCTTCTAAATCCACGTTGTACTCAAAGTCCTTATCGGTCAATGAGTTGTTCTCGGAAACGTTAGAAGAAAAGTCGAAGTTATCCAAATTAGAGGAGTCTATCTTGATTCTGTTCTTCTTCACTTTATTGGATTTGATGCTCTCGGCAGGCGGAGACACCTCCTCAACTTCATCTGGAGCTCCTACCGTTTCCTCGGTGAGAACAACTACCTTGTGCCTTCTAGTTTTACTCGGCTTGGTCTTAGTAGTTCGCTCCGAAACGTGCACCAGGCTGGTCTCACTACCGTTTTCGGTCGGAGAGTGCTTCTTGAGTTTCTTCTTCTTCTTTTCGATGGATGAAGTCAAGTAGTATGGATCATCCATGATTCGATCCATCCTTTCCTTGCGGCGAAGATTTTCCTGACTGCCGGACACCACCACTGGAGACACTTCTTTTTCCTTTTCTTCTTCTTCGTCATATGAAAAGATCGATTCTTGATCTGATTCCTCACTGTCTCCAAATGAAAGGGGATCGTTGATGACGGTGTTCAAGTCAAGGTTTTCTGGAATGGGTATTTTTCTTTGTGCAGTGGAAGAAATTGGATTAAGACTGTACGTGTGGAAGAAGGAAGGAAGTACCTCGGTGAGAAGAATAGGAAGTGGCACATGAGATTCACGTTCCTCTTCTTGTTCAATAACCAACTTTTTCACAGAATCGGACGATTCGCCAGACCCCTCTTCGTCTTCTGACGATGAAACCTGTTCATACTCATCATCTTCGCTCTCCGCTTCGCTCTCATCCTCGTCGCTATCGCTATTGGTATGGGAACTTCTAAGCTTGCGGTAATATTCCAACTCTTTCGCCTCGAGTGTGTTAATGTACTTCATCTCTCCATTTGTAAGTGCTTCAAAAACAAGCTTGAGGAACTCCAACCAAGAAAGCGAACGCTCCTGGACTTCATAGTTTTCATGGGTTTCAAACTGGCTCAAAAAATTAATCACCTTATAGAGGTAAAATCGGATTTCGTCTGTCTTTTCCTGCGATAGTTGATGGTTGACGGCATAAAAACTAATGTAATCCTGGCAAATACCACTGAAAATTTTCACCAACGCTTGGGTAAGTACCACTAACACCTCGGCCTGAGATAGTCTCAACAAAGCGTGTGAAATAGGAAAGTAACCATCAGAAGTGATACCGAGCTTAACATCGACCAGATAATTAACCAACGTATTGAGTAGCTTGATCTTTTTGCCAAGATATTCCACCGGCAGTGCTTCCTCTTCCTCCTCTTCGTCTTCCTCATCGGAATATTCTGATGGGCGGAAATCATCAATGTACTCTCCCACAATCCAATAAAGATCTTCAAGTATCACAGGACACACCTCGAGCACCTTCGGATTGAGTAATAAATTGAACGCCACTGTTCGAAGAAGATACGAACGTATAGACGGGACTTTGCATGCGAGAGATTTGAGTTCGTTTCCTAAATCAGACGCAATTAGAGCCGAAGTCTTTGGAGAGGTACCAAAGGTATTGGGTAATAATAATGTATCTTCAATCATGTCACGAAGAGTATCAACGTACCAGTCGAAGTCGGTCATATTGGCATAGTTGTTCTGACTGGCAACCTCTATTATCTTGCTTGTAACCTCAAGCTTGATGGAATCAGACAGAAGGTTTTGTTTTAAAATGACAACAATGGACTCAATGATTTCTTGGAGATTTTCTTCATTGGCGAGATAATGGACAATTTCAAAACATTTCAATTTGATTGATAGATCGTAGGTAGCCATTAAATGAGTTATAAGGCCAGTCAACTTTTTGTCAACCAATGAAGGGAAAAGCTTGATGATTTTGACCAACGCCAATAGTCCCACAAACACAATGTTGGCGTCGCTCTTCATTTCTACCGATGATTCAAAAATAATATCTGCACAGAGCTTTGCAGTGGCCTTGTCCTTTAAGGAATCAGAAGAGAGCATACTACCATTGACAATGCAATTGATACCCTCGAATCTCAACGACCGAGCGTCGGTCCTTTCCAACATAGTTAGAATAATGGGGAGAATTTTCTTCTTTAATCGAGGTTCAACCTTGGATATGCTCTGAAAGAGCTTAAGAATTCTGATGATCAACCAGTTATTCTCGGTGTTTTCAAGAATGGTGAAGAATTTGGGAACATAGTTTACAAATACCGTGGGGCTCTTTTTGGAAATCTCGCAGATCACATTGATGGTGGCATTGACCACGGCCACATCGGTGTCATCGAGCTTTTCGATGATTCGATATATGTTAGATCTTAAACTGTCTGGATACTGGAGGAAAATTTTATACATGGCGAGGACAGCTTTCTTTCTGATGTAGGGACTGGAATGGTTGATCTTTCTCAATACATCTTCGTTGATGTCCTTGGATAGATTAGGCGTAACGATGGTGGCAATTCCACTCAATGCCAATCCAACTTCGATGTGATTCTGGGAATTCAAGTCCTTTTTGAACTGGTTGGTGGCAAGAATCAATAAGTCTTGTTCATTCTTGAACGACTGCATAGCGGCCAAGTATCCGATACGTTTTTGTTGAAAATTGCTAGAACTCATTACTTCCAAAATCTGGAAGTTACACCACAGCATATCAAAACCCCACATTTCAAGGTACGCCAACTTCAACACAGCCATAGCCTTTATTTCCAAATCGGTGGTGTTCAATTCATTTCGGCATTCCAAAATAGCCCTATCCAAGAATCCCAGTAAGCTTTCTGGACTTTCCTTTGAATGCGACCGGATTCCTTTAACAAGGTCAGAAAGACTCTTTTCAAATGATATCCCAAAAGGTTTAAGTCGTGCCAATACCTCCGAGTTTTGTAATTGGAACGACATAGACTTTGCAAACAGTGTTTATCCTCAGGATGTTTGTTCGCGATTATCAACACCCGTGCCACCATGTCTTCCTCAGACCATCTAAATACCACCGCTCCAGAGTTAGATGATCTGAAGTCAATGGTCCGACCGACAGTAATTGAGACCATTGAAGATGCAAATTCGGAGGTCAATCAAGTACCAAAACTCCACAAGTCTTCGTCCACAGCAGGAGGGATTTCTCCACATCTGACACTTCCCAAAGACCCTGAGGAAGTCAACCAGGAGAATTTTGGAAACTTGACTGACGATGATTCAGATTCAGATGACTACATTTTGAGCGAAGATGAAGAGCGGCTTAATTATCCAAGTAGCTTATCAGATCACGCTGCTTATCTTCACAAGACCCTCTCCGATGCTCTCGACTCTCTCCTGCTAGATAAATCTCTTGCTTTACAAGCGCAGTTGAGCGGCACAATCAACAATGAAAACCAAAAACTTCTTGAAAAGAGGCAAGAACTTCACCAGCGGCTATCCAAGCTAAAGGAACTCCACGCTTACTACTTTATTGGGAACAAGAGCACCCGCATGGGTCAGCTACGGCGCGATATGGGAGATATCGAGAGCAGAATCAGCAAGCTTACCAATGGGCAAACCACGCTTTTCAGTTCGAAACCAGGTGTAAGCCAAAAGTATCCCGTTGAATTCAACCAAGCCAGAGATAAGGTAATTGAGCGCACATAATCCAGGGTCAGCTCTACAATTTTCAAGAATCGTAGATCGAGTTCATGATTCACTTATATAAAAGACCCACGCCATCCATCCACGAGCTGGTGTATCCATATAATCCCACAAATTTGCAGCCCGTGGGAACTTCAAGCACCGACAAATGGCCACCGGCTGCATTGCCAAAGATGGGAGACCGTCTTCCAGAAGAGGTCTCAATCTGCACGGCATCAATCCAGGCCCCATTACGGAAATAAAGCTTGGTAATGTGCTCTCCGGGACCTAACTCAAAATCGGTGTAATGAGGACGCTCATTACCAATCACCACCGAAAACTCCGTGCCTGTATTCCTGCTGGCCTTGCTGGCCAACTGGCTAAAATAGTTTCTTGCTGGTACTGGCGGAGCACTATCGATGTTTCTAAAATAAAATTTCATACCATCGAGAGCGCTTCCATAGAATATCCTTACTTTGTAGACACTGTCTCGATTGAAAATGGCATGCTTTTCCAGACCCTTAGCCTTTCCAAGCGTGGCACTCTTGATTACCCTAGTGCCTCCAACGTCAGTGAAGCCTTCAGAGCACTGCTTTTTAAAATCTTGGATAAAGGATTGCCCTCCCAACGAAAGAACTCGTACGCTGAATTGTTCAGTAGCATTTTCGGGACTGGCCTGGGAAAGTTGTTTGAAAGCAGTCTGCAAATTGAGAGTTACTCGGGCTTGTGGACCAGGTCCTCCATACAGCTGAGGGTAGTATACCATGTGATGGCGAGCAAAGTCTTTGACAACGATTTCAACGAGATAAATACCCGACATCGACGTAAATTGCATGCCAGTGTCCGGAAGAGGGTAACTCAAAGGATTCGATTCAACTACTTTCCCCCACTTAGTTTTCTTAACCTTCCCAAATGACTTGTCATCAGCATCGATAGGGATGGTGAACGAGTCATGGTAAATAAATCTTACAAGATCAAGCACGTTCCAGTGACACTGTTTAGCTTCTGGCCATGATTGCCCCATAATCGCTCCTGGCGCCTTTGTACGAAGACATTCAAGTTCTCTGGTCATGAAGCTTCGGTTCCACCATATATAGCCACGATTCATGACACCCTTTGCTTGATGAGGGCATCCGAGTAAATGCCCAATCTCATGCATGAACGCACCCATAGTTATATTGAGACATTCCCAACTGGTTCCACACTGATTACAGTCATTGGCCACTTCTTGCTTGGATAAACGGGTAGCATCAAGGAAACTAGGGATGATAGCAGGGAACGTGGAGGGCCAAGAATGTAAACCATGGGATCCAAAAATCGCCAAGTACACATCCTTACCATTACCTCCGAGTGCCGCGTGGGCAGTGATCAAGTTTTGCTGTACGTCCCAGTGGCTATCAAGATAAAGTACAGCACATTGGATGGCAATGCCTGCTTTTTCATATGGCTGGTAAAAATCAGACTTCCTGATAAGTTCTCCAGCGTGTTCAAACAATCCACCAATGTTGGAGGCCTTGGGATTTTGCTGAGCCCAATCGGGGTCCCGTAGTTGAGCCACTGTCTTGTGAGAGCGGATGACATGGACTTTGACTTCTCGATGAGGTTCAGAAGAATTCACGGAACCGTAACCGAAAATCCCCTGATTAGCGTTATCTTCTTCAACAATCTGAAAGGTTCTGTTACTAAGTCCAACTCTTCCACACTCATCTTGCGTATAGGCTTGCATCATCCGGCCTGCTACCTTCAACTTGGCCACAGCAGTTTCAAGCAGCGCCACTTCTCCGCGTTGTAAACGATACGAGGGCATATCATAGACACCATGGGAGTCTGATCCCAACACAACGCACAAGTGCACTGGTTTGTTAGGAAGGTGTTCGTACAAAAGCGACAATGAGGCGGACTCAACTACCTGACGGGGTCCCTGTGATTCTTGGAAACCAAAACAGTTGACAAACGAGTTGGAACTGGAGGTAACCGAGAATTCGTTTAGGCCTGGGGAAACGTGTACTATAAGTTTGAAGTGACCGTTCACAATTTCACCACATGATGGTGGGAACACTCTGTTTTTATTATTGATGAATTCTACCACTCCCAGAGGTAACGAAGAGATACCAGAGATAATCACTGATGGTGACGACACAATTTCTTGGTTCTCGTAGTTAAAAGAGAGAGGCATTTTGTTAATTGCGACTTTACCCTATGAAGAGATCAGCTGCCAGTCTAGCAGCTGCACGGCATTGGAAGAAGGTAAAGGCTGACGATGGGCTGATGAGTGCAGAAAACTTACGGCCAAACCCCTTACTACAGGGTGATGACGAAATCGAGGGAGCACGCTCACGGCCCATAGAGGTGGACGGCAGTGTTACTAAACAGGAAAGCACCTCCTTAACTGGGGGGCTTAGGGAATCCACTTCAAATGATACCAACCTCCCGTCAACGATTCGGCTACTACACAATCCTAGCTATGAACTCCGAGATGCTTATTCTCAGGAGGTGAATCAGGATACGGTAAGAATTGATGATTTGGTAGGGACCTCGGACCTTACCCAAACGTTCCAGTTTAACTTTAGCATTGATGTCCCTTTCTTCCTTCAGTATTTCCACCCTGATAACAGAAGTAACTGTGACATCACATTTGTTAGTGCAAGTATGGTTTTATCACCTGAACTGCCCAGCAACCTCCGAGAGATTGTAGTGGACTTGCCCAATAGGTTTGCTTCTCATCACACGAAAATGATGGTAAACTTCTACGGAGATGGTACTGCGGAGGTGATAATAATGACATGCAACTTGACCAAGTTGGATTTTTCAGGTTTAACCCAGATGTTGTGGAGAAGTGGCAGGGTCAAGAAGGGCCCCACCACCAGTATTTTGGGAAAAAGATTCGTCAATGACCTTTGCTGGTACTTGAAGAGGTACAACAAGTTCAAAATCACTCAATTGGCCACCGTGATTGCCAACTATGACTTCACTGGTGTTGACATTGAAATTTTGGCTTCAGTTCCCGGTAAGCAGGGCGTTGTAGTTGGAGAGCGAGAAGAAGCTTACGGTTGGGCCAAATTGCGCCAGCTTTTGAAACGTAATAATTTGCTAGCTACGTCTCCGACCGTGCACCACAATGTTGTTGCTCAGGTCACCTCGGTTGCTTATCCGTTTTCATCTGAGAAAGGCCAAACGGCGTCGGTGTTCTCACACCTTCTATGTCCCATAATGTTCCCATCGTCGGTACCTTTAAAACCAGGTGCTCAGTCATTCGAGCTACACCAGGCATCCCACAACTATACTCCGCATCTTATCTTTCCGTCGACCGAGGACATATCTCGGAGTAATTTTGGGTACTTGTCAGGGTCAGCGGTACATTTCAAATACACCGGTACTGCGGCTCATAAGAACCAATACGCCCAGAACATCCGTCCGTACCTTTGCCGATGGCGAAGCAATGACCGCCAGAATCAAACGGGACGTGAGGATGTCACTCCGCATACTAAGGTGTATGCCTGCGATAATGGTGATGACTGGAAAACCCTCAAGTGGGCCCTTATTGGCAGCCACAACCTTTCCAAGCAAGCGTGGGGCGGAAAACCAACCGATTCAAAGTTCGACATTTCCAGCTATGAGCTAAGTGTATTCATACCAGGACCCCTTGTGCCAGTTTATGGGCGTGACACCACCCCAATAGCGTCCGCCAGGCCACTCCGTTTACCATTCATGCTTCCGCCTACAAAATATGCTGCCGCTGACATTCCATGGAGTCCTGCAGTACCATGCCCCACCCCCGACCGATACGGTAATAAGTACGAGTTATGATCAACCACGATATAAAGAATCATATATAGGTAACATCTCCACCCGTACACCTTGATGCCTAGTTTATATTTTACGCGCATTCAGATTTTGGAAGACGCGTACCATGCACATCAAGAGAATAACCATCCAAGGGTTTAAAACCTATAAGAACACCACGGTGATCGATAGCATAAATCCTGGTCATAATGTTGTGGTGGGACGAAACGGGTCAGGGAAATCTAATTTTTTCACCGCCATCCGGTTTGTTCTACTGGATGCTTATACTCATATGACTCGAGAAGAAAGAAAAGCATTGATCCACGAAGGAAGTGGTAATGTCATGTCAGCATACGTGGAGATTGTGTTTGAGAATGGAGATCGCCGATTTCCGGTGGCCAAAGACGAAGTGGCTATTCGTCGTACCATTGGTTTGAAGAAAGATGATTATTCGCTAGATGGAAGATCCACCACCCGTAGTGATGTGATGAACTTGTTAGAGAGTGCCGGCTTCTCTCGACTGAATCCATACTACATCGTTCCACAGGGAAAGATCACCGCTTTGACAAACTCCAAGGACTCAGAACGACTTTCTTTACTTAAGGAGGTTAGTGGAGCCAAGGTCTTTGAAGCAAAGCTCAAAGAGAGTATGAAGGAAATGAACAGCTCAAGATTCAAACAGCAACGAACGGATGAAGCATTACAATCGCTCGACTCACGGTTGTCAGACCTTCAGATTGAAAGCCATGATCTCAAGGATTTCCAAAAGCTTGACCGTCGTCGCAAGGTCCTCAAATACAAGCTTTTTGACCGAGAGTTGACCGAGTTGGCAGAAAAAATAGAGACTATCGAATCCGAATATGGCGATCTCCTTTCCTCATCTCACAAAGACTTGGAGGATTTGACCAAGCGAGAAAAGCTATGCCAACAGCTTCTCGAGAACATCAACTCATTGAAGAACGAACTCAAAGTTACCACTCTCGAAAGAAACCAAGCGCACGCAGATCGCACACAGTTAGTTGAACAAATTTCCCAGAAGCAGGTTGACTTCGACGAAGTTCGCTCTCGGATGTCTTCCCAGAAAACGGATTCGGTAGCACGAGGTGACCAAGTATCCCATATTCGCTCATTGATTGAGAAGCACGAAGACGCCATCAAGGAGAATCTCCCAAAACTTCACGAATTGCAAAATCAGGAGGCTGCACTTAAGAGAGAACTGGACGAATTGATATCACGCCAAAGAGCATTGTATGCCAAACAAAGTCGTTTTGAAGCATTCTCATCTAAGAAGGAGCGTGATAGCTGGCTCAGAAAAGAGACCAAAAAGCTTGAGAAACAACTTTCTGATAAGGAAGGTGAACTCACTGCTATTCACGAGGAAGTGCTGAAACAGGAAGCGGAGCTTAAAAAACTTGGGTCTCAAATATCGTCTTTGGAAGAAGAAGCACAGGAATCAACCCACACCGAGAAGCTCAATGTTCTCAGTGATTCCATCAGCAGCCTTAGATCACTGTTGATTGAGGTCACCGACCAACGGAAGACCCTTTGGCGTGATCAAATTCGGTACAAGAGTGTCCTCGACTCTTTGGACCATGATATTACCGCAGCCTCATACATGGTAAATCAGACTATTGATAGATCGCAAGCCAAGGGATTGGCCGCCGTCAATTCCATTGTGCAAAGATTAAATTTACAAGACTCCGTGTATGGTATGTTGGCAGAGCTCTTCCATGTCAGTGACAAGTATAAGATGGCCGCTGAGGTGGTGGCCGGAAGCTCTTTGTTCCACATTGTTGTTGATTCCGATCAGACGGCTGCGACCATCATGTCGGAGCTTTCTCGTACAGATGGAGGCCGCGTGACGTTCATGCCGTTAAACAGACTCAATCCCTCACAAGTCGATATGCCGGAGGCTGACGGCACCGAATTCATCCCTCTCCTTTCCAAAATTAAACACGATAAAGAAAAGGTAGGCGTTGCCATGCGCCAGGTGTTTGGTCGAACTATCGTTTGCGGCAATTTGACCAAGGGGTCGGAGCTCGCTCGTTGGCACAGGCTAAGTGCCATTACTCTTGATGGTGATACTGCTGATCCCAGCGGTGCTTTAACGGGAGGATTCCGTGGCCACAAGAACTCAAGGCTTGACGCCTTCAAAATGTTTTCCAAAAAAAAGAAGGAACAAGCCAAGGTTCGCGAAGATTATACCGCTTGCCAAAGAGACCTTGAGGAGGTTAGCCAACATCTTGCACAGGTCAACAATGATCTTAATGCAAAGACTACCGAGCTCGATGCATTGATGGCATCATTTGAGCCTATTCGAGGAGAGCTTGACAAGTTGCAGAACCGTCACTATAACATGCAACGAGAGCTCTCTACCGCATCATCTACTGAGGCCATGGTGAAGACACTAGTTGATAGACTTAGCCAGGAAATCGAGCGGAACAAGTTGGAAATGACATTGCCGTTTTCAAAAAGTTTGAGTCAGGAAGAAACCGACGAGCTACAACATATTGGAAAGCAGCTCGTCGACGCCGAAGCACGACTTGATGATGTGGTGGGTCAACTTGCAGGAGCTGAAGCTACTGTTGCCACACTCGAACTGGAAGTAGAGAACCGATACCGTCCACACTTGAAAAAGCTTCTTGACGATTCCATCACACACACAGATGTGCTCGATAATCTCGAGCTTCTGAGCGTAGAGCGTGAACTTCGAAGCTTACAAACCCAACTTCAAAAGGTTCAAGCTCGCGAATCCCTCTCACAGCAGCAAGAGGACAAACTTACGACGAACATCCAAAAGTACGAAGCTCAATTGAAGGAGGCCAATGACATTCAAATTGAGATCATGAAGCGGTTGGAGAATGTATCGAAGGCCAGCGAAAAACGGTTGTCGCAAAAATCGCTTTACAACCAACGGCGGGACGAAATCGAAAAACTGATTGCGGAATTGGGTGCTCTCCCTGAAGATGCATTCTCATCGGTTGAGTTCGACGGCGTGACATCTGATACCCTCCTTGCTGAGCTCACCGGCATCAACACAGAGCTTGGTAAATATTCCCATATCAACAAAAAGGCAATGGAGCAGTACGAGACGTTTACATCGGAGCGCCGGGATCTCATTCGGAGAAAGGAGGAGCTCGAGCAATCTCGTGAATCTATCGAGCAGTTGATGGCTAAACTCGAGCGCCAGAAAGACGAAGCCATAACTCGTTCATTTTCTCAAGTCAGTGCTAGCTTCCATCACATCTTTGAAAAGCTTGTGCCACCGGGAGTGGGGAATCTCGTCATGCAGCGCAAGGAAGATTCGGCTGACGACACCTCAGTAGAGAACTTCACCGGGGTGCTGATCTCGGTGTCATTCAACTCCAAAGAGGATGAAAAACAGCGTATCGAACAATTGTCAGGAGGACAGAAAAGTTTGTGTGCCATTGCCCTCATTCTTGCAATTCAAGAATGTGACCCAGCTCCTTTCTACTTGTTTGATGAAATCGATGCTAACCTAGACACACAGTACCGGAATTCTGTGGCCCAATTAATTCATACCCTCCTGGGATCTGCGCAATTCATTTGCACTACCTTCCGGCCCGAGATGTTGCAGGTGGCAGATAAGTTCTACGGGGTGATGTACGGTAATAAGGTGTCTACCATCTCAGAAATTGGTCAGGATGACGCCTTATCGTTTGTGCAACAACAGAAGTGATGTATATGTAGAATTGGAAATAACAATCCCATAATCTAGACCACCATATCACGCATTGTCATTGTCTGTCGTATCCCTCCGTATCCCTCCATACGATCTGCGATCGTGGGCTCATTCGCAGCAAAAAGCCTGCTTACGTAATCGATACCGACACGCGGTAAGGTTGGCCGAGCTGAAATCGCCTGACTCAGACCTTTCTCTCGAAGTGTTTCATAGATCATCCATGTCGACCTCCAAACCTAGTAGGAGACAGCCGAAGATTCTCTCACGAGAGCAGGTGGTGGACCTTATTGCACAGGGTAAGGCAATCGTCATATATAAAAACTTCGTGCTCAACTTAACCTCGTGGCTTCCAAAGCATCCGGGTGGAGAAAAGGCCGTGTACCATATGATTGGAAGAGATGCTACCGATGAAATGAATGCTTACCATAGTCTCGAGTCCATCGAAACATTCAAAAACTGGAAAATCGGCCAGATCGATTATTTCTGGGAGAACTTATTACCTCCTATCCAGGGTGTTGACTACTCTAAGAACAAACAGTATCTTATCTCACAACTTGACAAGAAACTAGATGATTCCAGCAGTGACGACAGCTTGCTTGAATTACAATCATCGAACTCGTCGGTTTCGTCCGCCAATACCACCAATAACGGACTCGGATTCCCCAAGGGCCATGTGGCGCCTGGAAAATTCTGTACCGTCACCAAAGAGGACAAAGAGAAACACTTTCCCATCAAGAATACCAAGGACTCGCCTATCGTGGATCCTAAACTATTGATGGAGGACTATGATAACCAGCAAGCATTAAACGATCTCAATATGGTCCCGGATCTTGACTACAAGACCCAACAAGCACTTCGTGATAAGTACAACGAGCTCCACCGTGTTGTCATTGACCGAGGCTTATATCAGTGTGACTACTGGTCATACGTACGAGAATTGGTGAAGATCACCAGTATCATGCTATACTCGTTTTCCTTTCTAAAAATTGGCTATTACAGCATAAGTGCTCTTTTAATGGGTACCGCATGGCACCAAATGACATTCATTGCCCACGATGCCGGACATGTTTCCATTACTCACAACTACCAGATTGACAACTTGTTTGGAATGGTGATTGCCAACTTTGCTGGAGGACTTAGTCTTGGGTGGTGGAAACGAAACCATAATGTGCATCATCTCATTACCAACGACCCCGTGCACGATCCCGATATTCAGCATTTGCCGTTCTTTGCTGTTAGTGTAAAGTTATTCGACAACGTCTACTCCACATACTATGAAAAGTACCTCCCACTTGATGCGTTTGCCAAGAAGCTCGTGCCGTTTCAAAACTACCTTTACTATCCCATTCTTTGTTTTGGTAGATTCAACCTATACCGTCTCTCATGGACTCATTTGATCAACGGAGACGGTCCCAGAAAAGGAAAGGCGGCATGGTTCCGGTGGTTCGAGCTTGTTGGATTGTCATTCTTCTTCTACTGGTTCTTCTACCTTGTAGTTGGTAGCGTTGAAGGAAAATGGAATAAGTTCAACTATATCATGATCAGTCATGTTGCCACTATGTTGGTGCACGTCCAAATCACATTATCTCACTTTGCCATGTCCACGGCTGACCTCGGAGTCAGTGAGAGTTTCCCATCGCGTCAGCTTAGAACCACTATGGATGTGGATTGTCCCGAATGGCTTGATTTCCTCCACGGAGGTTTACAGTTCCAAGCAATTCACCATTTGTTTCCCAGACTTCCACGGCACAATCTTCGAAAGGCCCAGCCTTACGTCATTGACTTTTGTCGAGACGTGGGTCTCAAATACTCCATCTACGGCTTTGGCAAGGGAAACGAAATCATCATTGGCCGTTTGGCGGAAGTTGCCAAGCAATGCTCCATTATGCTAGAGGCCACGAAACATCTTCCCGAACATCATCATTAAATATTTATACAATTGTTGACCTATGTTGTCAACAAATAAACAGCCTGACATCGCCATGTCGAGTTGGCTGTAATGCTATGTAAATTCACCTGGACAAGATTTCTCCGTTGCTCCAGCCCGACATAATAATTTGCCAGGCTGGTTAGAGTCCCTCGGTGACACTGTGATCAATGAGCCCCTTCTCATCAAGATACCGAATAAAATCCAACACCTTAGTGTTTTCATGCTCAAACAAGTCCTTCTGAACAAGCATACGATATAGAGAAGAGCCAGAAGCTACACCTCCTTTGTAGTGCTGGTTGGTGAACCGTTTGGGAATCTGAATAGCAATTCCATTAACCATCCTGGTGGTGACCGCACTCGACGAGGGAGGATGATCATCCGCCTTCTCGTGGACATTCTTGCACTTGTTACCGAATTTGCAACGTCCTCGCTGCAGATAGAATCGGCAGATGTTTTTCGGTTTTTTTGACTGGCCTTGGCTCGAACTCAGCGACTCATTCACCACACCGTGGGCTCGCTTTCCTTGAAGGGTTTTCTTCTCTTCAACTCTTTTGTTGGTGGGCCAGTTCTTTTTTCTTTCTTCTATCCACTTGGCAATATCTTCGTCGGTCTGTAATACGATGTTGGTGCCTGGGATCACCGGGGCTGTAGACACACCGTCATCATCTTCCAATATAGCAGGGTCAACTTGCTTTGATTCTCCTACCATGGGCGGTACTAAGCCCGTACTGCCAACATCAGTGGCAGTGCTTTTGTCTTCATGATGACCCGGTAGATACGTTGGGAGGTCGCCGAATTCAAGCGAAGTCGTATGCGGCGGCGAAGTCTGATGTGAGCTCATCGTGGATGATGTTAAAACGGGTCTTCTATTTTAATCTTACCCCGTTGCGAGCCCTCGCCCCGTTCTCCGGCCAGCTCTCACCATGAGATCGCCCTCGGCAGTGCCCTCGGTTGTCATCCCAGGCTCGTCACTAATACGTGCGGCAAGGCTTAAAAAACTTCTTTCCGCTTGAGTTCCAGTTATATATAAACAATCAACTCCTCACGGTTTTTCTTCCTCATCTTATCACAAAATGGTATGTTGAATGATAGACTCGAGAATTGGGGATACCCATTTGCAACAACTATACGTTCCATGTGTCAAACTTTGACACTTGTCTTGGCTTCCAATTTTGGACAGCTTACATTTCCCCACTTTGGGGCCTCGTTTCAGGCTGAGATACTAACAGATAGTCTTACTATCAACAAGGTCCTCAACAGCAGCAACAATACGGTCCTCCCCAAGGCGCTCCCCCAGGTGGTTACTACCAACAACAGCAACCTATGTACGTTCAACAACAACCTCAAAGAGGTGGTGGAGGTGGGTGTTGTTCCAGTTTTTGTGGATGCTGTGCTGCCATCATCTGTTGTTGTTGTGCTGAAGAATGTTTAGGCATGCTCTGTATGGGCCCATGATCATGAAGCTAATTAATTGCTTAATAGCTAGAGTCTTAATATTGTTGAATTCCCAATTTGTGTGTCAAAGTGTCGATTTATGGTTGACCACTATCATCCATTTAATGAATAAAAGTTTAAATATCCATTTGTAGTCAATATGAATATGAATGATACAAATGCATTGACATGGTCCATGACGTGATGGTTTGGGTATCATCGATGCAGGGTTAAGCTCGGCGATGGGTGAGAAGACACTAATAGACAAGGACACAAATAGACAACGTCATACACAGAGAACGTCATACACAGCCTAGAACCCGTCATGCACTCATCGCGCAGGCATTGCACAAAGTCACTTCCGTATACGTGTGTGCTTCCCATGTCGAATCGGTTAGACGATACTCATAGGTAAGCATGCGGAGGCTCTGTGGTGATTTGGAACTTAGAAGTTGATCCGAGCTCTGGTGATGTCACAAAGATTGACGAAGCTCGGTGAGTGAGCGATGACCATCTCACCCCAAATAGGACCGAGCATTAGTGACAAGTCTGAGTCCGATTGTTGTTGTTTTGTTTTTCAAAAACAAGATCCCACGTCATCTCTATTGAGCCTGAGCACGTTGGCTTCAGCAAACGGGAGGCTTCGCAGATTTTACTACCTTACCCTCAACGGATCATTCCTGAGTCGCTAGTTACAAGATCTTAGTCCTCCACCATCTCACGATTCTGCAATTGAGCTGTCTTTATTTGATATACGCCCAGCATAACCTCGGAAGTGACGCCGATTTCAATCCAATTTATCGCATCGTGTTCCCCCACAGCCCCAGGTCATGAGACTTATTTGCACCCACATGCTCATTGACCTGTTCGTCTACACCAGTTTGAAACTATGGTAGAATGTTACTATGATGTATGAAAAAATTATGTAAGTCCCACTTGGGGGATTTTTAAGGGGTTGTTGGCGGGCTAAGAAGAGACCCAGCCTGTTCCAAGTCCACAAGTTAACACCGATAATAGAACTCCGACGTTCGTAGCATCAGTTCCTGTACAATTGCTTCGTCCTGTACAACAGTGGAAGCAACACACGCAATCTGAACAGCACTGAGAGCATTCACTTTGGTGGACATGTTCTATGTCAATCTGACTTTCTTGAAGTGATTCTGAGGACAAGGAGTGCTGGGGCTTGAGCACCGGTGCTTCTGTGGCCACATACGGAGGTGGTGCATCCTGTGTTTGAGATGATTGGGTACTCATTATGAAAAAATCAAAAGATCAAATAATTTCATGAATTATATAACATTTAACATTTGGTCGGCCGAATGACTATTACATGAAATGATTGTATAGCCCAGATTCGCGACAAAAAAAAGAAACCAAAAAAAGAAGAATGTTCTGACCGGTTCACCTGATACCAATAACCCTCGATACCATTTTCATAGTAAGTATGCATAGTACATGCATCGAGCTATAACTTGTACCAAGATTGGGAGAAAGCCTCATCACATGAACAGCGATAAATAATCATTGAATGTATTTCACTTGCAGGTAACTATAAACTTACTTGGTGTTCTTCTTAGTAGAAGTGGAATTCTTGGGAAGTTCCTTAACATAAGGGAGGAACTCTGGTTCACCGGGGATGTACTTTCTCAACACCTCAGGAACAACCAATCCATCTTCCGTCTGGTAATTTTCCAAAATACAGCACAATGCTCTTTCAGTTGCAGATAAAGTGGAGTTAAGACAGTGAACATACTTCTTCTCTTGCTGGTTTTGTTGCTTAATACCACATCTAATTTCAAGGTTCCTAGATTGATAATCAGTACAGTTGGAACATGAAACCAATTCTTTGTATTCCTTTTGAAATGGGAACCAAGCTTCCAAATCGTACTTCTTGGCTGCAGCATTGTTCAATTCTCCAGAAACAATTCCAACAACTCTGTATGGTAGTCCTAAAGATCTGTAAAATTCTTCTGACAAACCAATCATTCTGTCAAACTCTTGCCACGACTTTTCTGGCTCAGTCAACACAAATTGTTCAATCTTTTCAAAAGCATGCACTCTGAAAATACCCCAAGCATCTTTACCATGAGAACCGGCTTCTCTTCTGAAACATGAGGAGTAACCAGCATATCTAACCGGTAATTGTTCGGCTGGAGATTCAAACCACTCACCAGAGTGGTATGCACTGATTGGTTGTTCAGAAGTGGCAATAAGGTATTTCTCATCATCACCGTCAATCACCTTGTATAACTCTTCGTCAAATTGAGATAATTGAGCGGTCTTGGCCATGACGTCCTTGTTCATCATAACAGGAGCCTGCAACGGAGTATAGTCATTTTTGGCCAAGAAACTTAAACCGTAGTTAATCAAAGCTTGGTTAAGGAAAACACCCCAGTTTCTAAGGAAATATCCTCTATGTCCGACAATCTTGGCACCTCTTTCAGGGTCGTAACCATCAATTCTCAACAAGACCTCGTGATGAGACAACTTAGCAGGTGCTCCAGTGAAACTGGCAACCTCTCCAACCTCTGCGAGAGATTCTGGCTTCCATGTTCTGACAAGTTCGTTGTTGTCTTCGTTGTCAGAGATAACCACGGACTCATGAACAATGTTTCCAACTTGATTAACCTTGTTACGAAGGTCGGCATCAGCCTTTTGTTCCTTTTCAACTAATTGCTTCTTCTCTTCAACGAGCTTATCTTTTTCAGCAAGAAGGTGACTGGCATCTTCTTTGGCCTTGAACTTTTGTCCAATTTGCTTTTGGAGCGCGTTGGTCTTCTTGTTGAGGGCATCAAGATCGAACCGAATTTTGGTCCATTCCTTGTAATCAGCAATAATCTCATCAACAATCTCGACAGAGTCGCCTCTAGCCTTTTGGGAAGCCTTGATCTTGTCTGGGTATCCTCCTTTCTCTTCGAGGAAAGCGTTAATGTCCAACATGGTGAAGTTCAGATGGTTGTTAAAAAAAAAGACGAAAAACGCCAGCGAGGAACAAAAAAAAATCCCACACCACCCGTACCTCCCCAATCGCTCCATTTCGCTACTGACTCACTATCTTTATCGCTTGATTTTCCTTTCACGGTCACTTTGATTCTTGTTACCCGACACTTATGAATGCAACTGCTATTGTTAGATCGTCGGTTTGGAGTCATAAGTCCTCTTGAGTTTGCTACAACTCTTACTGAATCTTTCTATACTTCCCTCAGCCAAAAGGCTCTATCGCCGGTATTTCCTCCCAATTGTCATGGAGGCGCTGCCGTCAATAGTTTGGCCTTAGAACAGAGCGAGCGAAGGTACTTGCTCAGTGCGTGTGCCGATCTGTCCATCAAACTTTGGGACCTTAGTCTTGAAGACGAAATATGTAAGCCCCACATTAATGTTTATGACTACGATAATCCCCGAAAACTATATTCCATCATTGCTACTATTCCCAGAAAGTCTCATCACGATTTTGGAGTTTCTGATGTGAAGTGGTGGCCCTATGACACTGGTATGTTCGTGCTGTCATCATTTGACCATACCGTGAAGATTTGGGATACCAATGAACTTACTCCTGTCCACCAATTCGATCTAACCAGTAGGGTGTATTCAATTGACATTAGGGGCCATGCCGAGAACTCTATGACAGTATCGGCACTTGTTGCGGTTGGTGCAGACCAGCCATTCATAAGGCTACTTGACCTTCGAGCAGGCTCAAGTGCACATACCCTTCAGGGCCATAAAGGAAAAACCTTAGTCGTTAGGTGGCACCCTCGCGATCCTCATCTATTGGCCTCGGGTGGCTTCGATGGTGAGGTCAAAATATGGGACATTCGAAGAAGCAAGGCATGTTTGTCTCGTCTTGATATGCTCAAAACCAACCCCTCGGTTGTTGATGCTGACAACCTTAAAAAAGTTTCGGTCAAGGCCCACTCAGGGCCGGTGAACGGACTCACATGGGATGAAGATGGCACCTTGCTCTATACTGCTGGCAATGACGATAAGGTGCGAGTATGGGACATGACCTCTACTTACAGCCCGCCTGTCAATAAGCTTATAAACTTCGGCCCGCTCACTAGAAACAAATTTCCCCAATCGGTGCCATTGTCTTTGAATCCCAAAGTGGAATCTGAGCTTCAGTATTTGTTGTTCCCGTCCGATAGCGGAGATCTATTTGTGTATCGAGCAATTGATGGGAAACTAGTTAGCAGGCTCACTCGACAAGGATCCAAAAACTCGGGCCGTACCACGTCGATGGCTTGTGCCGGACCCTTCACAGGCACCTACTACTGTGGTACAATTGATGGAGAAATACTTGTTTGGTCTCCCAGACTATCATCTCCTGTCCTCCCACAGGAACTCTACGACGAGGTTGTTGATACAGCCAAACTTCGAGAAGAGGCTCAAGAGATCCTCCGTAATCTTTGATACCATTTCAGCTACTGTAAACACGCCAGCCACGTTGGTGCCAATAATGACAATAAGCATGAATATCTTTGACGTGTAGACCCGACGGATGAGGTGAATAGATTTGAGGTGCGCGATGAAAAATTCAAATTACTCCTACATCAATGAAGCTCAAACTTCAGGTGGTGTTAATCCCCAGCCAGTATTCGGGACTCTCCACCAAAGAAATTGATACCAGCGTCATCCGGAAATTTCTTCACTTGACAGATCCAAGTACTTCAATTGGTGAGGTATGCGATGCTTTGACCAAACGGTATGCTAAGCTTTACCCAGAAGGTGAACCACTTGAAATCGAGGGTATTCAAGATGATGACCAGTGTGATCTAGATCCTGACTTTGCCACGGAAGAAGTGTTTTCCAGTGGCTCGATGATTCGAGTTTTGGTCAATAATGATATTCTGGCCCTCAATACTCTGTTTAGAAGTTTCAATACCTCACGAGCCCAAACGCCCAGCTCTCGAAAGCTCGCTAGCTCTAGTTTCAACCTTGATAAGGCGCTTGAGGGTCTGAGCACTCCTATCCTACCACCGACTTCCCATCTTCACCACGACTCAACAATTGCAAAGCGACCTCATGATTTTACCGAAATCTCCATCCTTCCCATGAAAAAACAACGCACCATTTGGTCTTTGCGCCAAGCATCTTCTCGTCAAAATAGCATGACTCCCGAAAGTGACAGCGACAAAGAAAATAGACCCAACGATCTGATTGATATCAATGATAGTAATATTTCCTTACCTCCCCCCGATCTGGAACCAGACAGGTCCGTTCCGCAGAAGAAACCTCTCATACAACTGCCAGATTCTAAAAAGCTTCCCGGAAAGCCTAGAATTACCTCAGGAATGTTAAGTATTCCTCCGCAACCTACCAGTGAAAAACCTGGCTTGTTACAAAATCAAGCGAAGGTACTACGTGCCGAAAATATTACCTTATCTAGTGACCTGGACTCAGACGTGGGTTCTCCCCAAGAACAGCCTCCTTCCCCTCAACCAAAGGATGTATCGTTAGAGCCTTCCATTGAGGCTTCCGATGTCGTGCCATCTGCGCAGAATGAAATAGCGGAAGAAATCAGCATCGCCAGTGAAACGGAGGATGTCAACCTTAATGCTTCATTAAAAGAGAACGTTCCTTCCCTTCAAGTCGAAGAGGACGAGACCCAGGTTCTTCAATCTCCGGAAAAGGCTCAGGAAAATCCTAACCCAGCGGTAGTGACAAAGGGGGAAATCATTAATCTATTTCGCAATGGCATGAGGGTTTCTGCCAAGTTGAGAAAGCGTCTTAGAAACGAGCCATCTGCCCTTCAGAATATGCCACGGGCAGGGTTGAAACAGCTCCAAATTGACATGGTGGGTGCCCCTTCCCTTGAAGCTGCTGCATTGGCTGGCGACGCACGCAGAGTTATGCGTGCTCATCAGTCTCCTCCGAATGGGACCATTGCCCTGCGAGCTCATCAGTCTCCTCCTAATGTGACTGGGAAGAAAAAAACGAAAGTCACCACCAACGGCCAAGATAGAAGCCAGGTACTATCTGAAAGGTCACTAGCTTCTACTATTGACGAAAGTCAAACTGATCTGAACAGCATTCCACCTTTTGCCGAATTTAATAGCACATCCAAGCTCCCTTCGCTCCTTTTGAAGATGAAGCGCTTCGATGCAAAGCTCAAGGAAACTCCAATCTTTATACAGGAAGCTTCTCTGAAGGTGAAGGTTGAAAATTCACCCATCATAACGAAGACTACCACCAAAAATCGTCCTGTTGAAGTCGATGACGAACCATCCTCTCCAACACCTGCGTCGTCCGATAGTAAAGCTCAAGATGATAAGCTCGAGGAAGAATTGTCGCGTGCTGATCAGAGCTCCCCGAAACAGACTACAGGTCCTGAGACTGCAGAGCTTGACTCTACACCGACTCCACTTGAGCCTAGACGGCGGTCGGTTACCCTGAAACTCAATGAAGCTTCCAATGAGAGTAGTGCTGGTACGATTAGTGCAAGTACCAGCTCAAGTGAAAACAACAGTGGTAGTGGTAGTGAAGAGCCTCATGAAGGTGTCAGTGAAGAGTATCATGAAGGTGTCAGTGAAAAATCCTCAGGTAAGCCACATAACGACACTCTGTCCGAATCGACTCGAGAAGGTCTTCCCGTGACAGATTCATTGCCTCGTGAGACCTCGCAGAACCAGGCCGAGCTAACTGTGGAAGTGGCATCTGAACCAAGTAATACTTCTGGCAGTGACGACGATAGTAGTGATGATGATAGCAGTAGTAGCAGTGGCGACGATAGCAGTGGTAACAGTGACGACAGCAGTGATGATGAGAAAATCGATAATAAGAGTAATGGGGAAAGCAACGAAAGCGAAGCTTCAAAAGAGAATTCAATTTCAGTCAAAGAGCCAGTTTCTGCCGTGTTAACTGCTCCTGAAACTCCAGCATCCAATCATGCTCATGAAAATTCTATGGCTGTTGACTCCGATGAGGTACCTGAAAAGGCTTTGCAAAATACAAAGGCTCAAACCGCTATAAGTACCAAGCCCAAACCTTCTGCGGCTACACCACGTGTGTCACAAGCTATTCAGAGGCCTAGGCCATCCCGTACACGGGCTTCTTCACAATCGTTGAACGAAAAACCCAAACCTGCGGATATAAGTGAAGTGATTGAGATTGACTCTTCTTCAGACTCAATTAGTTCATCAGATGATTCAGATTCAGATCTGGATTCTTCCACCTCATCTGATAGTAGCAGTTCCGAAAGTGAAAGTGACTCGGAAGCCAAAAGCGATCACGAAGAACCAGGTGATAGAGCTAATTCCGATTCCAAGAATGCTTCAGAGCCTTTACAAAGCGCTGCGGTGGGTGCTATTGTCACAGAAGCTGTACCTGTTGAATATCATGAGCAAACCCAACCCGCCTCGGAAAATTCTATAATCAAGGAAAATGAACGAAAGAGCAGTTCATCATCGTCAAGCTCGAGTTCTGGCTCAAGCTCAAAATCTGACTCAAGTTCCAGCTCTGACTCTAGTTCTACTTCAAGCTCTGACTCAGACTCGGACTCTTCCAGTTCCGATTCGAGTTCCAGTTCCAGTTCTGATTCTAGTTCTGATTCTAGTTCTGATTCTAGTTCTGATTCAAATTCTGACTCTGACTCTGACTCAAGTTCTGACTCATCTGATGGTGAACCTGATAAGAAACGCCCTCGCTTAGCCCCTGCTGTTGTAAAGTCTAAAACATCTACACCTGTCAAACCAAAAGTCGATGTTTTGAACAAGCCCAAAAGTGGATCTGAAAATCAACACAAACAAGGTGTGGACAAGATGAGTATATCCAAAGATTCCAAATCACCTGTTAAATCAAAGCAGGAATTAGAAGAAAAGGCCAAGAGTGCGTTGGCCAAAATTCTACAGGCCAATTCCACCAAAAGTAAGGTCCAGAGTCCCCCTCATAAAGATACTGCCAGCCCAATAAAAAAGCCCATACTTACGTCGCTCACCGATCTAGCGAAACGTGGCGTTCCTGAAGTGAAAGAATCTCGCTTTGGAAGTCAGCCTGTCAAGTCTACTCTTAGTAAGTTCCTAGGAGGCGATGAAGAGAGTGATGAAAGCGACTCAAGCGGCGATAGCGACGATAGCGACGATAGCGATGATTCCGATGACTCGGACAGCGATGATAGTGATAGTGACTTGGAAAAACCGGAATCCAAGTTTGTCAGTATCAAAAAGCTTTCCAAAAGGGCAACGCCGAACCAGAAGAAGAAGAGTTCCGGATTTGATGGGCTTATGAAGGATGCCAAAAAGTAAATTGTACTATAATGAATGTATGTAATAAATTGTTGCAAAATTGCGAATTTATCTAAATATGAGACAATTGCTAAAATTGATGAGATGAATTTAAATCCAACCAAGCATTTCTCCGGTACTCCTAGGAAAACAATTCCTTGAGCATTCAAACTAATCCAGGGATTTGTTACGCAGGCTGCAGTCTCTGCTTCGGAAACAAAGTCCTACCGAGAATATCGGAAGACCATGAGCGATATCCGTACTGTTCCTTCTTCAGAGGAGGAGGCATCAGGTGAAGAACACGGGTGAATATCAGTGTAATCCACTTATGTGCTACTTCTGGCTGTTCTAAAAAGATAGCACCAGCATACATTTCGAAGTAATCTCCCAAGATTTCCTGTTCATATCTGGCACGCTCGTCGTTACCCTCAAAAAAGTTCTCGGAGCCTTCCTCATTATAGACCGGCAAATAATCAGAAAGTAGTAAAGACTTGACCATGTTATCACGAAACGCCAAGTGAAGATTGTAAGCAATTGCAATTCGGGAGAATAAAGTATTGGTTGCAAAAAAAGTACGCACAATGTTTAAAGAGCCCTTTCCAACAGGAATGTTATGTAAGGGAGCACTTTTGAGCTTGAAAAGTAATTCTGTGGTTGCAGCAGCCATGAAGAAATCACCAAATCCATCAAGGGTGGAAAGTTGCAGACGAATTACACCAAAGGTTGGCTTGTCCAAAGAGATATCATTCACTGCTAACTCCTTGGCTATTTCGTGCTTAGGATCAATAAATGCATATGCCATTTCAGGATGAATTAGAGCTTTGCTTAGTAGCAAACAATTTTTTACTCTTGGAAGAGGAGGAAGCTCAATAGTGATTGGTACGCCCTTCAACTCAAGTGGCATGGAATTGTTAGTCCTAAACAACAAGTCTTCATCAATAGGGACGGACCGAAAGTAGCGATCCGTGATTGAAAGAATTACAGCACTATTTTCAGGAATCAGCGGAATAATGTTAACTGACTTCATGTAATTGTTTACCATCATTTCAACCAAGGCATCCAATTCAGCCGAGTCACGCCGAGACATGATTATGGCACCAACCTGAGTATTAAACCACCTTAGTGCGGTCACTGGATGAGTGTACATATCGTTGGTGTCGAAGAATAGCATCTTTTTGAAATTCTCAGCGGAACCACTGGAGAAGTCGGAGATAATTTCGTCTCTGATGTGACGAATAACATCATGAACAATCACCTTAAGGATGTTTCCACTCAGTTTTGGAAAGACCATGGAGAGCTTATGGTAGATTCGTAACTTAAGCTGTTCAGATCCAAGGAGATAAAGATGTCTTCTCTTCCAAGTCTCAGTGAGGTAATGACTCAAATCTGGAGGGACCGTAATATCAATGGTAGATAAGCGACGAGAGGTCATTAAATAAGGCTTGAATATGTGAGCCAGGCATGTTTTGAGCCGAATCATGGTAATTTATGGGTCTAGCGGGTGTTACATGAATGAGCGCGTGGGGTCGATAAGATAACAAAAACATGACTGCAGGTAGTCATACCCCACGGTGACTCACTCCAGAGCCAATGAAGTAGCCAAACGAACAGAGGTGGACGAGGGTGACTAGTTGGACCAAAGAGGGCATCAATCAAATTCTTTTGGTGAAATATGAGTCACTGCAGTGGGGTGGGGCCAATGAAAGGGTCCAGCAAATCGAGCTGTCAAATGACCTGGGCGGTAGAGGAAGAGATGACTCAATACAGAAAAGATGGTATCATATACTTGTACATCTGAGAACGTAGATGTTACTCACGAGAGAATGCCAGCTGCAAGTGAATAATCACACCATCTACGTCCGAAGAAAAGCTTTAGCATGAACCTAAGACATTTGGTGAATGTTGATTGGTTCAAGTAGCCTTTAACGTTATTCCAAACATAGTTAATAGTGAAGAGGCCTAACACGTGATAAAATTTTACACTGTGTCAGGCATATCAGAATTGCATAACGATAGAGACTCCTAAAGAGTGACCAGGTTTTACATTCTGTGAACTGCATAATAACGGACACAGTATGACGAAATAGAGACAATTTTCACTAAAAGTTGCCTGCGTAGCGTAATGGTTAACGCGTTTGACTTCTAATCAAAAGATTGCGGGTTCGACTCCCGCCGTGGGTTTATTTGCGGATTTAGCTCAGTTGGGAGAGCGCCAGACTGAAGTTCACTTTAGTCAGTTAATCTGGAGGTCCTGTGTTCGATCCACAGAATTCGCATACTTCTTTTTTTTTGGTGGGGGGAGTGTTTGTTTATTCTATTTTCATTAAATGCAATCACATAGTGATATAAAGTCTTGTTGAAGAAAATTGTTGAGACCAGATTCCCCAGCAACAATGCGAAAATTGCATAAGTAGAGAAACCCTATTTCGATTTTGCATAAGTCTTTCTGCGACACGCCGCCCACAACTGCAAATTGCTTTTGCTTTTGGTACAAATCTTCGAGCTTCTTGGTGGAGCATCTGATGGCCGCCAACAAAAATCGATGAACATTATGACGGGATAGCTGTACCACGTTAAATATAATGCTCAATTTGAAAAGCATATGGGCTGCATGTATGTACAGTGTGACAGACACTGAAGAAGAGAAAGTCTTGATACGGAGTAAGAAGTCATCAATGGAAAGGGGAGGAATGTTCACCAAGTTGAACAACTTAAGAAGGTGGGCTGTTTGATCAAGAGAAATAGCTCGTTGATAAAAGTCTAGCTCGTCTTGGAGGCGCTCAGTGGTCTGCATTGTTATGGGTATAACCGTTTTATCCAAATCTGTCCCCTCCAAAAGCCGATCAATGGGAATTATGCTGATAATTTCTTTGTTATCTGAAGTTTGTAAAGCTTGGTCTGTTACTGAGTGCTCGGGAATATCATCAGGTGTAGGACTTTGTGGAGTTCGATAGCTTTCATCCGCTCGTTGATTTAATCTCTTATATTTCAAAGGTGGCGACAAGTCTTCTTCTTCGTCCCAAAGTAATTTGTACTTGACTAATTGTAGTCTCCTAAATTCATCAAACTTTTGTTTATCTTCGTGAAGGGAGATGATTTTGTCTACCGTGGTAGCAAGAATCTTAATGCCATGGTAAGCGTGGAGGCGGTTTATGTTCTTGATTCGGTGTTTCAAATCAAACTGAAGTTCCTTCAAGTCAACATCTTCATAAGTGGCAGGTTCATCCACAAAGGTCTCCACTGGAGGCTTTAACGGAATATCACTAATATCTTTGCAATATGCCATAAAGAAAAGAAGTTGAGGGGGAAAGATGCGAACATGAAAAAGAGATGACATGATGCCAACTTGACCGTTGGTGGTAGGAAGCGGGGGCGGGTCGCGGACCCGGCTACGCCCATGTTCAAAAAATATTGGCTCATGATTGCGGTGCAATCATTTTCGAAATGGGCCGAGGACAGACTGGGGCCATTCGGCGATAGCACATGACTACACCTATTAGATGGAAATGCTTGATAACTATATATGCAATTAATCGGCTCTTTGACGCTTACGACCTTCTTTCAGGAAATAGGTTTTCTTTCTCTCCCGTTCTTTTTCCTTCTTACCCTCTTCCCGTTTGGCAATTTCCTTCAATTTCTCTTTGAACTTTGAATCCTTCTTGGCCCTTCTCTTGTCTTCCTTTGAGTTCTTGATGGTGGCAATTTTATTCATCAAATCTCTAGCCTTCTTCTCATCGCCGTCCAAGACAACTGCCCGTTTGGTGAGATATGACTTGTTGGCTTTTGGTTTCATTTGATGGATTTGTGACTTGAATGGCAATCCCGCCCGAATAGACTTGGGAACCTTCAATGTGTTGAACTTTCTCTCTTGTCTCTCAATCTTCTGGTAAGAAGAATCAGGATTGGCCGGCGTGGCAATGTTGCTGGCGGCACGCACCTGTCCCGTAAGCCTCATACCTTGCCAGTCGGTGTGAGATTTGAGAAGAAGCGATGTAACCGGGTTGTAAAACTTCTTCACCTTGACCGGGTACCATGTTTTGAGGAAAACGGTATCAGACATGAGAATTTTGTCCTCGAAGGTGGCACGGAAGTATCCATCAGGCTTGGAGAGTGCTCGCTTAATCTCTCCTCGAATTCCCGACACCGTTCTAATTTGGGCTCCTTCGAATTTGGTAACCTCTAATGCATTGGAGAACATGTCCTTGATAAAAGCTGTGTTACGGAAAATCTTGTAAGGATGACCCACCAATTTCAACTTTTTGACGATTTCCACCGACGAATTAAGGTCTTCCACAATACCAGTGGCTGCCACTCTAAATGATCCAGTGGTTGACTTCTGGTCCACAAGGTTGAATCCAACGAATGTGGTGTTGGGGGCCACTAACGGTCCATAGAATGACGCAAAACAATAAGCATGCTCTGGAGTATATTTCAACATTCTGTTTCTCGTTCGGGAGTCGGTAGTGGTGTAAATGGGAATAGTTTGGAACCTTCTCCACCCAAGCGAGAGAATGAGGGGGTCCTGCGACTTGAGAATCTTCTTGTGCCACCTATGTCTTCTGATACGCACATTCATAATTCCGAAGCGACTTTCTGTCGCCAAGAGTCCTCCGAGAATGATTGGGTATTCCGGTTGAAAGTTGTCAATAAACTCACATGGAAGCTTTTCAAAGACAATCTTCACATACAGCCCGGCCTTATATCCCTCAATCTTGATCCGAATGGCGGCGTCCATTTGCTCAAACTCGGTCTTGTTGATTTCAAGCTGCTTTGCCATTTTATTCTTTTGAAAATCATACCAGGTATCAGCTTCGCCCTCTGGATCATCTGCACCAAACTCGCGATCCTCCTCTTCTTCGAATTGCATCTTGAGTTGTGCCTTTTTAGCAGCATTGATCTCTCTTTGTTTGGCAACCGCTGTTTCGTCACTACCATCCTCACCAGCAGCGTCTTCTTCGTCATTCTTTTCTTCGTCAGAGAAATCAGCAAAGTCATCCTTATCCTCATCCTCATCCTCATCTTCTGAATCCTCATCACCAGCGAGTTCATCGCCTTCGGCGTCCTCGAGATCTTCAAAGTCTCCATACACTTCCTCCTCCTTCTCATCATCGTCATCCCCATCATCGTTGCTTTCTCCAGTTTCACCATCGTGTAGCTTAGGTGCAACGAGCAACCGCGACTTCAACTTCGCGTATCCATTTTCGTACTCCTCGTCGCTGTCTTGAGAGAATTTCTGGCGAAGCTCTTCAATGGATGGGTAATGGGGCTGAAACGAGTCCACATCAGCAGAATCGGACGCAGCCTCCTTTTTCTTGAAAAAATCTTCGTCATCAGCTTCAATATCACTCTCTTCATCTTCATCTTCTTCAACCTTTTCCGCCTTCCAACGACGAACCACTTCTTCAGGCTCCACGTTGCTCATATAAAGAAGCTTGTTCAAATCCCAACGTCTCTGAACGCTTCCCTTTAATCTACGGGCAGCAGAAACAAATTCATCTTCATCTGATGATAATGACGAGTCCTCCACGTATTCCAACTTTTCAGATCCTCTTTCGCCGAAGTCAACCTCGACAAGCTTGGGCTCACTCTCGTCTTCATCTTCGTCACCACTCTCCATGTCGTCAAATTCACCGTCATCATGAACTGACCGGTACACTCTAGCAGAACGCATACTCTTTCGTCCTGTGTTGCGACCAGTCTCCAACCCTTGTGAATCATCATCATCTACATCTGACAAGAGACCTTGAATTGGCTCTTCAGACTCGCTGTCACTACCACGGTCAATTTCTTTAGCGCCAGAGAAGAGCTGCAAGCCAGGGCCCTCCTGAAATCTCTCCTGGATAGTTTTTTGAACATCTTGAAGATCAGTAACAAGTCGTTCACCCTCACCGGCCTCCTCGCCTTTCACAAAGTGCTCCTTATCACCCATGTCGATATAAACGGCATCCCTATCAACCAAAACTCCACCCACATCACTCATGGGGGCGTATATGATCTTTTGTTTATCCTCAAGTCTCTTTCTGCGACGAGTGGTCTTAGCAATCTCTTCACCGGCTTCAGCTGCAGCCTTTGCCTTCTCTCTCTCGAGCTCATCAAGCTTTTGTTCGTAATAAGGCGTAGGACAAGGATCAGGAAGCTTTTCCACAGAGTGCACATAATGGTCACCGACTCCAGCAATATGAATATGAGCACCTTGTGCTGGCAAGGGAGTTCCGTGTAGATATCCATAGATAGCCACCTTTCTGTCAACCTTGGGATTATCCACAATGGCCTGAGGATGTGTAAGATCCGTGATTCTATCTGCAAGAAGATATGGATGTTCATTTCTCCATTTGAGGGGTCTAAACTTCATGACGGAAATGAACCTACTCAAGTTGAGAATCTCTCGGTCAGGATATCTACCGTTGATAACACCAGAAAGGTAGAAAAGTTTGGCTCCTTGATATACCTCCGTCCACAAACGATGCTTCAATCTTTTCTTGGAGGTTCTCAAAGTACTTTGACTCTTGAAAAGATCCAAGTGTGTGGCAATACCCAATACTCGTGGCATACCGTGATGCTGAGCAATGTTTAAAAATTCCATCGTTTCCATTTCGAGACCAAAGTTACCATCAATCAACAAGAGTACCAAATCGGCAATCTTGGCAGCATCAGTCATGGAATTAAGATCGTTGTTAACCTCAATAAATGTCAATCTTCGACGCTTACCGCTCACCACCGTAATGGGTCCTTTTATTTCGGTCAACGTCGTTTTCGCCAATCTCCGGATAAGAGACTTGACCAAAGTGGTTTTACCAGTTCCTGGAGGTCCAACAACGGCAACAATGACTGGTGGAGGATCGTCATCAGGTGTTCTATCAACCATTGGCACATGAAGTTTCTTCTCATTGACATCCTGGGTTCTCCGTGCCATTCTCTGGAGTTTCCCTGGAGCACTCACGGCAAATGCCTTAGCGTTGTGACCATTCTGATGAAGCTTCTTTTTAGCCGTGGTCCTATTGCTAGCACCACGATGGGCTTTATTGGATTGGTTCTCCATGGTGGTCATCGCAGAATTTTTGGCGATGATCTTATCACGTGCGCAATCCTCCTAACAGGCCTCGAGAACTGAGGTACGGGTGTTCTTGCCAATGGCCGCAAATCCATGCTTGCCATTTTCCTCTTCCTATCGTTCTGCAGTGCCGACACTTGCCAAGGGTCTACTGGATTCAGGGTAGTTAGAACATACAAGGTTCATGGTGTTCCACCTAGATCCTCTCATTTCATATCTATTTACCATTGCAACCATGGGAGGCAGACTTACGAAAAGACAGCCAGGGCCAGCGGTAAGAACGATCTTAACTGGGATAAACCGTTCTGCTTGATTGAACCGGACTTGGCGACCAGACTCTACGATCTTCCTCACGATACCATAAAGGCCATCGATGATCAGTTTCAAGATTCTCAGAGAGACACTAGCGGCAATGTCGGTCAATCCCTGGAACAAAAAAGCGATCCTAAAAGTACCATCATCTCCAACCGAGACGGTCTCAAAAAACTCATCTCCACTAAATGGGATAAGGTGTTGGAAGGCCAGACCAAAAACGGTCGGGTCCGATTCGTTGGGAACCGTAACGTGATGCACCGAGAAGACATGCTAGGCAGTTCACTCCATGCGGCTTTATTGTGGGAGTCACGAAATATCTTGTGCTTCAAAATGGCCCGTCGCCGTAAATATGCCAGAAAGAATATCCTTTATTACATGCCGCAAACATTTGTCGGAGGATTGTTTCAGTGTCCAGTATCGAAGGAAGTGAAGCATCAAGTGTTCATGAATCTCACCAATGTGGGATTAGCAGCACTTGGGGACCTCCATATACCATGTGACAAGAGCCTTGCAATGCCATTAAGACCTTTAATTGCCGATGACAGCACAAAGCAGTCATTCACTAGGGCTGGTATTAGTGTTGTGCACTCAATTCCATATTTGAGCACCGCGTCGATCACAAACCTTCGATTTCGCTCATCTGATACCAACGACATGTTCCGGCATACATGGGCACAAGATATTGATGTCAATGAAGAGTATAACTACGCGGAGTTTGAACTTAGCCTTATACTGAGGGCGATGGCCAAGGTTACCAACTATTTCTATAAGTTGATCAATCTTAGGCCTCAATTTCGAACCAGTGAATATTTTGCTTTACGGCCCCATGAAAGTGAAAATGATATTCGGGAGTTACACAACCTTCCATTTGACCAGCAAGTCGGACTAGCCATTCTTGACGAAATTGGCGTGCTTTCCACATTAGACCAAATCTATGATGCAAACTTGCCAGTAGGGTAATCGTGCTGCTGTTTTAGGCAGATACGCGAAAACGCAGCAAAAAAACAACATCCGAGGGTGGAGAACTTTAGCATACAAGAAAAAGACAGCTACACGAGAACCTGCATAATGATTCATTGTTGATAGGATTATTGATAATGTACAGACTTCAAACGAACTCCTTTGCGTGAGTGGCGTTGTTGAAGGAAAATTGCGAGGCACTCTCTTGACGTTGATGCTCGGTAAGATGCTGGTTGGATTCGGATTGAGGAACTTGTAGTTCGTCGTTTCGAAGCGTATCAGAAACCCGCTTGACGTTGTTGGGAGACTTTGCTTGAGGATTTTTGGAAGTCTTGGTGGAAAGAGATCTCGTAATCTTATCTTTGAGCTTAGCTCCAAGACTAGGTTGAACCACCGGTCCTGGCTGCTGGGTCGCATCAACAGATTCAGAAGTAACGTCGGCACTATCATTGGTGTCGGAGAACCGTTCGTTCTTTTCGAGAGTGGGGGTCAAGATGTTTTTAGGGGTATCTTCGAAACTCTCATTCTCGGTGTAGCTAGGATTGTTGAGAGCATTGAGCTTATACATTTCAGATTCCCAGTTCGAAGTGTGATCCTTTGCGGTAGCTCCAAGAGCAAGTAACTCATTATGAGTTTTAGTGGGGTCGGCACTCTTTTCTGACTTGCGCTTGACGGAAGACTTTCTTTGGAAAGAATAACGGTCATCTCTGGCAGGAGCGAAACGTGCATCAGGATTCTTAGAAATAAGAGCAAGAGCAATCAACACTATGATCATCACAAGGAGAATCAATGAGAATGCAGCGTTGAGGATGAAAAAAACCCATCCCATGATACTACTCACTTGGGCAGGCTGACCAAATAAGTCAGAGAAGAACAAAAATAGGAAGGAGTTGATAGTGTTTACCACCGACATACAGTAGTTCACGATGTTGGTGGACTTGTCAAGAAATGGAGACCGGATGAACAAGTAAATGGTGTAGGCAAGATCAAAAATAAACAAACACAACACACTGGTTTTACCAGATGCTTGACAAAGACTTATAAAGATACCCTTTGCAAGAGTGTAAGCCACAATCACGAGCCCAAAATTATACTTGTCGGCATGGAACATGGTGTAACAGAAACCATACTTGTTCAAAATTTTGGAATCACCGTAGAGAAGAGCAGCCGGGTTCTTGAATTGTTGAACGGAAAGCTTACCATATTGAAGGGTTTTATAATAGGAAAATCCAAGAACGCCCAAGGAAAGCAAAAGGAACAATACTGCGAGCACAATAACGGCCGGAGAATCATTCTCGGTAAATTCCCAAAGTGATAGAATCACAAGCTGAGTGAATCCAATGTAAATGTATCTCAACAAAGAACCTTTAACGATGGAAGAAAATGATGTCCGGAAGTGCAGCAATCGGTTAGGATTTATCTTGTTGAATCTAATGAGAAGCTGCACAACCTGCTTGACAAGCACGAGGAAGACGACAAGCAAAAAACCACATAAGAGGAAGAAGGTAAAACCAGTACACACAATGGCAGTAGGTTCGATATGAGCACCGTAGCCGATTCTCTTAATACCTCTGAGCACAATAAGGTTGGAATTGGATGAGAGAGTATAATCGAGAGAACGCTTATCCACATTGCTTTCATTCAAAAGTCCCGTGACATCGTTTCTCACGGCGAATCGGTGAAGATTGTTAAGATATTCATAAGCTCTTTGCACAAGAATTTGTTTCGTGGTTCCTTTGAAATAAAGGGACGGAGTACCACCGGTAGATTGAACATACCATCTGAAAATGTCTTGCATAAAGTTAACTCGAATGAGACCCATCGACCATGCAAGATTTTCGGCCCACGAGGAAGCAATAGGAGGAACTCTCTCAACGTGTTGCATAGACACAATAACCACACTCTGGAAATAGAGGAAAAGGGAAACTGCATTGGCACTGATATGAGAGGCGGCGTTGGAATTACCGAAAGTAGAAAGAATAGCTGCCACGAGTAGTCCCAAACCTGCCACAATGGCAGTAGCCCACTTGGCTCCCGTTTGAGCAACCGTTTTACCATTTGTGAAACTTGATTGCAAACAAGATAAGGTAGCGCCGGAATCACGATCCTTTACCACAACCTTGACCACAGCATCAATATCAGGCACCTGATAAGCAATACCAGGTATAATGTCCACATACTTCTTCGAGATGTATTCGATCGATTCTACTTGCATGGAACCAGGGTACACCGGGCAGAATTGTTTCCAGCCAAGATCACACATATCAACATCTTTTTGAATGATTTCAAATCCGTAAGCATAGACTTGTATGTGAGCAATCACGTATCCACTAATTTCGGTAGTCAAGTCAAGAGAGTATCTCAAGGAACGATCATCGGGGTCAAACGTGACATTGAAATAGGAAGGTGAAATTTCTGAGTTTTCCATACACGTAACCAAAGACGTGGCCAGTAGCGATCGTTTGGCTTCCGTCACAAGAAATGTGAAGAGGAGGACAACACACCAAAGAAGTCTCATGTTTGGTGGTTTGTAAAAGAGCGAGAGATTTGTTGGTGAAATCAGCTTTTTTTAGCCTTGGAGGCTTGTGTACCTTCTTTTTTTTTTTTTCTTTCCTGGCGCGACCCCCCTTCGCATCAGGGCTCAAAACTACAGGGTTTTACTGAGCCCACGCATATATCAGTGAGTTTTGCAGGTTGCGAGGACCGGGTTGCCAAGAAGAAGCACGGATTAGATGAGAGGAAACTTTGACGAGGCGACATGGAATGACCGATTAAACAGACGACACATACATAGCTGAGGATTGATTTGACGGAGAACATTCCATACATCGTGAAATGGTAACGGTGACTTATGGCCAGAGTCACAAACCTGGCAATTCGTCGTCCTCCGCGCCCATGGGAGAAGCAGTTGCAGTCAGAATAATAGTGACAGGGATATACGAGCACAAGAAATAAGAAAAGCATGACTGCAAGGAACAATGAACGTTTATGAACAAATTCTTATTGTATTTTTTAGAGGTGGTATTCAAGCATTTTGGTCTCATCAACACGGACCATCAGATCGCCCCAGACGTTACAAATCACATCCCAGAATTCGCGAGCATAGCAGACTTGCAATCCATACTTGGACATTATGTAGTTCTCGGGATCACGATTGACACCGTTGGCATCATCGTCCATCAAGAGATCATTGAGTTTCTCTGGCTGATTGATTGAGCGAACATAGTCTTCAATTACGTCCTTTCTGTTTTCCCGAGGAACAATAATCTTTTTGATTCCTGATAAGCTTGCTCCAAGCATCTTCTCCTTGAGACCACCTATTGGCAAGACCAATCCGCGAAGCGTGATTTCTCCCGTCATTGCAATGTCCTTATCAACTGATTTCTGAAGTATGAGAGAAAGAAATGAAAGCGCCATGGTAATACCTGCACTGGGTCCGTCCTTGGAGATACTTCCGGCTGGTACGTGAAGGTGGATATCCAAGTTTTTGAGCTTGCTGACAAGTTCATCACCCGACTCCTCGCTGACAAGTAGATTTTTGGAGAGAATGGACTTGATGAAATTAAGTCCAATCTTGGCACTTTCCATGAGCACGTCTCCGAGTCGACCCGTCATGTTTAACGACCCGTTACCGGTCAATCCAATGCTTTCAAAAATTAACACACTACCCAGTCCATCACTGTTGTAGGAGAGACCATTCACCACCCCGTACTTAGCGGTACCGAGGGGCGACTCGTAAATCTCGTTGGTAAGTTTACCGTAAGGAATCCCCAAAAATCTTGACAAGTCATACTTCTCTACTTGGGGGCTGTAAGTCCTTGAACCATCGAGCGACTCAGCAAACTCCACTGCCTTGTGACGGCAAATGGTGCCTAGCTTCCGTTCAAAATTACGGACTCCCGCCTCTCGGGTGTAATCTAGTACGACTTTCTTCATAACCTTGTTGTCAATCTTCACCTGGTCAGGGGGAAGTCCATTTCTTTTCAATTGACGAGGAAGAAGATATCTTTGACCGATAATGAGTTTCTCCGAGTAGTCGTACGCACCAAGCTCAATCATTTCCAACCGGTCAAGAAGTGGACCTGAAAGGTTATAAGGGTCATTGGCAGTACAAATGAACATCACCTGCGACAAATCAATGGGGAAGCCCAAGTAATGATCGGTGAAACTACCGTTCTGCTCGGGGTCAAGAACCTCTAGCAATGCAGCTGCAGGGTCACCGTTGATCTTGATACCCTGATTGGCTCCGCCACCAACCACCTTATCAATCTCATCGAGAAGAATCACAGGGTTCATGCATCTGGCCTTACGCAAAGCCTGAACAATCATACCGGGCATGGCTCCCACATAGGTTCTTCTGTGGCCACGAATTTCCGACTCGTCTTTCACACCTCCGAGAGAAATGCGCTGTAAATTGCGTCCCAACACATTGGCAACTGACTTGGCTAGCGAGGTCTTACCGACACCAGGTGGACCAGCCAACATGATGATGGGTGACTTGTTGTTGGCCGAGATGATCTTCTGTTTAGCCTGGAACTGCTGGCGTTTTTTGATAGCATCAGTGAGATCCCTACTCTTCTTGTTCTCATTGTTGGCCTGCTTGTGAGCCATCGAGGTCTCATCATTATTGGGGATAATGATACTCTCGTTGGGATATTGCTCTCTCATAAACTTTTTACGCTTCACCTCTTCGTTGTGCTTCTGTTGTTTCTCGTCATCGATGAGTTGACGGGCGTGCTCTTGCTTGTCAAACTCGGTCTCAGCGTTGATACCCATAAGCTTCAAAACAACAAGATACTGAATTAGGCGAGTCTTGACATTTTCCAATCCATAGTGGTCTTCGTCAAGTTGGCGTTTGGCGAGCGCAACGTCAATGTCCTTGTTAGAATCGAACCTGCCCTGGAACTTGTCCCAAGGCAAATCGGCCACAATCTCGAGATAGTTTCTAATCACATGAAAATCACTATTACCGCCGGATGAATTCTTGATTCTCTTGTAGTCCTTGAGGATAAGCCGCTTGCTGTCACTGCTAAGGGAGGAAATGGTGGGGAGTTTGTTCTTCACAAAGCTGGTGATGACGCGGAGCTCATCGTCCCCATCATCATCTTCCTCATTGTCATCATCATGATCTTCATCGTCATCCTTGGCCTGTGCAGTCTTGCGACGAATGAGTTGCTTTCTTTGGTTGGCGGGCGCCGTAGAAGGAGGCTTGACTTGATTTGTCATACCTTCAAGTAACAACCGAATGGACTTGAGCTGGTTGGCCACCACATTGGCTTTTTGAATATTGGTTGCCTCATTGAAAAACCAGTGGTTGACAAATTGGGTGTTGTCACGAAGGTGCACAAGAACATCAACCATACGATCAATCATAGCGTTAACTTCCTTGATACGGTTTCCGGAATCAAACTGATTCAACACCTTGAGTTTTTCATGATTGGGGAATGGAATAATGGCACTGATTAAATCAATAAGACGAAGAAAGTTCTTGGAGTCCAAGCCCTTACCGGAAAGATTACCAAGGATTTTCTGAAGACTCGTGTACGCTTTATTAAAATCCTTGGATCCAGCAAGTTGAAGATATAAAGCATTGGCAAGGGGGTTTAATGTGAGAAGAATCTTATCCTTGGGTTTGCCCTTCTTGGCAGCAGCCGCCAATCCTTGACGATAATCAATGATAAATTGATCGATGGACTTAAAGAGCAGACGAACCTTGGTGTTTAAGTCTTCTTGTTTTGCACCAAGATCGTATACACTGGACGACCAATCGACATCCACCAATACCTCATTGGGCTTAAATGCTTGGGATGGGTTTTTGATTTTCTTACCTCTAGTGAGCGCTTGTAGGGTAAGTTTGATGTTGCTAGTATCATCAATGATGCCAACAATTCTGACAATGGTAATGATATCACCGTACACATCATAGAGGTCAGCGCCTGATGGTTCCTTAATCTTCCCCAAGTTGGGCGCTATGGCAAGCACTAACCAGTCAAATTCGCTCAGAGGCAAATCCCGCTTCTTATCGTCTGACTTGTAGTTCTGCTCCGAGGTGTAGAAACTACTAATGCCGTCAACGGCTTGATCTGATAAAACCCCTGGTAGATCTTCAAGCACTTGATCTTGAGTCGAGGTTTCTCCAAAGTCATATTCGCTTAAGAGGTTTTCCACCAAGGGAACATTGGAAACCTGCCGTTGGAATCTGCTTAGCAATGCAGCCGCCTTGAAGCGAGAGAAGGTCACATTGTAAATGATTCCTGGAAGAAGCACGAGGTTGGAATCGAGTTTATAGCTTGGTAGCACCACTTGTTGTTTTTGTCTAGCCATGATGTGAATAAGGAAAGGAGGATGGACGAGGGAAAAGAAGGATGTGGAGGCTAACGATCATATGATTGTGGGGAGCCGAGGCATTGTGTAACCGGCACGGCACGACCTGGGGATGGTCATGGGCCTAGTGGCACGACGGGCTAGATAATTTGGCGCGGGAGGGGGCAAAAAAGGCCCAGGGTGGGCGCGGACCCCACTTCCTAAACGAGTAACTTGGTCCGACCAATGACTGAGGAAGATAGAGGGACCAGACGGATCAAACGAGACGAGAGATCCAGCGAGGTTGAAAGGGGGTCAGAGAAGAGACAGAGAAGAGACGGTGACAAAGAAGGTAAAACGTGGACAGCCAGATTGCAAGCCAGCTTTAGGTGTACTTAGATACTAATGGGTATTCCAGCTTATACAAAGGAAAGAAACTATATACGATGGCCCGTTATATAAGACGATGATGTTGAACTACTATCTGGACGGCAATCAGAGAATATCTTTGAGATTCACCTGCCCAGTACCACGAGCGAGTGGCTTGGGTTGGTTATCAGACTTCTTCCATCCAATCATGAAAATCACATTAAAGGTGACAGGAAGAGTGGTTTTGCCTTCCTGATCTTGTTCTCCATGGAGCGCTTTATAGATCTCATTCGCAGAAAGTAGAACGTCTCGTGGTAAATAACTCTGTCTGGAAAGAACGGCATTTTGTTCCCCCATGGCTTTGAGGTCTTCGCAAATGGTGACAATATCGGGAAATCCTCCAACAACAATGTCTTCCGCATCAATAGTAAGCATCTGGAATCCGGCCTTGTTCAAAAGTGACCCCACGTCATTTACATGAACCAATGGCGACACCCTGGGTGACATTCCTCCCCGTCTTTCAAGTTCTGCAAGCTGCAAGGATGTACGAAGCTCATAAAGGGTATCTCCACCAAAGAGGGTCCCAAGAAACAACCCATCGGGCTTCAAGACTCGATTTATGTTCGCCAATGCTCCCGGGAGATCGTTGATCCAGTGAAGCGAAAGATTGGAAACTACCGCATCAAACAGATTATTCTGTAACACTTCATGAGTAAATGCCTCTTCGTCGGTGGCGATTCTTTCAACCGATCCCTTGAAATTTGACAAACACTCATCATCCTTATCTCGGTTGAGTAGGGCTTCTGCTGAGTCGATCATCACGTACTCTTTAATTTTGTTTCGAATAATTTCCTTGTCTTTGTTCAATTGTTCGTTCAACTGCTTATCGGCATCATCGGCGTTGGGAGACAACGGGGTATCCACACACAAGTTCTTCAAAAGATTTCCGCTGTGTGAACCAAAGTCAAGCACCCTGGTGAATTCTCTGGTGATAAATGCCATTCGTTCGATGGTTCTGATGGCAACCTCATCACGTAAATACTCCACCTTCCTGGAATGCTCCGGGTCCAAAAGTGGTACTCTGTTTCTTTGTAGGCGCTTGGCAGCTCGGTCAAAGACATTGAACTGCAGCCGTGCGACGTCTGCAGCCAGTGCCAATGTTCGCTTCAGAAAGACCTTCATGGTGGTTTCGCACTATTGAGGCCATCTTTACCGCCAACTATATTCACACCCAGAACCCCCTGCCCTGACCCCCATCTGGCCTTTCTTACTTTTCAAGCATCGTCTCCTTGATTTCCAGCTATTTTAAGGCACTTCGGAGTTGCACCTCTGTTCCTTTCTGCAAACCTGTACCGCCATGCTACGACTCCAGATGGCTACGCGGCTTCGAATACACACCTTTTGGCACAATTGTCCTCGTGGCGTCCACACAGCGGGAAGAAATCGATTCAGAGATAACGCTCTTCGCTCTTTACCGTCACTCGAATCACATCGCCGGCTGTTGGAGGCAGCATCCAAGTCATCGCACGATTGCACCTCCAAGTCACTTTCTGCATATCACGACATCATGGAATCGTCATACCGTCACCAGCTTTCCCAGCAAGACATCGTAAACTTCACCATGCAATTGCTCAACAGCTTCTTTCGGTGCACTGAGTATGAACGTCTTCTTGGCCTCAAGCGAGTTTACGAGCTCCACATTCACGAGTTGATGCATGATGATCAAATTGACTTGATGTACGCTGGTGCCTTTATAAATACACTTCTCAATCTTAATCTCTGGAACCAAGCTTTCCAGGTGTTCGAGGAGCAAGTCACCTTCTTTATTGCCACAGTACCACCAAATGTCGTGTTTCGATGCCTCCCCACCGTCAGGGTCCTCGATAAAATGTGCGCAGTGCACGATGGACGGCTCTTTAAGTGGCTAGAGGTGGTGTCAAAGATGGAAGATTTTGAGCTTCCGTCTAACAAATGGCTCCGTTACCTCGATATGGGTCTTTGCACCGCCAATTACTTGCTTGTAAAGTGCATTTACCAGCACTACATCATGCAGGAGTTCCAGGGACAGATCACTGCCCGAGATGCCCTTTTCAAGAAAGTGGCCACGATCGGTGATCATACTGTGCATCAGGTGCTTCTGTGTTTTGTGGTAAATGGAGATGTGGAAGCAACGTTAAGTCTCGTGGAGTCTCACTACATGCACAAGACACTCCAAGGTGAACAGGCTCTTACATCCCACCTCGCCACCAGCATCGTTAATTCATATTGCTATTACAACGATTTCAGTGACAGCAGCGACGATTCTGTGCAGAGAGTCCTAGATGTGCTCGATGGACTTGTGAAAAAGTGCAAGGAGCCTTTGACATACCACTTGTTCGCCGACGGCATGTCGTACCGCTTCCACAATTACCAGGTTAGAGACGATAACATCAGGCATTCAATACAGAAACAGACAGACATCCGCGAGATGATAAGGGATGACGAGTGGTCTAGGGTACTTCCTCGCAAAATTTCCAACCGTAACATCCACATCTCGGAACATGGCAATGTATTGGCCAATCTCAATACTCTCCACGACTTTCTTGACAGACATCTTCTGTATTGCAAGGAAGAGCAATTGTCGGCGACCACCTGTACAATATTTGTGAATTGTGTACTAAACCACCTTAATCTCCACCAAAATTCAAGCGGTCTTATAAATGCATTAAGCCACTTAAAAGGATGGGATGCCATCAAATGGCTCAACTCGGACTCCCATGCCATTATCCTTTCTTCTATCAGTAACAGTCGAGCATCCAAGCTTTCCAGCTTGGTGATATACCAGTACCTCAACGACAACAATTTGCTTTCGCCTGAGCTATTTGCATTTTTTCTCGAGGCCTCCATTCGGGGCCTTAACTGGATTCCTCTCTTCCATTTCTACCTTCATGAGAATCTTACAAAGTATGGCCACCTCCACTTTAAAGCCATAAATGTGATGAACACGGTGTCTGCGGATCTTTCTCCATTGCCAGAGTTCTTAGCTACCAACCCCTCCAAGCAAGAAATTACACGCTACTGGACAGAGAATCTGCTTCATACTGAAGTTCCGGAGATTTCCAGCGACGAATCAGAGTCTAGGCGCCCGTATGATTACACCTATGATGTTATACAGCGTGACATCTTAAAGGTTGTATTTTCGAATTAGTGGGGCCCTGGTTGGTTTACGGTAATTACGTGAACAACAAATTCATTACTGGTATGGTTGGTATGCTAAAAGGGCAGGCCTACTGCCTGCTTAAGATCATCATCGTTGATCTCAATCTTCATGGCACGCAGTCTGGCCAACATGGTCCGTTTGCTCTTCGACTCAAGCACACTTCTGTCTGCATCGTCCTCGTAGATGTCGACATTTTTTTTGCCCAAGACTGAGTCCTCATAAAACGTGGAGAAACTGCCATTCATCGACCCTAACATGGTCGAGTCGATGGCCATGCGAAGAATATTCTCCGCGTGGCATGCCAAATGATCGGAGTCATCCATATCAGCTTCTTGAGAAATCTTGGACCGTTTTGTTTTCTGTGAATTGGATTGATGGTTTAAGGCAGCCTCCTTTCGGATCAGAATGGGGGTAGACTGTAATACCGCTGCAGGCTTGCTTTGGGATGGAGAGAAGTAGATTGTCTTCTCTGGAATAGGGGTTTTGTTGACTTGTTGCTGAATTCTGCTGGACTCGTGCTCCAATTGAAGTCGTCTGGATCTCTTTCTGCCTCGACCAATGGATGATGAAATCACCTCCACCGAATTGTCGGCTTCGGCTTCGGCTTCTTCAACCACCCGTAGCACCCTATTTTGATTGGCACCATACGGGAGCTTTACATTATAGTTCTCAATTGCCACCTTGCTTTCTTTCCAAATGTCATGAAGTGGTTCCTTTCCTTGGGTCCTGCCCGAGAAGCTCTTTGAGATTGGCACATTTGAATAAACTGGTTTCTGAGGTTGGGGTATGTTGTCAAGACGTAAGTTCTTGGCTATTTCATTCTCCTTATCACGGCGTTGGGACGCTCCTGCTTGCATTGAGCTCATATTGAAGAAGAAGAGGAAAGGGGATGGAGTAAAATATATCAAGGCTTACGATGGATGTTTGTTGTGGCATTGCCTATTTGGGAACGCAGCCATGCGCCCACTCGCTGGACCCCGGCACGTGACTGGCACGTGCGCTCTTGCATCCTGCCTGCCCCAGCCCTTGGGCACCCTAGTGCTAGGCTTGTTTTACACCTTAATAGACGGGGGTTTTCATAACTATGGCTAATATACACGAGTTAGCACTCACTATGTACGTGGGCAAAGACCGAGGTCTCTGGGGGTAATTATGAACAACGTAGAAATGGACTGCCTGTGATTGGCTGGAGCCCGATGAGACGTTGAATATGCAAAGCGTCAGAACATCAAGAAGGTTCAGACACAAGAACAACTGCATGCTCCACTCACCCACCTAGTGAGATAGTATGGTGAGCTGGTAAGTGGAACGCGGTATGGGACACTGAAGAAACCATGGGTTGTGGAGGAAAGATGAAGGTAGTATCTAAGACACATTCTTGTCAATTCTCTGCTTGATTCTTTCATCAATGACAGAGTCGTTACCGCGAACATGATCAACGGGACATGGCAATAAAGAGTTGGCTCCGACAAGCATGAAGCAAAGGGCAAAGGTAGATGTGAAGATCTGGTTGGTTAGCCTGTTTCTGGGTTGAGCTCTGAGTGTTGCGAACATAATAAATAGATGCGATGCAAAGCGGTATGGAAGAACAAAGGGGAAGTAGAATGAACTTGGGAATCTCAACTCAAACAATAACGCGTTGGAGAGGTCGATGCAATTGAAAATATAAAACCGGGGTTAAGACTAGACTTTGACTATCAGGTGTTTTTTTTCCAGCAGGTGGAAGGGTATTTTTCAGCCAGAGGTGGTGGGGCCACGACCCGCGATGGCCAATCAAATGGCCTGCGAATGAAACATAGGACCATCTCGGATGCTATGGTATAGGGACGCGGAGGGAGTGACAGATTAGTGGCCCTTGCGTTGGGTGAATGGGTAGTCCGATAGTGCAATCGTTTTGATGAGCTAGGTGGTGGCAAACGGGGTGTAGGCAGAGAAGGATGGTGCGATATATCCGGGGCCGAGTGTTGGGTGCGGAATGGCGACGCTGGGCCCAAGGTGGGCCCGCATTGTCACCCTGTGAGAAGATGGGCACAAAGATAGGGCGAGCAAATCGAGCATGGACCGAGATGTGGCCAACTGGTTCCACCAGCCTCTTCACCGGAGTCTACGTGGAAAGCCATCTTACCAGCAAACACTACTGGTCAGATACATATGATTACATGGAGCTTCATGAGACATGCATTAATATATTTACAGGATGTGCAGAGCAGGAGGGGCCGGAAGCCACGATGCTAGGGGGGACAGTGTGGAATGGTAAACACGGTTACTGGTAGTTCTTTTTCATTCCATCCTTGACGATTTCGAATCCAGGGTTGAACTTTCTCTCGGCATTCACTTCTTGCTTTGACTTTGGAGTATCCACTAGATCAACTGTTACGAGTTCCTTGACCAAGCGTAAACGGTGAGCAGCAGAGGGGGAAATTTTTTGATAGACAGTTTGATTGCGGCGTGTGAGACCAAGGGCCTCTACATTCTTTCTAACTCTAGGTGGCATTCCGATCGTAGACCGGGTCTGGGTGATCTTGTAAAAGAGGTTTCTGGTAGACATGGTTGGGCAAGTTAAAGGTAGAGTTAAAAAAAAATTTGGTGAGCACCGGTGCGGTGCGCACGACATTTTTCCTCCATGTCGGATTGTCGCATCGTCTACTAGACGATATGGTCTACTGATTGACAACTCCATGGATGATCTACAAGAGCAAGGGCTAGTCAAGCGTAATGACCAGCTTCATGAACGTCTTCGTGCCTTAATTGACCAGTTAAATCGGGTGGTAGTATTTGAGGTGCTGGAGTTGGCGGCAAACAGGACCGAGTCTGCCAGACCCATCTTCTCCAAGATCCAGGCATTGGTGGCTGAATTCGAAGTTGCCCCCAAATTGCTTGATCCTCATTTGACAAAATACATTGGAACGCTAACGGATATCTACTGGAATGTTCCTGATAACTTGAAGCAGCTCCGTTCTCCGGTGGCCGAGTTGATCTACTGGTTCTGCAAGATCTGTGGATTCAAAAACATTACCAATCATTTTTCCAGCGACGTGTACCTCTTCTCGCGTCTCCTTGATTTGTGTACCACTACTACCGCCGACTATGAGATATTCTTATGTCTCATTTGGCTCTCCAACTTGGTGTTGGTTCCGTTCCCCCTCAAGACGGTGGGGGTGTCCATCCCCCAACAAGTGTACGACGTTGCCCTCCACCATCTTATGCAAAACACCAATGCCAGTCGCACACAGCTCGTAGCGCTGATTCTTCTCTCCCGGCTTCTCACCCGTGATGATATGGCTCTTTACATGGAGTCGTACTTTGAGTCTCTTCGCAATTGGCAGCTGTTGTCAGCCAACAGTCGGTTGGGTCATATGATGACCATTAACAAAATCCTCAAGCGAACCTCTAGTGACAATGTTGTTAACCAAGTGGAATTCATCTACGCTAATATCATAGAGGTGGACATAATGGACCTACGAACTTCCGATACTCTCACCAACATGAATGTTCTTTACATGATCAAGATTCTCTCCAAACTTGCCAAGTTTGATTTGCTATTACGGAACTACTCGCGGGTTGCTCTTGTCATTAATCACTTGTTGAACGATATCATGGATCCCATGTTGGAGGGATTTGACACCTCGCTACGCGAGTGTCTCTCCAAGAATTTGGCCGTGGTGGTAGGTGGGTTGTCGAAGTACGCTATCAACTACCAGGAACAGCTCATAATCTATATGATAGAAAGTCTCGGGATTTCCAATGCTTCGTCTGTGTTGGACTCGCCTACATTCTGCTCTACCCTCAACATCCAGAGCGATAACGTGGTTATCACCAAGTATCACACCGTTCTTCTATTTCTTGCATACATCTCCTTGAACAAGCATGTCCCTATGAGACTTGTTCCTGTGATTTTCAGCGTTGTGCACAAGACGTTGTTTGTGTCTCAGAAACGATTTACCACCACGGTTGGCTCTCAGCTTCGAGACTCCTCGTGCTTCGTAATTTGGGCATTGTGTCGAGCCATTACCAAAAATGAGTTCATCAAGCTCCATAAAGCCAGTCCACTTATGATGACCACCATCCTATTTGACTTGGTAAAGGGGATTATCTTCGACCAGGACCTTATCATTCGCCGATGCGGTATTGCTGTGATCCAGGAATTCGTGGGGCGCTTCGGTACCATTTTATTTGCCGATGGATCCCATTCTGACGTAGGTGAGTTTATTATTCTCTTCATTGAAAACTTCAACAGCATGGCCATTGGCTCGTTGAACGTGCTGTACTCGATCATTGAAAAGTTGGTGAGAATGGGCATCTCCAAACAACTCTTTCTACATGCATGCATGGAAAATATTCTTGATGAGAACGTTGACTTTGCCATTAAAAAGCTCAATGCTAATCACATCGTCACCATTCTTGATATCGACCAAGTTCCACTATTTCTGCTCGGTGTCCCCCCTGTCGATGCTTCTGATATGATAGCTGTGCTTGTTCCGGAGGTGAGCGCAAACTTTGGTGCCCTCTACTGTGCGGGTGAAATGTTGGAGTGGATGAGCCAGGTTCATCAATACGCCCTAATCAGCAGCTTGGAAGTATACAAGTTTGACTTTCATCATGATCCAGTGGAAAAGGGTGAGGCATATATTCACTTCATTAATTGCTGTCTCAAACTTAACAACCAGCTTGTCAAGCTTGACAAGGCATGGCCTGCCATTTTTTCAATTTCTCGGATCCAGTACTCCAACGCCCTTGTTGATGAGTTTAAATCTTTCTTCCTGCTCTTGAAGCACAACAACGTGGCGATTTCATTTGAGAATTTTACCAAATTTCTTTACTATGTAAAGAATAACAATCTCATCATCGCCAAGTCTTTGGTATACTACAAGTTCAGCTTGGCTGACTTCTTCGAGATCCTCAAGCTTGTGGAAAATACATCCATTGATTGTGACACCCGAGCGTTGATCATCGAGGGACTTGGTATGAACCTCGACATTTATGATCTTGACACCGAGGTACTTCTTAGACTTGTGGATATGTTGGATGACTATACCGTCACCAACCAGGGAGATGTGGGACTGAAAATTCGAATGGCAACTCTCGTTTTAATCAGACAAAACCTTAAGCGGTTCGTGGAGACCCATGTGATCAACCACCTCGAAAACAAACTTCTCCGTCTTCTGGGCGAAGTCATTGACAAGATTAAGCATGAAGCGTTTGATTTGCTTTCCATCATTAACAAATCTCCTCGTGGTTTGGAAGAGCGAGACGACCGCCGTTATTACGCCGCCTTATTCTCATTTTACCGTTCCACCATTCTCGTAAAGATCCTTGGTGAAGATAAGTATGTTGATCACTACAAAAATTTATCTCTCAGTTTCTGGAGAGGGGTGGTGTTTAGCATGGGGGCACTTACTGGAACTAATTCGGTAATTAATGAGTCGTTCAGCCAATTTCTTCACTTGAATGAGAGCATTCGAGAGGAAGAGCGTGGCTACATTTTTGGGGATTTGCTTAAACTTTTGAAAGTGCCTCCTGGAAAGACAATTAGTGAGCTTGACTCCCGTGCTCTTAAATTGTACAACATGACGCTTAACATCTTCGTCAAACTCTTTGAGTCCAACACCCAGTTTCCTCGCGACTACTCCTACAGTGGCCACTATGTTCGGTGCTACAACTTGCACATCAATACCACCAATGTCACAAGAGTCGGTTTGGTCCTCAAAAACTTTCAGTACCTTTCTACAGTTCTGGACGTGGATCCTGGAACCCAGCAGAAGGCCCGTAGCAAGGTGGTGACTTTGGGATGTACCCACCCTCTACCCAAGGTCAGGAATATGGCTAGTGAAGTGCTTTTCGAAATCATAAATGAAATAAACCCCAAGGACAAATCAACTGTGGAATTCCTTGATAGTGTTGATTGGGACCAACTGCCTAAAGAACTACGCAAGTTGGTGCCGAAGCTCCAGGCGGCATTTGGCTAGCCACGTGGATCCAAGAATTTTACTGATAATGTACTACGGTAGTGAACCAAGGAGCAGTCGGATGTGGAATGGCTCAAACCTTCTCCTTGATCGGCTTTTCGAGGCGTCAGGGCTTGCATGAACTAAGGCGGGCGTGGCCAATAGCCGGTGATGCAAGGGACATATTTGACACATGCAAGCGAGGCTCAACGGGGCACACGGCACCACACAGCTATCGCCGAACAAAGCGATCATATGATTAGTTTTTCCGTGTATCAACTTCAGCATTAAAGTCACAATTCTTATCACTAAACAAAGCATGTCATTAAACATTTATTCACTTTTAACTATTTTACACCCAAAATTGAAGAATACCAGCTGTCGATAGAGCAAACATTTGCCGTTTCAATAGTCTTCACACGCTGTGTGATCCCATCTGCGCAGGATCTGACTGCTTTACAAGCCAACAATTAAGTTGTCGGAAGACCGATGATGACCATGGTGCTTGAAGTGAGCCAAGAGGGTATTTTCAGTAGCTGAAGGAGGAGTTGGCACCGTAGAAGGAGCTGCCACTTTAGGAACTGCGGACGCCTGCGCCTGGTCAGTAGGAGGAGTAGTCTTGAACAACTTTGAGAATACCATGTTTGAATGAACAAATGGTTATCCAGGGATTCGGGCCCCTTTTATAGTCGGCATGTGGGGTAGGGGCATATGTTATCGCATCACGTGGTCAGATCTGCCTCATATCCCTCGGGCCAAGTGCATGCCAGGAGCGAAAATGGTGTACGGATCTACAACGTGTCAGATAGGCGTTTAGTATTGCAGCTGGCAGTAGTTACAAGGTAACTTACGTATCTCTGGAAGCTGTAGGCGAACTGGCATTAGAAAACGACCAGTTGTTGAGCATACCCTTGTGGGCATGTTTGAGATTGATCAAGTCGTTAATGGCCAGCTTCTCTTTTTTGACCAATTCCTCACTTTCTTTTTTGACGTTGGGGGAGGAGTTGGCGCCATATACAAAGTTCAGCGAGGTGTGGCTGGGGAAATTATCGTCCCCAAGCAAGAAGTCAAACCTTGTCATGGAAGGCATTTTGGATAATCCTGGGTATGCAGGTGTGGTGGTTTGTGACGATGTTGGAGGCGATGACATGTTGCCGGCAGATGATGCGGAAACCGGAGGCGGGAGGCTGCTGTAAAAGTTCACTATCGAAGGAGGAGGCTGGAGCGGGCCGGTGTGGTGAGTGGAGGACTCTGAGGGGTTATGAGACGTGGGTGGAGGGTTGGTGGGATTGGTGGTTGTATCATGATGGTGAACGTGATGATGATGGAAGACTTGCGAGGGTTCAGGCAACTTTTGGTTATTCTTGGAAACAGCAATCAAATCTAACGCATGAATCTTGTACTTGATAAACTTGAGAATTTTGAGGTACTTTAGGTCCTCGTCCATATCCTCGTCATCCCAGTCAATTCCATCCATATCGTCATCGTCATCGCTCTCGTCGTCATCATGCTTAGGGGTTTTGAGAATTTCATCGCGAAGCTCATCATTCATAAGTTTGTTAAAAAGTGCATCTTCCTTCAATGCTTGCTTGCGGTCCTTGTTGTTGTGGTTTGTTTGGTAGTTGATGAAGATCTTGATGAACAAGTCAACGCTACGTACAAGAATGTGATTGGTGCTCTTCACTAGGCGACCCCCTTTTTTAACAATCTTCATGCAACAAATAAGAAGATACAACATTTGAAGCAAGATAGATTTTTTGAGGTTGATGATGGTCATCGATAACCCGTTGAGCATGTAATTAAAAGGAGATGGAGGCACCTGGCGCTTGCATTTTTTGTTAGACAGAGAGGCGGCACGAGGGAATAATTGGTTGGAAGTTCTTCTGCGCTTGACAGAAAAGTCATTGATGACAAAGCCTTCCTCATCAACATCAAGCCCAAGCGACTCCATAATAACATTATTCACACCAGTTTTGTTTTTGGGGGAGCCTGCCGACTGAACCATGTGGTCCTCTTCCCATGTTTCGGACGAGTTGCTAACATGTTCAAAAATCAAAAGGAAGTATGCAAGCACTTCACGGGAGATGTTGTGAATCTTGTGGTAGTAGTTTTGAGTGAGTTCTCGATCAATGACAAAGTTGAGGTAGTTCATCAGTCGAATCAAGAGATAATGGAAGTTAAGCTGAATCTTGATGAGCTGCGATGCGGTGTGGATATCCGGAACCCCTGTATTGAGATAGTTCAAGACGCCTTCCTGACTGATGCCCGATGACCCTAGCGAACTAGTGGAAGCAATGTTGTGGTAAAGGTTATTGGATGAAACTGACAGAAAACGAGGGAGATTCATCTGAGTTTGGAGAGGAACCAAGTTTAGTTCCTTTTCTTTTAATGAGCTTCTCCAATTGGAGAGGTTTTTGTCAATGGTAAGAAACTGAGTAAAATTGTAATTCAAATTACCATCATTACCATCACCGTCATCATCGTTGAGAATCCAGTCGAGTTGTTTGTGCAGGTGAGCCTTCTTGGTAGGGTTTTCGTTGTTCTTCTCACGATCTCCCTTGAGATACTGGTAGTAGTTGGGAGAGAATGACGAGGGGATGATTATGTTCATAAGATTGAGGAACTCCACTGAAGGTCGGAGAAGGGTTTTGAAGAGGTCATCAATGTTACCACTGTCAAACAGATCGGTTCCAGTGGAAGGCGAGTGGATTTCGAGCAACGAGCTGAGTTTCTCGGGAGTAAGTTGAAAATAGCGTTCAATGGTGACAGGGTTAATGACGGTTGTGCTGAGACTTGGTTTGAAGCCAAACTTAAGGTTGAAACACTTGAGAAGTACCTTAAATACCCAGAAAATTTTGACACGGTCACGACGCTGCTGAAGGCTAAGCGATAGATCGTTAAAGAAGAGATTCTTGCAATTGAGATTGATACCAAGAATTCCAATGAAGGAATTGATGAGAGAAGAAAGCACCAAAGATTTTTCCTTGTTGTTGGTTAAAAGCGAGTAGTAAAGAAACAAAAGATGGGTTTGAAGCTGGTTGGTGGAGACGTGAAACACATTAAAGTACGGGAGGAAATCATAGAGTGACCGCACAATCAGCTCGCCGCCCTTCTTACGAGCAAAGGAATAGTTGGGCGATGCATGATTAAGAAGAAGGTTGAGGTTGATTGTGGGATCGTTCATCATGATCATGGCATAGATCTGAATCACCACCATGAGGTATTCGTTCACCACGTGATAGTCGTTGGTGGAAATGTTGAAACCGTTAAGCGTGGCATCGTCATAGGTGAACATGAATGGATACATGGTGTGAAATGCATCGTAGCTTTGCATGAACTGCTTGTAATCGAAAATGGGGATGAAGGTGTTGTAATTGATGAAGAAGTTGATGATCTCATTGTCGAGTTCCTTTTTGTTGTTGAACAATTTCTTGAAGTTGTTGATGAGCTTAATGAACAAGTCGTAGACGTCTCGAGGAAGGTCATTGTTAGTGAGACCTGACATATTACCTAGAAGATCATTGTGCAGGGTGTAGTTGTTAACGGTGAGCGGATTGTAAATAATGTCAAGGTCACGGTTGTGGAACAGATTGTAGTCGGTGTAGGAAGGATGATAGAGGTAAGAGTTGGGGTCATTCAAAAGAAAGTTGTGAGAGTTTGTTATCTTGAGAAAGGGAAGATTAAGGTTGATGAGGAGGTGATTGAACTGCGACTCAAAGTTGAGGTTGTCGTTACCAATGATCACACCCTTGTTATCAAGATTAAAGATCTGATCAATAGGATTGTTGATTTGCACGGTCGTGCTTTCGTGAGTGGTGACGGTGACTTTGTCTGACTTGGGCTTGACGGTAGATGAAGACGACCCGGAAGCAGACGGTAGTGATGGGGTGGCGGTGGGGGTAAATGAAACCGGCGCACCCACAATCTCGCTATCCTTGACAAGGCCCAACTTCTGTTTCAATTGTTTGTTTTCTTCTTCCATGTTCCTGAGACGCTGTTCCAAGTTCTCGGTATAGCCCTTGGGGAATGCCCGCCGGGAAAGTTTGTCACTGATTTTACACTCAAAGCCAATTTTGGAGCAACTGTGACAGGGAATCATACCATCACACTTAACCTTCTTGATACGGCACCGGTCACATGCCTGGGAGACCCGGACTCCATTGGTGGTTGATATGAGTTTTAAATTGGCCGCCATTTTGTCGGACGATGTGTCGGACTTGTTTTCGGACATCGTAGCAACAATGGGGGGAAGTAGGTCTATTTACCAATGGAGGAGGAGGGTTCACAGACGGGGGGGCACTGATGATACAATTTTTAGTTATAGATCACCGAAGAAATCGTGGGGGGTGGTGACAGTGGGGCTGTGGTAATCGGGTGTTAAAATTTTACGTTTGGATAGAAGTTGTTTTTTAACCCCAGATTTGCGGGTCTGACTAGGGCGCTACGGTACGCACTTCGGATGGAAGGATGACCTACGAGGAGAAGTGCCAGGGACCGCGGACGTGCGGAAACGGTCCAGACCGTGGCGCGTGACTACGTTCACGTGCGTCGACCCAGTGGGTGTGGTCAGATGGTGTAGTAAACGGGTGTCGTTCCTTCAGGTCAGTGGGAGGGTCATGGGGTTTGGAAGCGTGAGGATGCTACTGCCGGAGCAGGAAGCTGGTAGACAGAAAGTAGATGTGATTGGCTCGGTGATAGTTGGCATATTAATTGTGATGGCCAGTGCTAAAGCCCGGGGTCCAGTAGCGCGACCGCCGCCTGGTAGAAGTGATCGAGACAGTTGGCGAGTCAATGGACGAGGGTTTAGGGTGTGAAGAGTGAGGCAAACCGCTTGAGACATCATGACGTGGTGGAGAGGGGGGAAGAGATGTGGACTCGTCGGAACGTGGAAGGACGGACGGGCTGCCGATAGTGAGATGAGTGAGTATCCGGGGAATCATGGGGGAATCATGGGGAACCATCGGGGAGATAGCAACAGATCGTAAGACCGACCGGAATCATCTGAGTCATCTGAAGTACATGTCTCTCTCTATTGCCAGCTGCATGACACATGGCTCAGCGTGGAAGGGGTGGGGCAGTGAGTAGCATTTGGGAGGTGTTCCGTGACGCTGCGACCTTATTTGGTTATTCAATGGAAAAACTTTTATTTGTAAATACTATATGTTTAACGCAGCCATGTGGCTTAATGGCGTCCTCCAGTTCTCTCACGACGCAACTCCTTCTCTTGTTTCTCAACCTCGGCATCGAAAACAATAAAATCATCTAATGCACAACCTGCTGGAACCATTGGCAACACAGGAACCTTCTTCTCAACGATAACCTCCAACAACACAGGACCGTCTCTGTATTCAAGGAACTCCTTGATTCCACTTTGAAGGTCTTGTTGTTTTTCGATTCTGATTCCCTTCAAGCCCATGGCTTCAGCCAACTTCATAAAGTTGGGGTTGGATTGATGGGTATGAGAGTATCTGTGTTCGTAGAACAATGACTGCCATTGAGTAACCATTCCTTGTTCTTCGTTGTTCAAAACACAAATCTTAACGGGAGCGTTGGCTTGGACAGCAGATGACAACTCCATGAGAGTCATATTGAAAGAAGCGTCTCCATCAATGTCAATAACGATGGCCTCGGGCTTGGCCACTTGTGCACCAATGGCGGCAGGTAATCCAAAACCCATGGTTCCCAAACCTCCAGAAGTAATCATGGTTCTAGGCTTGGTCCAGGTAAAATGCTGAGCAGCCCACATTTGATGCTGACCCACACCAGTTGTGACCAAAACCTCACGGTCTTGTTGCTGACATTGGTTAGAGATTTCCCGAATCAAGGTTTGTGGTTTGATTGCAGAGTCTGGGGTTTCCTTCATGTAGGCATATGGATACTTTTCCTTCCACAATTTGATTTGCGACATCCATTCCTTTCTTTCCTTGACAGGGTGAACAAATTGGAGAAATTTCTTCAAGTTGGCGGTGACATCACCTTCGATGGCTTCGGTGGCTTCAACGACCTTGTTAATGTTCTTGGGGCTGATTTCAAAGTGAATGATACCTCCTCTGCCTTCTTGAGCTGCCAACTTAGCAACGGGAGCAAACTTGGAAACATTAAGAGTCACACGATCATCGAAACGAGCTCCAAGAGCAATGATCAAATCGGCCGCTTGAATAGCGGAGTTGGCAGCGGCGGAGCCGTGCATTCCAAGGAAGTCGAGAGACTTTTCGTCATTTTGATCATATGCTCCCAATCCTTGGATGGTGGTGGTGACAGGAATAATGGCCTTATCGGCGAGTTCCTTCAACATTTTTGGACCATCTTCATGATTGAGAATACCGGCACCACAGTAAATGATGGGTTTCTTGGCCTTCTTCAACAAATCAGCACTTCTCTTGATGGCCTCAAGGGTGAATTCGGTGGCTGCTTGCTTGGTAATCTGGCTTAATGCATTGGAAGGAAGGGTGGTGTTTATAGGAATAGATTCTCTTAAAATGGCTGCAGTCACATCTTTGGGAAGATCCACAAGAACAGGACCTGGACGTCCAGTGGTGGCAATTTCAAAAGCCTCGTTGATTCTTCTGGGGAGTTCGGCGACGTTCTTGACCATCACATTCCACTTGGTACAAGATCTGGAAATACCAATCACATCTGCTTCTTGGAAAGCATCGGTACCAATGGCGGTAGTGGGCACCTGACCCGTGAAAACCACAAGAGGAACACCATCAGCCAAAGCATCGGTCATAGGAGTGATCACATTAGTGGCTCCAGGTCCCGAAGTTACCAACACAACACCGGGTTTTCCCGATGCTCTGGCATATCCTTCAGCCATGTGTCCCGCACCTTGTTCATGACGAGGGAGAACAAAGTTGAACTTGTCTGAATTATAAATGGCGTCGAACACCGGTAAGATGGCACCTCCGGCGTAGCCAAAGATGGTGTCCACTTTATGTCTAAGCATCATCTCGTGAAAAATTTCTCCTCCTGTTAATCCAATAAATGAATCATCCATGAGTTGGTGGGACTTTTGTAATTTTGATTTGGGTTGTCCTGAGGGATCTTGATTGAAAGCAGGAGCCGGAGTGGGTCTGGAGCTTCCTGAAGACTGTTGAGTCATGGTAGCATTTTGCAGTTGACTCTTGGTTAAGTATCTGATCTGATTAAAACATCCGTATCCAGCAGCAGTTCTTTTCGCGGCGATTCCTGAGGCTCGCTTAGCAGCGGCCATAGCAGGGAGATTTCTCGACATCATGACCTATTCAACAGGTATATAGCAAAGAAGATGAAGGAAAGTAGTTGGGGAAATAAAAAAAAAATATGAGTCAAGGTTTTTCAGCGCAACCGGCCCTGCCTCGGTAGCTTACGTAATCGTCCATCGCACCAGCGGAACCTTCGTGAGGAGACCACTTCTGCGACCATGACAACTGGCGGGGATACTTGGGTGCAAATCCAGCGGGTGCTTTCAGAAGGAGGACCCAGTTTTTGTCGCCAACGATGCTCTTGGCCGGCGAGAAGCGAACTCCGTATGTTCGACTTCAGGATATGTGTTAAATTAGTCGCGAATGAGACGCGAGTCACCAGAGTCAACCACTGTTGTCATGGCATCGGATCTGGAGCAGGTGTCCGCTGAGCACGGCGTCGTACCCTTTGAAGACTCAGGTTTCGTTGGTAGTTTTGTAGTCATCTTGCCTTTACAAGACTTCATCTCGTCATTTGGCCAGTCTACCGGTGGTCGCACAGTCAATTTGTTCTGTTATGCTATACATGCTACTTTACACATGATATGATGTCGTGAGATCGTGAGTGAGCTAGTGGATTTAGTTTGTCTTTTCTTTGGCGACATTCTCACTGGATGCATTTTGGTGGGTGGAAACATTGGAGCTTTCAACCGGGAATGGGGTCTCTCTGGCTGCTTCATTTTGAGCGGGAGTCCCCCAGTCAAAAAAGTTTCTTCTTACCTCAACGTAATCGTAAGCAAATTCTCCAATTTGATCCTCGTCGACTCCCACTTCCTCGGCATTGTAATCGAGCCTCAAGTGAAGACCGGGGATCTTGTTGATGATAAAACAAAGAATGGCGGTAACACCACCGGAGTAAGCAATACACGCCAATATGTAGACAATTTGAATGTACAATTGTTTCCAGTTATGATCAATCCATCCACCTTCGTGGTCAGTGACATTGTCTAAGCCAATAATGAAGGAAGAACCAAAAAGAGCATTGAACAACAATCCCACAATTCCAGCCATTCCGTGCTCGGCGAACACATCGAGAGAGTCATCCACTTTGATAAGATACTTAATCTTGGTGGCAAAGTTGCACACAACACCAGTAACCAACCCGAGGACCACCGATGCCCAAAGAGGAATCATACCACTACTCGGAGTAGCAGCAACAAGTCCAGAAATACACCCAGAACAGACACCCACCATGGACCATTTATTCTCAAGACGGAAGTCCATCAATACCCAACCCAAAGCTCCAAAGGCTCCACAAAGATGCGTATTGAGCATGGAGTACGGCACTTTCACCGAGGTGTTGGCACACGAGAATCCATTGAAAAACAACCATCCCACATAAAGCAATGCGGTACCAAGGTAGATGGTGGAGATGTTATGAGGACGGAAATTGATCATAAGGGTTTCATTCCGACGCCCAAGGAACGCAGAATATACAAGCGCCGAAACACCAGAAAGAATTTCAACCGGACCTCCGCCAGCATAGTCCAAAACTCCACTTTTATAGTTGGAGGCCCAACCAGAACCACTCCAAATCCAGTAAACCACAGGGCAGTAAACAACGGTGGCCCACCAAAATAAAAACACCATGGCAGGAAGAAACCGTCCTCTCTCTGCAACAGTAGCACCAGCCAAAATGGCCAATGTCACGAGCATGAATTGAAGTTGGAAAATGGCAAATGCAATTTGAGGGTAGGTGGAATCATCGCTGGCCTTACCAAGAAGGTCGATAAATCCAAAGTTATTCAAATTTCCAATGAAGTTGTTATTGGAACCAGAAAACGCCAATGAATATCCCCAGAAATACCATTGGAAAATGCCAATGAATGAACTAAACATCACAATCCAAATCATTGAAAGTGCACTCTTTCTGCGGGCTAACCCACTATAGAGAAATGCCAAACCGGGGACCATAATCCAGATCATACTGGAAGCCACCGTAAACATAAGTACTTCAGCATTGTCATAATCTGCATTTTCGGTGAAAAGCTTTCTCTTACCCACAATCATAATAGTTATGAAGAGAAAATTAATCCAACCTTACCCTTTTAGGCGACACTGCCCACCTTTTATTTGAGTCACCCCAGTCACTGCTTGAGCTCATCGCTGCAGCACATGGACCGACCGGAAAATTATCAGCAGCCAATCAAATATACGCATGTTATCTTGATTATTGATGGGGGACGGAAAACAAAAAGTAAAAAAAATTAAAAAATAAAAAATTGCAAATGACAGCCACTTGACTTAATCTTCAACGGCTCGATTATCTGGGGAAGGGCCCTGATGCTTAAATGTATATGTAGGGGAAGATTGCGTCATCAGCAGAGTGTTTGATTCGAACTTTTGATGGGTTTAGCCATTGAATTTACTTGATTAACGGCCGGAACGACAGTTCCCATTAAAGTGGCCCGTGGCAGCAGTCCCGCTCCAAGGCAAACAACCAGAAGTTCTGGGCACCCGAAAACACCAGAATGCCTCGGTGACAAAAGTCGAGCTGCACGTAGTCATTGGACGATAGTCTCACGCTGACATAAGCGATCGCCGGCCGGTAACGGGGCTTATGTCAGCGCGAAGGGCGTTTCACCCGTTTGCGCCCACAAGCGCGCAAGCTCGTCATGTGACGCCCGTTGCAGCTACAAGCGCAATTCTTACCAGATGGATTGATATCAAATTGTCTGTATGTACAAGATGGGATTGGTCTAGCCGTGAGCTGTCAAATGACGAGACGAGTGATCAGTATACCGCTCATAAAAATGGAACGTTTCAAAGCACACCTCCACCATAATCAATAATATGATAATCCATTCAAGACGGGTACTCTTCTTCTCGTTGAATAGACTAAGAAGCGCTCGTTGTTCTTCGGTAGCATAGTCAAGTTTGCGGTTGAGAATGGCGATTCTCGGTGACACATCTAACGTCCGCGAGATGGATTCATATATTTTTTCCAAATGCGGCTCCGTCCAATAGAGATCTGGGGTTTCGATCAACTCACTGTATAGATTAAGTTTTCCCCGAAGTAAAAAAAGTCGGCCTGTTAGTTTGAGTACATCGGATTCGGTGGTGTTGATTCTCCTGCCGAGCGAAAGAGCTTCGGAATTGACCCGGGTGATTAGAGTATAGGTTTCAAGAGCATTTTCCAACACCGAGAGACGAGTGGACCGAGAAAGCCCTATGGAAAATGCCGCTTTATCTAGTTGGCGCTGCGTTTCGCTGGGGGCTTGAATCAACACCAATTCTCCTGACATAAACGATCCTTGCTTGGATTCGGTGATGGCAAGAAGCTCTTGATTGGTGGGATTGAGTTCATCAAGGTCCACGAAATCCATCTCCTCAGACTCCGGTGAATACGCCTGCGATACCGCTGGCTGTATGCGAGGAACAATTTTCTCTAGCATGTGGTCTTCACTTATACCCCATCCCACAATGGTTCCATTAGCTAATACCATCAAGTCATGTTGGTTGTAGGCAATATTAACCACCTCATCGGGGACAATGGTGGATACTTCGAAAAGACTAGAAACTTTTGTTAAATCAATGCTCTCTCCCACAGTTACACTCACTAATGGTTGAACAAAGTCGGGGGCCTCGTTGGTCACGAGAGCATTATCTCGGATCAACGATAAGATATAACTCTCAGGACTCAGCGTCAGCGGAAGGCTCCGGCTCAACGACTGAAGAGACACTTTCTGCGTCTTACGCTTCTTTGGCACTTGCTTAATCACCTGCTTGGTGGAGTACCGCATGGCCGCCTGCCAGCAGGCCACCCCCTGGACTGGGAGTCGAACTGCCCATCGAAAATTCAACATGGGGAACATTAGTGGTGCCAGACGCACTTTTGTGGGGCACGGATGTTTAGGTGTGCCGTGGGCGCTGGGTCATGGACGCATACGAGGCGCTGGCCGCTAAAAAATGGTCATCTGGGCTGACGCGCCTAAGCCAGACTATGCCGGTCTAAATTTAGAAGTTGGATCTCTCCCGCGACATGCTCATCGATAAAGGAACTTTTGAGCCGGTGTTCTACATACCATTTGTTTACGTCGGCCTGGATCCGGCAACGTAATTGAAATCCGGGATTCGATGGCGCGGATCGTCCTGATACCACCGCGATCATACGACATTGTGCGACATCATCCGGTCCGCGGGTGTTGTAGGGCGCGAGAGGAGCACGCCTCCTGGTGCGACATCCTGATTTGGAGGGTCATGGTTTGTTTACATTTAATTGTTTTGAGTAAAATTGGCCTCCAGAGAAAATCTCTTAATTAACCACAAACACCCAATTTCATCGCCTTTTTATAAATATCTGTTCTACTAACTCTTCTTCAACTTCTTTGAACATGTGGTATGTAATTTTGATGATCTGTCTATGCCGGTAGAAGTTGTGGCCAACCTGGTTGCTACTACGGTGAGTGTGGAAACACGTCATTACTAACGTTTTTAGTGGAATTTTTGGTTACGTGAACTTCTTGGTCGATAAGACCAGAGGTGAAATTATGGATAATCTTTTGGAAGGTCTTCAGCGTTTAGAATACAGAGGTTATGATTCCTCTGGTATGGCTGTTGATGGCGATGCCAAGGGTGAAAACCTCATCATCAAGACCCCAGGTAAGGTCAAAATGTTGAAGGAAAAGATCATCAGGGATAAAGTTGAGCGTTCCACCATTTTTGACAATCATGCTGGTATTGCTCACACCAGATGGGCCACTCATGGACAGCCACTTCCTGAAAACTGTCATCCTCATCGTAGTGATGTCACTGGAGAATTTATTGTTGTGCACAATGGTATCATCACCAACTACCGGGCTTTAAAGACTCTCTTGTTGGCCAAGGGATTTGAGTTTGAGAGTGAAACCGACACTGAGTGTATTGCCAAGTTATTCAAGCACATCTACGACGCCAACACGAAGGCTGGTATTTCAGTTGACTTGAACGAATTGACAAAGCAAGTGTTGTACGAATTAGAAGGTTCTTATGGTCTTCTCGTTAAGTCCTCTCATTACCCAGGTGAAGTGTGTGGTACTAGAAAGGGTTCTCCATTATTGGTTGGTGTTAAGACTGAGAAGAAACTCAAAGTTGATTTTGTGGATGTCGAGTTTCTTGACTCTAACCAACAACCCCAATCCACTTCTGCTAGCGCTGAAGCCAGCAAAGGCTTGATGCCAATTGCCGGTAATGATTTAAGAACCTCTCAATCGAGAGCTTTTCTTGCTGAAGATGGAATTCCCATGCCTGTGGAATTCTTTTTGTCTTCTGATCCTGCTTCCGTTATTGAACACACCAAGAAGGTTTTGTTCTTGGAAGATGATGATATCGCCCACATCTATGATGGTGAATTGCACATTCACAGAGCAAAGAAGAAGGCTGGTGAATCTACCACTAGACAAATCCAAACCTTGGAGATGGAACTTAATGAGATCATGAAGGGTCCTTACAAGCACTTTATGCAAAAGGAGATTTTCGAACAACCCGAATCCACCTTCAACACCATGAGAGGTAGAATTGACTTTGAAAATAACCGCATCAACTTGGGAGGCTTGAAGTCATGGTTATCTACCATCAGAAGATGTAGAAGAATCATCATGATTGCTTGTGGTACTTCATACCACTCGTGTTTGGCTACTCGTTCCATTTTTGAAGAATTGACGGAAATTCCTGTCAGCGTCGAGTTGGCCTCTGATTTCTTGGATCGTCGCTCCCCTGTTTTTAGAGATGATACCTGTGTATTCGTGTCTCAATCGGGAGAGACCGCTGATTCCATTCTTGCCCTTCAGTACTGTTTGGAGAGAGGTGCCTTGACGGTGGGTATTGTCAACTCGGTTGGTTCATCGATGTCAAGACAAACTCACTGTGGTGTTCACATCAATGCCGGTCCCGAAATTGGAGTGGCCTCTACCAAGGCCTACACCTCCCAATATATTGCATTAGTAATGTTTGCCCTTTCATTGTCAAACGACTCGGTTTCTAGAATTGATCGTCATAGGGAAATCATTCAGGGTCTCAAGAAGATCCCCGAACAAATCAAAACCGTGCTCGACCTTGAAGATAAGATAAAGGACTTGTGCAATGCTACTCTTAACGATCAAAAGTCATTGCTTTTGCTCGGTAGAGGTTATCAACACGCAACTGCCCTTGAAGGTGCCCTTAAGATCAAAGAAATTTCCTACATGCATTCCGAAGGTGTTCTTGCCGGTGAATTGAAACATGGTGTTCTTGCTTTGGTTGATGATAAGTTGCCCATTATTGCATTTGCTACCAGAGATTCATTGTTCCCCAAGGTTATGTCGGCCATCGAACAAGTCACCGCTAGAGATGGTAGACCCATTGTGATTTGTAATGAAGGTGATGAGATCGCCAAGGATAAGGTTTATGCCACTTTGCATGTTCCTTTGACAGTTGATTGTTTACAAGGTTTGTTGAATGTGATTCCTCTTCAATTGATGAGTTATTGGTTGGCCGTCAACAGAGGCATTGACGTTGATTTCCCCAGAAATTTGGCTAAGTCTGTCACTGTCGAGTAATTTGTTCATATCCAGTGTTTATTTATGCAATACAATGTCACGTATATACCTAGATTTACCAATTTCTCAATTTCACTTCAATAATACCCCGTCATTCATGATGCTAGTAAAAAGTTTGTAAAGATCAACAAGCTTTTCCTCGGTAAACGGCATCGACCCCTACCTTCTCTTGAAGTATTCAGATGATCCAAAGTATGCCACACTGTAGTCAAAAATACCTTCTCCAACATCGAGGTATTTACCCACGTAGTGTCTTCCTGTTTCGTTTGAGATAGATTCCAAGTTAGGTCTGTGGTTAGTCTAATCTTCAGCCTTATTTACAACACCAAAATACATACGTCAAACCGGTGTTTCTCTTAACACCTGCAAAAAAAGCAGTAAGCAAGACCAAATCGGCCGAAAAGTGAACTATTTTACCAATCTGAGTTAGAACTACTTCATACACGTCTGCAGTGAACATACCATAGCCATTTATAAAAAGCGTGCCAGATGCGATATCAGATGTCTGTTTATCTCAATCACCTATCCCCTCTGGGACACTTTGTGGTGCACGGGTGTGATATTTGCCCCCCGGTGGTTACCCGGCCCCGCGGTGCACTAATAAATTCCATCCTCCCGGTTGTTACTGTTTTGAATGTGTTACCACCTTATGGATCCCATGTACTTGTCAACTTCATGAATTAGTAGACTCTATGTGAAAATTCGCTTAGTCCTTTGTTAGACTGAGGCTTGAAAGTATCATGCGGTTTCGCCGGGTCCTCTTTTCACAGTGGCCTCATTTTCATAGTGGCCCCACAGCTAAAGAGCATAATGGCCGTATACCACGACAAAGATTATGGAACAGAACCCACAGTGTATACGTGGAAACACCCGAAGTGGTATTTCTCCAACATCTATTGTTGTCGAAAAACGTTTTGAATGAGAAGTACTTCTCCGGTCTCAATCCATACTTGTTGTTGCACCACACGAAGCAATGTGTAATGTGAATCTGGTCTCGAGACATGTATTGACTGTCCGGAGTTTTCACTCGGTGTTGTGAAGAAAAGTACAGTCTATCTGTACTCCATACTGCTTACAATTTCGTGTCATGTTTCTTTTCTTCATGTTGTCGTCTGCGTCGACTCGTTGATGTTGAAGGTATTATGCCTATGGCGGCGAGTTCTTCAATGTCGCAACTGAGCTTTCTGATCCGCCGATGGCTCATTTGTTTGTTTGCCATTGGGTAAAACATGGGCCATGCCGTTTGTTTCCAAGGCTTGTGTCACTGCCTGTCTCCAAACTTGTAAAATTCGTTCTTATTTTCTTTCTACTTCTTCCATTTTGCGTTCTTGTGCTTGGCGAGATCTGTCGGTTTCCCGGTCGCCAACTACGCTGGCTCCTGTCAAACCAGGTCAGGTGGTTACCTTTAGAGGGTGGACCAGTACCAGAGTGGAGGTTAGTGCGGGTAACTCGCGGGTTTTGCTGATAGTATAATGAGAAAAAATCCAAACAGCTAAGAAGTTCACACCGTTCCTATTCCTAACTTTGAGTCAGCTGTTACTTCCCGTCATGTCAGATAGATACAGACCGCCCACCGGGCCCAATCCTATGCGCTTTAAGGACAAGAATTTCAGAGGTGGCAAGACGGCCAGATATCATGAACGAGATAATTATCGTCCCAAGATTCATGGCCCTGCCTCTAATGCTACCCTGGAATCTGGTGGTCCAGAGCCCGCCTATCCTACTGCAGCTTCTCACGCAAATGTGGATGATTCCAAAAAGCGCCCTCTTCCCTCAGAGCCCAAAGGTTTGCGTCCTGATAAACGAAGGAACATTGGTAATCCATCTCGCCCCCAGCCTCGGGGCCCGCCGTCGGCCGTAAATCTTCCAAAGGGCCCCAGGGGACCCTCTTCCGATCGTCCACTCCCCTCGACTCCTTCTAACTCCAAAGATTACCGAAATAATAGTGGCCAGTATAATGTTAAAGATTCTCGTCCCACTGGGGCCTATAATGCCTCCCGTCCTGCTGGGGCTTACAATGCAAAAGATTCCCGTCCCACTGGGACCTATAATGCCACTCGTCCCGCTGGGGCTTATAATGCTAAAGATTCCCGTCCCGCTGGGGCCTATAATGCCAAAGACCCACGAAACAGGCGTGACTTTACCCGAGCTCCACATTCTGCATCCAACAATCGTCCTCAAGCCCCCCCTTACCGCAAAGATCCTTCCACGAGAAAGCTTGCCAGATATCAAACATATGCCATCCATATCACCCGCCCCAATGGCGAAATTTATGAACGAGTTCAACAGGTTGGAGAAGGGACTTATGGTAAGGTTTATAAAGCCAAGAATACTCTCACTAATGAATATGTTGCCTTGAAGAAGTTGAGGCTCGAAAGTGAAAGAGAAGGTTTTCCCATAACCGCATTAAGAGAAATCAAACTACTTCAATCATTTGACCACAAGAATGTGGTTGGTCTCTTGGAAATGATGGTGGAGCACAATCAGATTTACATGGTGCTTGATTATTCCGATCACGATTTGACGGGATTGCTTACCCACCCTGATTTGAAGCTTGAGGAGCTGCACCGGAAATACTTATTCAAACAACTCATGGAAGGATTAAATTATCTTCATCGCAAGCGAGTCATTCACCGCGATATTAAGGGGTCCAATATTCTTCTTGATAGTGCTGGTACTCTTAAGATCACCGACTTTGGTCTTGCCAGAACCATGAAAATTATATCTTCTGGAGAGAGCCCGGATTACACCAATCGTGTGATCACGATTTGGTACAGACCCCCTGAGCTTCTATTGGGAGCTACCGACTACGGCCGGGAAGTGGATATTTGGGGTGTGGGGTGCCTTCTAATCGAGCTTTACTCCAAGGTGGCCACCTTTCAGGGTACCGAAGAGATCTCTCAACTTCGTAAGATTTTTGATCTTATGGGAACTCCTACCAAGGAGAGTTGGCCCAGTATTGAGAATCTCCCGTGGTTTGAGATGCTAAAACCCAAAATCAATCAAAGCTCTAGGTTTGAACAAGAATATCGCTCAATTATGAGCGAGCATAGCTTTGACTTGGCCCAAAAATTACTAGAACTCAATCCCTCTAAACGGTTGACTGCTGACCAAGCTCTTAAACATGCGTATTTCCATGAAGAGCCTCGTCCTGAGCCTTTGACCTTTCTCAAGGAAATCAAGGGTGAGTGGCACGAGTTTGAAACCAAAAAGAGACGAAGACAGGAGAGAAAGCGCGTTCAGGAAGAAAAAGCTGCCCAGGTCGTGGCTTCTCAGTCCTCCGCCATTCCTCCCGCCTCCAACCATTCCGTCCACAAGGAACCTGCCAGTACCGAGATTGCACAATCTGTCCCCGCATTGATGTCAAAGGGCACCAATTTGAGTGACGCAGAAGCACTAGAACTCCTCAAGTCAGAATCAATTAACACTTTGGAGGCTGAGGATACCGATGGTGTACAATGAGGAATTCTATTTCGGCTGCACATAGACCTGATCGGTTTCGCAACCACAAATGCATATTTCTAGGCTCTCCTTTGTTTTCTTACTGACAGACACCATGGCCCTGTACTCCATATCCAACCCCGATTAGGCATATATATTTACCAATCTGTACGCCGATGTCTTTCATGTGTCATTTCTTGATTGTATGTTCTCAGTAGATCCACTCACGCCTTCCACACTTGTGCCAGCTACAATTATGATGTAACCCTTTGTCTTTGTGAATTCTTAGCCGCTGTCCACTCCAAATGTCTGGTTTCCGAAACAAATGCCTTTCTTCTTTCTCAACAGCTAAAGCCTTGTGGAATTGCCAAGAGAAACTTGGCTGAAGAGTACGGCTCGTATTCAAGACCCTCGTCCTCGGTTGCGAAGCTGTTTGCGCTAGACGATGTCTACAGACAATCTAAAAAAAAAAATAAGAAGCCAGCACTAACGGCGGTGTAGGCAACGGAGGAGCCTCAAGAGCCCCCTCTTTTCAATACAACATCCTCAATTTTCATGCCATCAACTACCCGTTTTATTACCACGGTAGTGTTCCCCACGCATACGGCAATGGTGGGGATGCTTCGTGTAAATAAACGAGATAATTCTGCTAATTCCGATTCGTTGACACGTCATTCAGTGTTCCACATAGGGAATCTGGTTGCTTCTAGAACCTTTGCGTCATGGACATTCCTCATCACATTATTATCATTGTTGTTCTTTATGAGAGTTTGAGAATTTAGTAAGTGCATAGAACAGTGCAAGAAAAAAAAAAAACAAAAGGAAAATTAGGGAAATGGCCGAAAGGTGAGGGATTATAATAAGGGAAAAAGTTGAGGGAGCGGGAAAAAATTATCATATTAGGCATATTCTTTTTTTGCTCCTGTCAGAGTTTGAAGGATTAGAAGTAAAGGTTGATCACAATATGGGCTCTTGTACTTCCAAACAACCTGCCCATGTATCCAATGCAGGGCCATCAGCTTCTCGACAGCAAGGTGCTAATGCTGGAGCTGGAACAACTGGAAACGCCGGTTCAGGAAGTGGAGAGAGCAACCCCGTGGGAGGTGCACCGTCATCCGCTGGGTCCACATCCAATGGAGCTACATTGTCAGGGATTCTGAATGACGGCAAGTTGGAGAAGAGCTCCGCAGGCGGTGCGCAAACTTCAAATGCATCGGGAGATAAAGAAGTAAAGGTGTTATTACTTGGATCCGGAGAAAGCGGAAAATCCACTATTGTCAAGCAAATGAAGATTCTTCATCAAAATGGATTCTCCCAGGAGGAGCTCCTTGAATACAAACCATTCGTCTACAAAAATATTCTTGATTGCATCAAAAATGTCATTAGTGCCATTATGGACTTAGAGCCTGATCTCATCAAGAACCAGCCTGATGTCCCACAATTAACGATTGAAGAAGAAGCCAATGGTAAAAGTCTTGAGTCAAACTCGTCAGACAGTCTTCACGATGCCTCCGACGAAAAATCAGGCAGAAAACATGTGTTGGATATCACTTTGTTAAATGAAATTCTTGACTATGAGTTTTCCCTTCACGAAGAAGAGACCTTCTCTCCCGCTATTGCATCCAAAATTTCTCAGGTTTATAATACCCCTGAGGTCCAGACTTTTATCAAATATCAACAAGGAAACTTTTACCTCATTGATTCCACTCATTACTTCCTCAGTGACTTGGACAGAATCGCTCAACCAAGTTACACTCCTTCTCAACAAGATATTTTGCGGACCCGTAAAAAGACTTCCGGTATTTATGACTTCCGTTTTCAAATGGCTAGTGGTCTCAATATTCACATGTTTGACGTTGGTGGACAACGATCAGAACGGAAGAAGTGGATTCACTGCTTTGATCACGTTACTCTCATCATCTTTTGTGTGGCATTGTCAGAATACGACCAAGTTCTTTTGGAGGAAAACTCTCAGAACAGACTTGAGGAATCATTGACATTGTTTGATTCTGTGGTGAACTCAAGATGGTTTGCTAGAACTTCAATTGTGCTTTTTCTCAATAAGATTGACGTGTTCGCTGATAAGTTACCTTATTCTCCTTTGGAAACCTATTTCCCTGATTATAACGGTGGTAATAATATCAACAAGGCTGCCAAGTATATTCTCTGGCGCTTCACCCAGGTCAATCGCTCTGGTCTTAACATTTATCCCCATGTTACCCAGGCCGTTGATACCTCAAACATCGAATTGGTTTTTGCTGCCGTCAAAGAAACCATTTTGGAGAATTCTTTGAGAGACAGTGGTCTCTTGTAATGCATCTCATGAGACTATTTATGTTTTTTTATATCCTACTTGCTGTCTGAGAACTAAAGAGTTTCAAGTATCTTTATTAGTAAGTCGTAGCTGTAGATTTATTCGTTGACGTGCGCGTTCTTATGCCTTGGTGGGTTGGGCGGGACTTGTTCCCCGTCCTCGACCACGTCCTCTGCTTCTACCACCTCGGAATCCACGTCCTCGTCCCCGTCCCCTTACTCCTCCCCTACCTGTGGAGCCATCGACACTCTTGGTATCGTCATCGATAATGCACGTTTGACCTTCTTCGTCTGTATTTGTCTCTTTGGCTCTAAGCGACTCCTCGGAAGAATCCTCCCGTGTTTTCAGTATTACTTCATCGGCACGTTCGTCCTTGGAGAAGGAATGCTTGAAAGTTGTGGTGGTGCCATTAGGTTCTTCGGTAGTAGCCTTAGACACCTCCCTTATATCCTGTGTCTTGTAGCCGTCTTCCTTAAAACCACGTCTTTCAGGCTTCTTCTCCTTCTTGTGAAAGACCTTAGTGAGGTTACGATGACTCCCAATGGGTTGGTCATGAGACCTTTTTATATGCTTTTCTGTCTTGTCCTCACGATTGGCGGCTTTTTGAGTGATTTCGTCAAGGTGTTGCTTGAAGTTAGGACGGTCTCCGGAAAGTTGAAATTTGTTGGGCTCCGAGATACTGGCACGATGGAGAAGCTTTTGGGGTGAGTTATGTACACCAATGTGATTGTTTCGGGGAGGGGCTAATTTAGTGGGAGAGCCTGGCTTATTTGGCGACCTCAGTCTGCGTTCTGGCTTTGGCTTCTTGTCAAGCTTAGAGGGCTTCTCAAGTCTCACGGGGCGCTCAAGACGAGCCTCCTTTTTATCACTAAGTTTGAAGGTATCTTGCTTCTCGGAACGTGGTTTTCGGTTATTCCCCGGTTCTTTTCTGGCCTTGAGCTTCTCTAATCGGGTGAGTGCTTTTGTTTCTCCTTTCTTGGACTCGACAACATCGGCAAGCTCGGTCTTCTTCTCATTGGCATGCCTTGGCTGTGCGGCGACATTCTCGTTGGAACGCTCAACGGGCTGCTTGTCAGTCTTTTCAACTGCAATCGTCTTTTCCTCCTCGCTCGACTTGATCTTCTTTTTGAGAATAACTGGCTTAATAAATGCTTCCTGCTGCGACTTCACCGGGGTCAGGCGGCCACTTTCCGATCCTTGAGAACTGAGAATATCAGCAAGGCTCTTACCTGGGGCATTACCCCAGGGACTGGAAGTGGGAGGAGGAGCAGCCTTCAATGTAGGAGAAGGGGATGTGAATGGGGCCAGAGCTATAGAGACCGAGGCCTCTTCTAATTTATCTTCCTTTGTAAGCTCACTTCCCATAGTTTTAACGGTGGTGGGGTTAATGGTAATGATTTTGGACTCCAATTCCTTCTCCTTGGCAAGAATATCCACGGGCTTGGCAGCTCCAAAAGGGCTGGGCTTGGGTTTGGGCCTAAGCGGCTGGAGTGGGGGTAAATCCAGGGGGGTTGGCTTCTTGGGGGACATTTCTGTAGTGGATGAAAGTCTTCTTAGAATCACATGACGGGTAGGAGGAGTGATGGGCTTATTGCGACGTAGTTCATTGGCGTCGGGTATGGGAATGCCAGGCATGCGGCGATGGTGGTCACCACTCCGGACTCCTTCATTGGGGTCGAAGAGTGGCATTCCCGACATGCGGCGTTGGTTCTTTCCAGCAATGAACTCTTGGACAATGTGGCGAAGTTCCGACTCGTGTTCCTGGTTGAATTGCATGCAATTCTGAAAGTCCAGGAAATTGGCAGGCTCCACAATCACCCGTCGACTCCCCTTATAATACAAATCCACCCATTTCAACACCTTGGTCATGTCCAGGAACGAAGACAATTCCACAAATGCCACTTTTTTGATCAACCCCGTTTCTAACGGATTCGAGATGGGGTCCACCACGATCTTAAATTTGACAAACGGAGTGTACCGACTCTGGAAGAGATCCTCGATAAAGCCGTCATCCCCAGTTATGGGCAAACTCAAGAGCTTGACAATATATGGGGGTCCTTGATCGCTGGCAGATCTGGAGTACCCATCACCGTAGCCTCCATTTCCACCAAAGGTTCGGTTTCTCTCAATAGGTACTGAGATAGAGGAAAGGTCAATATCGTCATCTGCCCATGATCCTCCAAAATCTGTTTTCGTTAGTATCAAGCCTCATCTCATCAATTTGCATATACATACTGTCATCTTGGAGAAAGTCGGTCAACGACATCTTAATCTTTGGAGCTGCTGGTTAGAATTCATTTTAGTTAATCAATTCGGTGCCGCCATCTGCCGGTACCAATTCCCGTCATCACATACCCATTGTTATCGTTCAAACCTTTCTTGCTTGTTTAGTTCACTGAAGGACTATATATAATGCCGTTTCTCTTAGATTGGTGAGATCACCGGTTCAATTTTGGCTCTTTAGGGACATTTTCGCTTAGTCGCGACTTACCACAAATAGTAACTCGACCACTGTGCACTACGTCTTACATGGAACTCAAATTAGCAGTCTTTGCATACTGTACTTTTAGGTGAACAACAAGAAATAAACGGCTGGCATATGGGATAGCGACGATGTCTTTCTTTTTTCTGTTATATTGGTGACAGCGCAAAAGTTTGACAGCGCAGAAGTTTGACAGCGCACGGCTCCACGGTGCATGTGGCGAGGTCCAAGTGTGGCCATTCGCCCACTCTTGGCCACCGACACCAACGTAAACGGGACGTCAAGTTCAATGTGCTGGTGGATTATAAGTCGGTATAGGCGTCATAGCTGGATCTCCAGTTGGAAAAGAATCCCGTCATAAATTTAATACCATTACCCACATCCTTAGAACCCAATGTGGCTCTAATGGAGTGCATGGACAATTGTGGAATTCCCAAATCAATGGTCCGGGCTCCAGTCTGTAAAGAGATGGAAGGACCAATGGTGCCACCAGATCTAGAGTCGTTTCTAATCTGGAAATATTGGAGTTCGTCTCCATTCAAAGCCGCTAATTCTTCCATCAATGCGAGACCCGTCAGGTCGGTAGCCATATGGCCGTTTGGATCAAGAGCGATCACAATACCTCTGTTGGGTAAGGGCTTGTGGTGCTCAAGATAAACACTGGCAAAGTTGGGGTTCAACAAATGGTTAACGTCAGCGGAGAGAATAATGGTGTTGGCCCAAGTTAATCTCAAGCTTTCAGCAAGGTCGATTTCGGTGGGGTTAAAGTAGTGGGCCAGAAGTACTCTGGAAACAACACTTTCGATAAGCTGACCCTTAATTCCTTGACGGGTAGCCGAACCAATTTCCTCGTTGTCAAACAACCCAACAAGCGAGAACAGATCCAGCGCCAACAGTCCCTTCTTGTCGGCCTCGATCAATGCTTGGATAGCAGCAAATGAGCAAACTCTGTCGTCGACACGAGGAGCGAAAATGAACTCTCCATCGAGACCTCCAATAGTACCTTTTTGAACGTCGTAGAGTTGAAGATCCCACTGCACGATATCCTGGACGGCCACACCTGAAAGCTTGGAGATATAGCGAAGGAGCTTGAGGGGGTGCTTGCCATACAATGGCGCCGACTTCTCGGCCTTGGTGGCGGGTTCGTCTTCTTCGGTGGAAAATCCCACCACCGGAACCGCTTGGGTTTCCTTGTTAAATGGGCCTATCGCAGGAGTACCGAAGTGAGGAGCCAAAGTAGGGATGTGGGCAATTGGGTGAGGAGTCGAGTCCACCAACTTGGACGAGACTTCCCCTGTTTCGCCATCTCTGACGAGAAGACGCCCACCAATTCCGAGGTCTCTGTCCCACCAAACGTCGGAAAGAGTTCCGGCATATGGAGCAACCCCAAGAAGTTCATACCCTTCGACTTTCGACTTACAAGAGTTTGGTTTCAACACCACAGTCAAAGCGTCAATGTGTGAACCAATCACCCCGACCCCCTTTTCGGGGGTCCAGTTTTTACCGACCACAAAGGCGGCGAGAGCACATCCGTTACGGTGGGTGTAGTACTTTCCTGGAGTCAATGCCTCCCATGAATCCTTTTCTGAGATGTACTTGAAGCCATGACTCTTCAAAATTTCTCCAAACGACTTCACCACATGGTAAATGGTTGGATTATCGTAGGTGAATTGAATATAATCTTCAGCGTACTTTGAGAAAAAAGCGGGGCTGTATTCACCGACGGTGGGCTCGGGGGCCTCCATATTCTGGATGGCTTGGTCAATAACATTTTGACTGACATTGGCCTTACGCAAGGCCTCGATTAAATCTTCAAAGTTGGACATGCTAATGTGAAAGAAAGAACGATGGAGAAGGTGAGATTCAACTTATCGAGGAATTCCATAAGCGGCACGCGATAAGCCAGCGTGACGAAAATGGCCACAGTCTGGTCCAAACGAGCCGTGCGATGACGGCCAGCCCACCATACCGGAATTTATCTTCATCTCCGCAAGTGGTCGTATTGTTCAATTGAAGAATAGCTTGAGCAGAATTACTCGACTTGACTGTTCAAGTCATTTCCTACATTGATTACAGTTTATCGTCTATCACATAGTTATGGTCTCTTAGATGCAAAAGTAGCAGCCACAATGAGAGGGAACACCACACTTACGTCGGCGTACACCTTGACCAGCTTGGCATCAGCCTTGATCTTACCCCAAGAAACCGCCTCGTCGGGTCGAGCTCCCGCATCTGATCCATCAAACTCTTGGCCAGTATTGATGTATACGGCGTAATCAGCACCATTCCTCATGAGACAAGCATTACAGATGTGATGCTTGATGAGACCACCTCCAAGAATAATCATACTGGCATTAGAAGCTTCCATCGACATGGAGTTAATCTTTCTGATGTCAGAGACGATGTCAAGTCTTAATCTTTGAGGAGAAGCCTTGAACGTATGGAAAAAAAGCATATCACCAATGGAACCATCTGTAAGAGCAGGACAGAAGATGGGAATCTGGTTCTTGTGGGCCCAGTACAATACCGACAGTTCATCGTCGATTTCTTTACCCAAGCGATCAATAAGACGAGAAGGGGTCCAGATGGCATCCGAGTCAGCATTCAACGCATCAGCTCCCAATCTCTTGACGGCTTCTTCTTGCTCCTCAAGCACCTTGTCTAAAACGGGCACCATCCATTCTTCAAACTTACAGTAGTTATCGTTAGGAACGAGCAAGTTTCCGATCCGGTTCATACCCTGGTCACGAAGTGCCTTACCAGGAAGGGAAAATTCTCCCATGTAGGTGGGTGCCAAGCACTTGATTAAGTCTTCTTCAATACCACCGGCTGATGCCACGATACCACTGACCATCTTGTGTTGCACGAGAAATCTTAAAGTATCTCTCAATCCTGAACTGATCAAATTGGAAGTATATCCAAGAAAAATAGTACTCTTTTGGTATCCCTGGTCGTCAAACTCTCCGGTTCTCTTGTGTTCTTCGAGCTCATCTTTATGCTTTCCTCTCCATGCTCTCATTTTGTTTATGATTTCACAAGCCTGGGCCACGGAGGATGCCTGGAAACCCATCGTCTTCATACCGTCAATGAGATCAGTAGCCGTCATGTTGTAAGCGTTGTCCTTAGAGTAGTCAATTCCCTTAACCTCTACGAAGTCATCGGGAACTGGAGCGCTCTTAACGAGTACTGCCTCGGAAGCAATATCAGGAAGTTTGTCTGACATTAGGTGATGAGGTAATGAGGTAATGAGGTATTGAGGAAAAACTTCACCGTCCCATTTTGCAGATCGTATTTTCACCGTAGTGAGTATCAAGTATCAAAATTGTATCTGCTGCATCCAACACTATACCTTTAACGCATCAGTTACTGGCCTGGACACAGCCGGGCCTGATCTACATTTTTTCTCCATCTTCTTCTTGTTCATGTTATATTGAAATTGTTATGAAATGATTATTGCTCTGGCATTAGACCTCAACTCTTTCTCTGACTTCAGGAGTCCAGCTACTATGTTTGGGCCTGGCAGTGTTGTAAGGGACGTAGGCACCAGCAGTATAAGTCATGTTGATTTTATGCTTTTCAGGAAGTGGGTATGCTCTGACAGTCTTTTCATCTCCTTGTAATTGATTAGGTGGTGTGTTGGTACCATAACCTAACCAATAATGCCATCCAGGTTCAACCTTGGACATATCGATTCCCCAGTCGGCGTATTCAACCCATCTGGTTCTTAAGTGAATTTCTTCTGGAGCATCGGTTTCATAATATTTGTTACCAAGATCATCTTGACCAACTAACCAACCACTCTTGGTGTCATTATGAGTCTGGATCTGCCAAGCAGCACGCTTGATTCCAGACCGGTAGATATTCTTTAGCGTACGGTAAAGGGAGGTAGACATGATGTGGAGGTTTGATATTTCTGCGCCTTACATTTGCGCTATCATGATTGGCCGCTGTTTAGTCACGTGCCCCTTGCTCACTCCTGCACTCACGCTCTCTATTCCTATACTTACATCCTTACCTTTTGCTCATTAATCATATTGCTAAAACTATCACTGTTTATAAGCCGACGCTTCTAATAGCTTGTTGACGTCGGTTTGGTTGAGCACCACCCCATGCTCTGAACACTTAGCCTTACTCTTCAACTCGTTACATAAACCATCAATATCAATCTCAGTATACTTGGGATGAGATGTGATACGGTCCCAGATCTCGGAGCATCTCACGGTCTTTTCTGGGGCAGGAACAACTTCATCGTCATCCTCAACGCCCTTCTCATTAACAAGGCTTGTAGAAGAGTGGTAACTTGTGTTGGTGGAGTAGGAAGATTTTAAGTCATTAGCCTCTGAGCTGGTATCAGACAGAACCGAGCTCTTAACAAATTCATCAAAGTCAAATTCATTGGTCAGAGTAGGGGGTACATCCACCAAATCATATATAGATTCTTCGGTGGTGAGTTTGTCGATAGGGTTACTGCGTTTCTTGTCGGTAATATTATCAGCAAACGCAAGTGATACATCGAAGTTGTTGTCATTCAAAAACGATAGAGGATCGTTGTTTTCATCAGCCTGAGGTAGCGAAAAATTGTAATCGGTTGTGGAGGAAAAGAAAGGATCTTGGTTTTCAGGAGTCTGTCCCACAAGAGCGGTAAAAGGACTACTGTAAACAGGAGATTTCAAGGTGGCAATTTTGGTAAACTTCTCACCCTCTGCCGATCCCAACTTAGCTTTGGGGATCGGACACAGCTTGTTGCCGCATGCTTCGTTTAGCTTCTGACAGAAAGGGTCAACTTGTTCATCGAATGAAACGTATTGATTATTGTCCACCGTACTAGGGTATGAAGGAGCGTCACCAGAGGTATGCGAATCTGGAGATACTAAAATATTCTCATCAAGAGGAGACGTAGAGCTGGATGAGCCTCCAGTCACTAAGTCCGGAACTTCCTTAGCGCTTGCGTCGCTGTTCTGTTGCTGGAAATCACTGAGACTGTCCTTCAGCCAAGGGAAACTAAGCGACGTATTAGATGAAGAGTCTGTGGAATATCTCAAAGAATCGCTGGAGTCTTTACTTTCAATTCCCTTGTGTCCCTTTGGATGCGATAAATGGCCCACGGAAGTGGGGAGCTTTATATCACTAAAATCAGAATTCCCTCTGTATCGAGCTAATTCATTACGAAGCATTTCAACCTGTGCTCTTAAAAAATCACTCTCGGTATTTGCTTTAACCGTCTCATCTTCCAATGACTTTACCTTGTCTTCAAGGTCCTTCATCTTTCGTTCCTTTCTCTCTCGGTAAGCTCGTTGAGCAGCTCGATTCTGCGCCGTTCTCTTAGATTTCGGTTCCGTATCTATGGGCTTTCTGCCCGGCTTGGAATGCTTCTTATCGTCTTGCTCTGAGTAAGGAGGATAGACTTCGGATAATGTTCTTTTGTCTGACATGGTGGAAATCTGGTAAAGAACTACTAACAAAGCTTTTTTTTTCTTCAGCTTCAGCCGGACGTGGGATTGATGAATGGTGCCGTCTGAGGGGTTTCTTTTTTTGCGCAAACGTTCTTTGGGGTTCCACTATATCCGGCTTTTCTCCGGCTGCCCCCGGATTACCTTTCCAGTCCGTTAAGGCAGCATTATAGGAGCCGGGCGCCAGAGCTAGACCACGCCCCTTCCCCCATGTTTTGTCATTTCCGGTCTTTTTCCGGTCTTTGCTTCAAGTCCGGTCAACTCCCTGCTGACAAATACTTCATCCTGTCCCATCTACAGTGCGAACTGTACATCTATCATCATGACTCACGGGCTAGTACGTAATTTATTATCTGAAAATTGGGCGCTCAATTATTAATATGCAATTAGGATATTGAATTGACAAGATTAAAGAAGGTTCGAGGAGTTCTTGAGCTGATCAAACAGGCTACCAATAACATTTATCAAGACATCCAATCGGTGCAAATAAACAATGAAGAACTCCATAAGAGTGGACAAAGCATACAGAAGGCACTAAGCAAGCCATGAACATACAATAAGCTACTCCAATTATAGTCTATGATTAGTGCATGATTCACCGATTAAATTGCCTTGACTTTCAGAATGGAGATCTTGGGGAAATACCGATGGTAACCAGGCTCAAGACTAATGGTGTATTCAGCAGGACTGAAATCTTCGGAATTGATGATTTGTTCCAAGCTTTTCATGTTGATGCAGTTACACACACATGCCTTGACCAAAGACCGGTACCAGTTTACAATGTTCTCCTCGCAAACCACCTGGTTTTTCAAAAACTCATCTTTTTCCAATCGCGTCACAATGTTAGAATATAATTCCTTAGCCTGATTTATTTTGGCGATTATGGTGTCAAACGCCAACTTAACATGATGGGCATCTTTGACGGTGTCTGTCTGCAAAGATCTTTGATATTGCTGAAAGGAGGGTAATGCGGGAACTCCCACACTCAGCCATGGCTTCATGCGGAAATCATATAGTTGTTGAGCATCAGCTAACCCCTGCTGCTTCGGAAGTAGCTTCAATAGTTCAAGCACCACGAACTCGGTCCGAATGGCATCGGTCAACATGTTAAGTGCATCATATGAAGGAATCACATATTCAGCAAGATACTTCTCTTGCTGTTGAAGCTGAGGAAGAACGACTCCACATGCATGCGTATGTTGCTCTTTGAGTTGCTGTTTCTTGGGGCCAGCCTTGAGTTTCTTGATACGTTTCGGAATCACATTATCAATGGTGTGAATTTTCAGCTTGATTATTTGAATCACTCGGGTACCAAGATGTTCAGATATCACCTGCGCCAAATATGCAGAATACCAATACATGTGTCCACTTTCACGAAGATTGTAGAGTTCTTGTTCAAATCCACTGAGGGCTAATTCAAGCATAATTTGAAGTTTTTGGTAGTAAATCAATGATGTGAGTGGAAGAGCAATCGCTTCTTTGACCTCTATTCCATCATCGTAGAGACGATCCCCAATCTGATAATTGTTCCAAATATGAACCTCAACTGATTCTGCATTCACTTGAAGAGTATCCCAAGCAATGATATTTTTGTTCAAAAGTTGTCGTTGACGACATCGATTGTTGGCAAGTAGCGAGACAAAGTTGTAGACACATGTCTCTAAATCAGCCATAAGTGCATTGAGCTGGATCACAATATTTTTGGTAAGCCCTTCTGCCACCCCCCATGACTCAGGATTAAAGATCACCGAATTTAAGCTTGTTAACTTGGTAAAATGATGGGTGAGCGTAGTGATTGACTCCCTGGGGGATCCAGCGATAGACTTATCATCTCTAATGATGAATAACTGGAACAAGCCACGTGCAAGCACATTATAGTCAGGGCTGATTTCATACGAAATATCGTAGGTGAGGAAATTTTGTAGTTGGTTCATATTAACCACCATGGCCATTCGGGTAGTGAATTGTTTGATCTGAACAAAAAGCTGATTGATACTTTTATACGCAAGCTCTCTTTCCAATGAAAAGAGGCTATTAGGAAGACTGCTGTTGTCAAAATCTGCCTGGATGAATCGTGAAAATGTTTGTGGGGGAACGGATCCCATGGTTTGTTGTTTAATGAAATTTATTTCTTCCATGGCCCGGTCTAAAAAAGAGACCCGGTCTTTCAAATCGACTGTCCTCTCAAGCACAAGAAGCTGAATGTCGAGCACCAGCCAAATTTCGATGCAATGCTTCAAAAGTGAAATTTGTTGAACGAGCACTTCTGTCTCCTTAGTTTTTATGAGATACCCGGTGGCCATGTCTAGTTCAATCATAACATCCTCGGTGGATACATTGGAGAAGAAATCTAGATTCATGTTTCGAGTCGTAAGGTCTTCTTCATCGTATAGTACACTCAATGCCGTTGCAAGGGTTAATCCCACGAGCTTACACATTCCCATGACATAAGCTCGTAACACGACATTGACAAGTTTGTACAAATGAGATCCTTCATCGTAGTTTCTTTCTCCTTTCAATCGTGCGTTGTGAAAAGATGCATTTATATTTCCCAGTTCATAGTAATTTTCCATGAATGTTTGGACATATCGGCAACTCAATACAGTTATGGGTAATGATGACGATGAAAGCCAACTAATCCAAGAAACTAGCAACTGGTCCATGATTGCACTGACAGTAGTAAAATCTTGAGGCTTTTCTGTATCAAATGACAAGTCTTCAGGAGTAATTGGTATTAATCCAGAATCAAGTCGGGAATTACTGACCTCGACCGCCCGAGCACCTTCAATGAGCTCAAACATGGGGCTTTTCTCCACATTTGCCTTCAATGATTTGACAGACTCAAAGAGCTCAGTAGTGATATCCACGTAGTCGTCATTGGAATTGCTGTCTGAGAATTGACCCTTCAACATCCTACCGGAAGATACGTCGAGATCTATTGACGTAATTGTCGAGGTTAGTATGCAATACCAAAAAAAAAATGAATAGGAACCCGTACACCCAATTACGAAGCGATAGTGCGACTATAGTTGAATGCCGGAGCCGGATGCCGGTGGATACTGAAAGATATTCAAGGAGTGAAATGCAGTGGTGACGAAAGTGTAAACCTTCTTGCATTTAGTGAAAGCTGAGTGAAGTATTGAATTTCAACGGACCACCTCAAGTATATTGATGAAAGAGGGAAAAGTTAGCTAATAAAAGGCCCGGTCCATCTACACGGGCATTGCTTCCGGAAGGTATAAATGACTGAAGTTGTCTTCGACTGAATACTTCAGTATCTTGTCAATTAGACACTAAATGCTGGTAGTGGAGATCTTCCCTTTTCTGCAAAAGATTAGTGATAGTGGCTCTCGGGTAGACTGCTGCAAAAAGTGAGAATTTTGTTACCATATAGAGGAATTGCATAAATTGTCGGAAAATCTAACTTTTTTTTAACATACCATCTATTATTTGGGACTCTTGTCAATTATCTATAGTAATTTATTATTATCTAACACAGGCCAAATCAATTTTCTTCTGGCTTCTTACAAACATACAACATCATAGGAGTAAAAAGCTTTTGTCTACCACCTTCAACCAAGTTGACAGCAGCATCCTCCAAAGCATTTGTGACTTGCTTAGAACCTTTTGGTGCTAAACCAATCTTTTCCATGATTCCAACAGCCTCAGTGGTAATGGCTCTACCAAGCTTGGAAGTTCTGAAAATGGTGAAACAGTCAGAAAGAGATTGCACATACTTCCATTCACCAGCTAATGGGTAGTACCATGGAATTTCATCCTCTTTATCAGCAAGGTCACATTCATATTGAATTTCAAATCCAACATTTTGCAAGGCTTGCTCAGCAACCTCACGCTTGTACATCTTAGGAATACCGTCTCCAACTTCAATACCATAAGCAATCTTACGGTGTTCTTCGTTGGTTTCATCATAGTCATCAGTCATAACCCATTCGTAAACACCAAAGGTTCCACCTGGCTTGAGAACTTTGTAGATTTCTGAGTAGACACCTTCCAAAACTGGAGCGTGCACGGTGGCCTCGATGGCATAAACAGCATCAAAGGTTTCTGGTTCAAAGTCCATTTGCATAAAGTCTCCCTTAACAAAAGACAACTTGTGATCCAACTTATATTTTTGAGCATAGTGGTTAGCCCTTTCAATTTGATAATCATTGTTGTTCAATCCAACAATGGTACAGTCGGTAAAACGACAAATTTCACGAGCAGGTCCTCCAACACCACAACCAACATCCAAAACCTTCATATTTTCATGGATGTTCATCTTGTGGGCCAAGAAATGCTCGTGTCTTGCAGTAGCTTGTCTGAAAGCCTCACCAGTATAGTAACGGGAGAAATGGAAAGAAGAACCCCAACCGTATTCGTAAAAGTCAGTAACAAGATTATAGTAATGAGCGGTTAAAGTAGAGTATTCCTCAAGACGCTTGTCTTCGTCTTCTTTGGCGACACCACCATCCCAATGCTTGAAGTAGCCATCAGTTGCAACGTTTGAAGCATCCTTGGCCTTAGACATCAAAGCTGATAGTCCGGTCTTCTTGTAAGAATCTCCGTGCATCGCCTTGGCGAATCGTTGATCATTTTCATGGTTTTTCTCGGCCAATTTGAGGTTGGACAAATTGGAAGAAGCGATAGATGGGGCGATAGAAGCAGGCATTGTTGAAATTTTATCTGACGTTCTTACTGACAGTTGGCGTTGGCGTTTATATATTGAAATTTACCCACATAGAGCGAACGCGCGGTATGGTCGTCGTTTACCTCGTTTAAGACGCACTTCGTACTGGTGCACGGGTGTAGATGCGCGTCGCGTGCGTCGGATATATATTGTGCTCGTATCTCGTATAGACCCTCAGATCAATCGGACATATAGTCGTACTCCACATTTTCTTCTTCTGCAAGGAGCTGGTCAATTTTAGCAAGATCTTCTTCTTGTTTCTTATCAGGTAAGTCTGCATGAATGTCATCATTCTCGGATTTAACATTGGGGCTTTTGGGGCTATTCACTTCATCAACGACGTCTTCATCCATCTCCACGGAAGTGTTGCGAGTACTAGCAGCAGTGCTGGCCAACGAGGTTTCAGCGACTTCACTCATCACTTCCTGACCTTCTTCCTTTTCTTCTGCTTTCTTAATCAAGTCTTTAATTGTGGTGTGGAAGCGATCAAGTGTTCTGTCGGTAAGCGAGTCGAACGCGTAGCTTGGATCATCCAGGCGAGAGATAATTACTTTGGTATCCTCGATGGCATTATCGAGACCCCTCAAAACATTCAGCCCAAGCTCTTCGGTGATGTAAAGCTTATTCAAGTTACCTATGATTGTTTTCTTTACCTGTTTCGGCGAGTCTTGTTCGAGCACCTGGAGAAACTTGATGGCTTGCCAGAAGTGAGACGATGATTTGCGGACATCTTCTTCACTTTGATTAACAACGTTATTTGGGTCACACCAATTAATGAGTTGGTTAATCACCACCGAGGGGGTTTGGACGTTATCCTTATAATCGTCACTTCTGAAGATTCGGTAGAAACAGTCACCACTAATTTCCACGAGTTTGGCTTGATGAGTCGGATGACTGAAGGCATAAACTGGAAGACAAAATGCCAATGTTTGTTTGAGTTCATGATTACCATAGTTGGCAGGGTGGAAATAGGAAAGCACCAATGCTTCGAGAAGCTGAGTTTCTTGTTTGTTTTCAGTATCTTCATTGGACAACGACCCTCCCCCAAATTCAACTAAGAGATCAGCAAGGAAAAGCTTACACAATCCTTCAGCCACTGTGGCTTGGAGTGAAGGCATGCTGTAGCTCTTGAGTAGAGTGTAGAATAGACGTGCCAACGAAAGCGAATCTACCGAGTTAGGATTCTCTTCGTCATCCAAGATAGAAACGCCGTGAGTGGAGAGGATATCGAAGATGATCTTGATGGAAAGAATCTTGAGTTCTTCCTCATTGATTTTAGATGCCGTCATACCAAAAAACTTAAGATTCGAAGCAGCAGCCTCCTTATCAAGTAAGGAGAAGAGTCCTAGACATTTGTAGCCAGCCAACCGTATCGGTTTGTTTTTGTTATATATAGCTGGATAGACCAATGTCTCCACTAACGATTCATTTTGATGCATGTTAGCAGATGGCTCTTCCACAAGTTCAAGGTAGTGCTGAAGGATCATCAAACATTGAATGAGGATTTCATCTGGTGGAGGTTTGGCCTCCACTTTTCGACGCTTGTGAGATGCTCCTGTCTCTCCTTCCTCATCCATGATATCCTCATCCTCCCCAAGGCCATCTTCTTCCCCACCATTCCCTTCGTCGCTTTGAAACATACTGACTGCCGAAAGAAAAGTCTCATCGTTCTCCTCTGCCACTGAGTCTCGAATATCGGTAATTACCTCCACACACAATGCTGCAAAATCGTTCTCATTAGCAGAGATTTTGCGAAGAATGTGCACCATTACCTCCGTTAGCCGGTCCGGCAATTCTCCACTAGTGAGATATGTCCTAATGATTGGAAGCATACGCCTATTACCCACAATGTCATCGAAATCATACTCACTGACGATCAAGAGCAATTGCTCGATAACAAACTCGAGTTCTCGGAGTTCATCTAAAAACGGCTTAGCTTCCATTTCCAGCTCGCCCACTTCTGCTTCAAGCTTCTCAAGCTCCTTAACATGGTGAGGACGTGCTTTATTGAGATCTGCTAACTTAAGCTCCTTTTTGTTTTTGGATATTGAATAACTGGTGGCACTTTTCTCATACTGCTTGCTGGTGGCAGTAAGCTCTGCAAGATGCCCCTTGCACTTGTTAAGTTCCTCCTCGATTTCTATCCGACGCTCGTTTCCCGACTTGAGTTTGCGTTGTTCTCTTTGTAACTTCTGAATGTACTCTCGTAACCCGAGGAACTCACCATCCACTTCCTCTTTTAGCTCATTAAAATGCTCAACATGTCCTTCGTCCTCGGCGATCTTCTTATCGAGTTCAGTCTCACGGTTTTCATCTTCACGAATTAACTCTTGAAGACGGTTCAACTTTCTAATTTTCGACTGGTGGGCCTGGATCAAGTCTCGCTTGGGGGCCATGAAATCATCTCGAAGTTTCAAGTATTTCTCGAGAATACGTGCTAGGTCACTGAGCTCCGGAAAGTTCTTATCGATCAAGCCATAAAGGCTGTTGAGCTTGCAGAACTGGTAGTAAGTCCGAAATAGGAAAATTTTTTCAGTGGTGATTTCTTTCCAGTCATTGCCGGTGATTACAATTTGAGATAATTTGTCCTGGCGGGCCTTGTAGAAGTACATCATTCCTGTTTCAGCGGTCGTACTCTCTACAACATCCAAACTTTCAAGGAATTCTAAGATGTCATCATTCACAGTTTCAATCCAACTTCGGGTAAACATGTTGATGGCAGCGTGCCTCACACTTTCATCTCTATCATTGAATCCCCAGTTTAAGAGCTTTTCCCTAACTTCAAAGTCAAGCAGACGATAATCCAGAATTTCCTTTAGGATCCTAGAGTACACCAACCGACGATTAATAGCATTCACATCTCTGGCCCGTTCCAAGAGGACGGCGATTGTGTTGTAATCCTTGGAGAGATTAAGAAGCGCCGCCCGACGGACTTCAGGGCTTTCATCATTCTGCAAAGCATAAACCAAACTCCTTACAGATGTATTAGACCACATATCATCATCCTCATTATCTGCTTTGAGGGATAAAAATTGAAATCTAGACAATGCCACAACTGCTTGGATCCGCACAATGGCCTCTCGATCGTATAATCGCTTCCCAAGGGAGTATTGCAATGCTTGAAATAGCTCCTCATCAATTTCAGTGATGTAATTGACAAGGTACGCAAGAAGTTGCATTACACGATACCGAACATTTTTGTCTTTGGCTTCTGTGCCTCGTAGAAGGTGTCTGATGAAGAACTCCACGAATTCGCCATCTTCCTCTCTTTCGTCCTTAACAATCTGCAGAACAAAAGCAGAGCAAAATTTAGCAATTCTGTCAGCAGACTTGTCTCCTTTCTTAAGTTTCAATACCATGTTGACTAATTTGGTGAAGCATAGGTTGAAAGCTCCATCTAATGCAAGTTCGCCAGCACGTAGATGAATATTGCGAAGAACCATCACCAACTTTCGGTGGCTTGTGAGAGATAACTGGGCATCTTGAAACACCTGAGTCATGCCCTCCTTAATGCCGTCGACATTCGTGATGGCATGGGCAGTGCCTGAAGCTTTTCGAGTCATGAGATGATTTGATGTAAATAAACAACGCGCTTCAAAAAGTGAGATTCGGTGGGGAATAATGAAGATGAACCAGCACGCAATGACTACACAACAGAATCTACGGCGGCGAGATACCATGACTAATCAGACGGAAGAGGGATGAAACAAGGGGACAAGGTATTCGAGATAGCTATCATAGGAGAACCAAAAAAAATGAGCGGTACGGGAATCGAACCCATGTCTCCTGCTTGGAAGGCAGAAATGTTAACCACTACACCAACCGCCCGGTTGGATATTGTTGTCTTTAAAATATTTAGACTAGTTCTAGGTGCCAAGTCACAGATTTAAATCACGGACGACGTCAACTATAAAGGCAGGTACAACATATAGGGGAGCTCAGTGACAGCGCGTGAAGTATACTCGAAAATTTCGGTGGCTATGAAACTGACACAAGAGTCTTTACACTTCAAGAAAGAAAACCCGAGTCTTGAAAATGATTCGTTTAAACTAGGCTCACCGGTGCTATCATGCGTCCCTCGACCACAGGTCCCACCACTTTGTTTGTTGCCCTTCTATGGGACAGGTCGGTGAAAGCAAGACATCGAGTCACGGCACAACAGAACTCAGAACGCACGTGCTGTTACGTAAGAGCTGACTCAGCGGCCGCAACCGTAGCTATTTCAGGTGCCATCACTCCTTACATCTTTGTTCCCCAAATATCATGACTCTTTCCAACCCCAACCTCGAAGGTTATGAAATCGTGAGGAAGATGTGGGATTTCTACTACAATGCTTCCAAAAAAACGTTTGTTGCTCCAAGGAGATGCTCGGGATGCTACAACAATGACCGGTTTGTGGTGTGGGCAGTGTCAGTGGCAGCCCAAGCCGTTGTTGATGGAGCTAGAATTTATAAGGAATTGGTGCCATTGGTGGATCCTGCCATTTCTATCTTCCAAAAATATAAGAACACTCACTTGAAGGGGTATTCCGCTGCTGAGAATAACGGTAATGACAAGGATATTTACTACGACGACGATGCTCAAGTTGCCAGTGCCATGATAACTGCTTATGAAGTCACTGGAGACAAGAAGTTCCTAGACCAGGGACGAGAATTGGTTCGGTTCTTGATGGGAGGATGGAACGATAATCCCAATGCCAAGAATAAGGGAGGAATGAAATGGCACATCTCCAACGCCTATCTCAACGCTTGTACTACTGCCGAAGTGGCTAAGGCGTGCTTGCAAATCTCCAAATTCATTCCCGATGAAGCTCACGTCTACATTGACTTTGCTGCAAAGTGTATTGACTGGCAAATTGAGCACTTGCAGGACAAGGGAGACAAGTTGATTTTGGATGGTATCCAAGACACTGCTGATGGACCTAACAACACCAAGTGGACCTATAACCTTGGAGCCACGTTGTCGGGAGCCTCGCACTTATACCAAGTTACCAAGGATTCTAAATGGAAGAAGATTGCTGACGAATTGGCGGCAGCTGGTATCAATAGAAACGCGTTTTTCTATGACAGAGATTATGGTAATGAAAACCGTTACTGGAGAGACCCCTCCTACTTTGTGCAATTGATCATTGAAGGATTAGCTGACTACTTGTTATATGTCGGCAGCGATGTTCCATCTGATCTCAAGTCTAAGGTTGAAGAGGAAATAAAGCATCACATAGTGATGTTTTATGAATTCATGAAGGACCCCAAAGATGGTATGTACATTCAATCGTTTGAACCCAACCTCACTTACAGAAGTGTTTATGACTCCAAATACAAGCCTCGTTTCGGCGAAAGAAAAGGCTGGGGTATCAAGAAAGATGATAAGGATGGCGATAAGGATGAACCTCTCAAATGTTTAATGGGTGCCGGCTCTGCTGCCAGGGTGTTCTTCCAAGGAGCCCGGGTGGTACCTAAAATTGAATGATGTAATATATACGTAACGAATTTTTTAGATGCTGCTATGAATGTCAAATTTTATTCATTAGTATACACAGGGTAGCCACTTCAAATCTTCATGCGAGGAAGTTCGAACGCAGCTGTTGATGCAAACATGGGTTTTTCAACCACCGCAATTTCGTTGTTACCAAACTGTCCCACCATAAGAAGTGGACGGTACTTTTGGGTCATCCAAAATGCCTTTTTCCCTTTATCCTCATTCATGGAATTATATTTTCTTGAACGTTCAAACTCGGCTTCTTTGAGACCATCTATTTCTTCGTCAGACTCTTCTTCAAGACTCTGGATACTCAACCCATCACGGTCTCTCTTCTTGCTGTGATGAGTTCCCTCGGGAATGTTCAATGATAAATCAAAGAAACACATCCAGTTTGAGCCATATACCCATACTCGGTGTTCAGTATCTTCAAAAATCCCCTGAGGCTTTTCTTCGACCTCTACAAATTGTTTGGGGAGAAACTCACTGTTGCGTTGAGACCAAGGCGTAAGAAGACCTGAAGCATCGGAAGTTTGAGCCACAAACTCGAAGAGCTTATTATCTTCGGTTACCACAGCAAGATTAGAATTGTGGAGAAATTTGATAGCATGAGCAGGCGAAGCCAACTTGGTAAGGAGGCGAGCCTTAAAGCTGGAGTCGAGCGAAACAAGTTCGATAGATCCGTTATAGCGGCTGATGGCAGCCATTAAGTGGTTGTTGGATACTGCCACGTTTCTAATGGAGGTAGAATAACTGGGAGACGACAGCGTCTCCAATGTTTCGATTTCATCTACAAGTTCAATGGTTTCGCCAATGATAAACTTGTAGAGCTCGTCATCTGGGGTGTGAATCAACATGTTGTTCCCGTAGAGCACCACGGTCTTGGCTCCTTCAACAACCTCATCGAAGGCGTCATCCCTAATTTTGGAAACCGAAATTTTGGCTTCTTCGTGAGTAAGCGAAAACACTCTAACCGATGTGAGTCGTCCGACTGCCAACAAGCTGGCATCTTCATTAAGGGCCACACTAGTTATATTTTCGTCCTCTGCCAACGATAACTTGGCGACCAACTTGTATGCATCATCAACTTTCCAGACCTTGACAGTTTGCTCGTAGAACAGAACAACAATTCTCTCATGTTCATTAATCAAGACATGAGAGTCCTGGACCGCCAATTTTCGGTACTTGCCGTCATGGAAGTCGCTTATGGTCTGTACCACCAACGACCTCTCCACCCCTCCACTAACTAAAAAATTGTAGTTCTTACTTTCAAACACACTCATGGTACGAATATCATTGGAATGAAGCAAGCGGTTAAAACTGTGGACCCATTTGCTAATTTTATTTTTGTTGGTAATGAGATCGAACTGGTGAATTTTCCGATCCACACCAGCGGTGAATATCCGTTCTTCTTCGACATCTTTGACCAATGACAACACATCAGCTTCATGCACCTTAAAAGTTTGGAGAAGTGAGAAGTTCTGAAGATCCCAGAACTTAATCGAACCAGTAGAATCTCCGGACACAATCTGCTTCTTGTTTTTCAACACTAGGATACTCCAAACAAGGGTACTTTCGGTCTTAGATTTATCGACCCGCATAACATTGAGAAGTCTCCCCTTTGTTTCACCATTAGCAGACCAAGTACGCACTCGTCCGTCCGAACATCCTCCCACCAATTGTTCAGACTCCACCCACTTCAAACATAGAATTCTCGATGTCTGTCTTTGACAAATGGTGTCGTGCTCGAGAGATCCAAACCCTCCCGAAATATCCACAATAACAACAGATCCGTCATCACATCCAACCGCAAGCTTGTCACCTTTATCATTGATGTCGATGGACCAAATGACACCCGCGTTACAGTCGTAGTTTATTTTGGGACGTCCACTAGCCAAATCCCACTCGGTGATATAGGTTGAGCCTCCGATGGAAAACAATCTGGGGACACCTTCGGTATAAGACCAGACCAATCCTTCGATCGAGGTTCCTCTTGCTCCTGGTAAGGTGAATTCGTGAGACCAATTATGGCGAGGATTCCAAATTTCAATATCTCCATTACTTCTTCCTACCGCCAAGCGAAGTCGACCCGCAGTTTTCACGGTCACAGGATCCGTAGAGTTGGGGACCGAGAATGCAGTTGCCGTTATGGTGGCCGGACTATAGTCCACAAATCGACAACGATGAATATCCATGATGCGATGACCTGAATTTTTTCAGACCGCACTTTACATCCGTACACCGCGGGCCATCATCTCGTTCCCTCGACCTACAGCCGTAGACAGGAGTCCATGCATTTCTAGACAAAACCAACAAATGAGTTTAAGAGACTCAAGAGGCGAATGAACCACTTGTTCTCGTCAGTGTTGAGGATCATATTTATGACGAGTTCTTTCTTCTGCTGATTATTGACATTTTGGGTAACTAAGGTCCGCTGTACCACCACATTCTTCTTGATGCACCACACGATAAAGAGAATGGCCAAAACACTGATGGAAAAATTCTTAAGAAACTTAAGACTGTTGATCCCAACCACCTTAAGGAGATGAAAAACCCGTTTTCTGAGACGAGCCGTAGCCTCATACTCATCCTCACTTTCACTGTCACTTGGTTGACGAATACTACTTGCAGTGCGGCGTCCCGATTTACTGCTAAGGAACTCCTTGGATAATCGATTGATAATGAGATTGATCTCACCTTGCCACGTCTTGAAATCCTCAATGGTGGTATCATTGATTCGCTCCGGAAGCGATTGTACCAGTTGGGCCACTTTATCGGGATACTGAGAGTCCTTGTCATGACGTTGTTGATTAATATAATCATTGATCAGAAGCATGGTGCTTCTTCTTGAATGCAGATAGATCTTGTGGAGGTTATTTCTATACTGTTGATTGGCCACCAGCCCTGAATAATTACTGGCCAATGGAAGTGGAGTGGCGGTGGAGTATCGATCACTTTGAGAAAATGTAGGAGAATGAGGTGGCAAAGGATAAGCAGCTCGATCCACCTCTTCGTCGTCGTCGAATTGAACATCCTTGATTTGGTCCCACAAGTATTCTAATTCACTCAATAATTCTCTTGCTTCTAATGTGCCGCTGGCATATACTTTCATGGTATCAATTAGGTACAGAATGTATTGTCTCTTTGCTTCCGTCTTCGGAAGGCCTTGCTCTCTTTTCCAAGCATCCCATTTCTTCTTAGCTCCTTCATCTTCCATGGAATGTCCAACAGGACGGGTCATGATGCCTTCAACATCTCCTTCAGTTGCTTGCTTGTACAAACCGTATAGCTTGATTCGATTCTCAGCAGGAGGCCGAGGTAACAGACCATAGTTGGATCTAGATGAGAGCGCTTTAATGGTGGTGATTGCCTTAACAAACACACGATCTAGATGATGTTAGAATAATGCACGCCATAGAGCAGAAGTGACTTGACATACCAACAGAGTCGGACATGGTGTTTAAAAATCAATCACAACAACGAGTTGCGCTATTAGTGGGGAAGAGCACGTGATCGCGATCCAGTTGCCAACAAAAAATTATCGGCGTCCAGGGAGGTGCACCCCCAAAATCTACATCAACATCAGAGATTCTACGATGTCAGCGGCTGAAAAATGGACCATGACAACTATAGGAAAAGTTGCCACGGTGAGTAATCTGCTTTCTGATCTAGTTTGCACCAAAATAGGAACCTAATATGGACGGTTTATAACCATTAGGCACCAGAGTGTTGGCAAACCATGTAAATTTTTACATGATATGTTTGGAAAGGAAACATAGGGCTTTTTCGGAAATATCAATTAACCCTATTACACATTTATACATTAAGTATGAGCTTAATTTTCTGGAACATCAATCTCACCATCGTTAATGGCTTCAATGATATCGTGAGGGTTCTTGAAGTTAACACGGCATCCAACAGATTGAGCAGTACCCAAGATTTCCTTGGAAACGGAAGCCAAGGACTTACCGAAAGACTTCTCTCTCATTTGTCTAGCAATCTCAAAGATCTCTTCCAATGGGATGTTACCAGAGTGCTTGACATTCTTTTCCTTTTTTCTGTCTCTTGGTGGCTCCTTCAAAGCAGTGATGACGAGAGAGGAGGCACTAGGGACAACAGAGGCAGTGGCTTGTCTGTTTTGAATTCTCAACTGAACAGTAACCTTGATACCCTTGAACTCCTTGGTGGCCTTGGCAATGTCTTCACCAACCTTCTTAGGAGAAAGACCCAAAGGACCAATCTTTGGGGCAAGAGCGGAGGAAGCACCAACTTCACCACCAACAGCTCTCAAATAAAGGAACTTAACTTCAGAGGGGTCGAATTTTGGAGGCATTGTTCTATGAGGTAATGGATATGATAAAAGAAATCTTGTGAAAAACTTTTTGAGGTGGATAAATTTTTCGTGCGGAGGGATGTGCAGGACACCCTACAGGGGAGAGGGCCTCAACTCCAGGGTTGGTGCCCTGGACATACGCACGTGCGCGCACATATCCTTCGCTATTATTTGCACCCAGTTGAGGGCCTCCTCCTATGTGGGAGTGGCTGTGGATGGACGAAGTGGTGAAACGGTACACATTCATTACATAAGGCCTAAAGGGTTCCTCCCGGGATGTCGTCTCCAATCCGAGAGTCGAAATGGTTTTCGGAGTCTCCCTCACTAACGGTTGCTAGTTGTCGAAGCATGATAGCAGGGTGTTTTCCGAGTTCCAGTAGTTCTTTAAAGATGATAACGGGTCGTTCGTCTAGTTTTAGAATCCGCTCTTTATCACCGTAGCAAATAACAAGCACGTATTTGGACCAGTCATGCTCGGGGATGTGGTGCCTTTTCATGGCTTGGGTAAGGATCTTACGACAAGAGTCCTCGCTGGAAGCTCGAAGCTGTTTGAGGGGTTCACTATTAGCTGGCGTCTCGACTGTGGTTTGCGGTTGCTGTTGCTGTGGTTTCACCACTGTTTCCATGGTACTAACAGTGTGGGTAGATGACAGGGAGCCCCGAGAGCTGAGAGGAGGTTTGTCGCCCGTCAATGACGAGAAATCATCTTCACTGACCACATTGCTCATTGCACTCGACGATTTGCTTTCCACAAGACGTGGCCGCACGAGGTTCCGACTAACACTCAGACTCTTGTGGAGGAGTTCCGGTTTATCGGGTTTGGTGATCAGTTGCAGCACCACCTTTCCTGTTCCCATGGAAAGAAGTGAACCCGAGGAATGTCGATGAGAGTATGTAGGACTGGGAATTCCCGACGTTTTGTGATGTGATGTACTTATACTGTTGCTGCGGGAGATATCGTGTGAAGCATTGGGTAGGACATCATTGTTAATAGTATCCGCCCCGGATGCCACAGACAGAAATGAATATGTAGGGGAGTTGATGTTGGCAGCTGGTCCTGGATCGAGTGTAGGTGTGGGTAAGGGCTTTGAGTCCTTCAAAAGTCGTATTACCGGAATCAAGTCTGTCTTCAACTTGGTGAAGTTATCATTCAATCGTTTCATATCAACTTGATGTTGTGGAGACAAGGGGCTGTCGGCATTTTGGATGGAATGGGACAACTTCTTGAACATATCCTTCATGAGCACTGTAGATAGCGTGAGGGACTCTAATGAAACATAGTTATTATTGACATTGATGTTGTTGAGTCTGTACTCGGGATCGTTGAGCGATTGGGGAGGGTTCTGTTGGTAATGCCTGGTTATCAACTCACTGATGTATTTTTTGATAGACAAACGACTGGCTAGGTTAGAAATGCCAATCTCCTTTAGATGATCGGTGGTGATAAACGGAAGTAGCAGGCCCTCGATGTTATGATCCAAGAACCGGGTGCCGGCACCGGCCTGATCATCAGGAAGAACAGATGCTATGTAGTTGGACACCTGGGCAGGATCCCATTGAAGGAATGATTCGTTGGGGACGGATGTCATGGTGATGTAACGTAAAGATACGCGAATGAGGGAAAATGTTATTTCATTCTCCTCAACCATGATCAAGGGGGGACTTTTCAGATACCCCGTGGTTGCAAGTGATGACACTCAATTCCTTACGGCATTTGAGTTTGGCGATATCGACAACAAATCGAACAACGTGGTGGTGTTCATCGGAGGATTAACCAATGGTCTTTTAGATGTTCCATATGTCCCAGATTTAGCCCAAGCCCTCACCACCAAAAAGTGGGGATTGGTACAGGCACTTATCACCTCTAGTCACTCTGGATGGGCAACAGGTCTGCTCCAACGAGACGCCCGTGAATTGGCTCTGTTGGTCAAGTTCCTTAGATCCAAACAAGGCGGCTCCCGCAAGAAGATCGTGCTTATGGGGCATTCTACGGGATGTCAAGATACTATGGAGTACTTGACGAAACTACCCATATCTGAAGATACTCACCTAGATGGGGCTATACTCCAAGCACCAGTGAGCGACTCCGAGGCCATTGCTCCCTCATTTGACCCATATTTGTTAGAAGAGAAGTTGGCTCATGCCCAAACTCTCATCAGCAAGGGGAAGGGCCACATTATCATGGATGAGGATGTTTGCGAGAAAATGTTCGGAACTCCCATAAGTGCATACCGATTCCACTCGTTGGTTTCACATCGGGGAGATGATGACTACTTTTCCACATACTTAACAGAAGAAGATCACAAGCTGTCGTTTGGTGCGGTGAAAAGTCCATTGCTCGTGCTCTATGGCTCTAAGGACGAATACGTCCCTAATTGGGTCGACCGAGAGGGATTGGTGGAAAAGTGGCACCAGGCTACTGACGAGAAGTACTGGAGCCCTCTTAGCAAAGTGTTACAGGGAGCCACCCATGACGTCGGCATCAACTCCGATCCCCAAGCGGTACCTGACTTGGTGCAGACGGTGTGTGCGTTTGTCAAAGATGTATAAACGTGGGGGGGGGTGATGGTCCGAGACTATTGATATTACTACTGTGTGGTACGACCTGCTCTATTGATTGATTCCACAACTACTAGGAGCTACATAGCTGAATCAACCGCTCGTAGTAGTCGTCAACGCTCATGTCAGCCACTGGCACGTCAGAGACGGCGAGCTTTTTAAACATTGCCCAGAAACCCTTGTCCTCAGTGGGAGGAGACGGCGAGGGATTAAGCTGCGAAAGAAGGAAGCGGGCTTGCGAATGGCCCTTTTGGGTAAGCACGTACTTGGGTTCCGGCCGCAGGGGGGCACCGAGGGTCTTCACAAATTGCAACGCCCTTGAAATGGCTTCATCGGGAGAGTACACTTTCGTCTCATTTTCAGACGGATGCAATTTGTAGGTGCCCTCACCAAAGAAGAGAATAACATGGTACACACAGTCCATTACGAGCGCCTTAAGTGCCCCGTCCACGGCGGTATAGTGAGGGTAAACCCGGCGATAGCCATCCGATAATGCATATAGCTTGGGTTCAATAATATTTAACGACACTTCGGGCGATGAGCCCATGAACCAACTATGGTGTAGGGCGGTTTCATCGGGCGACCGGTTGAACACATTAACAAGATATGAGTTTCGCCGCAAGTGGTATAGCAACCGAGGAAGTTGTGCAAACGTCTCGTTCACCTTGTACGACAACAGAACCGGGCCATAGTGATTGCCTTTCTCCACCTTCACGCCGCCAAATTGACGAAGAAGCAGAGATAAGGCCGAGTCCATTTGCGGCACTATGTCGGAACCCAATCTTAAATGAGGGAGGAGGAGTCGGGCAAGAATGATCACCCAGGCCTCTGCATCGAAGCTGCGGAGCATGTCCCGTTCTTTGATGATCTTGCTTTTGGAGTTGACAATCCGAGTACTTCCGTCCAGCATCTGCACCCTATTGGAAACAAGAACCGCCAAGGTGGTAGGCTTGTGTACGGTGGTGACCCTGAGTTTCCAGCCGTTGTCCCAGAATCGGAGTTTGAACTGAAAGAAGATCTCCTTAGTCCCTCGCTCGCTTAACTTGGCGGATGTGGAGACCGTCTCAATGTCAAACATGACCGCGAGCGTCTCGCCTGCCAATTGGTTAAAGTACCACTGGTTGGTTCGATCGTTCTTTAACTGTGGAGAGTCAAACTCGGTGAAGGTATCAGTTATTCTCTTTTCGTGATCTTCCCACATTCGTTCGCTTTGCACATACAGCGACGGAAGCAGCGACCCCGGCCCCACGAGCTTGTGGATTTTAGCTCCCCGTGATGTCGTCACCGTCAACTTACAGTTATGCATAGCCTTCATCGACGTCTGGAGCGTCCGCTGCACCGCATGGCGAATGTACTGCGAGGAAAGATGCTCGTGGATGTAGACCTTTCCGCATGAGATGTCAATCATGGGCTTCATCTCACACACCCCAACTTGGTTGATGGACCCAGAAAATACATTCACAGTGAAGCGGGGAATATCCCGCGAGGGCTCGGCTAGCTCAGAGATCTTCTTGGACGCAGAAAACACATTGTCGTAAGCACTGGCGGGGTTGTGGCCAGTTGCAACGTGGCCCAAGAGCTCGTAGAACTTGGTGGCCTGCGAGTAGAGAGGAGCCTCGTAGTTAAAGATGTCGTTGTGGGATCGAAGATGGGAGCCAGGAGTGGATTCGACGATTTTACCGGGCGAAAGTGTTCCTGGACCACTGAGAAAGGAAAACACCGAACCCGTCATGCCTCGGTACGTCGATCGATGTAGAAGACTGGCTGCAACCATATGAGCCAACCCAGTACACCTGGAAGGACGATGGTGTTGAGATACTGTCCGTTTTATGGAGGAAACCATTGACTTTATTTGGTCCCGGCCGACGGTCACGTCAATGGCATATCCATTCAAAACCAAGGGACTTTCGCCTGCTTCAAACGTCACTCGAGACGCTATGCCGAGACGCTCGTCAATGATGGTTCCAAGCCTATCGTCATTGATCATGATGGCTTCAAGCTCGCGGTAGGCGAAGCTCACCGTTCTGTCCACTTGGTGCACAGTGACATCTTCATCGAATGACATCAACATGAAGTAGGACCCGTCCTCAAGCAAGTTGATACTATCGCTCAACAGTTCAGTGAGCTTTTCAAAGTGACAATCGTCTTCATATTCGTAGGCATCGACGATATAGACAACCAACGACTTCTTATTTCCAGTGACGGAAGAAATATCGTCTGGGAGGTGATAATCGATGATCTCGGAGCCAGTTCTTAGTTCAACCGGCACATTTTCGGAGCTTAAATCGGAGATGTGACATCCAGAGGGCAATGGATTGAGCTTTTCGCAAAACGGACACCACCACATCTGGTTTTGGCGGTTGATCTTGCAGTATGGATTCATTACATTACCACACAGGCACTCCGTCGGCAATTGCCGAACCGACAGCACCTTCGAGATTCCAAACGGAGTATAGAGACATCCCACATCGGTTTGCATCTGGGACTTCTCTAGCCGTGTGGACGGCATCATGTTCCAATTAAACCGAAGTCCGTGTTGAGATGCCATAATGATGGTTTGCGATAAGAGTCCGCGATATTTCTACGACGAGCGCAACCAATCTTGACAACACAGAAGGCAAGACAATATATGACACTAATACTACGAAGTATTACGACACCTGATGTACCTTTCAGAGAAAAAGTATTTACTAACCTGTAGCATTCTCAATGAGTGCCGAAATAGTCAATCACTTGGTAAATTCCTTGAACTCATATGTCACGGCATGATCTGCACCCAGAACAAAGGCACAGTTCTTCATGTCCAACTTTTTCACTTCGGCTTCGGGACGAACATCAAAGTCAAAAATGTCCATGGGTAAGCCCAACGTAGTACAGGCATTAGGAACATCCACAATTCCAGCAATGTGGCCTTCAATTGGAGCCGTCGAGAGCAAAAGGTAAATCTGATAATCATTGTACCCATATCTTCTCAAGTATTCGATGGCACGAATGCATGCTTGTCTGTAAGCAGTGGTGGCACACATGAAGTGTTGTTCGCCTTCTTCATCGACCGAAAAGCCCTCGAACGTCAAATATCTAGAAGGGCTATAATGGTTTTGAATGTCACCCGGCAAGAACATGGGCGACTTGAGTGACAACTTCGACATACCATCCTTGATGATGGAGGTCTGGATGGTGATGACCCCCGGCATCTCAATGGCGCCACAGAAGGAGATCTCTCCATCACCCTGAGAAAAGTGGAGGTCCCCCACCGAGAACTTGGCTCCCTTCACGTAGACCGGAAAGTAACACTTGGAACCTCTACTGAGATTCTTTATATCACAGTTGCCGCCATTTTCAGGCCGCCCCGGAATGGTCCTTGCTCCCTCCTTGGCGATCTTCTCCGCCAATTCTCCCGAGGCACTTCCACAGTGGGCATTGGTGGGTTCAGGTAGATTGGCCACAGAAGTATCGTGGTTGTGCTGAATACTGCTCTTAAGACCAGTCTCGCGCGAATTCCACTCCTCGAGCACCCCCGCTGAAGGAGCCGTGCCCATGATACCTGGGTGGATGAGCCCGGTGAATTTCACATGGGGAATGTGTCTCGAAGTAGCATGTATACCCTCAAAATCGAAGATGGCTTTAGCACACTCCGGGTAGAACTTATCAAGAAATCCACCTCCATTTTGCTTGTGGAAGATTCCACAATAGCCCCATGGTTGGCGATCCAATGGCTGGACGTCTTTAATTTCAACCACTAAACAGTCACCCGGTTCAGCTCCTTCGATGTTGAAGGGCCCCGACAAGTAATGGATTCTGGTGAGATCAACATGGCGTAAGTCATCAGCACTATCATTGTTAGCGATCTGGTTTCCCGTCCAGTCCAAACACTCAATCTTCACAGTTTCACCCGGCGTGAGGGTTTCTGTGAAGGGAACGTCCGGATGCCACCGATTGTGGGTCTGGGGCTGTGCGTCACCAGGCTTATTCAAATCCACCTTAGTTACGTATCTGATTGGCTCACTGGGCATATCTATTGATCAAAAATAGAAGAGGATAGTGATTATATACTAAGAATTAAAACAAGGAGAGCAGCGGAAGGTGCAAACGGCCTGATAAGCAGCGGAAGGTGCAAACGGCCTGATAAGCAACCGTGCTGATAGGCCGATTGAGGATCTTATCGAATTCCGCAGTCATTATGTAAGCACGCATCAATTACACCTCAATTACCGTCTCCTTGATGGAACCTTTGAGGGAGTTCTTGGTGGTCAATTCTTCTACCACCACCTCTTCCGCATTGGGACAAGGAGCGATTCCCTTCCTCTCACATTCTTCCGGAGTAAAGGTGTCGAAATAATCAACCTCGTCTTCCTCATGAGGGTTCTTGTAAGGCCACAATTTAGCACTGATAATGTTCAAGACGAACGCCATGGTGAACTCAAACACCGTATTACCGCTGTAGAAGTGCAGAGCGCCAATTGAAATCTTCAAATCAGGATTTGCTCCATTGACGAGGCCAGGAAGACCAGGTGCAAACGCAATGGCCCAAATAAGAAGCGATCTCCAGTTGACCCCCCTCCAGTACCAGTAGTTACCGTTCGGATCGTTGGTGTAAAGATCAGACAATTTGAGGTGCTTCTTCCGAATGATCCAGAAGTCGGACGTAATGATGGCCACAATAGGCGACATGAACACACTAAAGGAAGCCATCACAGTAACGAAAGTTGAAGAGGTGTTGTAGAAAGTCCAGGGTTGCACCACCCACGAAAGTAACGCAGTAAGCACAGCACCACGTCTAATATTGAAGTGCTTGGGGAAAATACCTGCCAAGTCCATTCCACCAGCATAACCATTACCCATAGTGTTGAAGATGAGCTGAGACATGGAAAAGACAAGCCCACAGAAGAAGGCAGCAGCACGAGACCCAGCAGAGTAGTCATCTTTCATCCACCGCATGATGATCTCGTTGGGCTTCCAGTACTCTTCATCATAATAGCCCTGCATGGCAGAAGCGGAAACTAATCCCATGAGAGGAATGATGGTACCAACTACCATGTTAGACACTATGGTACCCCACATCGAACTCCAAGGCTTTCTGGAAAAACGGGTAAAGTCACTTTGATTGGCAATTCCACTAGAAATTCCTCCATACCAAGAACTGATACCATAAATCCAGTACCAGGCACGTGAAGAACTACTCATGGACAGCGACGTGGTCATCAAAGGGCCGTTACTACCGCCATTATGAGACACAGCCCACGCAGTCATACTCACCATGGCAATGAACGTTAACATACAGGTAACCATAAGTAAGCGGTTTAATTTCTCAGGACGAATGAACAATGGAGGAATCGAGATCATCTGGAAAATTACAAATCCCACAAGATCCTGGGTGGTCATATTGACACTAGCAGGGAGAGTGTTTTCCAAGTTGAGGTAGCTCTTACTCCACGACGCAAGAATACAGTTCAAACACTGAGACCCAAGGTAGGCCTGAGACCCAAACCATACAATGGAAAGAATGATTCTCATGACGATACCAATCCATGAGCCCCGAATTCCAAATACCACTCTTTGTGACACCGTATAACCAATGTGGAAGTACCCACCAGGGGCAGCATTGAGCAAAGCAAGAGCAGAGATGAGTGCATTTCCAATAATGATAATTCCCATGGCTTCTCCAACCGAGAGCCCTAACGAGAGAAGCGACGATGCACCTGTCCAACCGGAAATGGTAACATTGGTGATGGACCAGTACCACATGTACGACCAGGCGCCCCAGATGCGTCGTTTGGGACCCATGGGGATAATGTCTTTGTTACTGAGGTAAGAAACATGGTCTCCCTTGAGGAGAATTTTATCATAGAGAGCAGAAAACATTTGGGGCTTGAAGAATCCGAGTGCCGGAACAGCGGCCTATTTAACAAACAGGCGACATGGGTTGGATGCAATCTTATCTTGTCGCACGGCGGAGTTGAGGTAGCGATTGCCAAATCGAGAATATTGCTCCGTCCCTCGAAAACATTGTTCCGCTATCCACGAGTGCCTCCCTTGGAAGTATAAATTCCTCAGGCATTCCGTCTTCCAAGTTTATCCAGAGCCGTTTGACTAACAAAATGGCCAATCTTCTAATTGGAATTGATGTCGGAGGAACCAACACTGACTCAGTGTTGATAGACCCCTCGCAATTGAGTGGTTTAGATCGCGGAGTTTTGGCTTGGCACAAAGCATCCACCACCCCTAAGGTGGAGGACGGAATTACCGATGCTATTAAGAAATTGTTCAATGCCCGCCCCGAGTACTCTCATGACGATGTTTTGGCGGTGACTATCGGCACTACCCACTTCATCAATGCGGTGATTGAACAGGATCGTGCCCGATTGGAAAAGGTGAGTGTGATTCGGTTGGTTTCTAATTACTCCAAAGGCGCACCGCCGTTCTCCGACTTTCCCTCTGGCTTGACTAACATCATTAAGGGAGGTATCTTCTTTGTGAATGGAGGGAATCGGGTGGATGGGAATGAGATTCAGCCCCTCGATGAAGAAGCAATTCTTGGAGCTGCTCGAGAATCTAAGGCCAAGGGCGTCACCAGTGTTGCGATTGTGGGGATCTTCTCCATGCTTGACCAGGAACACGAGCTCCGGGCCGCCAAGCTCGTGAAGTCAGTGATGCCGGATGCGAACGTGGTATGCTCATACGAGGTAAGTGGAATTGGGTTCATGGCCCGTGAGAACGCTGCCATTCTTAACGCGTCCATTATGTCGTTTGCGGCCAACATTATCAAAAGTTTCATTACCTCGATCAAGAGCTTGGGATTCAAATGCCCCGTGCTTTTGAGTCAGAATGATGGTACTATCACAAATGACGCTTTCAAGACCCCCATTCGTACGTTCTCGTCGGGAGCTACCAACTCCATGCGAGGTGCAGGTTTTCTCTTCACCCAAGACAGAACCGATGACGACAAGTCGGTGATTGTGGTTGATATTGGAGGAACCACCACCGACGTTGGATTGCTTTTGCCCACTGGGTTCCCCCGACAAAATGCCTCCCACTCAGTGGTCGGAGGAGTGAGAATGAACTTCTCCATGCCTCACGTTGAGAGCATAGGATTAGGAGGAGGATCCAAGGTGAGAATCGGAGTCGACGGAGACATCACTGTGGGTCCTGATTCTGTTGGTTCAGACATCGTCACCCAGGCTAAAGTATTCGGGGGAGATGTTGATACCGCCACCGATCTTACTGTATCATTTACGGAGGAGTCGGTGGGTAACCGCTTGCTCGTGGCGGGAAAGTACTCACCCAGTGTCCAGGAGACCTTCAAGAAGGTGCTCAAGGAAAAATTGGAGCGAGTGATTGACCGCATGAAAATCAGTCCCGAGCCACTTCCTGTGTTATTAGTGGGGGGAGGTGCCTTCATCGCACCTCTTGAGTTGGAAGGAGCGTCGAAGGTGATTCGTCCTCCATATGCTGGGGTAGCTAACGCCATAGGAGCAGCATTAGGAAAGGTATCAGCGGTGGTGGAGCTGATTGAGCCGATTTCAGGTGAAGCTCAACGAGATCAAGTGGTGGAACGGTTGAAGAAACAGGTGCGTGAGGATATTATCCGGAAGGGTGCATTAGAATCATCCATTGAGACCATCGAAATGGTCCACGATCCTGTTCCTTACGTTGATCGGGTGTATTCGTTCCGTATTAAGGTGGTTGCAGACGTTGACTACACCCGGGTAGCAGAGGCCTTTAACATGGGAGTGAGTAACATTCTTGTTGGAGGATCCAAGGCCGTGTACAAAAAAGCCACATTTAACGACGATGAAATCAAGGCGGTAGACATGCCGCCTCTCAACTATGAGACCTATAAGCCAAACATCAACGACAAAAACGAGTGGATTCTTTCGGAAACCGACCTTGAGTTCCTTCGTATCGGTACCTATATTCTCGGGTGTGGAGGAGGAGGAGTTCCATACGCAGCCTACCTTGAAGCCCGCAATCTTGTGCGTGATGGAGATGTGATGAAAGTGATTCACATTCGAGATGCACCGGTGAAGAACCTGAACGGGAATGACGCCAACTATATCTCGGTGGGATTTGCAGGCTCGCCCACCGTGAGCGAGGAACAACTCGAAGGTCTCGAGCTCATGGACGCCTCAAAGGCGTTGTTCGAATACATGGGTGAAGATGCCGACGGTGTGCTCCCACTTGAGATTGGCGGTGGCAATGGATTTCAGGGTATCTTGACTGGAACCTCATCGCGCCTTGATCTCCCCACGGTGGACTGTGACTTGATGGGTAGAGCATACCCCACCGGATCGCAGATTTTACCATGTGTGGTTATGGATGAGCCATTTCTCAAGAAAAGTGCTGTCTCCGATGGGAATGGGAATCAGTTTTTGGTAACGGGAGCCCAGAGCGACATTTACGTGGAGAAGATGATCCGGGCAGCATTGGCAGAAATTGGCGCCCACGTCGGTCACGTCAACAACCCCATGAATGCTGACGGATTGAATACCATGACGGTGCCTCACACCCACTCACAAGCATGGCGGATTGGAAGAGCGGTGGCGATCTGTAATCAAAAGAACCAAATAACCCAATTGTCCAAACAAATCTTGGACTCCATCGGTGGAGACGGAGTGGTGGGCAAGCAGATATTCTCGGGTAAGATCATCAACGTGGAAAAGAAGTTGTTTAAGGGACACGTGTATGGAGAGGTACACATTGAAAATACTGATACCAAGCAGGTATTGTGTATCCCATTCAAAAACGAAAACATTTTAGCCAAGGTTAGGAATGCAGACTCGTCCGAGTGGAATCTTCTTGCATCAGTTCCCGACTTGATTTCCGTATGCTACGAGGACTCGGGTGAAGCCGTAGGTACTCCTGAGTACCGGTACGGAGTCATGGTGTTTGTATTGGCATTTGCACCCTACTGGAAGTGGAGCAATAGTGAAAAGGCGCTTTCAATCGGAGGACCAGCCTTTTTTGGTCCTCAGTTCAAAGACGTAGAGTACGTCCCTATTGGTACATATGTGGATCCGGTGTCGGTTATCGATGAGTATGGACCTAAGACATAGAACTATATAGATAATAAATTTTAAAGGTATTGCGAGGGATGTATGGTGTACGGGTGTTTTAGCTTTTTTTTGCGATCCTTTTTGCTCATCAACCTCATCTCCATGGCACCCAGATATTCCAAGCAGGCCAAAAGAGCCGGTGGCCAGAACAAAACCAGAACAGTGGATTCAGAGGTGACTTCTGACTCTGCCGCTCGTAACCTCCTTGCATCGCAGCCCAAACTCACCCCCAAGGCTAAGGTGAAGAAGCTTTCCAAGGCCGCTGTTAAGAAACAACAGGCTAAGATACGGTTATATGGAGCGCATAATGGAAAGGAGTACCGAGAAGACCAACTTGATGTTCCCACATTGAACCGTGCCATTGTTCCGGGAGTCAAGTTCAAGAGTGGTAAGAAGGGTAAGAAGTTTGTGGGCGATAATGACAGTCTTCTTATGAGCAGATTGGTGAAGAGTATCAACGACAAACACGATCAGGTTAACGAGAGTAAATTAGAGAAATCACGAAGATTGGAAGAGTTGCGGGCGTTGAAGCGTCAAGAATTGGAAAGAAAGGAGCAGGAAAAGGCCGATCGACTTGAAGGTAAGAAAAGCGAGTTGAAGTCCAAGGCATCAGTAGCAAGGGCGGCCCGAAGAAAGAACGCCTTGAAAGCCAAAAAAGATGCTGATGATACTGCACCCAAAAAGTCCAAGAAGTCGGTTTCGTTTGCATGAACGAAGAAAAATAGCATAATGATTCATGATATATACAAATGAGTTATTCATCACCTGGATTTAAAAGTAGGCACTTCTGCGACGTTGGCGAATGATGCGTTCTCTGATCTTGGAGAAGTAAAAGCCGTATGCTAAACCAGCCACACACCCACCAATATGGGCTGCAAAATCCTGGGTCCCCCATCTTAATGCAATTCCAGCAATGTTGTAAACAATGGAGCCCAAAAACACATACCAGGCTCCACCAGGAATGGGGATAAAGAAGATGGCAATTGGGGCCTTGGGGAATAAATAGGCAAACGTTCCAAACATGGAAAATAATGCCCCGGAAGCCCCAAGCGACCCTACCGCCAAAGAGCTGCGCATGATGGTAGGGATCAATAGACAGAAGAAAGACGAGATGACGGCCGAGTTCAAGTACATCACAAGAAAGTTACTAACACCAATCATGCTGATTAGTGCGCCACCAAATGAATGGAGAACAAACATGTTGACAAGCAAGTGGGAGGCCGACTGGTGGGAGAAGGCAGCCCCAAGCATCAGCCAATTTGAAGTCAATCTTTCTTTGACAATGAGTCCATAGCGATTGAGAAAGCGGCGGCCTTGTGGAGACTTCCATGCTAAGAAAACGCCTCCATTGATGAGAAGGAGGGTATAAATAACGGCATTCGGGTTTTTTTTAATCACGGCAAGTGGAGTATAGTTGAGAAGCGGAGGCACGAGGAAAGTAGTACCTACACAAAATGCCAAAGTGAACAACCCGGGACGAAGTAACTTCCCCCAACGTATCCGCTTGTAGTAGGTTCCAGCATCATAGGAGACTTTGGTGGAGGAATACTTAAATTGGGATCTCAACCGTGAGAACTCCTTGTCAAAGTTAAATTTGCGGAAGTTGAACGATGACTGCAAAATGGACAAATTTGACAGGCATGACAATTGACGGTGTACAAGTGAGGTAGCCGGGAACCTAAGCAATGACGTTAGAAACGAAGACGGGAAAAGGGGGAACTTCATCACGATTACAGGGCAACTGGCGATGGCGTCCGTATTGGGAGTGGATCCGTGATAGCGCGAATGTGACTGCGACACGTGCTATGCACGTGATATGTGAATGAGACAGGCTAGGGTAATCCTGTACAGAGGTGGCGAGGAAAAAATGTTCAACGCTGAAAAAAAACCTCCTTTTATATACATCATCAATAATGTCTACTGAAGCCGCTGTTTCCTACGCTGCCTTGATCTTGGCTGACGCTGAGATTGCTATTACTTCCGACAAGATTCTTGCCATCACCCAAGCTGCTGGTGCTTCCGTTGAGTCCGTATGGGCTGATGTCTACGCCAAGGCCTTAGAAGGTAAGGACTTGAAGGAGTTGTTGTTCTCTTTCGCTGCCTCTGCCCCAGCTTCAGGCTCCGCCCCAGCTGCCGCCGCCGGATCTGCTGATGCTCCAGTTGAAGAAGAGAAGGAAGAAGAAGAGAAGGAAGAGTCTGACGACGACATGGGTTTCGGATTGTTTGACTAAACGGATTTTGAAAATTGTTTCAGTACTTCACCCCCAGCATAATGATCCAAAATACATGTTATTCATAGCGATATGAAGTGTACCAATATACTAATCGACTTCTGCAGATGTAGACTATGACCTGGTAAGTCGCTTATGTAATCTCAACCTCAACAACAACCAGCTTATGTCAGCAAGTGGTGCTTGCGCTTATGTAAGAGCGCGGTGCTTGGCGGCCCCGTTGGCTCGGCCGTAGATGTTCGTAATCTGCCGATCTTTACCGTATAAGGAGGAATCATACGTCTATACCGTCGCTAATGGCTATAACGGCTATTTTTAACAGCGCGGCGGCGAGTGCTTGTGCTCGTTCCCCGTACGCAATCCACACTTTATCGCGCAGCAGAAGCCACCACTTGGTCGCTTGGATTCTGACGCCGCAACACTCGAAGCTTGCCAACGGAGGCTTTGCCTCCATTGCGAATTTCGAATCTAGCCCTCCAGCTCTTGCTACTGTAGATATTGTTGAGACGATATTTGCCAGTGGCAGAAAGCCCAGCAAACCTTATAAGACTTAAATGACGCTTTGCATCGGCTGGAATGCTCCACAACGGATGAGGGTTCAGTTTAAGGCCGCAAACCGAGAGCTTCGGTGGTACTTCCTTATCCCGATGATGTCCGGCTAGAATTTTCGGCCGGAGCTATTCTCGCAAGACCCGTACCCATCTCGCCGCGCTTCTACCCCAGCAATGATGTGGGATGCAAGTCTCACTAATCATGAAAATATTTTTTAATTGGATTACTCAGACCTTCCTGACGTAATGACTAATCCAACTTTAGATATCAATTACTCATGAAATAATCGATATTCTAGCATGGGTAGAAATCCCTTCTTCAACTGCCATAGCTCTCCGAGGGTTCCAATCCATTCCAGCCGTCCTTCTCCACATCGGCGCGATTAACTAGAGCCTGGATGCACCGGGAAGGAAGCGGCGGAAGTAGAGTGTTTTTCTTTTGTTTTCTTTTATCATTCGGAGCTAAAGCCTTCTCAAATGTGTGCGACGTACCGAGTTTCTGACAAATTATTTTCTACGCGCAGAATCGACTGGAACATTTCGGCATGATTTGTCATATCCGAAGTTTATAGCCGATGAGGACGCGGATATAAAATACAAGCGATCTTCCTTCTTAGGTTGTTTTTTCTAACAGTAATATCAAAATGTCCCTTTCTTACTCCGAATCTTTCGTATTGGCCTCGAAGGTCAGAAACAAGCTTACTCGTGAAGCATCTAATCCCAAGTCGGCACTTCGGAACTTGGTGCTCCAAGCAAATATGCTTGACAATATTATGGATCACATTGCCGACGAAACTGATAAACGTACCAAGCTTTCACAAGTCAGCAAGGTGTCATTTGAATTACCTAGTAGAAAGCCTCAATCTATCATCAATGGTGGAGGTGCAAGCATTACTGAGTATGAAATTGATTCCGACAGCGATGAGGATGGTGACGACTTTGACTATTCCGACTCTGACTCCGATGAAGAAAGTGACAGCGACTACTATTACTCTTCAGACGAAGAAGTTGAAGAAATTATCCTCGATGCTAGAGAATTCAAACAATTACCTAGCATGAACTTATCCTTGAACACCATTGAGGAAGAAGAAGAAGATGTTTCAGAAAAACAATTAGTGGTGAGATCGGAACTGGTTCCCGACTCGCTCCCTGAACTTACAAGATGTACTTCTACTTCTGATAGTGAAAGTGAAGAAGATGAAGTTGTTGAATTCAACTATGCTACCCACCGCTTAGAGTCTCATGAAATCTCCAAATCGCATAATCATCCGTCATTATTCTCCCACCCGCCTCTTCCAATTGTCCATTCTCGTTCGATTGACCTGGTGATGGGGGAAGTCTTCTAGATCACACCCTGGTGGCCTTAGAAATAACGACTTATGATATGATTATGACTTTTATGACTATAGACTGATTTTTTTCTGATCGAGCTTTTTTTTTTTTGGATACCTGTATAGACGATAATATATTCACATCGGTAATTTGCCACACTGCGTATAGCCGACTTTGAACCGGTTGCTGATTTCAACATACAACAGCAACAATGAATGTCTCACTCTACCAGTAGTCATGGCGAAACTAATGCTGATAATTTGAGATTGGAAATTAATGCAAAGGAGCTTGGTACTATCGGACCTTACATGGTCGAACTCGTTACTATTGGTATTAATATGGTCGATCTCAACTTCGCCATCCGACATGGTCTGAGAATTTTCAAGCATCACCTTTTTTTTTCGGTAATGTTTTTTTGGCTCCTGAATTTGATTTTTCTCTCGTGAGAATATACTTGCGCTCTGTACGCGCCGATCCAGGGTCCCCGGTCTAGAAGCAGCAAACCATGCGACCTTTATGACTCATAGCGAAAGATGCTGTATTATTAAAGTAAAAAGAAAAGCCTTGCTGATGTATATACTTGATCCTCACCATTGAATGGCCCGCATGGCAATGATGAGTCCAACCCAGAATATTAGCAAAATGCGAATGCAAAAAAACATTTGTGTCCAGTAATTAATCAATTGCGCCCCATTGGTACACTCCCTCATAACACGGCGCATAATATGAGGACTTAATCCAATAACTTCGCTTTGAAAATTGGAAATCACGTTGCTTCCATGGAGGCTTGGTCCTTTCAACAGTGACGTAGTGATCCGCTCTCGTAATTTTAGCTCAATTAGTTGGCTTTTATACTTTATTTCCTTCGGCCTACCTCGTTCTATTGATTCATATGAAGGAGGATCACCCGACCTTTCCAAATGCTCAATAACACACTTCCCCTCAAATTCAACTGCGCCCCCGCCATTTGCGATAGAAGGGTTATCACAACTAGGAGCGTCAAAGACTGAGTCCCCTAAAATTTTCTCATCGAGAAACCCACCTTCATAGTTATCGGTGTGGTCTATTTTAAGGGTTTTGTCATCACCTTCTTCTTCTTCTTCTTCTTTAGTTTCAACCACTTCAGCCGCGACTCCAGGTAAACTCTCGTCCACCTCATACCTCGGACATGGCTCCAAACTTTCGATTTCTGAACGTGATGCTTCAGTAGCCTTTGGACCACTAGGTGTTTGTTTCCGAAGACTCAACTTGCTCCTTAACGACCGAAATCGGCTCTTGTCTCGATGAAAACGAAGAAACCGCCGCCTTGGTTCAGCCCCAACGTGTAGGGTGATCTTCATGGATGATGATTATACTTGGTTATAGATCACCCAAGATATCTTGCTTAAAAAACGGAATGGTGAAAGCAAAGGGAAAAAAGTGGGTAAGAAAATTCTGATTTTGATTTCTGTTGAGACGTGATGCTCGGGTGCTTATATGCGATTCCAAAACCCTGTTTCAAAAGAAATACTCCCCCGTCAGCCGTTTCATCCGCAGTCAGTGTTTATAAACCTTTCGTACTTAACTAAACAGCAATCCGGGGCTCTTGATTGCGGATCTATTTTACGGTGGTGATGTGGAACCGTTGTCCATGCTTAAATCCTTATCAGCAATCTATGTTGAGACATCCGGCTAGTTTCAAAGCCACACGTGATGCAGCCTTCCCCCGGTTCCGGGGCCCCTATTTTTCAAACACCGTCCCCCACTTTTTTGTAGTTTGTGTCCTCCCCCATTTCCCTCATCGAAACTCCTATCTGTCAAATTGGGCACGTGATCTATTATTGGTTTAATTACTTACATATGTAATCACGTGCAACGTGGGCCTCGATCCCGATTTGGAAACCGACGGTCCACGTTGAGTAAATATATCGAAATTTGCGCCAACGTTGCAGCGGGTATCAATTTATCAATTACTCTTTTTCAATCTATTTAAGGTGGGGAATATTTCCCCCATTTTTCGATTAATTTAAAGATCCAATGGTTTCAATCTCTAAAATACTCGCCTCGGGGTTGATTGCTGCTACCACTAATCAATTCAGAGACGTTGCTTCTCCCGAATTAGCCGCGAAGGAACAATATAACATCGTCAAGTATTTGGCAGCTGCTGGTCCATATATTCAAAATCCTGGCTATGGTATTTCCACCGATATTCCGGAACAATGTACCATTGAGCAAGTTCAATATTACTCTCGTCACGGTGAAAGATTTCCTGGCTTGAGTGCTGGATTGAGTCACGAAGCTACTGTGGGAAAGCTTCAGAATTTCAGTTCTTCCATCTCAGGTCCGTTGGCGTTCTTGAACGACTATGAGTACTATGTTGCTGACCAATCTCTTTATGAGTATGAAACTACTCCTATCAACTCCCCCGGTCCTTATACTGGTTATGAGACCTTATCCAAAGCTGGTGCTGCTTTCAGAGCCAAGTATGGTGAGTTATATGACGATAGCGAAGAGTTGCCTGTGTTCATTGCCTCTTCTGCTCGGGTGTATCAATCGGCCATGTTTTTCATGAAGGGATTTTTAAACGACGAATACTCGGAGAGTAAATTCCGCAATGTTTTGGTTAGTGAGAATGCTTCTCTGGGTATCAACTCGCTTACTCCTCGTTGGGGTTGTCCCAACCTGAACATGTCTTCCAACAAGGCAATCTATTCTCAGTTCCCCACCACATATCTTACTGATATTGTCGACAGAGTGTCTGAAGGTAATCCTGGAATCAATGTTACCACAAGTGATGTCACCAATTTCTTCCAGATTTGTGCTTATGAACTTGACTCTAAAGGTTACTCTCCCTTCTGTGATATCTTTACCCAAGACGAATTGATCACCTATGGCTATGCAAATGACGTCGTTTTTTACTACACCAGTGGTCCTGGTGGTAACCTCACTACCGAGATTGGTTCTGTACAAGTAAATGCTTCGTTACAATTGTTGAAGGATGACGATTCTGACAATAAGATATGGTTGACTTTCGCTCATGATACCGATATTGAACTCTATCATTCTGCCTTGGGTCTTTTTGATACCCCCGCCCCCATGGCCTATGATCACTATGAACCCAAGAATGCCTACCATCACGTGGATGTAGTCCCAATGGGTGGACGTACTATCACCGAAAAACTAAGCTGTGGTAACGAGACATACGTTCGTTATATCATCAATGATGCCGTCATTCCAATTCCTGGTTGTTCTGATGGACCTGGTTTTTCTTGTGAATTCTCAAAGTATGAGGAATACATCGAGAGTAGGATCGGTGCTGTTAATTTAAAGGAACAGTGTGATGTTCCCAATGACGTGCCTCAAGATTTAACTTTCTACTGGGATTGGGTTGAAGGCGGTTACAATGGAACTGCTCCTAGACAAACTGCTTAAAAAGATTCACTTAAATATAAGTTTTGCTTACAATTCGCAACATTTCGCAACATTCACCGAAATTCTCAATTCTCTACCTCTTCATGTAGTCTGCCACAAGGCTTATCAATAGACTGCAAATGTCACTCACTATGTCCGAGGAGGCAAGAAGAGTTCTGCGAATCCACGTGTCGCCTAGGCGTTGCCTGTTTGTTGCCACCTGGTATCACCTGGAGTATTTGGGTTTGCATTCTTTTCGGGTAATTCCCAATGTGGGTTCGGGTATTTCCCAATGTGGATTCGGATATTTCTCAATGTGGAAATACCCGAATCCCCATATCATGCAATCGCACTTACTGTACCAGCAAACACATCTGTCCCTATGGTTCCCTCTCTTCGGATCACATTCTTAGGTTGCCATCCGTGATGCGTCCAGATCCGAATTTTGATTGGCTTACCACGTTGGGTCTATAAACACTATTGCTTACTGTAATGCCATTCAAATTCTCTTTCATCATTCATCACTCAAGTCCCCTTACCATTACAACATTTTGGACTTAAGTCATGTGTCAAATTTGTCTTATGTCTCTGCCATCTATAGACCCTTCAAACTTCCACGTCTCGTTGAAAGCGAGCAACCGGAGCCGACTTTTTTCGGTGATAAATCCAAATTTCCCATTTGGGTACGATCCACAGTTCTGATTTAATATCGCACTTGGCACAGCCAACGATTGAGTGCGGCATGCTTTCTTACGGCTGCACAAAAGGGCGACCAATAATACAAAGGTGGTCACCAGACTTTAGCGGTGTGTGGTATAAATATGAGGCGCATCCATCGCAATCTTTCCTCATCTCATAAATTGAACCCAATTTATACCATGGCTTCCATTTTTGTCTCAGGAGCCTCTGGGTTTATTGCTCTTGAAACCATTAAGCATCTTCTTGCTAAAGACTATACTGTCATTGGCTCAGTTCGCTCAGCTGAAAAAGGAGAGTTTGTTAAGAGTCTCGTGAAATCTGACAAGTTCTCGTATGAAATTGTTCCCGAAATTGGCGCCAAGGGTGCATTTGATGAAGCCCTCAAAAACCACCCTGAAGTTGATGTCTTCCTTCACACCGCATCACCTTTTGATCTCAAGACCACCAAGGAAGCCATTATCAGCGCCATTGAAGGTACCAAGAACGCATTGAGTGCCATCAAAACTTATGGTAAGAATGTCAAGAGATTGGTTGTTACATCGTCTTTGGCCGCCCACGATGACTTATCTAGAATCAATGATGAGAATTATGTCATCAGTGAAGACGACTGGAACGATTGCGACTTCGATGACGCAATTCAGTTCACTGACCCTCTTCGGGCTTACGTCGCTTCTAAGAGTCTCGCTGAAAGAGCAGCATGGAAATTTGTGGAGGTTGAAAAGCCAAGTTTTAAATTATCCGTCGTTAGTCCTGGTTATGTGTTTGGACCCCAGCCTTACGTGGAAACTGTCAAGGATTCTTTGAATGCCTCTTCAGAAATCGTGAATCAAATTCTTAAGTTGAAGGCCGATGATCCAGTTCCTCCCATTTCTGGTGCAAGTGTGGATGTCAGAGACGTGGCCAAGGCTCATCTCAAAGCTTTTGAATCAGAAGAAGCAGTGGGAAAGAGACTTCTTCTCGTACCCGAGTTTTTCTCCAACGATAGTATACTTGAAATTGTCCGCAGACGTTTTCCTGACCTTGCAAAAAACTTGCCTACTGCTAATCCTGACAAGTTTTCCAAATGTGTGTTCAAGGATGAGGTTACACGGAAAATCTTTAAGGAGGATTTTTATTCTCTCGAAGATACGATTTACGATTCGGTGAGCCAAATTCTCAGTGTGAAGCGTTAAGTGATTTTGCGAACCTTCACGGCATTTGCAGCCGCATCTATCAAGTAGAGGCATAGATTTTCGCGTGGGACCGGGTTATATATACGCCTCTCTATATAGTATTAAACAGCGAGTTCTTAAGTGTCATCCTTCTAAAGCAACGGCGTCTCTATCCTCAATTTCAACCATCTCCTCATTGTAGTTGGACCATCCAAGATACCCCTTGGAGGTATGAGTATAAAAATAGTTCCGGTCATACACTTCTAAAGGCCAGTCATTCCTGAGTCTTCTTACAAAGTCAGGGTTGGAAGTGAAGGGACGAGAAAACGCAATAAGGGTGTTTTCGTGGGCAGCATCCTTAATTAGATTCTCATAGTGCACCACATTTCCATTCACGGTTCGGAAATTGGTGGAGGGAATGAGGGTCAAGTCGGTAAAGTTCGTGGCATAACCGCCGGCCCGAATTAACTTACCCGTCCACATTTCCCGGATGGGCTCGTTAGACTGGTCGGCATCCGGGGTCGCGTCCGAAGACCCCAGTACCCGAGGTTCGGTGATAGACAAGTACGCAAGTTCGTAGCCCTTGTGTTTGCGGGCCTCCAATTCCTTCACCACGAAATGACAAAATTTGACTGCCGGATGTTGAGCAGCCGGAACCTCAGGATAAATCATACCATTATGAGTAGACCATGGACACACTCGCACCCCTACTCGATCATAACCGATAGCTTCACCCACCATATCCACCAACTCTAAAAGAAACCGACTTCTGTTAGCAACATTTCCTCCGTACTCATCTGAACGAGTATTGGTCAATGGCGAAAGGAATTGCTCCACCAATAATCCTGATGTTCCGTGGATCTCCACGAAATCAAATCCTGCCTTGTCAACCGCTCTCACGGCGGCATCAACAAAGTCCCGCTGAACCTGCTTTATCTGCTCCACAGTATAAGGAGTCAATTCCATTCCATGTGCCTTTGCCTTTGCTTCCTGCTTTTCTGACATGTACACGGCTGAAGGAGCCAAGAAATTTTGGCCGTGTTTCTTCAACAACTCTATGTTTGACGTCCGCCCACACCCAAAGATTTGCACGGCAATGACACTTCCTTCGGAATGAACAGCATCGGTGATTATTTTTAAGGCCTTACATTGGCCATCCGACCAAAGTCCCGATTTCCAAGGTACCAATCCTGCCAACGGTGATACCATCACCGATTCGAAGATTATAAGCCCTTCGTTTTCGGCCCTTGATGAATAGTACTCAAGCATAAGATCCGATGGCTTGAAGTCAACTGACCTGGAGCGAGAGGTAGGGGCATGAACAATCCGGTGCTTAAGCTCATGTCTACCGATGTGAATGGGCCGAAAAAGATGGGTTCTGGATAGCATTTCCCAATTGAGGATGATATGAATTAATTGCGATTATTGCGGCAATACTGCCGAAGAATATTGCGAGCAACTGAGGTCGGGTGCGATCGGTCGCAAAAAACCAGATGAGATCCCTGATTCCGTGACTTCATCAAGTTCAAGGGTCATGAGTGTTGAAGCGTCCTTATTACATAATGACCTGTTGAAAACAGAGGAAGCTTCCGAGCAGGACTTGGACTTGGGTACAAAATCCTCTAAACAGACTCCTCATAAATATACAGTGGAGTTTGAAGGAGAACAAATCTATATTGATTCCAACGATTGGCGAGACAGTACTTTACTTAAATTCCAGATCTTAGCGGCTTATACTATCTTCATATTCTTCGGACTTGCTGAGCAGACGGTTGGTACGTTATTGCCTAAGATCGAAGAATACTATCACATCAATGACGCTCAAACCAGTCTCATCTTTTTGATGGTCACCGCGGGGTACACCTCCATGGCCATGATCAACGAATATGCCCACTCTAAGATTGGTGTAAGAGGAGTGGTTGTGATGCCTGGATTGATGTTTGTGGTGTGTTATCTGATTGCATTTTTAAAGCCACCGTTTTGGCTATTTGCCACGAGTTATTACTTTGCCGGACTTGGAGCCGGGGGGCTTGATGCCGCTTTCAGCTCATACTTTGGGTTATTGGTGGACTCAAACCAAATCATGGGCATTCTTCATGGCTGCTACGGATTGGGATGTATGATTTCTCCACCGGTCATTAGTTATTTGGTACTGAAGCCGGAGAACCCCTGGGATTGGAACCACTACTACATCGTGCTAGCGGCCCTCGGCTTATTGATAACGGTGGCCTTATACCTCTCGTATCGATTCGAGACGACCAAGAAATACCACTACACAAACATCCAGAGGAATAATACTTTTGACGTTGAACTTACTCTGCTCGATGTGGGCGAGGGCCCAAGCCGCCCTTCAGAAGCTGGCCGCCCTGCCACTTTTCAAGAAACTCTTCGGTATCCACTTGCATGGATGTTCTGTCTTGTTCTATTCATTCACGTTGGAGCTGAAATTGCCTTTGGTTCATGGCTTGTGACGTTTCTTCTTCGCATCAAGCACATTTCCTATAGACGTGCTTCCTTTATGGCCACCACATTCTACTCTGGCCTCACCACTGGACGCATGTGTCTTGGGTTTGTGACTGCTCATTACTTTAAGGATGAACTAGTGGCCAACCTAGTCTACATGATCTGGTCTGCGGTGGGATGTATATTATTTTCACTTCTCTGCCTCACCGACTGGGTAGGCATTCTTTTTGTGGTGACATTCATCACGGGAATGGGGGTAGGGCCTATATTCCCTACCACAATTGTGTCCGCTGTTAAGGTAATGCCAGTCAGATACCACACCGCAGGGATCGGGTTCATTTGTGCCTTCGGGGGAGGCGGACTGGCGGCCGTCAACTTCGTAGTGGGTGCCGTTGCCGAGTCTACTTCATGGGGACTTCGGATCCTTCCGGTAATAATCTCGTTCTTGTTCATCTTGTTATCGGTGATTTGGGCGGTCATCATGAAGCGATATGCCAAATAAGTAAATGAATAAAATAGTTTGTTAGAGTTGTCCTCCCTGAGCTGTCCACTCATCCGGAGTGAAGCCCTTTTGTGTAAATGCATGGATGGTGGCAATCTCCTCCTTGAGAGCGCTGTTGACTAATCGATGTCTCATGAGTTTATTCTTTCCTTGGAACGCTGTCGATACAATCACGACGGCAAATGCTTGCCCACATCCTCCTGACATGTCCTCGACCTGAACTAACGAGGCCTGAAGCCGGTCCTGAATGATTTCTTTAAGCGAATCGGCCGTCAACATGGTGGAAGATAAAAAAAATACCTTTCCGTCCGCACTTACGTAAGCGTAGTATTAAAACTATCAAATATTTGTCGTCTCGCCGTGATGTTCGTTTGCAACCTTCAGATGGCCCCTTCTAATGGTGTTATTTGACTGAGGTGCAGACTCAGGAGCCGTCTCGACCAAAGAACTCGAAAACGAAGCAGGGGTGTCTTTTAGTTGTTTGTCGATTTTGGTGATGATTTCCTTGGAAGTGATGGCCAATTCGCCCTTGGGGTTGGTGATGGCCTGAAAACCACACTTCTCGTAGAATTGAAGCACGTCCGGTGGGATCACACACAACTCTTCGTGGATTTCTATGAGCTGATTGACCACCTCGATACCAAGAAAATATGTTTCTCCTGATTGTGGAGCGGCGTCGTTTTCCGCCGCTTGCCGAGAGTAGAGAATATTGGGGGAAATCACGGTGGCTAAGTTGTGGATGTCCATCTTGGATCCGGTTTCTTCGTCAATTTCCGCAAACGACGCCACCCAACTGAAGAAGTAAAGGAGCACCTCCACCAAATTTCGATGGCTTCGCGGCAAAAGACAGTAAGTGAGTCGCAAGAGACGCTTTTGCACGTTAGGGTCCTTCTCCCGCTGGGATGCAATCCACAAGTCATATAGTCCAAATGTCAAAAGGGGGTTGGGGAGATCTCTAAGCCATTTCTTCATCAACGCCGCCAATTGAACTGCTGTTTGGCGGCTGAAATCAGGACTCTTCAATGGACTCTTGTTTATCTGCTCGGTGAGTTCACGAAGCTTTTTGATATTACCATTGAGACGAAAGATTCCCTCCACGGACACATCTTTCTGTCTCATGGAATTAATCATATCGTCAATGACAATGGGGATTCTTAATTTAGAGGGCCCCACTCCAAGATCAGAGTCTACCCCATATTTGCGGGTCACCTCACGTAAATCCAAACCAAACACCCCAGAACTCTTAGCCTTTGCATCGTTATTGAACTTAAACTTATCCCAAAATCCACCCGACTTCTTTGGATTCTGGATCAAGCCAAAGAGTTCATCACGATTAAACTTACCAGGATATAGATCCAAAATTGCCTCAACGGCAATGTGTCTGAGTATGTAATGTTCGTGCTTGGAAAGTTCTGAGTAATACTCTTGCTTGTGAGAGTCCTTTGACTCACCAAATCCGCTGTTTTGCTTTTCAGGGGTTTTGGCGCCCGATGCCGCTGCCACTGTCTTGACCGGTTGAAGAGGCCTGTTACGTTGGTAAAGCGTGTTGTGATGCTTGAAGGCATTCGGACGCTGTTCTCTTGCTTGTTCAGCAGCCACAATACGGGGAATATCATCCAATGTTAATGATTTTTCGTTTTTAAGGAGATCCGAGGTGCGATCTAGATTGTTGTTATTGGAAAACCGCTGAGGATCTTCTCTGATCTTGATGGTTTTGTTGGCATCATAGTCTTTGAGTTGAAGTAAGTCGTCATCGGTGTGCGAAGTCACATATGACATGTGAGATGCTTTGCGTTGGCTCTGACGGGGTAAGTCATCGGTGGACTCATCTACGAGGCCATCTTCATTGGTGGCATCTTGTCGAGCACGATCAGCCTCGGGGGCGTCAACAATGACTGACTTGCGGGCATTTTGCTTAATGGAAGAGGAGAGCTTTTGACTTTGACGCTTTTGCCTTAGTCTAGTAACATCTTTAAGAGTGTTCGAAAACTCATCTCGACTTTGTTGGGATTGTGGATTGAGGTGGGAATTGTCATTAGACATCACACTCCGGGATCGATAAAGGGCGATCTTCAACAAATAAATTAACTGACTTAGATCACTCACGAATTCAAATGGTTGTACTTGTTCACCTCGATCACACGATGAACAAATGATGGAGGAGGACAGACTAACATAGCCGAATTGAGTCAACTCATCTTTTTCAGTAATGTAACGATGGCAATCAGAACAACTAAAGCATTTAAGATGCCATCTTTTGTTGCCAGACTTTACACATTGTTTCTCAATACTCTTTTGACATGTGGCACATGCATCTGATGCATTGGCGGGAATATCCAAAGTGTAGTAGGAGGAAGTAGTTTCATATTTTTTGGCGGCGATCAAGAACTTGTCGGAGGCCTCTGTGTTTCCGGTGATAGTGTTGATTTTGAGAGCATTATTAAGACCAATTCTAATAAGAAGCTTAAGATAATGGGCACACCCAGTAATGACAGACAATAAGTCCGCCGAAAGAGCACCGGAAGAATTTATTTGATTGGATCTTCTCAAGATGGCTAGGTAGCTCATGACTTTACCCGAAAGATTCCTTGGTTCTTTGCGTAATGGTTGGAATAGGGAGTCGTCAATTGAGGTGACAGAATCATTGCGTGAACCCGAAGAGGGTTGTTGTTGAGCCTGGACATTCTCACACATTTCGTTTATAATATCAATAGATTTGAATAATACTTCCACGTTTAAAATTAGTCTGCCGGTGGTGGCAAGACCGCCTGGTTGATTACCCGTACACGCGTGTAAGAGCATATCAGAGATACAAGAAGCGGTGTTCTCTTCATAGCCTGATAAGGTCAACCAACATGACATAACGGTGCGTTCAATTTGCTCCTCAATCGCCAAGAGGGCTTGGGGAGATATGTTGTCGTCCTTGGATAATATGGCTTCAATAGACTTGACATTAAAGCCTTGTTGTAGACCCACTGAATCGGCAGTTATACACACGTTCCAAAACTTGTGAACCATATAACACTCAGGATGCCACTGTTGGTTACGACCTCCACGGTATAATTCAACAAATTGTTTGACGATAGAAGACCGACAACCTTCACAATGCAGAGCATAAAGCTTGGAATAGTGATAATGACAATAAATATTGGTTTCATGCTCATAATAACTTTCATCTGATTCAAACACTCGTTGACATACCGAACATCGGAAATGTTCAAGATGATATTTGTTTCCAAGAGCAGTAATGTATGGACCCCTTAGAGCCTGGTTGCAGGTAAAACAGATAAGATCAAGGTTCTTGAAATAATCGTACTCGCAAAGAGCGACCACCAGTCCATCAGTTAATTCATGAGAGAAGAATTTGGCCAGACATTCATTTCCACACTCATGACAGGTAAAACATTCAACATGATAAGCATTACCAAGGGCCCGGACAAACTGGCCAGTGATTTCCAATCCACACGTTCTACATACTTTTTTTCTCTTTTTGACACTCCTTTGGCGGGATTGAGCAATGGGGGGCATTGATTTGGGAATTTCAGCTAGAGACGGCGGTAATGCACCGATTGGCTGTGATGAAGGAAAGTGTTGAGGGAACATGGGAAGAGGATGGTTAGGTGAAGATGGAAAATTAGATGATGATACTGGGGAAACTGCAATGGAATGTCTCAGAAGAACTGGAGGTTTTTTATTCGAGGATTGGTGGGGGGTTGGGGTAACATCTTCAGATCGATAAGCTGATGATGATGATTGAGGCATGGGAGGAATGAGAGTTTGCCAGTTTGAAGATTGACGTGAGGAAGATGGAAATTGATCACTACCATGACTTTGACTTCTGGAATGGATATTGGGCCGGCCCATTGATTGCAGATTAAATTGATGTTGGTGTTGTTGAAAGTTGAACGGAGATGTATTCACGTTGGGATCATAATTTTTTCCACCACCTCCACCACTGGAGTGTATGTCCTGTGATGACATTGAGGAATAGTTTATGGACGAAAGAATGACAATGGCTGGGAAATGGCTGGAGTATTAAAAAAAAAAAATTTAAAAACAAAATTGATACGGCCACTAGATCGGGGTGGTGCGTGTGGAAGTTGTAAGGGAGTCCTCTTTAGGTGAATTTTCTTTTTTTGGCCTCGGCGTAATAAAAAAAAAATATAGAGCGACTAAAAGGACAGCTTAATGAGTGACTAGGTTAAGAAATGAAGCCAGTGGCAATTGACGGGAGTGATCTTCTAAAGAATGAAAACGAGAAAAGGAGTAGAGAAGAGAGAGGGGAGAAAAATTTAAAATCACGTCAACTCCATGCCTACAGGAAGATTTGTCGAGATTGTGCACGTCTTACAATCATAGCAAGTGGTTGCCAACTTTTATGGTATTGGTCGGCACGTATTCAATGTTTTGATTTGAATCGTTTAGGATGTTTTTGACCAATTTGGAAAATGGCGCGCCAAGTTATGAGCGCGCCCTCGAGTCATAGGCTCCGGCAAGCTGAGGTTATGCGCTCATGCATAGTCGCCATGTGCCAACCCTAGTTAGAGGATGCAAGACCAACAGACGAAGCCAAAATAGACGCGTGTCACCTAATAATTAGATAGAGGAGGATGGATGGGGAAATACCGCTCCCTAACAAGGAAACACGACTTGGGGACCTAGCGACGCCACGTCTAGTGCAAGTGCTAAACAAACGACACGCGTAAGGGCTGGAGAGGGGGACGGCCATGGACGAGGAGCACGCGATGGAGCTTCGGATTCGTGGATGAGCGGAAACTGGGGGTTGCCCCGTGAATGGTCGTGTGAGCAGGCCAATAAGATTTGTGACTTGGAAAGGTAGCACCGTGAGTTAGGCTTGCCAATTATTACTGCAAATGATAGGTAATTGGTCGTCCCGTGGACACTGCATCAGCAAGATAATGGTGTGAATGCTCGCCAATTGTCGAGCTCAAAGGTTCCTACTGCTGGTCAGGTGTCCTATCATAACTCCTTCTCTGGCCCACACCTGGTGGGGAGACGACTTGACCGATTTATAAGGCGATGGAAGATGGGCCATCACCTGAGGCTGTTAGGCTGAAGTCAGACGACTTGGGTGCAAACGCTGGACGAGTTGCCCGAAGATGGCCTCATTTGTTCGTGGAGCGCACCCGAAGGCACGGCTGGTGGGGAGGTGTTGGCTCATCGGTTCACCCCCCGCGCCAGCCAGGGAGTGTCTTTTATCAAAAATGTCCTTCACCTCCACGTATCTGTGCACGTTTTGGGAAGCACCAGCCTTGGAACCGCCGTTACCGTCCCTTTATATGGCAGGGACCCGTTTCTGTCCAATTGCCGTGGAATTTCGCTTCACCTTCGTAATTGGCTCATGAGCGCATGTCGTCTGGTGATGCAACTGTTTTTCGCAGCTCGGACATACATTTCCTCTAATCGGTCCCATAATCACCTCATCGACTGGGATAACCGATAATTCCCGGCCCTAGATTCTCCGTAGTTGATTGTCTTTATAAATAGTCATCTGAATCACCGTTACCGGACCCACCATCTAAGATATATTTCATCTTCCTCACTTCATTATTATGACAGTTAACATTCAAAAATTGGTCTTGAGTGCCGGTACCTACTTGGTGGCCAGTGTCACCGTGGCCAACATGGCCCAGAAGAAGAACTTCTCCCACGTCTTCAGACAGTTGGTCTAATTTATGGTTTATGGCTGGGTAATAAACGGATATTTATTCACGTATGCTGTGGTCTCCACTTCTATGTATGGGAGCTGAACTTCTTTGAACGAACCACCTGCAATAGGTGCTGCTAGATGTTGCTCGGAGACGTCTTAGTGCCAGAGATGAAGTCAATCTATGGTCAGAGGGCGACAGTTACTCACACACACGAAGGCCCTGGCCTGGCACCCGTCGCCAGTACCGTGTGTGACCAAAAAGAACCTTCCGACTCTTCTTCCACACCCCTATAAGTAAATCGTGTCTAGGCAATAGGTTGGGAAATACAACCTTGATGGGATGGTCTGACTCGTTGGAGCTCTTGGTGAGAATACACATATAGAAAATCACCTGTCCGTAGCCATGAAATCCCTCATGAATAACAAGATCCATAATGTCGGATACGGGAATGAAGTTGCTTTTATGAGTAGGCACAATCCTGAGCCATTTTTGGGATTCCAATTGAATCCCTACGTCCTTGATAACAACCATGCTATCTTGGGCCGGCTGGATAAGCGTGATGAATATAATGCATAATATCAATACCAGCGTTACTCCAAAGTAGTGATGGGGTATACTGTGTGGTATATCAAACTTTCCGTTTCGAATGTGTTGGAGTAGCTGATGGACGTTAATGGCATCTATTTTCTGGACCATTAGTCCTCCATATGCAATCACCACTGACATTAGTCCCACAAGCACCGGTTTTTGTACATGCTCAACAAACCATGATCGTTGTCGGACAGTAAATTTCACCAAGTTTGCATCAGCTCCTGACGGCTCCTCTTCTAGTTGGTATTGTTTAGCCATGGTTTCTCCATTCCAGATTCACGAAGAGTCAAATACAGAGTCGCGTCACGTGAAATATCCACATTTTATTACTCACTACTATACACTCTAATATACATGGCGCCAGTCTCCCTCCTTTCTCATCTCTCTCGCTTGATATCGCCAATGGTGCCAATCACTTGCTCGTTCTTGCGTAATTCTCGTTGTTTCTCTGCCCGGCTCATGGGCTTCGATCCCGTCCGAATCTCGATCTCTCGCTTCCGACTGGCCTCTAGATCATCAAGCATGGCCTTCTCCTTTTCTTGATTGATCTGGAGCATGTGTTTTTCATGCTCAAGACGAAGTTGCTTGAGTTCTTGCTCGTAGTATTCCATCGAGTGAATGGTACTCTTACTGTCTTGACAATACTTGTCAAAATCAGGAGGAAGTCTTCTCTTTAACGCCAACTCCACAATCTCAGGAAATCGCTTCTCTTCAAGGACAAACTTGGACTTAATCTGCTTTCGCGTGCGGTAAGGGAACAATTGAGCAATGAAGGTGAAGTCAGTACCCCATGTACTAATTGCATTGTAGAACACGACTAGCTCGTCGCTGGTCCACTTGTCGGTGTGACGACGATGTGAGTATGACAGCGAGGTGATGGGGTCGGCAAACGGATTTTCCTCAAATGCCTCCGAACTCCGGTTGGTGTGCTTGGGGTTCCGATGCACATACGTTGACTCGGGGTTCACGTCAATTTGCCCATCAACAATGGTAAGCTTGATTCCCTCCGAGTGGTCATCGTCGTCTTCTTTGAAAAGTTCCTCCTTTTGCTTTTGAGCCTCGGCCGCCTTCTTGAGACCCTCTTCTCGGTCTTCTTCATTTTCTGTCATTCGAATGGCCTCTTCGAACGAAATTCGCTCCTTACGAGCCGTCATCCGGGCAAGACGTCGTTTCTCCTTGCGTTCATCGATGATTCTTTGGGCCTCCTGAGCTCGATCAAAGTTTTCCGAGAGTCCTCCAATACTAAGGTTGGGTTTGCAGAGGTCAGCCATCTTCAACTCAGTGGAAATCTTCACTTTGGCAAAGAGTTCCGAGTCCTCTTCCTCGATACTTTTAGGAATCTGCTTAATACTGGTGACTCTTCGCTTGAGGTTCTCAGGTGCCACGGGAACATAGTCCATGTTGGCCACCTGCTCAGGGGTGAGTTGCTCGTTGATGTTTTCCTCCGTTCTTTTCCTAAACTTTCTCAACTTCTGAGTAACAGGACAAATCCCCACCACGAACTCCAGTCCATCGTCACTATATTCGTCTTCTCCTTCTTCATTCATCTTGTTGCTTTCCTCCATGGCACTCTCTTGGATCAGCGGCTCCGGTGCGTGCGGTGGGTGGATCGAGAATGACGATGATGTGGACGTGGATCTCTTTCTTACTGAGCTCTTGCGACGCTTGGTGGGTCTAGACACGGGAATCCCGATCTTTATGGGCTCTTCGTCGTTCACCGATCCAGTTGATACCGTGGACATTGAACGAGGCCGGATCTGACTGATTCCAGACAATCTTCGGTGGGACCGAACCGACGAGTTACGTCTATAATTCACTCCCGCCGCATCAGCACTTGGTTGCTTGAAGATATCATTATCACCATAGTCTTCTTCCTCGGCCACCCCTCTGGAAGTATCCTTGGGGTCAATGTCCTCGACGGCTTCATCGGCTGGCTGGGAGTTGTTCCTAGTTAAGGTAATCCGAAACGCTGGCTTTGGAGGTTGTGATTGATCGGCCAGCCCGCTTCCCTCACTGGGGCCTACTCTCTGAGTGGCTGGTGGCGTTTGTAGCTGATTTTTTCGTCTGACCGGGTTCTTCTTAATTTTCGGGGTGAAGTGACTACCCTTTTTGACGACAGAACTCATGTTTAGTGATAAGTTAGGCTGATCAACAGTACGTTCTTTTTTTTTTGTTTTGTTCCGCTTTGTCGCACCAGTAAATTATACCTGGCTACCCCATCATGAGAGCATTGCAAAAGTGGTCCTGGCAAGGACCTCAGGATTCCTGGGTCCTTCACCTTCAACACGCTCCAGAGTTCGATGATTCGACCTTTGTTGCTTCGACGTCTTCGGGCCACATACATCTTTTTTCGCTCAACCAACAAATGCCCATCGCATCCATCGCTGCCCACGAGAGCAGCATTAATGGCATGAAAAAGGTGGGCGACCACTTGGTGGCGTCTGCATCCACAGATGGGCTCAAAGTTTGGGACTTAAGAAGCCACCAGATGACCCACTCCTTTACAAATGCTAGGAAGCTGAACTTTCTCTCGCTTGGATACTCCAACAACCTTCTAGCAGGGGGAACTGAGTTGGAGGGGGTTGATGCTGAGCTCCATATTTGGGACTTACGAAACCCCAACTCGGTGGTGAGATCGTTTGTTGACTCTCATCACGATGATGTCACCGATATCAAGTTTCACCCTACACTCCCACAATATCTCATGTCTGGCTCCACCGATGGGTATGTGAACATATATGACTTGAACGAAGCCGACGAAGAAGACGCTTTACACCAAGTCATCAACTTTGCATCTATACATTCTTGTCACTTCACCCAAGAAAGAAGAATTGGGGTGCTTTCGCATATGGAAACACTTGCATTTTACGAACTCAACAACACTAACTACGAGCAGGCCGAAGAACCGGCTCCGCGTGACTATGGTGACTTGCGGTCAGTTTGGGCAGACTGCGAGTATGTCGTTGACCTTGACCCGAGAGGATTTGTTACGTTTGGTGCTAATTCCGGCCAGAAACTTACCCTTCTCCCATTCGACCCTGTGTCGGAGACGTTTGATGTCAGCCGTCCGGCATGGTTTCCCCAAGCTCATGGTGAGGAAGTGGTGAGAGACGTCCTTGTCATTGGGTCCTCTGCTGCTATCACATGTGGTGAAGACGGTGCAATCAGAGCATGGGAGCTCCCCTACTCGTTGAACTCACCGGTAGCAACCACCGAGAACCAGGAACTCAAGGAGAAGAAGCACAAAACGCACAAGAAGGATAAGAAGGATAAGAGCAAGAAAGACAAGAAGGACAAAAAGGACAAGAAGAATAAAAAGGACAAGTCCGACAAGTCCGACAGAAAGAAAGAACTTAGGTATAAACCTTACTAGACGTATACTTATACACCGACTAATTTTAAACACGCTCGTGCGTTCTAGTTCCTTTCACCACAATGGGGATCAGCCCGCCGGTAGAGATTGTGAACTTTCGATGTCCAATGGAGGTGATGAAAGCCCGGATCATCCCGGCGTGGCTAGTTATATTCACGACTTCATCGTCATCAGTGTTGAAAACTTGTTGTAAAAAGGCGTCACCACGTAAGAATTGCTGCCAAAGTGCTTCACGGCTGGTTTTGTAGGTGACTTCAAACGGCTCGTCCTGTTCGGGGAACCCCTCCTCAAAGATGAAGGTAGGATTCTGCTGGGCAATCTCAGAACGCTTTTGTCGTTTATGACACAAGTGAAGCCCGATGGTCTCTCTTATTTGATCCAGAACTATGGGAGCAGGAACTTCTATTCCCTCCCAGGTGATTTTGAAAGTGTCATAGGATCTTCGAAGGGGAGACACGTAAAACTTGGTGGGAATGGGGGCACCTTTGGCTATTTGCGCCTTCCACAATGCATTATTTTCCTTGGCTTGGTTTTCTCCTAGCTCGGTTAGGCGAGGGTCAGGTCCCCAGGTCATCTCGCCATCAGTGCCAACGTACTTCCACTTGGAATGCCATTCCTCTATTGAATATTTGGCGGACACCGTATTGTGGTACCCTTGTCCATGACGAGCAAAGAAGAACAACTTGTACTTTGTGTTTTCGTCACAACTCTCATTTAGTAGGTTGAGTTTAGCAATTATGTCAGACCATTCCATCTTTCTGCCAAATTCCTCCATGGCGTAATTGAATATCTCATCATCGGTGTCTTCATCCAGCTGACGAAAGAATCCCGTCACCGGCTCAAATTGCCACGGAAATTGTTCCCTTCCTTCCGGCTCAAACATTATCAAACGTTTCTCATACTTGTATTTGACATCTTGGTCAGGCCAGGCATGGGCATCTCGCCTGTCAGCCGGGGTAGGAATAAGACGGGACTTCATGTGGACCTTCCTAATGCGGGAATCTGTATCTTTATCGATTTGCAGGTTGGGCGCCGAATCTCCGGGGAGCCAGGCGCCAAAAGAGGGCCTTTGGTTTATACACGTCCAGCGGACTCGAATTAATTGTCACAAATTGTTTTTATCGAACGGTAGTGATCATGTCGGTTAAAGAAGAAGATCAAGCCATTGATATAAAGGCAGAAAATGGAGTCAAGAAGGACGATGACGATGTGGCTTTGAAAAAGCAAAAGCTTGATACCAATGGAACGTCTACCGTGGTCACCAGTGAAGCCAATGAAGGTGGTGAAACACCGACCAATAACCAGCCCCAAATTGTCAACAACAACATCATTGTGGTAGCGCCTACCAAGCCACAGCTCTTTTACACTCCTTTGAAGACTGGACTTGTTTATGATGTTAGAATGAGATACCACGCCAAAATATTCACATCGTACTTCGAATATATTGACCCGCATCCAGAGGATCCTCGGCGTATTTATCGTATATACAAACGATTGGCTGAAGCAGGCTTGATTCAAGATACCTCCTTGAGTGGTGTGGATGACATTGGACCGTTGATGGTCAAAATACCCATTCGGGAAGCTACCATGGAAGAAATCTTGGAGGTTCACTCCAGAGAGCATTTGAAGTTTATTGAAAGCACAGAAACCATGACGAGAGCCCAATTACTAGAAGAAACTGAAAAGGGAGATTCCATATATGTCAACAATGACTCGTTTCTTTCGGCTAAACTATCATGTGGAGGAACTATTGAAGCATGTAAAGCCGTCATCGAGGGTAAGGTTAAGAATTCACTTGCAATTGTCCGACCCCCGGGCCACCACGCTGAACCTGATACTCCCGGTGGGTTTTGTTTATTCAGTAATGTGGCGGTGGCTGCCAAGAACATGCTTAAGAACTACCCGGAGTCGGTGAGAAGAATTGTGATCCTTGACTGGGATATTCATCATGGTAACGGAACCCAAAAATCCTTTTACGATGATGACCGTGTTCTATATATCTCTCTTCATCGTTACGAGAACGGTAAGTTCTACCCTGGAACCAAGTATGGTAGCCACACCCATGTTGGTGAGGGAAAAGGAGAGGGATTCTCGCTAAATATTCCTTGGAGATCGGCAGGAGTTGGAGATGGTGATTATATCTATGCTTTTCAGAAGATTGTATTGCCGATAATCAACGAGTTTGACCCTGATCTTATTATCGTTAGTTCGGGATTTGATGCCGCTGATGGCGACATTATTGGTGGCTGTCATGTTTCTCCCGCTGGCTATGGACACATGACCCACCTCCTTAAGGGAATTGCCAAGGGTAAATTGAGTGTGGTACTTGAAGGTGGCTATAACCTTGAAAGCATCAGTAAGAGTGCCTTGGGAGTTGCCAAGGTTCTTGTTGGCGAGCCACCAGAGAGAACCATTCTGAGCCAACCACAACTAGACACGCTAGAGGTTATCGACGAGGTCATCAAGGTCCAAGCCAAGTATTGGAAATGTATGAAACCCGGCAATACAGTGTTTTCGTTTGACGATGCTTATGATCTCCCCACCGATCAAATGAAGATCACCACCATCGGCGATCCTATTAGAGCCCACCAAGCCCACGAGCTTTTCAACAAATACTCATTCATCAGCTTACCAATCATCAATGCCCAGGACGATAAATTTGCCAACTTCAGCATTGAACTCCCTCCTCACCCCGAAGAATTGGTAGTGGCGAGCCCCGATATCTATGATTGCAGCACTATTGTGATTTGTATTCATGACCCTCCCGAAATATGGGCCAACATAAACCCGGTCACTGGAAACATAGAGTCCAACTCTTCGGTGGTTCTTGAGCATCCATTGGCAAGAATCATCGAGAAGATAAAATCAGATGTGGAAACCGATGACAAGATCGGTTACATTGATATCAACATTCCATCGTTCTCGTTACTCAAATCCCAACAAGTCACTGACAGTTCCTATAACCCCATAATATTCGCACAAGAACTTCTTCTCTACATCTACGATAATTACTTGTCCTATTTTACTCAGTTGAAGAAAGTTGCATTTGTGGGGTTCGGTGATGCCTATCAAGCGATTGTTCATCTTTATGCCAAACGTCCGTCACAAGAGATAAAAAACTTGGTCCAAGGTACGGTTGCATTCGTAAATCGATCTAACCTTAAGCCACTTGTACCGGTTATGGATGAGTCAATGGTTGACTGGTATTACAAAAACTCGGTAATTTTCACCAGTTGTCAGAACCCTTGCTGGACCGGTACTGCGGCCTCAAAATCAGAAGAGGAAACAAAGAGACCCAGACGGAAATTCGGCAGAGCTTTGCGAGCCGAAGTTGATGGACTTTGGGATATCATACATGAACGTTTTGATGAAGGGATGGATTTTATTCTTGATTCCATAGAGGATTTTGGCAGTGATGATAGTACATAATAATTAGAGGTGGAAGCTAAAATGACATCTGTACATGGGTAAAAATTTAAACGTAACTGGGGAACTTTTGGGAGAACTGTTTCTCCAAGTCATCTAAGTCTGGAAGAGAAATTTCACTTGAGTTGCTCAATCGGCGTTCGCTTTCGAGGGGTTTGCCAGGAGACTTAAGGTACGTGGGCTTCTTAGGCTTTGGTGGTGGCTTCTTTCCTAACAGTGCCCGCTTCGACGACAATCCGTCAGGAACCTTAGGAGGGGTGAGGGCCTTTGTTTGCCGTTCTGGCTTGATGTATGCCTTCTTTTCCTTGGATGCCAATGTTGATGCTCTAACTCTAGGCAGGCCGGACACCAATGACGTGGTCAGTTTGGATGTTGGAGGCATGTAAGAAGAATGCGAAGAAGACAGCGTTTTTAGTGAGACAGATGATGATGAAGCTTTAAGGGTGGAGCTCGGCGTTCTCAATGAAGTTGAAGATGCAGACAGCTTAAGCAAAGAAGGTTCAGGGGTGGTGGTGGCATGGTTAATGGCTTCCAAATCATCATCATCGCGGTGCGAAGGGTCAGTGAAGCGACCATATCCTTGAGCGGTCTTCGAGGTTTCTTCTTTGTTGTTCATTAACAAGGCTACCCGACGCTGAATTGATAATTTTCTGGTCATGGGGCGCTCCTCCTTACGCTTATCTTCTTCTTCGGGTGACGATCTTCTGGATCCAGTAAGTAGCTGCTTGATGGAACTGATGGAAGATCTTTTGTTCTTGACAGTACCACCAGTGTGGTCAGAGTTCACTGATGAACCGCCGGTGGATATCTTACGCAATCCATTCTTGAGGCCCAGCTTGAAGCTACCACCGGTATTTTGACGCGAACTGGACTCGTCTTCCTTGGAACGAAGGAAGTCAAGAGTACTGGAATCATCAGAGAGACGGGGAGTCAAGTCCTCGGAGCTTTCGTTGAGCTGTTTTTGAATAAAGTTCTTGAGATTAGAAGTGTTATCCTCGACATAGCTCAAAGGGCGAGAGGTAGGAGTGGTAGCGTAGGACGGAATATGACTAGTGTTGATTCTGTTTCGCTTGAGAAACTTGGAAGTGTCGATACCTGCAAATGGATCCGAGGATGTAGTTTCTCCGCTGGTTTTACGACGAGGAAGCTGGGGAACCGGAGGAGCAGCCACCTTGTGCAGAACTTTAACGGTATGGGGAATCACGTTGGGCATCGAAACTCCCTTCATTCCACAAACTTCCTCAAGCAATTGGACCCCATTTGGGCGTCTTCGAGGATCCGGGCGTAAACAACATTTGATGATGTTTTTCAAGCGGGCGCTGAAGCTGGCGCCAGGCACGTCGTGGGGGAACAGCACATTGCAATTCAAAATTGAGACCTCCAAGTCTTGCATTGATTGATGATGGGGCAGCTCAAATGGAGTGGTATAGTAACACAACTTATAAAGAAAGCACCCAAGCGCCCAGATATCCGACTTATCATCAATGGGGAACCCTTTCGAAAGATCAATCATTTCGGGGGAGCGGTATTGAGGAGTTGTGTGTTGCATAATATCATCGTGAAGGGCTTGTACCTCGGTTTGGTTGGAGGGGACTTGAGCATACGGAACAGCACTCCCAAAATCACAAAGTTTGTAGATTCCCCTGTCATCAATCAACACATTTTCAATTTTGATATCCCGATGGATCAATGGAGGCTGGAGATGGTGACACATGGTCACCCCAATAGTGACATCATACATGATTTGTAAGATCTCTGGCTCTGTGAGTCTATGCTGTAGTCTAGAGTTCATGAAATCAATCAATCCATTTCTCAGACAATATTCCATCAATAAGAACACCTCATATTGTTGAGGGGAATTGTCATTAGACGGGGCCTGATTCAATCTCAGGGCATGCGAGTCGATATATGACACAATATGCTTATTTCCTCTAAGTCTCTTCATGGCATCCACTTCTTGACGTAAGAGATTTAATTGCCATTTATTGGGCACCACAACCCGCTTCAAACAGACCACCGATTGGCCATGGAAAGGAGGATCAATTTGACAGGTGTACACATGAGCAAACCCGCCCGCGGATATATATTTGATAATCAGCACGTTGTGAGAGCCAACTGTGAGTCTGGTGCCCAGCTTGTAGGCGCCAGGGGGAGGGACAGCCATGGTGGGGGTGGTGTTGATGGTGATGGAATGAACGCGAGACTCAAAATCCGTACACCAAGCTACCCCAGTGGTTAGTCCCGGGCATGAAATGCACAAACAGGTGATAACAATGGGCATTTATGGGTCGGGACTAGTTCCAGAAGGGTGGTCTGACACTAGGTCAAGCTCACACTGGATTCACCCTACTGGGGAGGAGATTATTGGCCATTTGAGGGCCCTCCCGGGGCCCCTGGAGGTGGCGTAGCGAAGAATTTGTATCTTTATGTTCTAGCATTCCTGGCCGGAAAGGTGTTGCTGCCGGACTGTGGCCGGAAATCAGATTTACTCGAGGCTGGTGGAGGTGGTGGAGGGTGTAATATGGACTAAATGGAGGCATCGCGCATCTCATCCATCCCATCATGAAGTTTTATTTCGAGGCCGAAAAATTTGTGGACGTGAACCAGAAAGGAAGCTTGAAGAATCGTATCTTCAGCTCCAAGCTGGAGAATGCCAAGCACGTGTTTGCTGTGGTGTACTCTACTCTCAAGTACAAGGAGCACATCGACTACATTATTCGCAAGTCCAAGATCAAAGACGCCCTCAAGGCCAAGAAGGTGAAGGTCAGCGACAACCTACTTCGATTGTTGGTGCATGACTTCCTATTTTCTCCTAAAGGAAGAATTCAGTCCGGAAAACACCCCATCAAGGATGCTTTCTTGCAAAACCGTACCCGTTTACAAGCAGAGCTCACCAAATTGAAACTCAAGCATAAAGTCAAGAACGTTGACCAATTGCCGGTTCGGGGAGTGGACGAGGATGAGACGCCTGTCCGGTGGATTAGAATCAATTACATTCAAATCAAAGACAACGACAGTTTCTTTGAACAATATCCTTTCTTCGCCAACCTCCAGGACGTCAGCTCCATTGAAGAGATTCGGGAACCAGGAGTCATCTTCCACGATCCCCATGTTCCAGGACTTCTTGGAGTTCACCCCAAAGAGAAAGTCACTACCACAGATGCCTACGCAAATGGCCATCTCATCATTCAAGACCGAGCATCATGCTTCCCAGCAGTGATTCTCAACTATGACCACTCGGACGTTCACACCGAAGTCATCGATGCATGTGCTGCACCCGGAAACAAAACCAGTCATGAAGCGTCCTACTTGGCACAGAATGGTGGACTGGTGGTGTATGCGTTCGAAAGAGACTCTAATAGGGTCAAGACTCTACGCATGATGAGCGACAAGGCATGCGGTGCCAGGAAGGATCTCATTCAGGTGACCCACGCCGATTTCACCTCCATCAAGGGAGACGATTTTCCCCATGTCACCGGGTTGATTGTGGATCCTCTGTGTTCAGGGTCGGGAATATTTGGTAGGGCCATCGAAGAACAAGAGAAGGACGACCAGGAACAGGATGAAGGTCGATTAAATAAATTGGCAGCGTTCCAGGTGACCATCATGAAGCATGCATTGTCGTTCCCCAGTGCCCGCAAAGTAATTTATTCTACCTGCTCGATTCACCCTCATGAGAATGAGCGAGTTGTTGTGGACCTACTCTCTGATCCACAAATCAAGGCTCGTGGTTGGCAGCTCGCGCCACGGGAAGTGGTGTTGCCTGAATGGCCCCGTCGTGGATTGGAAGACGAGTTTGCTATGATTACCCGGGATCCCAAAGTCATGGAGGCTTTGTCGGGGGGTTGTGTACGAGCTCAATCCAAGGAGGACGGAGGAATTGGGTTCTTTGCGGCTTGCTTTGTTCGTGGTGACGCCATAACTCAGTCATCCGAGAAAGAAGACGAGTCATCCAGTGAAGACAAAGAGTGGACGGGGCTTCAGTAATCCACAGCACATAGTCTAAATGTATATTACCTAAAAACGCTTGATTATATCATCAACAACCTGCTGGGTGGTGGAGGAACCTCCCAAGTCAGGGGTCTTGATATTGTTCTCAGAAAGGTTGGCATCAACGGCTTCGTAGATCTTGGCAGCAGCCTCGGTATGGCCCATGAATTCCAACATCAAAGCTGTAGATCTAATGGTTGCAATTGGGTTGGAGATTCCCTTACCTTCAATATCAGGAGCAGATCCGTGACAAGGTTCACCAATGGCAAAGTCATCACCGACATTGGCAGATGGAACAACACCGAGAGATCCCACAAGGGCAGCAGCTCCATCACTCAAGATGTCACCATACAAGTTGGGTGCAACCACAACGTCGAAGATTTCCGGTTCTCTGAACATACGGTAGACCATGGAGTCCACAATTTGTTCTCTGTGAGCAACAGAAGCATACTTGGGGTCGGATTCGTAAACACTACGACAGACTTCACGGAACAAACCATCAGATACAGACAACACGTTGGACTTGTGGGTGACGGTAACGGATGGTGAAGCATGGATAGATGAGGATGGGCCACTAGCTTCTCTGATAGCTTGTCTTTGAAGGGCAATTTTGTAAGCCATCTTGGCAATATTGGAAGTTGCGGTTTCGGTGATTCTCTTGATAGCCTCAGCTACTCTGGTACCGTCTTCCTTGGTGTAGGCCTTTTCTTCCTTAATGTAAAGGTCTTCGGTGTTTTCTCTGACAATAACCATGTCAACTGGACGACCGATTCCTTCAACACTCTTGACAGGACGAACATTTGCATAAAGACCAAGCTTCTTTCTCAAGGCCACGATGGGAGAGGAGTAACCAGCCACCTTGGTGGTAGGAGAAGAGACAGCTCCGAACAAGGCACCGTCACACTCGTTCTTCAACACACTGACAGTTTCATCGGGAAGAGCGGTTCCGGTTTTCTGGAAAAGTTCGAATCCAGCATCAAGGTTGACAAAGTCAAATTGCAAATCGTACTTTGCAGGAAGGTTTTCTAAGACAGCACGACCAGCGGGAATAACTTCACGACCAATCCCATCACCGGGAATGAGACCGATCTTAAGTTGTTTGAGGGATCTAGTGGTGGACGAAAGGGAACGGACGGATCTCAACATGGTATAGTTTGGGCAAGGTGAAAAATTATCGCACCCCGGTATTCACTCTTTATATGAGTCACTCACGTGCGGCCCAATCCGGGGTCCGTTATCGGCGATTTGCGGTCCTCTGACATTTCTACATCAAAATAAAGAATTACACCAAAGTGCATTATATATACAAGAAATCGTATCGAAAGAAGCATCTACGCAGTGATGAGATGCCGAAGGAGTCAAAATCGTGATCACCAGTGGATTATTTATCGGAAAAACATTTTAGTACCAGTTGGTAAACGACATGGCTGAATCAAAGTGCATTGGCTGCATTAGTTGGTGTCCTTAACAAGACCAACCTTGGCGGGTCTCAAGACACGAGAATTCAAGGTATAACCAGGTTGTTGAACGTGGAAGACAGTACCGGGTTCCTTGTCAGGTTGAGGAATCTCAAATGCAGCTTCGTGTAAGTTGGGGTCAAACACTTCTCCAAGAGGCTCAATTTTTTGGATACCGTGCTTGATCAATGTCTTCTCAAACACGTTTCTGGTCATATTAATACCTTCGTAGAGATTCTTAACTTCCTCGTTGGAGTTGACGGTTTCCTCTTTAACAGACTGAAGCGCCAACGAGAAGTTATCTAAACTCTCCAAAAGATCCTTGGCAAATTTTTGGAGAGCAAAATCCTTGGCTTTTTGAATCTCCTTCTTGGTGGATTCCTGTAAGTTACGGAAATCAGCAATGGCACGAGCATAATGGTTTTTCATGTCAGCCAAGTCCTTGTCTTTTTGAGCCAATCTAGCCTTTAGCTCTTCAACTTGCTTGGGAACTTCGTCTTGTTGTTGGGATTCGCCACTGTTGTGAGTCTCAGCATCCTGCTTGCTTTGTGCAGCATCGTGGGATTGCTCATGGGTAGCACCTTCTTTCCTAGCCTCCTTGGCTTCGGATGCCTCAGAGTAGAACCGAGCAGGAGCAACCCTCATTGGCAAAGCTCTCATGGGTCTGATGGCCCTGATGGGCATACGGGTGCTCTTTAAGGCGCTTCCAAATCTGTACATGGTGGTGAGTAGTTTAGATTTTCCATGACAAATTCTTCAACGAGTGGAACCCACACGACCGAGCACCATGTGCTTACGTAAGCCCATTGCCATCCCATCTTCTGCCCACCGTCGCTAGGCTTTGAAACTATGGAGAGGGGACTAGGCTGAAGACTAGGCCAGGTACAAGGCAGATAATGAGTAGACGTGATGGCTTGGGTACGGAAGTTCTGTGATGGTAGCCTTTCTTGAGGCGACTCCACGACTGCCCCCTGGACTACTGTAGTGGCGCATGTAGTTGGCACGTCGAATCTGAAGTAGTTTTGTGAAACCGGTCCTGCAATAAGGGAACCAAGAGCCGCCTACCCTCTACCCGACTGGTGTAGCTCTCCTACCTTTAGTGGGTGCTTCGAGGCGGACCCCGCAAAGGAGTCACGTGACATATGCTCACAACTTGTGGGCCACTTAAATTCCTTTTATTATTAACCCCTACTTCAGCATGGTCAAGGTATGTTGCATCTCCCAGAGCCTATGCCCCTACTAACGTTAGGAAATTCTCACATTCGCCGGTAAAGACGGTGCTTACAAGAGACAGGTGTCTCAATTTCGCAGCTTCATTTCAAGGGAGCCGGGTGCCAAGTTCGCCCCTGAAGCCAATCGTTATCACTTGTATGTGTCATTGGCGTGCCCATGGGCCCACCGGACGCTTATCGTCAGACATCTAAAGGGATTGACGTCGATAATCGGTGTTTCCATTGTTCACTGGTTCATGGATGAGAATGGATGGAGATTCATCAATGAAGAAGAAAAGCAAGCTCGAAGCAAGTCTTCGGACGTTTCCCATGGTACCGAGGATCACCTCTATAACTTCCAGAGAATCAAGGAGTTATACTTCAAGGCCGATAAAAACTATGATCAACGTTTCACGGTGCCAGTCTTGTGGGATAAAAAGTTGGAGACGGTGGTGAGTAATGAACTGAGTGAAATTATTCGTATGCTCAATACCGAATTCAATGAGTTAATCCCCAGTGAGTATGGAGATGTGGACCTCTATCCTAAGGATTTACAGCAAAAGATTGACGAGTTGAACTCGTGGGTCTATGATCACATCAACAATGGTGTGTATAAGTCTGGTTTCGCTACTAAGCAAGAAGTTTATGAAAAGGAAGTCACTTCGTTGTTTGAACACTTAGACAAGGTGGAGCAATTATTGAAGGACAACAAAAAACTGAACTTTCAGTTTCTTCTTGGAAACCATCTTACCGAAGCCGATGTTCGTCTCTACACCACCATCGTTCGGTTCGATCCCGTTTATCATCAGCATTTCAAATGCAACATCCGCATGATTCGTCATGACTACCCAAACATCCACAATTGGTTAAGGCTCTTGTACTGGAAGATTCCGGGCTTTGCCGAAACGACCGATTTTGAGCACATCAGATTTCACTACACCAAGTCTCATATAAAGATTAACCCTACTCAGGTGACTGCTCTTGGACCAATCCCCAACATTCTTCCCTTTTGAGAACATCGGTAAATAATATATCTGTGTACTCGCTATTATTGCAAAACATTACGCCAGTGAGCGACTGCATCGATGCACATTTAGGTGACTACCTCTCTTGAATGCTCACGTTGTATTACAAATCGTAGACACATTGGCTTGCTGCCTTTCTAATCTTGGCAGCAGATGTCACTACCACCATTGATCGGTCCAACAAATCTAGTCAGTCGTCCTTCGTCGCCCATGAGCACCCACCTACAGGAAACTTTCTCTCGTCTCTCCTCAATGCGCTTGATGGCCTCATCATCACCACCAATGCCCGTTTTGTCGGTATCATGGCACTTTTTTGACACTGTCACCTTCTCTTCTCGTTCGCGAGTGGCCTGACGATGACGCAAACGCGTCATGTTGCCTTCGAACGGTTCCACTACGTCAATCGACCGGTTAACGAAAAGAAGCACTGCTCATTTAGACGAGCCCCCCTCATTTCCCTTTTACTATTGGTGGTTGGCCACAAGTCGGCATAAAGTTCGCTTACCACGACCAACTATACATAAGTAAACCATAGTGGGGTGCTTTCATACATCAAAAGACATCAGTTTGTCATACAAAAAAAAAGCAGTACCTCGTCCTTGAAATATTTTTTGATTCCCCGTCGTAGCATTTTTTCTCTCGGTCGTTTGTTTACTCCATTGTGTGATCTAAGAGGAAAAATTCCCAGAGACAGGAAAAAAGAAAACTTCGAGTATATACGTGTTTAGATCACCATGAGAGGTATGTTAATGATTTATCAAGCAATCATGTCCATTGGCACCTTCGATTGTAATGGAGAAGTGTCGTAACCCGCAATTACTAACATGATCTTAGACTACAAAGTTGTTGTTCTTGGAGCCGGTGGTGTTGGTAAATCTTCGGTAACCGTTCAGTTTGTCCAGGGAGTTTACGTCGAAAGCTATGATCCCACCATTGAGGATTCTTATAGAAAGCAGATCGAAATTGATGGCAGAGCGTGTGACTTGGAGATCTTAGATACAGCCGGTGTTGCTCAGTTTACTGCCATGAGAGAGTTATATATCAAAAGTGGAAAAGGTTTTCTCTTGGTGTATTCAGTGACTGACGAAAACTCATTGAAAGAATTGCTTGCTCTTCGTGAACAAGTCTTGAGAATTAAGGATGCCGATAATGTACCTATGGTTCTTATTGGAAACAAGTGTGATTTAGATGATGATCGTGTTTTGAGTATTGATGACGGAATTAAGGTTAGTCAAGAGTGGGGAATGGTCCCTTTCTATGAAACTAGTGCCATGTACAAAACCAACATTGACGAAGCATTTGTTGATGTGGTCAGACAGATTATGAGAAAAGAAGCCCAAATCTCCCAAGAAAAGAAACAACAAAAGGAAGCTCAAAAGCAGCAGGCTGCAGAAGAAGTAACACCTGCTTCAGTTAATGGAGGACACGATGCACAGTCGTATAGAAGATCAAGACAACTGGTTGATAATAACACCAAATCAAAGACCAAATGTTGTACCATCATGTAAACTGAGAAGTGTTAGATTAATGCATATAAATTCTTGTGAAAACATGCGTGTATGAAGTAAACTGCTATATATTACATGGTAAAGAGACTGGTTTTTCGCTTACCAAACGGATACACCATGAGGGCAGCTGCGAAAAGCCCCACACTAATACCGATGGACACCTCCACCATGGTGGCTCCAAAACTAAGCGATGACACATCCGACGACGTTGATGTTGATGTACTATCAGAACCAGTGATTTTGTTGGCGGAATCAATTCCTGATAGAAGGGTACTCTTTGAAGCAATACCAGAAGGCACTTGCACAAAGATAGCTGGAAGCATGGCGCTAACAGCCATTCCTTTCCCAATCCGAGAATACAAGTTTCCAAGAATTCCAATGATGAAGGCACCAATACTGGAGGTAAATTCAGTGACTTGCAGGAAATGCTTACCGGCAAAGTAGGTGCCCACATAGCCTGTACAACTAATGAAGATCATCACTGGTAATTGGCTCCAGCGTGCCTGATTAATGAGTCCCAAGCATACCGAAAACAAAGGCACGAGCAAAATTCTCCATTTATCATCCACGGTGTGATTGCTGTCACAGGTGGCGGAATCAGTGGCGTTGGAATCAACCCAACCATAAAGAGCGGCACCAAGGGTGATCCCAAATCCTAGAAAGAGAGAATAAATAATCGCGTAGAACATTCGGACCGACCCTGCCACGAGATTCTTTGACTGTAGTTCAAGTGAGCCACAAAGAATAATGTAACCGGGGAGAATCAACGCCAATGATCCTTGTGCAATTGCACCAAAGCAGAATGTATTGCCACCATTGATGGAACCAATGGCTCTTGCAATAAACGAAACAATGATACTGGCACTAACCTCAAACACGGACGAGTATAAGTTAGAAATGGAAGACACAAAGAACTGAAGATATCCCACACAGAGACCGATTCCAAACGAAATGGGAACATCGAACCAGTTCCCGCTGAATGCAAATGGCGTGACAGTTGCAGATCCAAGTCCGTATAGGAACACACAAATCCACGGTGAAAATTGATTTTTACTTTTGAGTAACTCCTCTAACTTGGCCGCAGCATCCTCCAGTCCCAACATATCGTGAATGACACCTTTATAGATCAAGTGAGTATCAGCCAACTTGGCCAAATTGAGACCTTGGGCACACCGAACAAGATGCACCTCGGAAGTACGGGTGGCTGCATCACCAAAGGCAACAATCATACATCCAGGGAAGTAGATAAACTGCCCATCAATTTCGAGCACCCTACTGGTCATCACCATGTACTCCTCAAGGCGATGGGTGGGAGCACCGAATAACATGAGCGCCCGACACATTTGCATAATGAAACGTTGGCGCTGAAGAATATCAGCAATATGGACCGTGATCCGAAGTCGGTCATGGTTGCTCTTTTTGTGCTTTCTGAGTTTTTTACCAATATTAGATTTGGACTTGGACTTGGGGGCCTTGGGCCGGGCGTTCTGAAACAGCGGCAACGTCTTATCCGGCTCGTCTTTTTCGTCGTCATCGTCATCGACCGTGGAGGCGCTCTCCTTTTGATTGAAGTTTTCCATTTGATCACTAAGACGCTCCATCTTGCTGGCCCCGTCATCGAAGAGGGTGGGAGACGTGGAAAGGGATGCCTGTGATTTGTTGTTCAGCTGCTTGAGCCATAACAACGAGGAAAGAATACCCGGCTGGAAATGCTTGGGGCGAGCCACCATCTCTTCATCGTCAAGGTTGAAGTAACCATCGTCATGTTCGTAATCATTATCGTAAAACTCATCCTGACTGGGCTGGATTTGCATGTTGCGGTCTCTGCTCAGGCCGGCGTGAAGGACTTCGGGAGCATGGAGAGAAATCAACTTTTTGGCCTCGTCGTTCATGTCACCAACATCCATGCGTTTGAGCTCGATGTCAGGTCCGGCCTCTAGGTCTTGTTCGTGCGACGCCTTTGATGCACCGGGAGCCAATCCTCCAACTCCGAGTCCTCCTCCTGACGAGTTCAACACCTTACCCAAAAAAGTGTCGGAAGTCGATGGTTGGTCTTTGGTGTCGGAACCAAATGCCAGGTTGGCCAACGATATTTTCCTGATAATGTCCCTAAAAGTTGGACGCCGTTCTCCGTTACTCCTTGTAGATGAAGAGTGGCTGTGCATGTCAGCAATGTCAACCTCACGTTGGGATTGCTCGCAGTTCCGGTAGTACCTTTGGGGTTTGAAGGACCCTTCGTCCGATGACGACGATGAATAGTCAGGTTCCTGATACCGAACATGCAGAGTGTCTTCATCAGACTCTTCGTTTTCATCTTCCTCGTGTTGGTTGGGATCTTGTTGAATTTGAAAGCTCGGAAGCTGTGTTGCTGGCTCATCGACATCAGATTCGTCGGACCCGGTATCCAAGTTACTACTCTCGTTGGAGATCACTGTATCCCTGACGCCATTCTTGGGAAATCGAACCTGCTTGGGATTGAGCTTGCGCCCCGCCTGAACAATCTTCGGGGTAGCATTCTTCCGCATTTGAGAAAGATCCACCTTGGGAAGGTTAATGCCGGACTGAAAGTCCTCATCGGATGAAGAATTATTCATCGTGACTGCAGAATTGACTTTGGATCTTGAGGTGTTATAAATGGCGATGCTTATGAAGATCTGGGTTCGGGGCTTCAAAATTGTAGCACCTGAAAATGGTCACGTGCACGCCAGGGCTCGCCAGAGGGCCCTTCTGGTCTCCCACATTCCCTCTTGTTCCGCTGGAAATATATGACCCCTTTGAGGTCGTTCTGGTAGCACTGATCGTTTCCGCTGGTCTAAACTTCATCGGCTAGACTTGTCAACGGCTTCCAGATGCGGTGAAAGTCGCCGGGTGATAATCCCAGTCGTGGCCAGCAATCCTAGCTAGAAGGCGCGCCTCGCGTGTTGCAGCCACCTTCTTGTACAGCCTTGAAAAAAAAGCCATTTCAATATCGATGACATAGACCCATGTATGTCATTGTGTTATGCCACACTAGATTGTTTGCTATGATGTTTTATGCCGTAGACTACCTGTGTAAGAACAGCTGAAAAAAAAATTTCATGAGTACCACCTATCACTTCCCTTGGTTTTGGCTCTCGGTGCCTCAACTCGCACAAATCGGTGATAATCCTGAGTCATGAGTACATGCTGAATCAACACTCACTAACTTCACACCATAAAACATCGCCGTCCATGATTCCGGCTCGAATACCGCCCGGTGGGAACCACGCACTAACATTCGCCAATACGTCCAGTCGATCCCCACCCATATTGCCGCCACCAACTGTTCAATTTCGTCGCTTTAATCCTCCTACAAACATGGCGCCAACAACTCCCTCCACTATGAACTTCGACCCTACCTCACCGGCATCTGGTGATGTTGACAAACCCTATGTATGTACCTTCGAAGGATGTTCATGGGCATTTGCTCGGAAAAGCGACCTACGACGCCATTCCAAAAGTCATAATGAACCAAAACACCACTGTCCATTTTATCGGATTAATCCGGTCTGTCACCGGAACGGAGGTTCGTTTACTCGATTAGACGTGTTGAAGCGTCACTTGAAATTGGTACACTACGTTCAGGATAAGCACCACGATTACGATGGTTATGATGCTGGGTGGTGTCGGCAGTGCCAAAAAATGTTTCCGTCTTTGAAAATATTCATCTCCCACTGTAATGAATGTGCCCAAAATAGCGCCAAGTGGAATTATACCAATCACATTATCAAAGAAAAAACTCGAGAACTCGAGAGGAAGACGGCTGGTCCAGTTCTTCATGAAGGATTGGAGGATTTTCTTGAGATTTTTGAGCCTCCTGCCAAGCGAAACAGACCACCAATGCAAACCTGACTCTCTCTCCTAAGTTTGGAATATCTTTGTTTTCTCATTAACATACAGACTATTATACACGAAATCGACATTATCACTCGGCCATTTCTTGGTCAGGTTCGGCCCTAGTTTGATCAAAGAAATCAAGAATAGCACAATTTGGATGAAGAATGTACACAATTTCTCCATTGTTGGCACTTTCAGGATCTTGTGTTCTAACACTCATCAAGATTCTATCTTTGACCAACCGACGTAATACCTTATAAGCCAATGTACGTTCTGTCTTATACTCTTCCTCGCTTTGCATGTCATCTTCCTTTTGCGTCAAGTACCAATCCACAATTTGATCTTTAGTAAGCCCTTCTCCTCCCGTACTATCATCATCACTAACTCTCTTGACAAGAAGATTCATCATGGCCACATATTTGTCGTAAGAAATCTTGATCTTTTCTGCATGGCTCTCTTGTTGAATTTGAGGTGGTTGGCTTTCAACTTCATCAATTTCATTGATCTGTTCAGCTTCGACAGGTTGCTCCTCTTCCTCGATTTCAACATCGTCCATTTCCACTCTGATGATTGACTGTCTCAAAAGATCATAAGCTTCAGCCACAAACGTAGGGGTGATTTGCTCGGTACAATTGGCCCTGGCAATGGCCTCCGACAATCTTACCATTGACTCAAGCTGACGAACTGTAATACGGTATGATGATCTTCCGAGTCCCTGAGCATCATCAGAACGAAGTTCTTTGTATCTTGTCACGAGGTAGTCACGAGCTTCCTTGGACATTCTAGGACGAAAAGTTTTGGCATATTTGATGTAACGGGACAATTGCTCGGCGGAGTATGGGGGATTGATGGCTGCGTCTCTCAACATATGTAAGTCGACAATGTGAGATGCAAGTTGCGTATCAATTCGTTCATTACAATCATCGAGGATCACAAAGAACAAATCGAAACGTGACATGATGGGAGCCGTCATGGTCAAGTTAGCTCGAAGTCCCACCTTTCGGTTGTAACGACCGTGAATTGGATTGGCGGCTGCCAAAATCGACGTACGGGCATTCAATGTGGCGTGAATACCTGCCTTAGCAATAGAGATGGTTTGTTGTTCCATGGCTTCGTGAATAGCAACTTGGTCAGAAATATCCATTTTGTCGAACTCATCGATGGCACATATACCATTGTCGGCTAACATCAATGCACCCGCTTCAATGGTATATTCACCACTTTCTTCATCCTTAACCACGGCTGCTGTTAAACCGGCGGCTGTAGAGGCCTTACCAGAGGTATAGACTGCTCTAGGAGAGAATCCACACACATACTTCAAGAATTGCGACTTGGACGTGGATGGGTCTCCCACGATACAAATGTTGATATCCCCCCTCAAGTTAATTCCATCAATGGTTTGTTTATGAACACCTCCCAACATTTGAAGCAACACTCCCTTCTTTACCACATCGTGTCCAAACACCGCAGGCGCGACACTTTGTACCAACTTACTGTAGATATGCTCGTCCTTGACCATTTCTTTAAGTTCAGCCACCTCTGCGTCACTCAACGAATTAAGAAACACTTCCTGGTCATCGGGGCCCTGGAATTCCACCTCGGTTTCCCGGTCATTGCCGGTGCTCTTATTGATGAGAGATGAAACATGACAGGCATAGAAAGCAATCTTGTAAGTGAGATCCCGCACACCCAACGACTTCAATCCGGTAACCCCAGAACTCAATTCCGAGTTGTTACCTCTATTTTCTTTGACCGATTGTGGTTTGATGCCAGGAAGCCCAAGTTGCGAAATATCAGGAATCACGATCTCGGTACCAGTAAATTTACACTTATCACCGGGTTTGGCCCGTTCCACTGCCTCTCCTCTCAAGATGACGTCGAGAGTACGGGGCATGGATCCAGTGGGAATTTCATTGGAGTTTTCTTGAATTCTCACCTTTTGCCAATCCACAAACTGAGACTTGCCTACATTCAAGGTGAAGTAAGCTTGGTTCTCGCACGAGGGACACGCTGTTGGTTCAGTGTACTTGAACACTTGTTCCACACCTTCAATATTGGCGGCACAGATATCACAGGTGAAGGCAGCTTTATATAGCTCAGGACGAACTTCAGACGAACGTGTCACCGTACCACTAATGGCCATGAGCGACCCAATTTTGTCGGTACGGATATCTCTAATTCTGTTGATCGTTGGCAAATTGAAGAAGGATATTTGAAATACTCTTTCGTTGGCACTGGCACTGGCGGCTCCGGTGGAAGAGTCGTCCTCATTTTTGTCCTCTTGGTGGTTTCCTAAAATACTCATGTATAATAACACTGGCACATACTTCTTAATTTGGTTTCTCAACCCTTTCAACAAAAAGGGGTTGAACCTATAGTATTGTTCGAGGATTGCTGACGCGAGCACACCATTCTCACGGCCCACCAAGTGCTGGTAGTCCACGTATAGGGTCAGGTACTCATAGGTCTTCATGGCCTCCAATTGAGCAAGGTAGATTCTACCCTCCCACTGATCATGGGCGCTCTCAGAGTCAACAAAGTCCTCAATGAAAGATTCAAACGATTCACGAACTTTCTCACCTGTCACGTCAACCACTTTGGAAACGGTGATCTCCTTTCTGCGGTTGGGACGCGGAGCCGTGGTTTCAGGTCTTGGGGTTTCTTGACTTAACCCATCGCTGAACACATTTTGAGAATGAGGGCTTTGAGTGCTCCTGCCAATTGAGGAGGGGGGTTGTGACGAGTTCAAAAGCTGGGCTGCATCGGATGCGATCCTCCCAGGACTCGAAACAAAATTGGACATTGATGTAGTAGAAAATGTTGATTGATAAAAAAAAGATCAAGAAGAGAAATATGCGAAGCTAAAGCTGACGCGTCATTAGACTTCCCGTTTGGGGAAAATTTCTGCCACGTGAAGATCGCGTGACCTCCATCGTTCTTTCACCAATGCTTCGTACTATTCGGCTCTCCTCCACCAAAGGTATGACTACACAAGCTATAGAAATGTGAACTAACCAAAGTAACTCCCACAGCCTTGCTTTTAAAGACGGGTAAAATCGTTGAGTGTGTGCGGCATGAAAATGCTGAGAAACTTTACGTCTCTCGGATACAAATCGACCTTCCAGACCCTATCCAAGTATGCTCGGGATTAGTGGGCCACATCCCCATCGACGAGATGCAGAATCGAAGAGTAGTGGTCGTGGCCAATCTTAAGGCTTCGAAAATGAGAGGAATACGCTCTGAAGCCATGGTTCTAGCTGCTGAAGATGAATCTTCTACCGTCAGTTTAGTTTCTCCTCCATCGCTGACGCCAGTGGGGACAACACTTCATTTTGAGACCTTCCCCGGATATACCACCACCAAACTCAAACCCAAGGTGTGGGCAGAGATTCAAAATTGTTTAAGAACAAATGAAAATGGTGAAGTTATCTTCGTTGGCGAGGGTGACCCGTCTCGATTGGTAGATGATGAAGGAAATGCCTGTGTTGCGCCAATACCACATGCTACAGTTCGCTGATAAACCCAAATTGTATTAATACACGCTACTTACTCGACCTTAGTGGTTCTGAGGTATGGCTTGAGGGTAACGAAGTCACCAAACTTGGCCTTAGCATCGGCATCACTAACAGTGGGAGGAATGATAACATCTTGCCCAGTAGTCCAGTCGACGGGAGTGGCAATACCCTTCTTGTCAGCTAATTGTAGAGCCTCGACAACTCTCAACACCTCAGCAGAATTTCTACCGGTAGAAGCAGGGTAAGTCATGGTCAATCTGATGGTCTTTTTTGGGTCAATAACAAACACAGATCTGACGGTAGGCACCATACCGCCATCGATCTTCTTGAAGTCAGCTTCAGAAAGCATATCGTACTTGAAAGCAACTTCCTTAGAGGAGTCAGCAATAATTGGGTAAGAGAATTTAGCTCCGCCGGTGGAAACGTCTTCAATATCCTTGATCCATGCCTTGTGACTTTCAACACCCTCGGTGGAAAGACCAATCAACTTGACACCTCTCTTGGTGAATTCAGGTTCCAATCTGGCAAAGGCACCCAACTCGGTGGTACACACGGGGGTAAAATCAGCTGGGTGGGAGAATAAAACAACCCAGCTGTCGCCAATGTAGGAGTGGAAGTCAACTTCTCCCTTGGTGGTTTCGGCCACGAAATTTGGAGCAGAAGAACCAATTCTGATTCTGGGTTGATCTTTAGGATCAAACGAGAGGAATCTCACTGGTCTAACAAAGACAGGAGCAATTCTAGTTTTGGGAATAGCAGCACGCAACAATTGTCTGGCGCTCATGTTCGATTTGATAAAAAGAGAGTAAGTAGCTGTCTTCGAAGATTAGAAGCTCAAAGATGTCTGCAGCAATTGCATCGGTTCACGTGATGTGCTGACGTAAGTGTGTCGCGCCCCCCTTGAGATTGCCGCAAGTTTTGGCTTTAGTTGTTTAAAACGAAACTATTAAAACATTCATATAAACATCATGACATATGTATCATCACTTTTCAGGGATCATGTTGACATCGAACCAACCAAGGAAATCATCGTCTTGGTAATTGTCATTGTTCAACCATCCATTAGACTGTTGTTGGAAGAAGTTATCCATCTGGTCCTGAACTGCACCAACTTCCTCAGGAATGGGGCCCACGTTGAAGTTCATGACTGAATTTTCAGGCTCCACCAATCCCTGCTGCCTTTCGTTACTAACGTAGAGAGGATTTTGAACTGTCTGCTGCGGCGAACCTTGGGGCTTGGCTTGAAGCTGGAGGGGAGATTGCTGGCCCGACTTGTAGAATTGAGGGTTTGGCTTTTCTTCTTTCGAGAACGTGGTTGCAGTCCCGGTGAGAGCAGACAACGGAGTAGCCACTTGATCATTTTTTCTTACAGGGTTCATTTCTTTGATGCTTCCTGTTGCTTCGAGCATGGCCAAAGGAATACCATTGATTTCAAGTGGCTTGGTAAAACCATTTGCATTGGCATTGGTACGTGCTTGAGACATGGCTTGATCAGTGGGAACCAAAGTGGTAATGGTAGTACCGTTGGGAGTAGTGGTGGTAATGGTCTTGAAATCATCTCGGGTAATTTGATTGTAAAAGGGAAGAGGCGCAGGGCGAGACCGTAAGTCGGAGTTGCCATCTTTCTTGGGGTAATCTTTGAGCGCAGTTGGACTTCTGGGTACCCCATTGTTTTTATCCACTAAAGTTCTTCTTCTAGCTTCGTGAACACACCACACCAAGTCGTAAAACAATGATGCCGTCAAGTGAGATCTCATTCGAGTAATGATACTGCCTCCTCCAATAACCTTGTCATCATCTTCATCTTCATCCTCGTTACCATAAAATATCTCAGGATATGTGTAAAGCACAATGTTTAGATTTTCGAGCACCTTGGCAGTACGGGAGATGTCGTTCTGAAGATCTTTCCACGACGATAAAGTGTTTCGGAGAAGCCGATGCACCGTGACGATCGACTGTCTGGCGCTATCCACATACTTGCTTATGAGATATCTCGACAAGTGAAGTTTGAATAATAGAAGAACAGAATAGGTAATGGCCTGTCTGACATAGATTGGAAGCTCAATTAGCATGATAGCGTTGGAGCTAATCATCTGTGAAGTGATGGTTATAATACGGGTGGCGGTGAGGTATGCTGAGCTAACATATTTCACTTGGTCTTCGATGGGGGTACCGGGTAGGAAAGCAAAACAACAAATCATCAACTTGAGATAAAGGTAGTATACCTCAATCACCGAACCTTCATCGATGGGTAACTTGAAGCGGAGACGCTCAAGTTCTCGATCAAGAAGACTCAATGAACCTGCACGATTAGATGGATCTAATAAACCATCAGATCTGGTGACAGAAATCCCCATGACGTTAACCAATTTACACTGGAAAATCGACAACGATATCAAGCACCGAAAGTTCTTGGGAAGCGAATGATCTACCCGAGCATTTTCCAATAAGTAGTCGGTAGTATTGATGGAAGGAGGGAGACCTAACACGGAGGACCAAAACTGTTCACAAAAAAATACCGCCAACCACGATCTTGTTCTCCAAAGTTCGGCATCGGGCCCCAAGCTAACTTGGGTTCTACTAAACTCTTGGATGAACTCCCCACCACGATGGAGACCTAACTGTAAAGATAAATTTTTGGCCAATCCAATGAATCGATACGAGCAATCATCGAGCACTTTTTCGTTGGGAAGGGGCCAGATCGACAAGATGATTAATGCTTGAATAACGTGGGTTGATCTGGGAGTACGGATCCAACATGTCTCAATGGCCAACTGCTTGATGAGTGATGCAAGTGACATATAGAGAGTTGGTTCGGGTTCAGAAAGAGCTGCGGTAAGAATCACTGACCAGAATAATAATTGACTTTTGTGATGTAACTCAGTGGCTGACTGAGATGTGATAATAGGAAGAAAGGGTAAATATTTGGTCATAAAACGGTCATGGAGTTCGTTGGCTTTCTCCAAAGGTAAAGACACGTCTCCAAGGATAAACTCCGAGACGGTCCCATAATCGACTGTATCATGGAGACCAATTTTTGAATCGTTATTGTCATTATTTTCGTGAATTCTTTCATTGACGGTAGCAGGAGAGTTATCCGAAGAGTCGTGATGGAGGACGTGGGTGAGGGAAGGATTGCTTTGAGGCATTGAATCATTCAACATATTGTGAGATAATCCAGATGTGTTGGGGGTCAAATGATACGGACTCTTGTTATCTAGTTGAAAATGAGTGGGAGTATTATGGCCGTTGGAGGAATAATTAGATATCAGGCCCACGGGTCTGTGCATGGGAGTGGTGTTATAGAGCTGTTGCTGTTGTTGAGAGTGATTATGGAATGTGCCTGGTTGCTGAAGCTGTTGTTGCTGCATGAAATTAAGATTGTGCTGATTGAGAGCTTGAGTAAGGAGGGATTCGTTTTTCGTAAGCATTTCAATTTTGGCCTTCAACTCATCCACATCACTCTTCAATGACTGGATCTGAGAACCTTTTTTGGGCCTGAACTGAGGATCAATCTCACACTTCAACCCCATACGTTCACATCGTTGACAAGGGCTGGGGTAATTCTCAGAGGCGTTACACTTAATCTTGTGCTGACGACAGAATGTACAAGAAGTAACGGGACGATGGCCGGACTGTTTGGAAGACTTATCCTGATTACTGCCATCGCTAGCAATAGACATGGTATCGTCATCTTCCTTCTTGACAGTTTTTTTAACGTGTAAAGGAGCTGTACTCTTGGACCGTTGCTTTTTGACAACCCCATAATCAGACGACCCGTTGTTGGGAAGAGACTTCCTCTTATTTGCGGAAAGACTCGAAGATGGAGTTTGTGCAGAAAGAGACGGGGATGGTTTAGGTAGAATCGACTTGACCTTTGCTTTATCCATGGTGGCAGATTAATTAACAGTAACTTCTAGATATTCAGATTCAAACAAAAAAAACAATCAGTAGCACATGTGAGGCATGCGTAAAGAGTGGGAGCAAATTGGATGTAAAGCCTCTTATGGATTGTGTGTGAAAAAGGAAAATTTTCTAAACTTTTTGTTTAGAGACGTTGGCGTTAATAAAAATGCTCACTGATTTTTTTCTTGAGGATTTTGATGAAATAGATAATTTTATGGGTTTCCCGAGATGGTCGTGCGCAAGCTGGATTTGAAGCCACCTTGACTAATTGGAGAGAGCCAAAAATTAGGGGAGTGGGGTTTTCTAGTGGCTGTTGCCGTAGTATAATGCTACACGGATAACCCACCTTTCGACAGTCCTGAAAAACCCTGCAAAATCCCGTTGTTGGTACAATGAAGGGGAGGGAGTTACCCGGCAAGGCGCTAGCTGATGGAAAAGATAATTTGCCGGTGCCGCTGCTGAGACGCAGCCGGATGAGAGTGGCCGGCCGAATGCCATATCAAATGCGGCGCGCTTAGGTAAGCGGTGGGGAGCTCATTTGTTCATTCATTTCATAAATAATATGTACCCTAATCATCTTCTTCTCTTGGATCTCCGATTCCGTCTTCATAAATAGCAAACACACACTCACTTTCTGGTAAACAAGGGCTATCGTAGATCTTACAAATTCTTTGTTCGCCTTTACCCTTCTTGAATGATAATCTGGTAGTGGAACTGTGGGCGATGATGTTTCCGCCGATGGGTTTCTTGGGATCGGGGTTGTACATACTACTCATTCCGTCAACCTGCGCCACCACTTGGTTGGTTATGACCACCGCAATTCCGAATTCATCAGCCAATCTCTGAAGTTGTCTCATATATTTTGCCACATGAGCCTGACGCGCCGAAAGTTCTCCACGTCCACTGTAATCGGTACGGTAGAGGGACATGATGGAATCGACAATGAGCAACGAGAACCGCGACTCTGCCATCATCTGAGCAGCATGGTGCAATAATTGAAACTGGTGCTCTGCATTATAAGCCCGAGCGTACGCCACGTTATCCAAACAGTCATCGGGGTTTAATCCGTATCTTTGAGCAATACTGACCAATCTCACCGGTCTAAAAGTACCTTCTGTGTCAATGTAAAGACACTTGCCTTCACCTCCACCCATATCAATGGGCAATTGACACGTCACAGCCAAGGTGTGACATAACTGAGACTTTCCTGTACGAAATTCTCCAAATGCCTCAGTTATGGATCCCGTCTCAATACCTCCACCAAGAAGAGTGTCGAGCTGTTTAGAACCAGTAGTAATACAGATTAGTTCCGATCTTCGAGAGTGAAACTCAGAAGCTGTGGTGAAACCCAACGGCACAAGCTTGGCCGCTTCTTGAGAAATCTTATCAGCTTTTGCCTCCGAGATTCCTTTAACCACGAGGAGGTTCTTTTTAGATGTGTATGCAATACTTTCAATAGTGTGATATCCTTCTGCCTTTAATTTCTTAATATCCCCGCTTGAGATCCCATTTCCTTCGAGCTGCTCAATAAGAAGAGGGCCTGAGAGGGCTTCTTCGTCTGCGTTCTCAGTCTGAGTCATGATACAATAACGCGTTTAAGTATTTGTTTTGTTTTTTTCTCTTGCGCGTGTCTCCTTTCGCCATCCGTACACCATGTTACTCCGGTAGCATTCCTCGACGAAGCGAAGACTTTGCCGGCCCCACTCTTCCGTGGCTGGTGACGTAACCCGAGGGCCTAAAAAAATAGAACCTCATCTGTTCAAGCTTCGGTTTAAGTTTCTTTGTTCTGGATAGTTACTGTTGTTCTGTATAATCTCTTCCGAAAAACTCTGATTTTAAGTCATTTATCAGGATTTTGCCTGTCATCCCCCATTTCTATAAACTTTTTTCTTCATTCACCAAAAATTTTTTGGTCCTTTGTCTCCACTACAACTTACGCTTCGCCAAATTTCGTAAATTTCCCTCGCCTCATTTATTCTGCCCCATCCTGTCCCTCTCTGCCCCTGACTGAAACCACCTTCCTCCTTCATCATTATTCTTCATCTATCTGCCCTCTTCAATCCTTCTACACTTGAACTCTGCTTTCCATACATAAACTAGACCATGCCTCTTTCGGAACAATGTATCTCACCTGGTTGTCCCGTTGCCTACATGAGAAAATTGCGTAGGCATTACGTTACATGGCTGTTTCACCAAGGGTTGTTAGACGATCTCTCAGTAGTTACCACGGCATTCTGATCCGAGAACAATAATAGGCTTACCCAGCTTTTCGCATTCTCCGTGCCTACCGCCTATTATAATCCTGAATCTTTCGTCTGTTCCAATTCCTCTCGTTGTAATTCTTCTTTTATACCAATTGAAATCGTGTTCATGAATTTCGTAAGCTTCTTTCTCCCATTTGGGAAATTGACGTTGTTCCTCACAACAGTAGCCGGGTGCAAACAACTGATTGAATCCTATACATAACCTGCGCATACCCTCCCAATTGAGCAAAAACAATAACAATTTCACAATGACCACCGCACAAACGTAAACACTCCAAATGCGGTTGGTTGTTAGTTACAGAGTCGAATCATCAACACCCCAACTTCAATATAAGTGTTTTGCGAGTATCAAATCTTTTTATTACATCTTATCTTCTTGTGCTGATCTTTGACAGTTTTCACTTTTGAATTTTTTTAAGTGATTCCATCGGGTTACTTTCTTTTCTTGGGTGCTTGAAAACTTTTACTGATGACATCCCAGGTGGCCCAGGCCATCCTAGATCCCATTGACTTAGTTCAACAACAACAACAACAACAAGAATCTCAATCAACCCAACAACAACAACAACAACAACACCATTACCCAGACAGAAGAATGTCTTCATCGTATGCTAAGAGAATCCATAGAGAAGTCCGATTTGGCTCTTATATTCTTGGCTCTACCCTTGGAGAAGGAGAATTTGGAAAAGTCAAACTCGGTTGGAGAAAAGATGGCAAACAGCCAAGTCAGGTGGCGATTAAACTTATTCGTCGTGATACTTTGATGAAAGATACCGAACTGGAAATTAAGATTCACCGAGAAATCAATTCTTTGAAGCTCCTCAATCACCCCAACATCGTCAATTTGGTGGAAGTAATGAAAAGTGGCAAATACATTGGAATTGTACTTGAGTATGCTTCTGGAGGAGAATTATTTGACTACATTTTACATCATAAGTACTTGAAGGAGAATGTGGCCAAAAAGTTGTTTGCACAGTTGGTCAGCGGTGTTGATTACATGCACTCAAAGGGTTTAATTCACCGTGATCTTAAATTGGAAAACCTTTTATTGGACAAGCACAAGAATGTCATCATAACGGATTTTGGCTTTGTCAATTCCTACAACAAGGATAAAAACGACTTGATGAAAACCTCGTGTGGATCCCCTTGTTATGCAGCCCCCGAGCTTGTGCTTACCCAATCGCCCTACGAAGGTAAAAAAGTCGATATTTGGTCTCTCGGTGTCATACTTTACGCCATGTTGGCAGGATATCTTCCTTTTGATGATGATCCAGATAACGAAGATGGCGCCGATATCGTCAAATTATACCATTACATCTGCAAGACCCCACTTACTTTCCCAGAGTACGTGTCACCTTTGGCCAGAGACTTACTTAGAAAGATTATTGTCCCAGATCCTAAAAGAAGAATTAACATTGACGCCATAAGAAATCATCCTTGGTTGAGTCCTCATGCCAACTTCATATCAATCAGACAAGCTGAGTGGGATAGAATCCATTACGAAAATAAATCTCCTCCTACCGTTGTTGCCCCCAACAAGAATAAGAGATTCTCTATGATTAATGAAAGAACAAACTCTTCCAACTTAATGATGAATCCTCATGGCCGCTCATTTTCTTCCACCAATATCATCTACCCATCTGGTCCCACCACATCTTCATCTCTTGCCAATGCCATGGTACTTCCTGAGGACTCTCCATTATCTTCCGTCCCCGCTTCTCGCAACGGCAGCCCCGAAAATACCTCTCCTGCTAAAGAAGGTTTTGTTCGTGGCCATGCCAAGCTGGCTTCCGTCACCGGTAACTACTCTCCCGCAAGCACCGCCTTGAAGGCGGTGGAGAGGAACTCTCTCTCATCCATTGACTTGACTGCCATTGATGCTCCAACTTCTAACGTAATACTTGCACCTCCATCATCTAAGGGCCCTGGATATTCCCACTTGCCATCTCATGTTCCAAGATCAACAACTTTCTCGGGTGCACCAATTACTACCATTGCCGAAAGCCCAACCAAACCTCTGTCACCTGCACCTAAAACCCCAACCACAGGTACATTCACCGGAGGAGTTGTCAGTAACAGTGGTGGATCCGCAAGCTCCAAAGAATCCAAACTTCCCCACAAGAAACCCAGACCAACTTCCTATCATCCTTCCTCGATGTCCTCTACATTTTCTAATGGTTTCGAACAATCTAATGCCTCCACTATCAAACTTCCATCTCCAGTTTTGCCATATTCTAGTTTCCTTAATAACTCTCCCACGAAAACCTCCCCAATTTCCGAGAAGGGTGGTCTGAGCCCCTCGGTCGAATCAAGAAGTGAATCCCGCAGGAATTCAGTGGTCACCCACATTCACGTTAATGGCGTGATTGCAGATAGCTTGAATTCTCATGAGAACAAACGGAACTCTGTCCTTAGTTACTTGGAGGATAAGATGGAGGTTTTGGACCTTACCGAGTCTCACAGCCCCACCAAGACCAGCATTAAAAATGAAGTCGTCACTTCAATTGAAACCCCTCCAATTAACCAGGAACCTGCCTTCGACTCCGTCTCTCCAACAAATGCCGGCCCCGACGGTGAAGGTATTAATGAAACTGTAAAGAGTGACGCTAATCCAGAAGCCACAACCAATGCCAAGGATTCCATCATCGTCCCTTCCGCCCAGACTCCCAAACCAACCATTGAAGCAGTCCCCGAACCACAACAATCTCAACCATTACCCAAATCAAATACCAAACTCACCCGCGCTGCGTCTATTAGTCAATCACCATCTGTGAGTCGCTCTACATCAATCAAGAAGAGAGATATCTCTCGCAGCAATACTATTCATAACCGTTCTCGTGAGGCCAATAAGGAAAACAGAGAAGCCAAGAAGCGTAACCGTTTCAGCATCTTGTCTTTTTACAGCACTTACAACGAACCCATCCCAACAACCCAAAAGAAGATTCTTGAACCATCTTCCGAGGTTAATGTTATCAAGACCGAGAATGATAAACGAACATATTCAGTTACTTCTTCTCGCAAACCAACCCCATCTGGGCCAACCGTGTCCTCCAACGTTAATGGCAAGGAGGCCAGTGCCGCCCGTAAAGTTATGGATTTCTTTAAAAGAAGAAGCATTCGCATTGGTTAACCGGGGGGTGATCGTTATTTTTGCATTTTTTGTATATTATCGTTGTTTTCGCATCAAAATATGTCATGTTAGGAAATTTTTTCTCCTGTAACTAAGTTATTCATCTTCGAAGATGGATCGATCCTCCGATAATAAAACTTCCGTGGATCGCCAGACTGGAAGAGGGCCTGATGAAGTCGACCTTGAATCTCCATCTTGCTCGGTCGTTGGGTCAGAAGACGCTTCGGATCTGGAATTCAGTACCGATGGCGAATCTAGTGATGAGGAAATTAATGAATCACTTTCAAATGTGATTATACAAGAGATTTCCGACGGAACATATACATGCTTGGTGTGTACGTGTGAGATAGACCAGCATTCCAAGATTTGGTCATGTACCAACTGTTATCGTGTTTACGATTTGGATTGTATCAAGGATTGGGCAGTTCGTGGCTCCTCCACCAGAAACAAGGAATGGCGCTGTCCTTCTTGCAGCATCGAACATACCAAGATTCCCAGCCGATTCACTTGTTGGTGTGGGCGGGTTACCAATCCTACTGCCGATTCGCTTATTCCATTCAGTTGCGGTAATACATGCGGTGCAAAATATGATAATTGTGTTCACTCTTGTGGATCTATGTGTCACCCAGGTAAGCATCCGGTGTGTGGGGCCACGGGACCCTTGATGAATTGTCAATGTGGTAAATATCAACGCCAACTTCCATGTTTAATTACTGCCTACGATGGTTGGCTGTGCGACAAACCTTGTGGAGTGGAACTTTGTGAGTATGGCCACAAATGTTCAAGAACTTGCCACGATGGCTTTTGTGGCAAATGTGAGACCCCATCGCCGACCAGATGCTACTGTGGTAAAAACAAGGTAGACATCAAATGCCATGAGCGGGTTCCAAAAGTGTGTTTTGATAATGGCGACTTTATCGGAGGGGTGAAATGTCACGAAGTATCCACAACATACTATGATTGTGATGTCCATTTCGAGTCTGTCAGCTGTCAACCATTGCCTCAAGGGAACCCCGTCTGCAAGTTCTCTCCTTCCCAGGTAAAAACATGTTACTGTGGGAAAACATCTGCTAGCATTTCCAGAGAAAAGTGTACCGATCCTATGCCTGAATGTGATAACGTATGTGGCAAGACACTCAAATGTGGATGTACATGTAAGGCCAAATGCCATCCTGGTGATTGCATTTGCTACAGTGTACTAGAAATGAAGTGCTCGTGTGAAAATTATTCATACTTGGTACCTTGCAAGTTCATTCAAGATGACATGAAGCCAAAATGCACTCACAAATGTCCTGTTCTTTTAAGTTGCCGTCGTCATTATCATAGAGAAGTTTGCTGTCCCTTTGAGCAACAAGCTCTCAGACGTGAGCGAGAACGAAAGAAAATGATCAGAAATCGAACTCGTTCTTCATTTGAAGATGATATAATGAGCATGGAGCCGGTACATATTTGTACCCGCACTTGCAACCGTTTAAAGTCATGTGGATTACACTATTGTGAGGCATTGTGTCATCAGGGACAATGTGGTGTCTGTCTTGAATCCTCAAATGATGACTTGGTATGTGCATGTGGACAGACGGTGATTCCGGCGCCCGTCAGGTGCGGCACTACCGTTGAGTGCCATGAACAGTGTCAACGAGCTAAGGAATGTGGACATGATCCTGAACCTCATGATTGTCACTTTGATCTGACGGCATGTCCAAAGTGTACTAAACTGGTGACTAAAAAGTGTAACTGTGGAAGCAAGAATATTTCTAAGATCCCGTGTTTCCGTGAATCAGTATCATGCGGAAAGATTTGTACTGTGCCAAAGGAATGTGGTCATCTTTGTCAACGTGTTTGCTCTCAAGACTGTTCTAATGGCATACACGAATCTGCAGACAAATGTCAAGCTATGTGCAAGAAAACACGTCAGGTTTGTCCTCATTTGTGTAAACAAAAGTGTCATACAACGAAGAAGGGGACATGTGATACCTTTGTTTGCAAGGAAATGATTCTGATTAGTTGTGTGTGTGGATTAAAGACTAAGAGGGTTGAGTGTGGTGCCAGTGATGATGTACAACCAAGTATCGGTGCCACTTTTGACTGTGACGAAGAATGTGCTCGCAAGAAGCGAGACGAAGAGCTCAAGGCTGCTTTTGAAGAGGGCAACACCGACTTCACCAATCCTTATTCATCAGAAATAACCAAAGTTTTCTTACGTCAACGTTCATGGTGCTTGAAAATGGAAAGTTTCATTCGTGATTTTGTATCGGATTATATTGACAAGGTAGCAGCTGGAATTCCTGCCAAGAAGCATCATAACTTTGCACCCTTTTCGCAACCACAACGTGCTTACATTCACAACTTGGCACAGGTATACAAACTCTACTCGGAATCCCAAGACAAAGAGCCGCAAAGATCTGTCTTTATCATGATTTCTCCTCAAACAAAAATACCAGAATTAATGGTGGAGCAATCGATCGCATTAGAAGAAGAAGTGAACAGAAAGAAGCAACTCCAAGCGGAGCTTGAAAATATGGAAGATGCTTACTTTAATGCCATCCTTATTATGGACGTTTTCTTTGGAATGACAGCGAACGAGATTGAATCGCATATCAATGAACTTCTTGAAAATTCGCGGTATTCTATTGATGAACCTACTCTCAAGGTGGTATCCGAGTCCAAGTACATCTTTTACAGCAACGCTGAATTCCAGGACATGAACACTGAACGCGAGAACCAAATTTATCTATTTAACAAGACTTTGAAGAAGGAATTCAGAAAGAAGTTAATTGCATTTGACAGCAAGCTATGCATGATCGATGAAAATTACCAAATTCTGAAGATTGACGAGAACAATATTGTGGAAGAGAAGAATGAGATGGTGAAGCCAGTGCAAAACAGCAACCATGATGTTTTGACTTAGGCAAATGCATAGACATAGAGGTATATAATATATAACATCAGGCCACTGGAATTGATGCAATGGTGTATTCACTTGATTGTGTATTTTCAGTAGTAGAAATCGATGTGGTAGAAGATTCCCCGGACTCCATTAGCTGTTCCTTATCATTAGTGTGAGGTTTTCCTTCTTCTGTGGATGCGTCAGCCTTGTGCTTATGCTTTCTTCTCCGTTTCTTTTCGTTATTTACCTGATTCTGGTTAGTAGAAGTTTCGGCCCTCCTTTTCTTCATACTCAAGGGATTAGGCTCCTTGGGCCCCTTTTTCTTCTTAGTCTGTGGCTTCGTTTCTTCTGTCTTCTCTGGTTCAGGTTTGCTGACATAACCAGCCCCCTTGACATCATTAAGCCCACCCGTGAGTTTTTGAGCTTCTACGTGATTGGTATATTCCACAGAAGCTTTGCTTATGGGCTCCATGACCATCACTGATCTATTCATAAAGATAAGGGGAATTCCTGGAACTTTGCGCAATTTTTTTCTCAATTCATAGTTTTGACTGGCGACAATGTAACGGTGCTTGTTGATCCCTCCAATATGAGTGATTGACTCAATACACTCTGCGGGTGGAAGTGGTGCTTTAGGTGGGTGGTTGCAACGACGTCTTTCAAAAGTTTTCGCCAAGTCAATAGCAGTTTGGTTATTAGTACTGTATAGTGCTTGCATGCAACATTGGGTGATCATGGGCTTTGTCTCCGCCTGAATAGTCCGGTTCAATCCTTTAACTAGATCAAACGATGATTTCACACAAACATTCACAATTTCATCATCAACGATGGTTTGGAAAGGCTCGCGAAACTTGAAGGTGTGGAGATATACCCCCATTTGCTTTTTGTAAGCTTTGGCCCTCTTTTGTCTCATGCTGAGTGTAGTTACTGGGGTAAAGTAATGAGAGATGAGGTCTGAAAAATATCACCGCCGCGGCTAATGCGACATTGTCGCGCGACATTGCCCGTGTGCGCGCGCCTGTCGGTTGAGTCTATCAAAAAAACAACCTTCCACCTCCGTTGACATTTATCATGAACCGTATGCCATCAAAGGAGGATATCCAGAAATATATCACCCGCTGGAATCAACTTAAACAGCAATATGGTGACCAGGTGGTAAATGTCCCAGAGTACATTCAATTGACTCGGGTTATGAAAGTATTCCAGGCTCAATTTAGGCAAGCTCAGGCACAAGCTCAAGCCCAAGCTCAGGCCCAAGCCCAGAGTCTGCCTCGCCCATTCCAGCAGGTGCCACAGCAACATCTGGTTCCCCAGTCGGTTTCCTCTCAACCACAATCTGCAGGTGCTGTGCCCCAGCAGTTCCCGATGGGGATGAACCAAGGATCTCCCAGTTTCCCTAGCCAAAACCTTTATCAACAATCGTTTTCTGGCTCGCCAACGTCGGGTGGACCTGGGGTTCCTGGTGTCTCTAGCGTTCCTGGTATTTCTGGTGTTCCTAGTGCTCCTGGTGTTCCTGGCGCTCCCACCTCGGGAAACGGTACTCCCTCGAGCAATATTCCTAATTCCAATATTCCCAACATTCCTGGACCTAGTCATGGTGCCAGTCCTGCCTACAATTATGTCCCACCTAATGAGAGTCCCTTTTCAACAAGACAAATTCAGCTCCTAAAGGCCCAAAATCAAGCTGTCAAATATTTGTTCAAGAATAACGGCAGTTACCCTCAGATCCAACAGAGTGTCATCGAGATGGCTGTGAATGAACGCCTGGCTTTCCCTGATCCTCAAGTCCTTCCTCAAACCCAGATACCATCGCACAACTCTCCAGTCGCATTATCTCAGCCACCACCCCAGGCACAAGGGCAGAATCTAAATTCACAGGTTCCTCATCAGATACCGCAACAATTCAGTAATAGAGGAACTCCTACCATGAATACACCTCAGGAAGCAAAGAGACCTTTACATGCTCCTATCAACGGCCCCATGGGAGGACAGATTACCGGACCAATGGGTGGTACAGGAACTCCAATGGGAACTCCGATTGGTGGTACAATTCCTGCCTCGGGACCATCATCCAAACGCCCATCCAAAGCTAAGATTGGTCCCGCTACGCCGGGACTGGGAAATAGAGGACCATCTACACCCAAACCCACTGCGATACCTTTGAAGGAAGAGCCACCTGTGGATATTAGAGAGCTTGTTCCTGATAAAGAAAATACTGACAAAATTATTGTTTCAGTTACCAAGCCTTCATTGCAGGTCAATGCGTTTGAACTCCCTGATATAATCGGTGATAGTATCAAGAGTGTTCCTTTCAGTGCCTTACATATTCCTCAAAGCAGAGTTCAATATCCTGGACTTTCCCCCGAAGGTGTTGATATGGAAAACATTTTGGCAAATAGAGAGTTACTGATAATGCTTCAAATTGAATACGAGGCGGATGGATTGCGCAAAAAACTTGAACAGTTTGATGAATCCACGACTGAAATATCTCAGCTTGAAGAGAGGGAAAGAATTCAGGTGGAATTAAGCAAGCTAGAGACGCTACCATACCAACGTGAGTTGAGAGGTAGACTTCTCTCGCACGTGTGGTTCAGCAAACTGATTCTTCCTAATTCGCATCCTAACTTCCTTGCCAAATTCAATAACTTGCTGCTCGACAGTATAACTTCTACTCAAGCTCTCTATCAACAGCAAATGTTCTCTCTTGTGCAAGCTCAAAAGAGAAAACACCAGACTACCGTTGCCAAGATTATCAAGCATCGTTCATCCCATCTTGATAGACTCCTCTCTCGAAGAGAAAAGTTGGATAAGTTCAACAATAAGGTAATGTCATTCCATAGTCAAACAGCCAAGGAAGAGCAAAAGAAGGTTGAGCGTATGGCCAAACAACGTTTGCAGGCATTGAAGTCCAATGATGAAGAGGCATATCTAAAGTTGTTGGATCACACCAAAGATACTCGTATTACACATTTGTTAAGCCAAACCAATCAATTCTTGGATTCTTTGGCTCAAGCTGTGCAGACTCAGCAAAGAGAAACCCACGTGAAATTGGCGCAAAGTGGTCGGGCGACCAGTGTCGATGTTGAGGTCGGTAATGAAGAAGATAGACGTGAAAAGACTGACTATTACGAGGTTGCTCATAGAATCAGGGAAGAGGTGACTAGGCAACCGACCATGCTTGTTGGAGGTACACTCAAAGAGTATCAACTTAAAGGGCTTCAGTGGATGGTATCCCTTTTTAACAATCATTTAAATGGTATTCTTGCCGATGAGATGGGTTTGGGTAAAACAATTCAAACCATTTCTTTAGTCACGTATCTCATTGAAACTAAAAAAATACCCGGTCCTTTTTTGGTCATTGTTCCATTATCCACTCTTACAAATTGGAATCTCGAATTCGAAAAATGGGCTCCTGACGTAAAGAAGATTACCTACAAAGGTACGCCTAATCAAAGAAAGTTATTGCAACATGATATTCGAACCGGGAACTTTCAGGTAGTACTCACAACCTTCGAATATATCATCAAAGATCGAAATCTTCTTTCTAAGGTTAAATGGGTTCACATGATCATTGACGAAGGTCACCGTATGAAGAATGCACAATCCAAGCTTTCGGAGACCTTGACCCATCATTACCATAGTGACTATCGTTTGATTCTCACGGGAACCCCACTTCAGAACAACTTACCAGAACTTTGGGCATTGTTAAACTTTGCCCTTCCTAAGATTTTCAATTCAGTGAAATCATTCGATGAGTGGTTTAACACTCCTTTCGCCAATACTGGAGGTCAAGATAAGATCGAATTAAGTGAAGAAGAAACTCTTTTGGTCATCAGAAGATTGCATAAAGTTCTTCGTCCCTTTCTTTTGAGAAGATTGAAGAAAGATGTTGAAAAGGACTTACCGAATAAGGTTGAAAAGGTTGTCAAGTGTAAAATGTCGTCACTTCAGTCCAAGCTTTATCAAATGATGTTGAAATACAATGTTTTACTTGCTGGCACCGGAGATAAACCACGGACTATCAAAAACGCTAATAACCAACTCATGCAGCTAAGAAAGATTTGTAATCATCCGTTTGTTTACGAAGAGGTTGAGAATTTAATAAATCCCTCTGTTGAGACAAATGACCAAATCTGGCGTGTTGCTGGTAAATTTGAACTCCTTGATAAGGTTTTACCAAAGTTCAAGGCCACCGGTCATCGAGTGTTGATATTTTTCCAAATGACTCAAATTATGGATATCATGGAAGATTTTCTACGTTTGAGGGGATTGAAGTATATGAGGTTGGACGGTGGAACCAAAAGTGATGACAGAACTGGACTTTTGAAATTATTCAATGCGCAGGATTCTGATTACTTCTGTTTCCTTCTTTCAACCAGAGCTGGTGGTTTGGGTTTGAACTTGCAAACGGCTGACACTGTTATTATTTTCGATACTGATTGGAATCCTCATCAGGATCTCCAGGCTCAAGATCGAGCTCACCGAATTGGCCAGAAGAATGAGGTGAGAATTCTTAGACTCATTACCGAGGACTCTATCGAAGAGATGATTCTTGAAAGAGCTCACGCAAAGCTCGAAATTGATGGTAAGGTGATTCAGGCCGGTAAATTCGATAACAAGTCTACATCTGAAGAACAAGAAGCGTTCTTAAGAGCCTTACTCGAGAAAGACGATGAACGTCGGCAAAAGGGCGTGGAAGAAGATGATGAACTTGACGACGACGAACTCAATCAGATCATCGCTAGAACTGATAACGAGTTGGACGTGTTCAAGAGACTCGACGAAGAGAGGGCAGCTGCGACCAGAGCCGCATCTTACCCTACGCGTCTATTTACTGAACAAGAGCTTCCTGATATTTATAAGAAAGATCCCTACTTACTTCTTCATACTGACACTCGTCTTATCACTGACTATGGACGTGGTACAAGAGAAAGGAAGACTGCCAACTATGACGACCATCTTACTGAAGAACAATGGCTTAAGAAGATTGAAGGACTCGTGTCTGAAAGTGAAGAGGAAGAGACAGCCAAGCCTAAGCGTGGACGCGGTCGAAAAAGGAAGGAAATCATCGAAGAAGATGATGAAGATTTTCCCGTCAAGAAGAGACCAGCCGATGATGAAGAGAAGGAAATCAAACGGCCGGCGAAGCGTGGTAGAAAGAAGGGCTTAGGATCTCGGATCACGCCTTCTATCGACCCATTGACTGAAATCGAAAGGATGAAACTTCAGAATGCAATGGAAGAAATTTACGATCTTGTGCTTAATCATAAGAACGAGCATGGGCGGAGGCTCAGTGACTTATTTTTGGTGAAGCCCTCGAAAAAGTCTTACCCCGATTACTATGTTCTCATCAAGCATCCGATTGCTCTCGACACAATCAAAAAGAGAGTTAACTCAAAGACCTATACTCATATCCGCGAATTTATTGAAGATGTCCATCTAATGTTCAGTAATGCTCGTCGCTACAACGAAGAAGGATCTATTGTCTACCAAGATGCAACGATATTAGAGAATATTGCCATTAATCAGTTCAAACAACTGGATGCGTCCAGAAACCCTGAAGAGGTGGCGAAGATCCTTGACTTCACTGAGTTTGATGAGCAGTATAACCTTAAGCCTTTGGATACCAATGCGACCAAGCACCCTGTGGAAGAGAAGCTTAAACTCGAGGACGGTTTGATGAGTGATTTTATAACGGAAGATTCTACACCGATATTTGAGTAGGTGACATTATGTATTATAATAAATGAACTGAAATATATGTTAACTCTGATATAATGGGAGCTCATCATCAATGTCCCGATTGTTGACGGCGTCATTGAGAACACGATCGAAAATATCAGCAAATTCAAAAAGTCCCCCGTTACTGAATTTGACTTCTCCCTTGATCCATTGCTTTGCGGGAAGCCCATCACAAGAAGAAGTTGTGAAGAACATAAACTCCCAATAATTGGCGCCAAACCAGGGTGATTGTATTTTATGCGAGAATCTGTATAGAGGAGCCTGGAACACGTCAAAGGAAAAGTTGTTTATATCACCCTGGCTACCGGTTATGAAGACGAACCTCCTATTAGTTAGAAAAAGGTGACCGTCTGTAGCCCGAATATTGATGTGGGATGTTTCACCAGTCAAGGCAAATGTCTGCCTGGGAGTGGGGGTTGCGTATTTGATGACTTCTCCAATCAGGAGCTCAAACGGCGGCATTCCCGGAGCAGCCTGGACAATGTTTATCGACATTCAAAGTTTCCAGTTCTAGAGGAAAATATCTGGGGCAAATGGGGTTATTTGTGTCACGTGATGGCGTTGGTGATTATTTCGCAAACGATCATTTCTGTTTGCCAGCACCATTAGTCTTTCTTCACCAATGTCAAAAAACAGAAAATCATTGGATGTCATAGGAGAATTGGAAGACGAACTTTCAGTCAATCCGCTTGATCTCAACAAATGGAATCGCTTAATCAAAGCGGTTGTTGCTAAGGATAAAGAGGAACAAGTTCGGAGCATTTTTGAGAAATACCTAGGCATTTTCAAATTTGATGGACATCAGTGGGCCAACTACATTGGATATGAGATTAATAGACAGAACTTTGATCGCGTTGAAGAGTTATTCCCCAGGTGTTTGACTACTACTAGTAGCGTTGAGTTATGTCGGCTTTATGTGTCATATGTGCGTCGAGTCAATGACACCATCACGGGAGGAGAAAAGGCAAGAGGTACCGTTATCCAAGCTTTTGAATTCGCTGTCACAAAGGTTGGTATCGATGTTGATAGTGGTGATTTATGGAATGATTACTTGGATTTTTTGAAGAGCTGGACCCCAGCTGCTACTTGGGAACAGCAACAGAAAGTGGATATCATAAGAAAAGTTTACAAAAGATGTCTCGTAATTCCTACCATTAAAATTGAAAGTATGTGGTCAGGTTATACCAAGTGGGAAAATGAAATCAACCAAGCAACTGCCAGTAAATTCATTGCTGAAAAATCTACTGAATTTATGGACGCAAGATCTTGGCATACTGAATGGGCAAATACAACTAAGCTGATGAGAAGAGATGTTTTAGTATATTCTCTTCGCTCACATAAAGACTATGTTACTAAACAACTTGGACTTTGGTTTAAGTGGATTGAGTTAGAAAAGAAGAACGCATTGAACCTAAAAGACGATCAGCTCGTTCAACAAAGACTCGAATATGTTTACAAACAAGCTGTTAGCTCACTACCTTTTGTACCAGAAATCTGGTTTAGATATAATAAGTTTAGCCTTCGGGTGAACGAAGAGGCGAGTTTGAGTAAATGTATTGATAATGCCCAACAGGGTGTTATATTAAACCCCAAGAGTTTTCTTCTTGCATTTCAATTATCTGAGCTTTATGAAAAAGATAACAATTACTCTAAGGCTCGTGAAGTTCTTAGCAATCTCGTGAAAATACTAATTGAAGATGAGTCCAAGGTCAAGGAAAGAATTCAAAAATTGAGGATTGTCGAAGAAGACCAAGGTAAACCTGAAGAGAGTGATGAGGAAAGTAATCTTCCTCAAAAGCCCGTGAATCGCATTACTGAAAGTGACGCTCAAAGGTTACTAGCGCTAGAAGAGCACGACGCGGAAGCCTGCAGGCTTGTAACGTTGGTCTATACCAAATTAATGATGCTTGGTAAAAGAAGCCAGGGTATTAAAGAAGCCAGATCAATCTTTAAGCAGGCAAGAGATGATTTCAAGAATATTGGATTTGAATTGTATGTGGAGAATGCGTTGATGGAATATTATTCAGATAAACAAAAGACTGCTGACAAGGTTTTCAAGCTTGGAATGAAAACATATTCTAGAAACGGAGACTTTTTAATGGCTTATCTTGACTACTTGATCTTGACCAATTCTATTGAGGAAATCAAGGTCTTCTTTGAAAGTGCAGTTACCGGCTTATTAAAAGAAATAACCTCCGATCGTGAAGATCTTCAGAAACAACTTGACTTATATCAACAAAAGATCAAGCCAAGAAGTATCCAACGCAATGAAGAGTTTATGAAAAAGATCATCAAAAGGTACATAAAATTTGCCACTAACTACCTTGACATTGATACTGTTAGATCGTTGGAAAGCAGATTCGAACAATTCTTCCCCGAAGATGACCCATTGATTTTATTCTCTGATAGATACAAAGACTTTGATTTGGATGTCATTAAAAAGTATGATTTGGTTGCAGATGAAGTGACAGAAGTCCAAGCTCCCAAGAAAAAGAGAAAGGTAGCGTTCCGAGATGAAATTGATGTGCTCGAGCCCATGGAAATTGATGAACCTGCACCAGTAATTGAGAGTCACGGATTTGTTCGGAATAATATTTATAACTTGCTACAGAAATTGCCTAATGCTGGCTTTTTTGGACCTCCTCTGGAACATGTATTCAACTCTTCGAAATTGGTGGAGTTGTTTAGCAACATCCCAGATGTTGAGACTCGATAGAAAATAAACGCTTGTGATGATAGATTATTGTAGAATTAGCAGAAAAACGTACAGATTGCGAAAATTCGACTTATCTGTTTGTGGCAGCCACCACCAATGATACCATTCTACGCTCCCATTGTGGCATTAGTGGGATTTAATGTCGTGAACTACTTCTATACCCTCAACTTTCAATATTCTTTTCCATTAGTTGATGTAATTAGATTACTAAAGGATTTTGAGGAAATTCCTACCTCCTCTTATGATACCGTTCGTCACCTCAACTTCACTTTAGACAATAATTTACTATACGGAACTCTTCAAAATATCTATGTCCTTCGAGAGGAAGACTTTTTGGCAACGGAGGAAAGTACCATATCCATTGAGCCTATCTTAGAGTGGTCACCTCAATCTCTACGGCTTACATTAAAAGAAGGATTATTCAACTTTAGTTCACAAACATCTTACGTGGAACAAACCAGGATCAGCCATGTGATCCAACTTGATATACCCAATTCTTACTTTGACTTGACATATAATTCAGAAACGAGTGTGATGACCCAGCACTTCATTCGGCAATACATTTACACTCTTTTTTCTGATCCGAGTTTCTTGCCTTCAGAATATGGAGTTGATCAATTGCTAAGGCCCTTTCACGTTTCCAGAATAATCAACTTGACATTTCTTATTTCTTCAGCTGGTGTCATTATCAGTCAAGTCATATTGAAAACCATTTCATCCAAGGCAAACCATATCTTCCAGGTTGGTAGCTTTGTTACATTCGGTATGTTCCTCTTCGCCACCACTATACTTTCATGTATGAAATTGGTGGTATCAGTTATAATCGATTGTCAATTTCCCAGTCTCCGGTCACACTTGATTTCTGTGTACTGCCTTTGCCAGTTTTGCATGATGATTGGATTCGCAACCATTTATGGTCGCGGTTTTTGGCATCATCGTAATTACTTGGAATGCACCAGCACTCATTCCATGTCCACCGACGTCAAAATGTCGACCATGGGGTCAGTGAGAAAGTCTCGACTGCTTTCCGAGATTCCCATTCTCCTGAGAGAAGAAACGGGCTATCCGAGGAATCCTTATACTACCCCTACATCATTCAGTTTTCCTTTAAGAGAAAGTACTTTCATGTCACGATTTAAAGAAGAGTCGTTAAGTGTTTAGTATATACAAGTAAGCTATGCAGAGTTTTCGTCAAGAAAGATATTGATTCTCTCGATTTCTGAAGGTTTGAATGCCCATTTGTCAAGTATGTCAAGAAGAAGAAAAAATTCGTGAGGTTCTAACAGCCGCACAATTTTTTTTCGCAAGTCGGGACGAATTTTGGGTACCAAGTCAGTATTCATGCCTGGCCCAATAGCACCGAAGGCTTCTTCAACCGGTTGTAACGACCGGAACATGAGTCCTTCAAGCATGTATTCAAGAAGGGAAATGTCGAGATCAGGGATATGTTTTGGAACCACTTCCACAATTGCAAACGAGCCATGAGTGGGGGCAATTGCTCTTCTAGGCAATAGAAGTGGTTGGTGCTTGAAGAGAGTATTGGGATCATATCCATCTCCTTCAGGGATGGGAGAATAATCCCTTACTGGTTCAGTAATGGCTATGAGTCTTGTGTCGGTGAAAATGCTTTGCTTTACGGCAGACTTATTCCTCTTTCTAAAGCCTGGTCCTGACAAAAACCTAATGGCGGTATTTTCAGGAATAACACAAATCATTCGAACCCTTCCATACTTCTGTACCCAGTTTTTGTATGCTGAACACATAACCCACTGTGCGAAGAGCGATTCACCAAAAGAGGGAGTAAGATTGCCCAAGATTAAAAGTTCATCATGCACGCTCTCACGAGGTTTGAACTTTGGCTCGAGGACTTTGTCTTTGAACAATTTGGAGTATGTGTCCCACGAGTAACCAGAGTATGGTAAAAGCTGATAATTCTCCCGATTTCCGGTAGTCTCTTGAAGAATATTCAAGCGACGATTCCACTGGTCGACGTACACATTCGTATTTTCAATGATAAGATGATTTCGAGGTTTCAACGTGTAGTTGATCATGGATGATAGTAAACCAACGGTGGGATGAACATCAAGAATATCAACGCATCCCGGCTTATACTTTGAACTTAGGTCAAGACGGTCAATTATTGCTTGACACCATTCACCAGAGATGACATTTTTGAAACCATAGGAAAATTTGGGAAGCACCACCTTTTTATAATGACTAGCTAACGCCGGATTAAAACCTTTGAGGCTGTTGAGCAGCATATGGTGAGGAAAAAAATGGAAGCATCGCGAATTGAGTATCGCGAACATGGAGTTACATATATGGGGTACCAGCCAGAGTATTTCGGTGATTTCTCCAGAATGCTGGGCAGCTACTTGGTTGTTGATGCAACATAATGTCAAGTTTACCATTGTGGCATCGTGCAATACCAATTTAACTAGCACTAATCGGTTACCACTTTTAATCGATGGCAAAACCAAGGTGGAAGGGTATGATAGAATCAGCGCTTACATTAAACCTGAAGTCGACGATGAACTACTAGATATCGGGCTCATTCTGTGGATCAACACAAAGCTACAATACATCCATCAGTACAATATCTACATCAACACCCAGAATTATGAGCAATATACCCGTAAGCTCTTTCAGAATTACTTTCCGTTTCCAATGATGTACAACCAGCCATTGAAATTCTACCACAATGCTCAGGAGCAGGTTAAGATCTTAGGTCTTAATGCCAATAAAGTCGGGTTCTTCAGTATGAGTGGAAACTTTGAAGAGCCTATACCCAGTACCGAACTCTTGGGGGACGCGGAAGACGACGACAACGACGACGACGAAGCTGAAGCGGCCGTTAGCAGACTTCACGAGAAACTGCTCATTTCCAAGTCGAAGAAGAGAAGTGCTATAAGAGAGACCAAGAATACTCTCAAATGCTTAAACTTATTGGAGCAGTATTTTACCTACATTGGAGAACTTGTACACGAAGATCCTTTTGACCAGCTTTCTCCCGCAAAAATTCTCCTTCTTGCCTATATTCATTGCTTGACTTATCAAGAGCTTCCAGACTTGTTCATCGATCGGTTCTTATCGGTGAAATTCAAAAGTTTTGTCACCGATGCCAAAAGTGCAATTGACCAACTCGAAAGTAACATGGTTAATGTTGCATGGAGAAATCCTCAGGGACACGAAGTGCCCAGCTTGTGGAATGAACTCAAGTATTTGACAGGTTGGTGATGATAGTATTAGTGCGGGTAACAAAAAGATAGAGCTTCTCCATGGCTTTTTTCTGTTTTCAACCACTTTTCTTTTTAGAAAATTTAACATTTTGGTATTATTGTTATTGTAGGTTGGCAAATCAGCATAGTTTCATGGATATTATAGTCAGTATATCTAATGATGGATTTCGTTGCCAAAGATCAAAATGTTTGTGAAAGAGTATCTCGGGTCTGACATTTGGCCTGCGACTTTACTGCTCCTTCAACGAATAGACATTGTAGACAACGGGATTGAAGTATGCATTGCGGCGTTCATGATCACACTGCACTCGTAATAGATTCTGAAAAACAAGAAGTGTGAAGTTCGGTCGGTAGTATCGGAAAGCGCGACCGCGATTTTAGCCTTGATTTTTCCAACTCACAAACCAATCATGAAGTTCACCATACTCTTAGGTAGCGCAGTCATTATGACTGCTGTCCATGGTCTAGCAGCACCTGAAATCACACAAGCTCCAGGGCCAAGGATGAAATTTGAAAAAAGATACAAGGAAGTCGTCAAAAATAAAGATTATAAAAAGCTTCAACAAGATAAGAACATTATTGACAATGGCGGTGATCCTGATACTACCACAGAGGTAAAGTTGAAGCCCTGGCACAGAACTGTTTATGGAGACCAAGTGGAGCTTGTTCGCCCCACTGTGATTGCTGGAGTCACATTCAGCGCTCAACCTCCCACCACCACCAATGGACTTGAACCATGGATTTCTCTCGACAAAGCTGGATCTCCCAAGACTATCCACCCTAAGATGAAGAACGGACAGATCAAAAATGCATCACCAACCTATGGAACTTGGTTTGCAACAGCCACTACCAAAGTTTACACTAAGGAAGAGTTGGGTGCCGTCAACATGGATGACGAAGAAGTCTACCAGCACGTAGAATACATTCCTGAAGATCAAACCTACCAGTCATTAAACCCTCTCTTGAGATGCACTCCCGACTTTTACAAAAGTAAAGGAATGGCCAAGGATATCTCGTCAGAGCCTTTTTGTTTCCCCAGAGACAATGCGCCGTTGAAGGTCGATCACACCTACTTCATTACATGGTACTCAAAATTTTTTGACAATTCTGTGGAGAAGGTCAAGGTCCACTTCTCTTTTGTAAAGGAAAAGGCAATGCACAAGGGTATGAAGAGAGATGACGCAGAGGGTTCTAATAAAAAGCGGTCGGCAGTTATAGAGAAAGGAGGCAAACTTAGTGAGCTTTCGTTCTTTACGTCTGATTGGATTTCTAATGATCAAGGATACTTTCCAGTCACCATCCAGGATGAATGGGTGGGAAAGGAATTCGCCAAAAAGGTTTTGATTTCTATTCAGCCTGATTCCGTGGCCGATGAGGATTTTGTTCATATGGACAAGTACGTTGTGGTTGAAATTGCTCGTAAAGCCAAGGTTTCCAAGGGTCAAAACTTGGACTTGAAGGCATTGGAGGAGAAATGGAGACTTAAAGCTCTTAGGGGAGAAATGGAAATTGAAGAAGGTATTGATTATGAAAAGTATATGGTTATGCTTGCCATGCCAATGTGCGTTTCCATTGCTGCTTTATTAATGTACTTCTTTGTGTTCATTAATAAGAATAGCACTGATTTGAGTCACCTTAAAAGGAGAAGGTTTGCTGGTAAGAACACCACCCACAAGATGATTTCTTTAAAGAAAAAAAAGGATTATGATCCTTTGCCACGGTACCTGACTGATGTCAAGAAGGATTGAACAAGGCCCGCCATTATCGATGACACAAATAGATCTTAAGACAGTTGATACATTGTTGATCTTTATATAGCGTACCTGTTAGCTAATTATTATCTATGTAACCTCCAGGGTCTTAATGCGCATCGCAACTACCTGGTGACTACAAGCTTATTTATACCTGATCTTCTCACCAGTGAATATCAATAAAAAGAAACAACAAAATTCCTCCTTTTCATCAACCTTATCATGATAGACTATAAAGACAATGAAGGGTGGTACCTCACGTTGACGTCACTGATTCTATGTGTTTTTGGCTGTTTTATTATCTTCTCTGACAATATTTATCGGGCTTTGGTTCCAAAATCCATTTCTAAAAGGTACCCGTTCTCCATAGAACAGAACGTATCGTTTTTGAATGCATCCTTGGCGTTTAGTGCTGGGTGTTTGATTTTCACGTCTCTATATCGATTACTACCCGAGGCTCTTGAATATTTTTCGAAAGCCAGTGATCATGATAATACTGATAATCACCACGAGACTAAGCGGTGGCAAAGGCAACAACTCATAGTATATTACTTTACGGGTATAAGCATTTGTCTATTTCTAAACTATATTTTGCATATAATGACCAGTGAGTCGGTGGTTCACTGTGCACATGATAATGATTTGGAAGCGAACCCCCATCAAGAACATTCTCACTCTCATAGCACTCACGAAGAAACTTCCCACTCTCACAATACCCACGAAGAAACTTCCCATCCAGTTCACGAGGAAATCACTGTTCATGTAATCAACGAAATCTCGCCGTTGATACCTCAGAACCCAGGACAAGAGACTCGAAGAAAGAGTTACCTACATTTAATAACCCCGGATCATGATAACGTGGTGGGAGAATGTAAGGGGTACTCATCCGCTGAGCTTTGCTCACTACAAAGCGAGTCAGAAAATCTTCACCATTGTGAGTTCCCCAACATTGACGATACATTGGAAGCCCCTATTCTTGCTAGATCGATTCATTCAATTCATTCTCGTCATGAGGCCAAACCGAACACTGATCATTCTCAACATACCGACCACCACCACCACATCAATACCCCAGTATCGCGGCTACTTTTAATTGGAGTTCAAACAACGCTTGCAATTACTCTCCACAAGTTTCCCGAGGGCTTCATTACCTTCACCACCTCGCAAACCAACCCTACATTGGGATTCTCCATTTTTCTTTCGTTAGTTTTCCACAACATCACCGAAGGGTTCATGATGTGCTTACCGCTTTACTACTCATTTTCCGGTAAACCATGTGCGAAGCTCAAGGCCGTTTCCATTAGCGGAATCCTTGGTGGCGGCTCCCAACCCATTGGTGCTCTTGCGGGCTACTACTTTTTACGAAATGCCTCTCACGATGACATTGATCGCATAAACTATATTTTTGGGGTAACCCTTGCCATCACTAGTGGATTTTTATCGGTGATTGGTCTTTCTATGTATTCGGCTGCTTTATCGTTCAATGCTGGTTCTACCAATCGTATTATGAATTGGTGCTTGTTGGGCATGGTTTTGATTGGCGCCTGCTCTGTGTTATCGGAGTAGTGTGCATGGAATAGCAATACAAACAAAAAGAAACTTGCATGTCAGTTATCGGCACGTGATGTACACATCTTTACGCGTGACTCATAGGGGATGGCGTAATTCTCAGTCTCACCATCATCTATTTGCACGTTGTTACTCCCAGCTTTCTCACTCTCTCTACTACTACTTCAATTTTTTTCTTTAAAGATTTTGATATTAAATCACTATATTATCTTTACACTACATGATACTATAGTAATTACTTAACCTCAGATTTATTATTCAATATGATGGCCCACGAATTACCAACCTCTGCACTGAAGCAAAAACTGACATCTCCCCTGCCAGGTGCCAACAAGGCATCTGGCCCTAAGAAGAACAAACCATCCAAACAGGCCGACAGAAAGTTACCAAGCGGTGGCAAGGTCGATTTTGGTAATGGTTCGAATGCAAAGAAGTCTAAAAAGAAAGAGGATATCCCCCCTGCTGTTTTGCCTGATGGTTCCAAGCCTGATTTCTCTGGTGAGAATCGCAAATTTAACGACAAGCCAAAGAAGATTGCTGCAAAGAAAAAGACTACAACCTCTTTGCCAGGAGCAGCCGATAAGCCAACTTTCCGGGATGAAAAGTCCAAGAAATCGAAGAAGGAAGGAGAGGAAACTTATGCTGGTTCATCGTTTCACTCTTCACCAGCTGCTCTCAATCTTCCCAAACCATCGTTCAAGACTTCGTCTCCCAAGCCTACCGAACAAAGTGTTCAATCTCCCATTCAGCCGGTTGCTCCTCAGATGCAACAACCATTTATGACGTCTCCTAATCAAATGATGCATCCGGGAGCCATTCCCATGCCTTCCCAACCCGTTTATCCCCATATTTATGGTCAACCAGCATTTGCTCATCAAGCACCTCATCCAGGATATCCAGGAGTGCCTAGCCCATTTATGAATTTTAATTATCCTCATCCGGGAGCCATGGCTCCACCTTCGTTTGGCTATCCCAACATGCCACCGCCCCCGATTGCAAATCAACAACAGGGTCAACGCATTACATTCAATCAGTTGCTTGGTTCTCAGAACCATTAGAATCATGAGCTGCACGTTCTTTGATGAAGCTTTTGTTATTTTGTTTCAGATTGCTCGCTCTTGAAACCCCAGTGTCTCACATTTTATTTGTCACCACGACAACCTTGACGTTATGTCATTCCTACAAGTTTTTGAGGTTTATCTTCTCCTCTTTTTACTTAGATCTTTTTTTCTTTTTTTTTAACCCTTTTTTCTTTTTCTTTTTCTTTTTTTTTTCTTTCTTTTTACCTCTCCTGCTATTTATGAACATGTACAGTAGAGCTAAATCGTTGTTGTAGAGCCACAATTCAAACTTGAGAGTGCTTTTTTTTTGCGTGGCAAATTATGGGGGCCGAGTCGCTTACCTAATAGAGCTATTTTTGTTTTTCTGATCATACACCCTGACTCGTCTTTTCCTTCTATCACATTTTCCAACTTCTCCATTTCTTTCATCATGACTGGGAAGGAAATAAGAATTGTGTCATTATTGGTGCTTGACACCATTTTCTTCTTATTGGAAGCTATAATCGGTTACAGTGTGCACTCATTGGCATTAGTGGCGGACTCTTTTCATATGCTCAATGATATTATCTCCCTTTTCATTGCTTTATGGGCGGTTAGAGTCAAGAATAATAAACCAGCCGATGGAAATTACACTTACGGTTGGCAAAGAGCAGAGATATTGGGTGCTCTCATCAATGCTGTGTTCTTACTTGCATTATGTTTTACCATCTTGATTGAGGCCCTTCAAAGATTTTTCGAGCCTGTTGAAATCAAAAGTCCCAAATTGGTGTTGATAGTGGGAATCTCTGGGCTCGTTAGTAACCTTGTGGGATTGGTTCTTTTCCATGAACATGGTCACTCTCATGGGGGCGGTGGTAACTCACATTCCCACGAATCATCTGGTCATTCCCACTCTCATGATGAAAACCACGATGATCTAGAGGCCCATCCTGATGAACCTAATACTACTTCACCATATGGTACAGCCAGTAGAAACGATTCTTCTGCTAGTATTTCCGAATACTTCCCTGCCAATGTCGTACAGAGATACAATGAAACTGATGAGTTGCTCCCAAAAAAAGAAAAGCACGTCAAAAAGGGCAAATCTCTTAATATGGAAGGTGTTTTCTTACACGTGTTAGGTGATGCGTTAGGAAACATCGGAGTTATTTTCACGGCGTTGTTTATTTGGAAGACTGAGTACTCATGGAGATTTCTTAGCGATCCGTTGGTTTCGCTCATCATCACCATGATTATCTTTTCCAGTGCTTTACCATTATGTAAGAAATCAGCCAAGATTCTTCTCCAAGCAGTACCTCCACATGTTAACGCCAATCAGATCATTCAGGAAATAGTCAGTTTGGAAGGTGTCAAATCACTCCACGATTTTCATATTTGGAATCTTAATGAGGATATTCTCATTGCCTCGCTTCATGTTGCACTTGAGAATGAAAACAATGATGCACTTGACATGAAAGATTATGTGGAGGCGGTGAAGCAAGTCCGGGAAGTTCTCCATAACTTTGGCATTCATAGTGCCACTATTCAACCGGAGTTTTTAAGTTCCGATTGGATTGAAAACCATCATCTTAAACCGACATTGTATGGTTCGTCCAATAAACTTACTTGTACAGTTGATGATGCTGCCGACTGTGACCCCAACTGTCTCAATTAGTCGAGCATGTGCCAATTCTAGGGTGAATAATAATGCCATGGCGACATTGTACTTTTTGAGGTGAGTCCATGCAGATGGACTTTTTTGCCTAATGTTAGATGAAGCTGTTGGGACTAAATTTACAGGAGCATTTTATGCTCAGCGGCTGGGTGGCCGTCTTGCTCTCGGGTTCTGAGGATGGTGAAGTCGTAAAAAAAGGTTGAGCCCCTATTTGCAATTTATTGTTTGCTATTGTTGATGTCCTCCTTCTCAAGGTAGAGGTTAATTGTTGCATTTCCCGAATGCTGAAAGTATTTTACATAATTATACAATTTTCTGATTTAGGACCCTTTTCGCTGGCCATGATTTTGGAAAGCTTTTGATCAAAATTAATGGAATGACGCTTATTCAACGTACCGACTAAGCTGCGAGCCGATTTTTTCTTTGACATCTTTTTGCTAGTATAATCTTCAAAAGAATTAAGATATTGAAAGGCGTCATCCGAAGAAGTTTCATCGTCTTCGTCAATGTCATCAATGGTGCCAATTGTTTCCTTTTCGTTGATTGGCAGCTGTTCCACATGAGTTATAGAAGAACGGTCATCTGACAATGAAAGAACCAGGTCAAACAGTTTGGTGGAATCGTCGGTGGAAGTTTTATCCATGGAAATCACCGATGTTCTTCTTGTATGGGAAGGTTGAAGAGAAAATGAAGAGGATGATAATCTATGAGAATGAACCGGAATGGATGACGATAATCGGTTAGAAGTTTTGAGTTTGGTCAATAACACCTGGTTAGTGTCCAAACCTAAATTATTAAATGCAAATGTGTTGATCATGGGGATATCATAAGTAGGATCTAGGGATTGAACCAGGAGATTGGATGCTAAGTGATTCCAGAATTTAATCCATACTCTTTCAACTTCGGTGGAAAACTTACTTCTGCCAAGGACTTCCAATAAACTTAATATAAGACTCTCTCCAATGATGGTGTACTGGAAACTGTTGATGTCCCAAACTCGAGAATTAATCTTACTTAGACGAGCGGTTACTAATGCAGTGGCTTCAGAGTCCTTATTAAGATTATTACTGGTTAAGGTTATGAGTTGAATAATCGAGTCGGTTTGATAACTGGAGCGTATGAGTTGAACTTGGCGCTCTTCAATGTCACAATCTTGTAGAAGCATAGCCACATTATCATATTCAATGGGGAGGTTAAGCTTGATTTGATCTCTTAGGCAAGACTCATATTTTAAGATGTTCCCACATAATATTCTTTGAAAAGTATTCAAGTTTATCTGGGGATTCCTGGAGGAATCGGTAATTCGAGACCCACCATTTTTGTCGATTGCGGGTGTTAAATGTAATACACTCCAGATTCGTCTTATGGTTGATACCTCCGCCGACAGAAATGTCAGGTGACTGAAATGAGTTATAGGTTCCTTAAGAGGTATATTCACGTCGGCTAAGGATGGTTTCATGAAAGGTTTTGAATAGGCTAATTAAGGACAACAAGAAAGAACCAAAAAGGATGGGGAGGGGTGGTGGACGATGCAGATGGTGGAGAATCGTTCTTTATATTAAAAGCGAGAAAGTTGTCGAGTACAGTTCACTAGTTTGACAATAGATTGATATTTTTTTTCTTTATTTTAAGGCACTAGGATAAGGGCGGGCGAGGTTGTCGTTATTATAAATATGGTAAAAATCGAGGTTTTGCATTAGGTCTGTATGAGAAGTGCAGCGCGTCTCCTTTGTTGAATTTTGTGATACCGTTTAAATACGGTGCAGGAAGGTTTTAGTTCGCCTACAATGCAGAGTGCCTCCTTATTCCAGTGAAAATATCAAATACGTTTGGGATGAGAATACAATAAGGTGACGGAAAGAGGCAAAGCATAAATTGCCGGGCTCGATTTCTGAATATTCTACGTTTACAACAGCGTCCTTTTATGAACAGCAATTCTTCCCGATAAGGCAAAGAAGGCCCTGCCGCTTCGGTAGTGCTAGGTGGTTGATGTGACATGCAAGTGCCTAATTTATGGCGCGCATGATCGACCACCTCCCGATTAGGAAATTTGGTAGCTAATTACCACGTTGGGAAGGCACCATGGGCCTAAGGATCGTGAAACAGCCATTATTTCGTGCAAGCGAGGAGAACGAAATGGGAGAACGAAATGGAGGCGATGAGTAGATATGTGGGGAGGATGGGTGGTTATGGTTAGGCAAATGAGTGTAGAGGACGGATTGTTTTGGAAAGGTGGGTGAATGTAGGGATTGGTGGCTACAAAGATAAAGCGGCGGGAAGCCAAAGCAGAGTGTTATACACTTCGAAGTCAAAATCCAAAGGGGGTGCCACGCGACCACGGTCCCGTGATTGCAGCCTATTATGACCTACTGACAAGTTATCAGCGACCAGCTATTATAACAAACCTGAAATTATCCTATATGGTATACACTAAAGGCGTGGCATAGGTCAATATGCAGTGCACTGCACGCTATTGGGACCTTCCCACAAAACCTCCATGAAAGGTCAGTAGTATGGGTGAATGGGTGACCTTCATTCATAATTCACAAAAGAGAATTTTTTCTTTTCAATTTTTTCTTGAAATCAATTAGTTCTTGGCAAAAATGTCGTAAGGAACCGAGCTGATTTGATATTTGTTACCGCGCTTGGGTCTTTGGTCCATGGACGATCTTCTCTTGCTGAAGAAGGAGAATCCCGAAACTGTACTCTCGTTGCTGTGAATGGATGCCAAATCACACATCAGCGCATTAGCAAACAGTTGCTTGCGAGAAATCGATCTGTGAGGACCGGGAGTAGATGCTGGGTGATATCTGAAGGATGCAGGACGAGAAGCGGTGTTCTTGTTAGAAGTAGACATGGAAACGGTGGGTGCAATAGAAGCAGCAGTAGATGCATAATGGGTAGCTTCAAACGATGTCTTCTTCACAGGTGCAGGACTTGTCTTCTTACCGGAGAAGAAAGAACTGATCCTCTTTCTCAAAGATGGCTTCGAGTTTGAGGCCAAAGGCAATGGCTTGAATTTCTCCTTCACCACGTTATGAGAGGCTGAAGGTTTGGTCTTTGGCACCGAGAGAGAGTAGTTCGTATCCGAGACTGGGGAAAATGCATTCAACATGTCGAAGCAACTGTTGTCAGTGCTGGAGTTGAGAGAAACCTTACTACCCTTGAGCGACACTGGTGCCGACATAAAGTCATTGACAACAGCAGGCATTCTAGGAGGTTTCATCAACACATTTTCTGGATGGTTGAAACCAGACTCTTCAATTTCCTTACGAAGCACAAATGAACTTCTCATGAATCCAAGCGAAGCCCGTTGTCCAAATGCAGGTGTGGAACTAGAGTATGACTTGTTCATCATAAGTCTAGGGCTACCAGGAGCAGCAGCAGCACTGATAGGAGCAGCAGCCACGGGGGGCAATGGCTTCATCAACGAGATGTCACTCGTTTGAGAAGGTCTAGCTTGATGGCCCATTTGGAACTTGTCAAACATAGGCGAGTTACCAGCAGTTTCGGTTCCCGAACTGATGGACGACTTGTTGTCAGCATTGTGCAACGAGAGAGTGGAAGCTCCAGAGCTCACTTCATCGCTCGACTTGTCAATGGTTTCGTCGTACTTGGAGGAAGCATTGTCAGCATCAATGTCGGACTCGTCGTATCTAGAAGAAGCATCGCTTTCGTTTTCTTCAATGGGGGCCAAGCCTCGGATGCCGAAGCTAGAAGGGTCAAAAACCAGCTCCTTGGTATCCTTGGGGCTGGAAACGTTTGGCATGGAGAAGTCCATGGCGTCCTCGTCTTCCTCAAGTTCAATCTCGTTGCTGGCTTCTGAAAGCTTTCTTTGGTGTCTTCTTCTAGGGTCGAATCCAAAGCCCTTTTCGGTTTCCTCCTCGTCATCATCGGTAATGAGGTTGGATGGCTTGTCAAATCCCTTTCTCTGGCGGGTTGGGGTCATCTGCTGTAAGTCACTCAAGTCAACACTGGAGTTTCTTCTCGAAGAACGAGGAGTGATAACCGGCTCAGCAAGCTCTCCAAATGGTCTTCTTCTCACAGGACGAGGGTCAAAGACTTCATCGTCCTCAGTTTCCTCTTCCTTTATGGATGCTGGAGAGCTGGTGGACGAACTTCTTCTTTTGCGAGGGTCAAATGGCTCGGTGGGCGTGGCGGGGGCAGAGAGAGATGCCACAAAAGACGTGGTCAGCAGCATCGATTCTGGCACTTTAATCTCGAGGGGAGCTGCAGCAGCCAGGACGCTTCTGCGGAAACCACGGTATTTCTCATTCGTGGAAAGCTCAACTTGAATAGTGTTGGCAGCAATAGTGGGAGCCACAGGAGCTTCAGCCTCTTCCTCTTCAGCCTCAACTGGCTTCAATTCAGGTTTAGAGGGCTTCAATGGCATGATTGGCTCCAAATGTTCCTCCTCACTCTCAGAACTCTCTTTGATAGAGATTTTGCTGTAAATGGAGTCAACATCACTGTCCTCATCGTGCTGTAAGATGCAGTTGGCAAGATACACATACACCTTTATCCAAAGAGTTTCCATATCTGCGTTGAAGACTCCATTACCCAACCATTGACGGAATGTTTGGATCAAAGCAAGGCCCATGGGCTCCAAGTACTTCACTCCAACATTCACAATAGAAGGGTTATGTTCAATGAATTCTTCCATACACTGGTCAAGTGAAGGCACGTCTTCAATAAACATAACGGTGAAGCTTAACATCTCTTCAAACAACTTGGTTTGCTGGCGGACAACGTCATCTCCACTCAAAACTGCCTTGACATCAGGATTGGCGGCCATAAGGTTGTGGAATAATCTGGTGATGAACTCATCTTTGTGATACCGGTGGTTGGCTTGAATGTCACTCCAGGATTTTCTAATCCTGGAAACATCACTCCGTTTTAATATTAGCGAAGTCATCTGTGTTGGTATTATTGTAATTAAGAAAACAACCGGGAAATGGGGGGGGTATAATAGAACTCGACGTAGAGCACAAAAGTTGGGTATAAGTTTGAGGTAGTTAATTGGAATTATTTTGAATTTGGACGAGAATGGTACTTATAAGTGTTTGACGACACTAGAAAGTTCTTTTCTACTTCTGGGAACCATCAAAACTGCCTATTGGGGTAATTGGTGCAAATGGTTCTCCTCGCAATCACCTCCATGTTATTTCGCAGTGTGTAGATGGTCCCATTTGTTTCCCCAATTAGGAATTTATCCTGCACACACGCGCGATATCTTTACTCCTTCGGGCAATGGCCCATTTGACGCCCCTTGCCAACCCTTTACCTTTGACCCATTACTGAAAGCGGTATTTCTGAAGTTGGAGTTCCCCCGCCATGGCCCCAGTGTGATTTAGCACGTTTATTTACTAAAGTACATAACCTCGTAACAGAAATATTTTCATGGTCCACTTTCTATGCTGACAGAGTTGTTCTCTGTCGCTAGACTAGGTTGTTCGTCACCGGCAACCCATTGTTCAGCCTTCTCCAATTGCTCATTAAACACATTCGTTAGTTTGCTGATCATATCTAGAGACTCTTTGGCAAACACAAAGATTCGATCGTTGGTTTGTGTTCCAGTAGAACTGGACGCCGTTTGTTGAATTGCAGTAGGAAGCCTCAACACAATGTCTCGGATAGTAGATTTTAGTTCCATGGTGGGCTTGGCGTCTTCCATGTCGGACTTTTCTTCGTCCGCGGCATTGAGTGAAGATGGCTTAAAGTTTGATATCACGTGAATGATCTTCTTAACTGTGGTGATAATTTCTGTCTTGGTTTCTTGGGCCGCTTCATTTGAAGATTCGAGAGGTGAAGCGGGTGACACGGGTAGATCTGCATCCGTCACTTTCTTGAGAGATAGAGAGTCGTCAATTAAGGTTTCGGTTGAAAGGTGGTGACTGGCGGAGTCGTCGGGGTCCTGAGTGGACGACCCATGGTCCCGTTCTCTTTCGTGAATCTTTTCTTGAAGGTAAACAACTCTATTGCTGATATGATCATTGGCCAATTTCAAAATGTGTAAGCAAAACTGTAATCGTTTCTTGGTCTCATCGCGTCCGCTCTCTTCCTCTATCTTTCTTCGCTTCTTAGATGACTGTTCCATTTTTTTCTGTCTTGCATGCCGACTGTTCAAATTGTCTTCAATCTTATTGACCACTGGTATAGCAGCCTTTTCCACGAACTCCGCAGCGTAATTGAAGGAAGCATAGTTCCGTTTACTATTCTCATAATACTTCACCGCATTAGTGACCAACGGATGTTTAGTTACCTGGTTAACTTTGGCCACCAATGGATGTTCATGAGACGTATCATACATTACATCACTGGGCAGGGTAACTTCAGAGGTTCCAGTAGGAGGAGAAGGGGAAGGTTTTTTGGTTAATTGTGTTAACGCTTCAGCCGCGGACACCAACTCATCGTCTCGAGACTGTTTTCTACCTCCGATAACCCCTGTAGCCACGGTGGTCGTAGAGGCAGACTTCAATGTCCGAATGGGTGCTCTTTGTTTGGGAAAAGATCCCGATGCATCATAAACTGGGTCATATGGTGGAGGGGGGCTGTTGCTTCTGGAGTATGTTTCCTTTACACTCTCGGCTTGAGTTGATTTCATATCAACAGATAATTTCCGTTTAAACTGTCTACCGGTGGTCATTTTGATTCTTCAACCGTAAACGGGGCAAAACACTGATATTTGTATGGAGTATCTGGCCGGTGTTTCAAATAAGAAAAAATGGTATCGTACTATTTTAATGTGTGACTGATGCGCTCCAAAAGTTTGTGTGCACACGCCGTGCAACCATTTTCATGTGAAATAATTTCTCTACAAGCCTTTTTGGGATTCATTCCGTCCCACATACAATACAAGCCGAAAGTAGCCCGAAAATGATATCCCCTCTACAATCCAATTAAGATATCTTTTGACTGATAGCCATGCCATAGTGCGCTCCAAGCCTGATCTCTAATTTATTTTTCTGTTGGGAGGTACCCAACCCCTTCTATACTCGCTTTTTTACCCTTCACCATGTGAAGTTATCCGCCAATTTCATTTCCAGCCTCCATCTTGATGAAACTGTTGGTACCGTAGATAGACTCTTCCTCTTCGAACTTCTTCATGGAGATCCAGCCTCTACCCGCAACGTATATCCGCCGGAACTTTTTCTGGTCCAACCCCGTTTTCACCACATCTTTGTACTTGATCTGAGAACTCCCCGCCCCACTCTTCCCCTCCGAAACTGATTGCATGTGTTGTAAATTAGTATCAACCAAATTTAACAAATTGGAGATGTGGGTTTCAACCGTTCGATTGGAGGGAACTGATTGCGAAGAGTCGCTTTTCTTACGACCAAGATAACTCTTCAACGCATGCCTCCCTTCGGCTGTGGAGATATCAAACGACACCTTTTCGTACTGCGGAGAGCAGACTTCCACATTCTCCTTGGTATTGCAGCCAGTTGAGATCAGGCTCATGGATGTCTTAGGCCCCTCATTAATCTCCTGACACAAGCCGCCACTTTGATGACCCCGCTCGTTGATTCTCCCCGAGGTTTGGACCTTAGGAACAATTGCCACCGTAGTCACTGGAGCCACGAATGCTTTGAGGCGGTTGTGATCATTAGTCAAACCAAGCAAGTTTTCACTCAAAATCTGTACCTCCTGCTTAAGAGATTTCACGAATGCTATTTGGTCACGGATGGCGCTTACTTCAGCCTTGTTGGCTCGTGCGTGGTCCGACATTTTGGTTGCAGATTCCGTGCATTGCTCGGAAATCTCTTCCATCTGCCTCTGTAGATGCTGAGATGCCAGATGAATTTCAATCATTTCATGATGCCGAAAGGTAATGGCAATTATTGAGTGTAGGCAAATAAATGCTTGAAGACATATGCTTACCAACACACCCACCCCTACCCACAACTTCGTGCCCCCGTTGGGAGTGCTTGCAATTATATGGGCCAAGATGTCTGCTTGATGGAAACATTGCTGGACATCAAGAAGTAGAGTGATCTCGGGTCCTCGGAGAGTGATTTGATCAAGGCAACTGCTATTAGTTACGAACTGACAATGAAAATTATCGATACGAACCGTTCAAGTTGAATATACGACACTGGCGGCAACTCCGTGTAAATTTCTTTCTCCAATTCCAGCTTATATTGGCTGAGGCATTCAAGTCCATCAAAAATATCCAGACACTCAACGAGTCCAGCGAATGACGGCAGCCTTGTGAGATTGAACTTTGCCGCCGCCGACGACGCTGACCATTGGTGGGAGTATACTTGATACATCAAAATCGAGGGTAAGAGAATGACCGCCATCAATGTGATTGGTGGAAAATGACTCAATACCTTCGATGCCTGACGATAATAACCATAAATGGCTTGATGGTTCATGATGAGTGATGTTGGGTGGTGATCATGCGTGGTTTTTGCAACCCATAGGAGAATGGAGCGCGCACGACTATGTGATCACGGTTCCGCGAGTGGTGGTGATCCGCCAAGCCTCCGCAGACGGCGATATTTATAATCTGTTAGAATTTAGAATTGGCAGTGTATTTTCCAGCAATTCTACATCAATACTTCATCACATCATGACTCACTCAGATCCCAACGTACAACCCAAAGTACCCGATGGTTGGGTTGCTAAGTTTGACGATAAGTATAAGACTTGGTTCTACGTTGACAAACTGACGAAGAAATCTCAATGGGAAGCACCATCTGGAACAACGTTCGGAGACTCCGAGCCATCCGCTCCTGACGGCCCTCCACCGTACACTCCTTCATCTTCATCACCAAGCCAACCACAATCTCAACAGCTGAGAGGATTTTTAAGTGGTCATCTGGGTGGTTTTCAACAAGGAGGCTATCCATCACAGGGAGGCTACGGCGGATACCCTCAACAAGGAGGCTTCCCTCCACAGGGAGGCTACGGAGGCTATCCTCAACAAGGAGGCTTCCCTCCACAGGGTGGCTACGGAGGCTACCCTCAACAAGGAGGATATCCTCAACAAGGATATGGCGGTTACGCCCAGCAGCAACAATATGGACAAAAGAAGTCTAAAATGGGCGGAATGCTCCCAGGGTTGGCCATGGGAGCGGGGGCTGGTATTCTTGGAGCCATGGCCTTTGATGCCTATGAAGATCACGAACAGAGTGAAGCCTACCAAGAAGGCTACATGGACGGAGATCAAGGTGGCGACTATGGTGGTGGAGATGACTTCGGCGGCGACTTCTAATTTATTTATATAGCGATTGCAATAGATACCACTGGGTGGTGTGAAAGGAGTGGGCAGTAAGGAAAAATGGGTCACGCGCCGATCACGTGCGGTGCTTTCTCAGGCAACCAACCAAATGGTGAGAAAAGTTCATTACGAAAAAACAAAAATACTATAACCAGGCTATGAGATTCACTAGAGTGTTAAGACAGGCCGAAGAAGTGCTTGTTAGAGCTGCTTCCGGTAACCCCACTGGTATTGCTGGATTGTATCAACATCCCAATCCAAGACCTGCATTAATTTCTTTGTATAAGCATACTTTGAAGGTTTTAGATCAAAAATATCCAGCAGAATCAGTCTACAAGCAATCTGTGGAAGCCCTCACCAAGAATAGATTAAGCATTGTGGAGAACAATGAGATCACTGAAAATATCGAAGGTAAAATTGGAGGTGGTTTGATTGAAGAAATTCTTATCCAGGCTCATGAGGAATTACAATTAGCTAACGAGATGGCCGAATTAAAGGTTTGGGAAGAGTTGGAGGAGAAACCTTTGGATGACCAGTGGGTTTACTTTGGCAAGAGGATTTAACGAGAGGCATATGACGATGTATATATTAGACCATACATTATTTATTAAATAACATCATTAGTTTGTGGGATGTAGAGGCACTTCACACAAGATTGGGAATGGATGAATTGGAGGCAGGTAAAACCCATAGGAATGATACGGTTTTTCTAGTCAAACTAACACATTGTAATTTTGTTACATAACAGAACACTACTTGGTACACATTAACAGCAATTGTTCTTGGCACCAGCACCACCGCCACCAATCTCAATGCCACCATTGGCAGTCTCAGGCTTATCATCAACATGCTTATCTTGAATGATTCCAGCCAATTCATAAAAGATGGCCTCCACATTCTCATTGGTCTTAGCACTTGCTTCCAAGAAAGGAATGTTCAACTTGTCAGCAAGAGCTTGTCCTTGTTCCTTGGAAACCTGTCTACTTTCTTCGTCATCAGACTTGTTACCTACCAAGAAAATTTGAGCATCTTCATTAGCATGTTGAGTCACCGTCTGGAACCAATTCTCAACATTTTCAAAGGTTCTGGAGTCAGTGACATCATAAATCAACACGATTCCCATGGCTCCACGATAGTAGGCAGTCGTAATGGTTCTGAAACGCTCTTGGCCAGCAGTATCCCAAACTTGTAATTTGATTTTCTTGCCTTTGCTTTCAATAAGTCTAATCTTGAAATCAATTCCAATGGTAGTGATGAAAGATGGGTTGAACTTATCTTCCACAAATCTTAACAATAAACATGATTTTCCAACACCAGAATCTCCAACCAACAACAACTTCATGATCATATCATATGATCTAGATGGGGCTCTGCCACTCATGATAAGTCCAGGATATTTGAAATACGCGTGGATTCCGAGGGATAAATTTTAGACAAATGAAATTACAATTCCACTCGACTAACTAGATGGTCGATAATGCTTTCCAGTGATTATATTCGGAAACAACCGGATGGTCTGGGACTTGTGGGGTTGAAAAATGAAGGAAGCGGATAAATTACCAAATTAATTTGTTCGTGTTCTCACTTAAAGGCAAACTTTATCCAGTATGTGTTCATTTGTCGGAGAAGTGCGCATACCAGAATTTCCCGCCAGCCGTTAAATACCATAATGAAGCACCATCAATTTACAGAGACAATTGTTATATCGTAAATATCACCAAAGCTATTGAAAGCGCCAGTTGGTCTATCAAAGGAACACCTCGGCGTTGATTTCAACCGAAGATGCCGCATAAGGAATATCAAAGTATTTTAAAACTTCAGGGTGCAAAACTCCAATGTGTCCAATATGCTTAAAGTCTTTACCAGTGGCAGGACGGAAGAACACCTTGGCTCCACGACCAGGGAAAAAGGTGGTGTTTTCCTTATCTTCCTCAATCCAGTAACCTCTACCCTTTTGTTCCTTAGGGTTTTCCAACCAATTGGTTCTGAGAGTTTGCATCATCTTACCCAATAAACCTTGAACAAGTTCAAATCCAGAAGTCTTACCGGCATAGATGGCTGACCAGTTTCTTTGGTTGAAAGCACCTCTTTCAAGCTCAGGGTTTTTGAGCACAACATCTCCACACTCGAAAACTCTAATTGGAAGTGAGTGCTTTCTATTTTCCTTGATGGTCTTGAGAATACCTGGAAGTAAAGTGGTTCTCACAACTTGATATTCAATAGTCTTGGGGTTTTCCAATTTCACCGCTTGGGTACCATCGTCTTGCTGTCTCAAGAACTTGAAGTTTTCGTCATGCGAACAAAGGGTCAAAGGAAGAACTTCCGAGTATCCTGATTGCGAGGAGGCCAATCTCAAGATATCAGCAACTTTATTGATAGGCAATGGAGCAGCCACCAATGCATCACTCTGAGCCTTGGTCTTCACCAAATTATTGAAACCATAAGCAATACCGACATCTTCCATTATATCACATTGATGAAGAATATCGGGTCTGGTGATGGGGATCTCAACATCAAGAATTTTATCATCTCTTGGGGTGGCTTGTAAAGACATTTTCTTTAATAATTTAGCAATCTCTTCACCGGACAACTTCAATCCCAAACACGAGTTGATGTAGTCAATCTCGGCTTCGACCTTTCTAGGAGCAACATTGGGAGTAGCTCTACATTGAGAGTTGTGTTTGGAAACGATCTTCACTGGCTCGATTTCAAATGGAGTCTTGGAGTAAGCGGAGAACATAGCCACCATTTGGTTAATGACAATTTCCGTTTTGGTTCTATCTGTTCCGGTAACTTCAATGAAAATGTTCTTGGTGTGTAAGGTAATCTTAGAGTGGTTGGAGTTGATAATGGGTGGAAGGGAACACACAGTACGGTTGGCATCGAAAATCACAGGATAAACTGGGGAATCACGAATGATGTGAAGATACTTACCCAAGTTCTTATCATTTTCGTAGAATTCCATTAATTCGTCACCATTCATCACCTTTTCCTGATTCAAAGGAGCAAACTTGATGTCCTTGGGGGATAATGCTTCATAGGTGAATGGAGGGGTTAATGTATCATAATCATGAGTACCAATGGCCACCAAAGTTCTATTACGACACAAGTTGGTGTGTAACTTGTCCTGTAATGAGATAAAAGATTCATACTTTCTTTCGTCAAATGTCACTCCTTTAAGAATAGCAGCAGCAGCATAAGGACGGATATTCTGAGTACTTTCTTTGATGGTCAATGATGTAACGGGGACTTCCGGCTTCAAGGTGAACTTGGCAGCGTCTTTCCTGTCTAAGAACTCGTTCAATGCTTGAGCAATACCTTCAATACACAACATATCATATCTGTTGGCGGGGATCTCAATCTTCAATTGAGGTCTTTCGTCTCCTCGACATTCTTCGGTGGTATCTTCATCTAATTCAATTCCAAAGTCGAAACACAACTCATCAAATTCTTGCGTGGTATACTCTTTGCCAAGAAGTTCGTACAAATCAGCTTTGTCCACGGGGATAGTTGGCATGGTAGGATGTTGGTGCTTGTTAAATTTTTAAAATTTTCACTCGGACTCAAAATTACGCACTTGACTCATGGCGATTGTACTACTATTTAGTTAAAGTAGGTGATACGGGCGAGGTAGTTTTCTCACCATCCTGTGCCTTGGCCCGTGTATCGTCCTTGGCCACAGCTGGATGAGATACCTCTTCTATAATGTTTTCACCATGTGCAGTTGGTTCGCTGGCAACCTCCTTGATCTTATTGACTTCGTGCGAGAGGGCCTCTAAGTCAAAAATGGGGCCATCGGCTGATTCGTCATATTCTTCAACCGAAGTACCCTCCTTAGGTTTCTCATCGTAGTAGTCCCACCATTCTTTGGGTTTTGGCTTGAACCAGTCTTTCCATGTTTTTTTATCATCTTTCTCATTCATCATCTTATTCTTGGCCTCGTCAAATTCATTAATGAGCTTCCGTTGACGTTCCGTTTGTTCAGGATCAGGCTCCTCGATTTCCATGAACTCCTCACTCAATATCTCCCAGTCCAATCGTTTGAGAACTTTTGGGATGGCTTTACGATATGACATATGTCCTTCCACAAGGTCGGTGCAATCAATGTTTTCCACGCCATTGACCCCTTCAATAGGTGAGAGACCTGCCACCGTGCTTATTCCGCCTCCTGTAGCACGGAATAAATATCCAAGCACCCAGTCCTTCCTGCTGTAACCATTGACAAAGCGACCGCTGACCACCGACCGCGCAAGGATGATTTGATCATGCTTGACGGTGATGGGATTACCGAGAAGGATGACATCCTCAATTAGCCCATAGCCTCCTCTTTTAGCTAACTCGACTAAGCAACAATAGATTACCCGGGATCCGAGCGAAAACCCCACCAAGGTGATCGGCCGCACTCCCATGTTTCCCGAGATGAGGGTATCTGCCAAAATCTTACCAGCCTTCCATGCCCGGTCGAGAGAGACGTTCCAGGGGTTGTCCAATAAGTAAGAGAGCTTCGAAAGAGCCATGGGTAATTGAATGGCAGCCATGAGCGAAGTGAGAATGGTCGCTCCAAGGATTTGCTGGATCGACGTAGTCAAAGCCTCTGACGCCAAAATTCCAATAGTTTGTCCCATCGATTGCAACATTTCTGGTTCCCACAATAGTGAGAATAAGTCGCCCATCACAGGGTCCACGGTGGAGAAAGGTAATCTCACATCATCCGCATTACCGATCATCCATCCACTCACAGTAATAATTAGGTTGGTGCGCTTGTTATTGTGTAGAGGTTTGAATTCAAAGGTGTTAACTTCTCCTGCACGACGAGCACCTGCTTTATTTCCCACTCTGGCTCCCGTCAATATTCCTCCTGTGGTGATAATGGCACTACCGCCCACTCCCGCCAAGAAACCACTGGTTCCTCCAATTCCCACTGTCGTAAGCCCAGCTGCGATACCAGCGCCAATGACGGGAGCAAGGAGACCTGCAGAAAGACCGATGGCGATGGAACCCCCAAGAGTAGCGAGGCCAATATACGCTAGACGGGTCTTTTTGTTTTGTCTTATGTGCTTTTGAATAAACAGTCGGTCATTCAAAAGTTCATCTCTATTCTCAATGGTCTTGTTGGAGGTGTCTAACTCGAGCGATTCGATTAAACGCCTCTCAAACTGGTGGATGGCAAAGTTACTTATGTTCAAGTACTGAGAAAATCGAACTAGAAGAGTTCGAGACCGTGCATCATAGTAGCCATCACTTAATAACAACAAGAACAAATCGCAGATGATAACCCACCGGAGATCGAAGTCTTTGGTAGGGGCAGGTCCAGCTGTCTCCATCAAACTTGTACTAAGGTCATTGACTTCAAGGCCGTGGATACTTAGGTTCTCGATCATCTTCTGCTCCTCTTTGTTGAGATCCATATGCTCATATAACTTTGACATGATATACATTGTCCAGTTAGCAAAATTCTTCTGACTCACATTGAGGTACTTGGATAGTGATTTGCTCGGTCTGTTCACTAGCTTGGCTAATTCTGTGGCCATATCCACCGCTATAAGCTTCGCGATACCGACGTATGCAAATCTTTGTGCCTCAGTTAGCATCCCCTTGGTGCCCGCAAGGGTCTCATCTGAGTCTATATTATCGTCTTGTTCATAGTCACTATCATCGCTGTCAGCGTTGTGTTTGGAAAGTGGATCATCCTTCTTTTGTATAGCAAACAAGAAGTCGGTTTCCTTGTTTAGCTGAGAGTACTTGACAATTTGTTCTTCGGTGTCAATCTTGGTGTACGCCTGGACGTCACTGAACGAGGTCAATCTGAAATCAGAGGAGAACTCAAGCTCTCCTCTGTCGTTATAGTAGTCGAACGAAGAGATTTTCTTCATATTCTTCCATGCGGCGGTTTTATCGTTAAAGAAATCATCATTGTCATCCACTTTCAACTCAATTTCAGGGTGGGGAGGCTGAAGTACTTCCTCCAGTAAGCGAGGAGCAATTTGCTTTTCTTCCCCTTCGTTGTCCTTAGTGCTGAAATCAAATTCCACGTAACTCGTTTCGGGAGTTTCTGACGTGGTCAACTCTTCGTCTTTGACAGGAAGGTCGGGTAAGCTGGGAAGATGGGACACGCTGGTACGAGAGCCAAACTCTCGTGTCAGTCTTCTAGATACAATCACATCGCTGAACGACAGGTTGAGAGAGTCTTCGGTTGGAGTACGAGGGGCATCCATGGTAGCATGGAGCAATGTAAAGAAAGTCAGGTACGGTTTGCGATTTTAACAATCCGCGCACTACAAGCCATATGTATGCAACATGGTTTTACTCAGACGATAATCAGCCAATGGCCTTCGTAGAGTCCAGGAATATGTTGCCTCGAATCATGGTGGCCGAGCTCAACAGTTGTCCACCGAAATGGACAAACGGAGCTCAAAGCCGATCCAGTTAATCTACAATCCGTCGACGGAGCTCTCTGTCTAAACACGAATTAAATCGCTTCACCAAGCTCCAGTGATATCCTATAGCAGTCGCTCAACTCCCGAAGGAGGACCAACCGTCAATGGAAATCACAACTTGACATTTACAACACCCAAGGCATCGTAAAACCAAGCGGCTTGATATTGGACTTGCTTCACGAGCGCCGAACTGCTAAGGAAAGTGGCTACAGCCTCGTCTGGATAACCGAAGTTTAATCCAAACGCATGCTGAGTACCCACCTTAACACAGATTGATGATAAAGTATAAAGAAGAAAAAACTGAATTTAGGTGCGGGCCATCGCATTTATATATGGTGATGAAAAAATCGATGTTACCCGCACGCACATCACCTCCATCACCACCACCATGAGTGCCAACGACCAAATTCCGTTTGCCACAGAGTGGTCCTTGGTCCCGACAAAAGTCGTCGACCTATTCCAGGACTGCTTTAAGTTTATTCTCATGTCTCCAGATCTTGACGAATTCATCCAAGCCGTCAAAGGCAATCTTTTTAACAGAGACTACTTGACAGCATTTGATCTGGATGACAAGCGATTTGCCTATGCCCTGAGATGGTCTCCCGCCCGAGCTCTTTCATACTCGTCACTTTTTGCATCACTCAAACCCATCCGAGACTTCTTGGCTGAGCCTGACTGCCAGAAACGGGTGCTCTGCGTGGGAGGAGGAGCCGCAGCGGAGCTTGTGGCACTTGGTGCGGTGTTTTGTAAGTTCAAACGTGACTATCCTGTTTCGGGCTCAAACTTGCTAATGGAAGTAGTCGACATTGCTGACTGGGGCACCGTGGTGTCGTCATTGACTAATTGCATGCAATCTAACTGGCTTTATGACCGCACTAAGCTACATGCCAATTTCATCCACAAGGATATTCTCAAATCCAACGCTGCCGAGCTAGAACTAGCACAGCTTGGTCTCATAACCCTTCTCTTCACTACCAACGAGTTATTCACCGAGAAGCGAACAGAAACCATTCGGTTTCTTCAATCGCTCAATGCTAACTGTCGCCCTGGAACCCTCCTTCTCATTGCCGAGAGTGCTGGCTCATATTCTCACATAACAGTGGGTACCAAGAAGTTTCCGGTGCAGTTTCTAGTTGACACCGTGTTGGTGGGTAAACCAGGCCTGGATTCGGGTGCTTGGCTGATAATGCAGCAGTCTGAAAGCTGCTGGTACCGAATCGACCCAAAAAAGGTTTCATACCCCATGAAACTAGAAAACATGCGTTTTTTTTACCGTTTGTACCAAAAGAAGTAATCTTTGTATTATATATCCATGCATACCGTTGCATCTGCTTTCAGCTAGATCTTCAATTTGGCAATTTGCTCGTCAAGTTCTTCCTCTGCCTCGGGAGGTGGAGCAGGGTCCTCGGCATCCTTAATTTTAGTGGCAAGATCTTGCGATTCATCCTCGGCTGATTTTGGTTCTGGGGTCTGCTCCGATGTCTTCTGTGACTCCAGCGACTCCAGTTGCTGCTGGTGCTTCCTCTTCTCCTCAAACTTCACCGTCTCCTCGTCGATGAGCTCATCAAGATCCTTCTTCCACCCTAGCAAGTCAGCAATCTTGTCGGCTGTCTCATCGCAGTCATTGAGAGCCACTATATCGTTCTTGCGGCCGGCTTTGAAGTCTCCCACAATCTCCCGGTTGACCAAAAGTCGAATGGCGCTCTCTGGTACCTCCCCTGGAAGTGCTGCAAACGGGTAAACCGTCAACGAGGAGCCAGCTACGATGGCCACCTCAACGTCATCAGCATCTTTATCCCATTGGTTGAAGAAGCGGGACGGGAGTCCTTCCCCAAAGAAAACAATATCGGGTTTCACATAGCCCTGGCACTTATGACATCTGGCGATCTTGTCGGGGCCAAAAATATTCTTCTTGAATTCTTCAGAGGACATTCCTTCAGAGCAGTCGATACAATGGTTATTGGCAAACAGCCCGTGTGCCTCGACAACATACTCGGCTTCGACCCCGGCCAACCGCTCAAGTGTATCGATGTTCTGGGTGTACACTCGTTTCAACAATCCCTTATCTTGAAACAACCGCATCAAAAAATGGAACTTGGATGGCACAAAGTTTCCCGGATATAGCTCATGAGCCAACGTGTAAAAGGCATGTGGAGAATTTTTGAAGTAATCAATGTCAAACACTGCTTCCGGATAAGGGAGATTCAATTTCTGAAGATTGGCATAAAGCCCAGTTTTGGGGCTTCGGAAGTCGGGAATTCCACAGCTTGTCGAGATGCCTGCTCCAATAAAGAAAGTCACGGGCTTTTCATCCCTAATAGCATTAATTAGAGGCGTCAAGTCTTTGTTCATGGTTGGTTTGCTCCAAAGACTCAGCAACATATTTGGTGCGACCTAAGATTTAAATTTTCAACTGACTAGTCACTCATGAAGCAACGCATTAGTGCATTAGATTTGCAGATTCTCACTCGAGAGCTTAACCAGCAAGTGGTAAATCATCGCTTACAAAACATTTACAATGTTGCATCGTCGGCCCGGCAGTTTCTTTTCAAGTTTTCGGTGCCCGACTCCAAGAAAGTGGTTGTGCTCGATTGTGGCAATAAGATTCATCTTACTGATTTCGACAGGCCCACCACCCAGGCGCCTTCTAATTTCGTCACCAAGCTTCGGAAGCACTTGAAAACTCGGCGGCTATCACGAATTTCTCAGGTTGGCAACGACAGAGTGTTGGTGTTAGAGTTCAGCGATGGCTTATACTATCTTGTCCTCGAGTTTTTCAGTGCTGGAAACATTCTTTTGTTGGACAGCGACCGCAAGATCCTTTCTCTTCAGAGAATGGTTAATGACAAAGGGGACAATGACCGCTATGCGGTGAATGAAGAGTACAAAATGTTCGACGATAGCGTGTTTGATGACTTCCAATATCAAAGAAGACATTACTCGGACGACGAGGTTGAACAATGGATCTTGACCCATAAACAGGCTCTTACCAACCCCTCACTCAAGAAACGCAAGGTGTACTCGATCCACAAGCTCTTGTTTGTAAATGTAAGTCATCTCTCCAGCGATTTGATTCAAACGTGCTTGATTCGTGAGGGCATCAACAGCTCCGAAAGCTCCATGAACTTTGAAGGTCGAGATCTCTCGGGTGTCATCAAAGCGCTCAAAAATGCTGAATCGGAATACATTGCCCTCATCACTAATCCCGAGGGGCCGGTGGGCTACATCATCTCCAAGAAGAATCCATTGTACAATGCAGAGGACGAAAATGATGACTTGGAGTATGTTTTCGACGAATTCCTTCCTTTCAAGCCGATTCGCGACGAGAAAACATACCGCATCACTAGTATTGGTGGCTACAATAAGACGCTAGATACCTTTTTCTCCACTCTTGAGTCAACCAAATATGCTCTTCGCATCGAGCAGCAGAAGCTGCAAGCGTCCAAACGATTGGAATACGCCCGAATGGAAAGAGACAAGCAAGTCCAGTCGCTAATTGACCAACAAGAAAACAATTCTAAGAAAGGTGACACCATTATGTATTTTGCATCTTTGGTGGAGGAGTGCAAGGAGCTTGTACAAAAATACATTGACCAGCAAATGGACTGGACGAACATCGAGAGCATCCTTAAATTGGAGCAATCACGCGGCAACCAGGTAGCCCGAACTATCAAGCTACCTCTCAACCTCAAGGATAACAAAATCTCCTTGGTGCTTGATGACATTGACACCATGTTTGAGAAAGATGCTCACGAGTTCGATGGTTCTGACAGTTCCAGCAGTTCTGAAAGCGAAAGCGATAGTGACGATGACGGCGACGAGAGCGATGATAGCGATAGCGACGACGAAGTGGAGTTGCGTGCTAAACCCAACAAAAAGAAGCCAACCCGGCCGTCCACCACGGTAGTGATTGACTTGGGGTTGAGTGCATATGCGAATGCTCGTGAGTACTTTGGTACGAAAAAGAGTGCTGAAACAAAACAGGCAAAAGTGGAGAGGGGAACCCATTTGGCGCTCCAGAATGCTCAGAAGAAGATTGACCGTGACTTGGCCAAGACGTTGAAATCTGAACACGACACTTTGAAGATGATCCGGCCCAAGTATTGGTTTGAAAAGTTTTTCTGGTTTGTGTCATCTGAGGGATACTTGTGCTTGGCCGGAAGAGATGACTCCCAAACTGACATGATCTACTATCGATACTTCAACGACAACGACGCTTTTGTATCGTCGGATGTGGACGGCTCGCTAATCGTGTTTGTGAAGAACCCCTTCAAGGGCGCTGCCATTCCTCCCTCGACCTTGATGCAAGCAGGGATGTTTGCCATGAGTGCGTCGGCGGCATGGAATGGTAAAATCACCACGTCGGCGTGGGTGCTCCACGGGCTGGAAATATCTAAGCGAAACCCCGATGGCTCGCTTGTGAAAGCTGGCAGTTTCAACTACAAGGCTCAGAAGGAGTATCTTCCCCCGGTATCGCTCGTGATGGGATTTGGGTTTTACTTCTTGGCTGACGATGACACCACCAAACGGTACCACGACGTGCGATTGGCCAAGCATGAGGAGCTCGGCTTCACCATTGTCACCGACAATAAGAAGGAAGAGCTCGAGAAATTGAGGCACAAAGCCAAAGGGGTTGATGAACATGTGGTGGCTGAAGATGAGGTTCCTGCCCAACAGGCTACTCCCGAACCAACTACAGTGGAAGAGTCGCCAGAGAGCGAAGGTGCGGGTGTTGGTGCTATTGAGAACCCGAGATCCGGGACAGCTGGCAATGACGGCACCGGGAAGTCAGGCAACAAGCGTCTCAGTGCTAAGGAACGACGCATGCTCAAGAAAGGCAAGTCGCCGACTCCCGCGGAAGACGACGAGGTCTATGATCCCATCCAAGAGCAGCTTGCGCAGCTCAGTGTAGAGGAAGAGAAGTCGGACCAAAAACCTCCGACCGTTCGAGGAAAGAAGGGGAAAATGAAGAAGATAGCCACCAAGTACGCCGAGCAGGACGACGAGGAGCGCCGGTTACGCATGGACGCTCTTGGAACGTTGAAGCAGGTAGAACAGCTCAAGAAGCAGAAGGATCAACAGCTCCATCAGCAGGTGCAGTCCAAACACCCCAAGCCTGTGGCCTCCAAGAAGAACGAAGAGCGTGAATACGAGAAGTACCTAAGCGAGGAGATCAACGAGGACGAGTCCAGTGTCAGTAACTTCTTGGACATCCTCGATTCGCTTGTGGCCAAACCACAACCTGAAGACAACGTCATCACCGTTGTTCCTGTGTTTGCTCCGTGGGCGTCTCTCAATAAGTTGAAGTACAAGGCAAAGGTGCAACCGGGGATGGGCAAGAAGGGAAAGGCCATCAATGACACCATTGCGTATTTCACCTCGCGCAAGTTGGATGCGCTGAGACTGGATGTTGATGTTGACTGGCCCCACGAGCACGAAATCATCAATGCCACCAAGTCCAATGACCTTGTTGGGGTATTCACGGTGTCGAAGGTGAAGCTTGTATTGCCTTCCAGTGGCAAGCCATCATCCAAAGGTGGTAAGCCCAACAAGAAGCGGAAATAGTTTATTTATACACATATTCTCCAAACGTCCTATCCTCATGCACAGTCCGTCCTCAATCCACTCATTTGGCGTCAACTTTTAGTCTGGTGTTGACAGCCATGGACCGCGGGAACGGCTATTTTTCGTGTCACCGCATCCCACAATAGAATTTGACATCGCGCAAGACGAATCAGGAAAGAGAAGAGCACTCGAGAGCGCATATTACACACGTGCTTCCACCCCCATAAACAGATATAATAAAGAAGGCCCGCCAAAGTTTCCAGAAATCAAGCAGTAACGTCTCATGGTGTCAGTATCTAAGCTCATCAACAATGGGCTTCTCCTCGTTGGACAAGAAATCTTTCAGGATGTTGCAACCCCTGAGCAAGCAGCAACTGAGCAATATAATATCATCAGATACCTTGGTGGAGCTGCCCCGTATATCCAGCATCCGGGATTTGGAATCTCATCAGCCATTCCCAGCCAGTGCACCGTTGAGCAAGTCCAGTTGTTGTCTCGTCACAACGCCAGATACCCTACATCCAACAAGGGAGAGAAGTTCGAGAAGGCACTCAAGAAATTAAAGGACAATGGCACTTTGAAAGGAGACCTCTCATTCGTCAACGACTACGAATACTTTGTTACCGATGACAGTCAGTACGGGTTGGAGACCACCACCACCAATTCGCAAGGATTGTATGCTGGAACCACCGATGCGTACAGACATGGGTCCTATTTTAGAGCCAGGTACAATGATCTCTATACATCGGGGCAATCGCTCCCGGTTTTTACCACTAACAGTAACCGAGTCTATACTACCGCTCAGTATTTTGCCAGGGGCTTCTTGGGTGAGAACTACACCGAGAGCGTTGTTGATTATGTTATCCTCACCGAGGACGGCAGCTTGGGTGCAAATTCGCTCACTCCCAGACTGGGGTGTAGTGCGTACGACGACGAATCCAATGACAAACTTGTGGATGAGTTCCCCACCGACTTCTACGATGATATTGTCGCTCGATGGAAAGAGCAAAATGGAGGCGACTTCAGCTTGAAGACCAAGTACGTGGAAGACATGTTTGACATGTGTGCGTACGAACTCAACGTGCGTAGTCAATCGCCGTTTTGTGATCTCTTCACCACCGAAGAATACGTTAAGTTCGGCTATCTCCAGAGTCTTTCCAAGTACTACGCCGACGGTCCTGGCTACAACTTGGCAAGGACCGTGGGAGGCGTGTTGCTCCAGTCCTCGTTAGAGTTATTAAAGCAAGACTCTGACACTAAGATCTGGTTGTCATTCACCCACGACACCGATCTCGAGAATTTCATGAGCGCTCTTGGTCTTTTCACCCCTCCAAGTGGGATGCCTCTCGACCATGTGGATGTGTTTAATCGTTACACCCATGCCACCATGATTCCCCAAGGGGCCAGGTTTTACACCGAGAAATTGAATTGTGACAATAACACCTACGTCAGGTACATCATCAACGATGCGGTGGTTCCGGTTCCTGGATGCCAGAGTGGACCCGGGCTTTCATGTGCGTTGAGTGATTTTGAGGACTATGTGGCTAGTCAGTTGCAAGGCGTGAACTATGATGCCCAGTGTGACAATGCCGCGAATGTAACGTCAAATGCCACGTTTTACTGGGACTACCAATGAAAGCACTACACTGCTCCGCTCGAAGTGTAATTGCATTGACGGCCCCCATTCCCATTGGTACCTTTCGCATCCTAGTTCAGTACTACATAATAGTTAGATTAGTGCATACGTCGAGCACGTGGTTTCTTCCGCACGTGCGACCTACTATATATAGCTAACGTCTTCGTGCCAAGTAGTTCTTCTTCACGTCAAAAGCCATGGTTTCGATCTCGAAGATCCTCCGCAATGGACTCCTCCTTGTGGGACAGTCGGTCTATCAAGATGTCGGTACTCCTGAACAAGCTGCTGTTGAACAGTACAACATCATCTACAGACTTGGAGGAGCTGCGCCCTACGTGCAAAACCCCGGATTTGGAATCTCCACCGATATCCCGACTCAATGTCAACTTGAACAAGTTCAGCTTTTGAGTCGCCACGGAGAGCGTTATCCCAGTAAGGGAAGTGGAAAAAAATTCAAGGAAGTTTACGACAAGCTCAAAAGCACCGGTAAGCTTGAAGGAGACTTGTACTTCCTTAATGATCACGACTACTTTGTCTACAACACTTCGTTGTACGAGAAGGAAACCAGCTCTTCCAATTCTGAAGGTACGTACGCCGGACTTACCAACTTGGAGAGACACGGGCATTCGTTTAGGGCTAAATACAACCAGCTCTTCTCCCCAGACCAAAAGCTTGTTGTTTTCACATCAAACTCGGGTAGAGTTCATCAGTCCTCCATCGCATTTGCTCGGGGTTTCCTCGGCAATGACTATGATGACGACAAGGTGGAGTACGTGGTGCTTGACGAAGATGGTTCAATGGGTGCAAATTCGCTCACCCCAAGGTACGGGTGTACCGATTACGACGAAGATGCCAACGATGACATCGCCGACCAGTACGATCTTTCTTTCCTTGACGACATCATCTCCAGATGGGAAGTTGACAATCCTGACCTTAATGTCACCTCGGATGAAATCATCAACCTTTTCGAGTACTGTGCGTTTGAGATCAACGTCAACGGCACATCTCCATTCTGCGATCTCTTCACCAACGAAGAGTTCATCCGCTGGGCTTATTACCAGGATCTCACGGGCTATTACGCCCATGGTCCTGGTAACAACCTTACTGCCACTGTCGGGTCTCCCATGCTTGAAGCTAGTCTCAAGTTATTGACCAACGAATCGGATAACAAGATTTGGTTATCCTTCACCCATGATACCGACATCGAGCTCTTCTACTCTGCCTTGGGATTATTCGAACCCGCCGAAGACTTGCCCACCGATCGTATTGCGTTCCCCAACCTTTATAATCACGCCAACTTCGTTCCTCAAAGTGCCAGGCTCTACACCGAAAAATATTCCTGCAACAATCAATCTTACGTGAGATTCATCATGAACGATGCAGTGTATCCTCTTCAGGAATGTCAATCTGGACCAGGTTTCTCATGTAGCTTGAATGACTTCGAATCATTCGTCGAACAACGTTTGAGCGGTATCGATTACGCCGAACAATGTGGTAACACCGATGAACCCGAATCCCTCACCTTCTACTGGGACTACCCCACCTCCAACTACACGGCTGCAGATATCGATGCCTGATGGTAGATAATCAAATCGCCGCTCCATTTTCTGATGCTCGCTGCCGTACATATTAGCTCATTGATTATTTTATGAACTTTTTTTTTGCGCTGTCCACGCTGACGTTGCGTTATCTGAGGTGCACTAGTACCCGTAGTTTGTCTGAAACTAAAGAAGAAAAAAAAAAGAAACAAACTGTTAGCCACTTACCGATAATGGCAAAATTCTTTTTATTTTCACGAAAAGTGCCAAGAGACCAGATAGAAAGAAGATACGAGTATATTGCATAAACTTAAGATTTTTGCCCCGAGACCGTTACCTGGTGGCATCCTGCAAGTAATCCGAGATATCCAACTATGGTATAATTGCATGGTCTTATCATAATCTAAAATCGCATATTTGAAGGCGTGCTGTGGTAAATCCCCCTCGCTGATTTCAATCATGTGATGTGCGGCTCAGATAATAAATGCGGATGATTGCTTTGTGCATTTCGGTGCCGTACATGCCATAGTAAGCCATACTTAATAAGTCGCCTTACCACTTTATAACATGAATGGGCGATTGTAGATGCTTCCAACCTACGTTCTGGGTTCATCTTTATGACCGTACATGCTGTACCTATAATGCCTACCGTCAACGAGTTAGGCGATAGAAGTGAACGAACTGGTATTGATGTGAAGTATTTGCGGCGGTTGGGTGCGGATTTGACATATTTTATTTTTCTACAGTAAAAAGGAGACTATTAAAGCCACCACCTCCAACATTAAAAAGCTTTAAGGCAGAAGTATCCGCCATTTATTTTATGATACTAAAGGTACCGTTGTTGCCTTGTGATCTAGTGGGTTTGGGCCATGCATACGATTACCATTTCTTTTGTTGCTGAATTGGCAATCAGTGCCGCACAGAAGTCTCCCGCATAATGGCAAGATAAGCCATAGCTGGATGTCGCGGTGTGTATATATTAATCGGGACTAATGCCCCTACTTTACGATTAACTGTAGGATTATCTGGCAATGAGTGAAAAACAAGTTGTCATCACAGACGCCCAAGCTGAAAAGAGCTCGGACCATGTTGTGGACGATAAGTCGTTATCATCTGGTGAAGATTACGATTATGAAGACCCCAAGAATTATTCAACCGCCTACGTCGACGAGTACAATCCAAAGGGTGTGAGAAAACCAACCGAGGAAGAAAGACTCGGCTTAAGAAGAATCTTGGGTAGAGCTGACTATATTTGTTATCTTATCTGTCTTGTTGAATTAGCTGAGCGTGGTTCTTATTATTCGGTTACGGGTGTGTTAACTAACTTCATTCAAAGACCGTTACCACCTGGTTCAACCACCGGTGCTCCTGTCTCTGACAGCACCTCTCAAAGTGCTGGTGCTTTGGGCAAAGGTCTTGTTGCAGCATCTGCTTTGACTAACTTATTGACTTTCTTGGCTTATGTGGTTCCCTTGTACGGCGGTTTTGTTGCTGATGCTCAAATTGGTAAGCTTAAGGCCATCTGGATTGGTATTGCTGCTGGATTTGTTTCCCATGTTCTTTTTATCATTGCTTCAATTCCCTCCGTTATTACTGGAGGAAAGGGTATGGCTCCAACTGTGCTTGCAATCATCACCTTAGCGTTTGGTACTGGATTTATCAAACCTAACTTGTTGCCTTTGCTTATGGACCAATATCCATACTCTCAAGACATGGTCAAGGTGCTTCCGTCTGGTGAAAAAGTGCTTTTGGATCGGCAAAAGTCTTTAGAACGAATGACTTTGGTGTTTTACTGGGCCATCAATATTGGTGCGTTCTTCCAATTGGCTACCTCTTACTGTGAAAGAAGAGTTGGTTTCTGGCTCGCTTACTTCGTCCCTATGGTCATGTACTTCTTCCTTCCTATTCTCATGTTCTTTTTGGGACCAAAGTTGGTCAAGGAAAGGCCTCAAGGCTCTGTTTTGAGTAACTCGTGGAGAATTTTCAGGACTACCTTCAGCGGTAACTGGATAAGTAGATTCAGAAAAGGTTCTCTTTGGGAATATGCTAGACCATCGGTTATGATTGCTCGTGGTCAAACATTTTACAGGATGAAGCTGCAGAAGCCAATTACCTGGAACGACCAATGGGTGCTTGATATCAGACAAACTGTTGATTCTTGTAAAATCTTCATCTACTTCCCAATTTTCAATCTTTGTGACGGTGGAATTGGATCGATTGAAACTTCCCAAGCAGGTTCGATGACGACGAAGGGTGTTCCAAATGACTTGTTCAACAACTTCAACCCGTTAACGATCATCATCCTTATCCCTATCTTGGATTACATCGTCTACCCATTTCTTCGCAAACATCACATTGACTTCAGACCCGTTCAACGTATTTGCCTCGGTTTCATCCTTGCCGCTATGTCTCAAGTTGCAGGTGCTATTATCCAATACAGAATTTACACCTTATCCCCATGCGGCTACCATGCCACAACTTGCACCGAAGTCGCTCCAATTTCAGCTTGGCAAGATATTTCCTTGTATGTTTTGTCTGCTGCTGGTGAATGTTTTGCTATGACTTCTGCTTATGAATTGGCTTACACCAGAGCTCCTCCAAGCATGAAGGGTCTTGTTATGGCCTTGTTCTTGTTTACATCTGCTATCTCTGCTGCTATCTCTTTAGCTATCACTCCAGCTTTGAATGATCCTAATTTGATCTGGCCTTTTGCTGCTGTTGGTATTGCTGGTTTCATTGCTGGTTTACTTTTCCTCTACCAATTCAGACATCTTCATATTGTTATGGAAAAGGAAAGAATCATCAGAGAAAACTTGGACCGTTCTACTCTTCCAACTGGACTCGAAAATGATAATAACTTAGAAGCGGTTACTTCTATCAAAACTGCGGTGGGTAAGTAAATATCTAATATTATTGTACGACAAAGTAATTAGTGAGTAGTCGGGGAAGGGTAGTGAGTCGTATTCATATACAGATAGAATGATTAATCTAATAGGCATTATTTAGACGTTAACTGGAGGAGGGTGGTCTAATCTCCTCTGAGGGCTCGTATAACTGCTGGCCTTCTCATCATATGCTTGGTCCATTTGTAGACTTCCGGGAACTCTACCTTTAAGTTAATGCCAATTCGATCGACAACATTATTCCATGGCACAAATGATAAGTCGGCAACTGTGGCCCTGTCCCCAACCAACCACACAGGGTGGTCAAAGTATCTTGATTGACTCAAAGGAGTAGTCCCCGCACTATAAGCAGCAGCGTTGTCGCGATCCAAATCCATAATCAATGCTTCTCTCCTTTCAGCCAATGCCATTTCAATCACACCATAGACTCTTCTAACTTCATCGGTGTATCTTTCGACTGCGCTGGGCACGGGACAGCTGTGGAAATAGCGGAAATGTAATGCTTGTCCAATCATGGGGGCATGGCCGGATGTCTGGAAAAAGAGCCAACTGGATATTTGACTTTGTTCAGTAATATTATCAGACCAAAGAGGACATTCTCCATGTTCTTTTGAGTATTTGGATACAAGATAGAGGATAATGGCCCCGGATTCCCAAATGGAAGTATTTTCGTTATAATGATCAATTAAGGCCGGTACCCGTGCATTTGGGTTAATGGTTACAAATTCAGGAGCCCGTTGTTCGCCGTTATTGAAATCAAGAAAGATAGTGTTGAACGGGGAGTTGAGTTCTGATAATATTATGGCCACTTTGAATCCATTGGGAGCTGATCGATGAGAGAACAAGGTGTACCCCTCTGAAGGCTGATTTTGGAAAAATTGACTGATTCGTGATTGTTGTTGTTGAGTAGATGCCTCATTCTGGAGTTGTTGCTGTAACAAGTTCAAATTTACTTCATTTTGTTGTTGATCACTTAAGCTAACCAGCTTTAAGCCTGCCGAAAGATGGGAAATGGTCTGTGGCGTATGGTTGTGTGCGTTGCCTTCATTCATATTACTGTATCAGTCGATCTGGTACGATTACAGATTCGGTAAATTATGAAGGGATGATGGGTAGGTAGGAGGACTAATTAACAGTTGAGAAAAAAAAATTTGATGTAGTATCAAAGTTGAGAAACAATATTAAAGCAGGTTTTTTTCGTGGTGGGTGAGGAAAAATGGTGGCTTTCAGTGTAGGGAGAATGATCCCTCACTTTTTCTCTTCATTTTCTGGTCCCTTTTTCTCGTTACCTTGTACATTCCATGAATACTTTTGATGGTACCAGCGAAATTGCCATCTTGGTTTGTGATACTGCCATAGACGGTATCACTAGTGAGTTTGGTGATTTTGGTGACAATGCCATTGATTTGTTAAAAGGAGCTGGAGGTCCCGGGGATCATGCGTTGGTCAAGTATCAAGTAGCATATACCGGTGAGCCTTGCTCTTATCTCGGACAGTTGGATCATATTTATACCACTCTCAGACAAAAGATCGTTGCGGGGCTTATCCGAGGAGTGTTTTTGACCGGGTCAAGAGCTGATAGTTTTGATAACGAGAATCCATGGATTGCCAGATTGGATGGTTTCATTCACTTTTTGTTCCAACTACAAAATTTTCCCATTGTGGGGATCTGTTTTGGCCACCAGATTCTTGGGAAGAACTTGGGATGTAAGGTGGGACGATCTGAGACGGGATGGGAAGTTGGTATTCATACCATTGAGCTAAATCAAGATGTTTTAACGGTAGACAACTCTCCCTTCAAGGATGTTTTAACAACTGAGGAAAATAAGGTTAATGATCATTTGAACTTGGTGGAATTCCATCGTGATGTTGTATATGGTTTACCACCCCCGGCTACTATGGAAGCCAAGGCTACCAAGTTTCAAAACATTGGATCTACTGCAAAGTGTTCCATCCAAGGATTCATTACCGAAACTGGCCCTTTGAAGATCCTTACATTTCAAGGTCATCCTGAGTTTCCTACTGAATTAGCTCAGCGTTTTCTAGACAAGGATTTAGAAAGCAAATTGTATGATAAGGCAGTTTATGAGAAGGCATCATACAACTCCAAAATCTTGAATAACCAAGGTCCTGTAGTTGGTCAAATCATTAACACTTTTTTGGTTAATAATATCAAGTAATAGACTTATGTATAGCATAGTATTCGTATGAAAGATAATGTACATTCTATAAGATTAATCCTTTTAATCGAAAAGCTTCTTGTTGGGGGATATGATCGAAAATCCTTGGAGTTTTCCGCCCATAGGCTTGTCCATACCCATTTCATTTGAAGCTTTATCCAGACGACGGCTTAACTTATCATTGATAGCGTTGACACTGTGAAGTTTAGTCTCGAGATTTTTTATCTTTTCGTTAGCGAGTTTCATTTCGTACTGATGACTTGAAGTGAGCTTGGTAATCACTTCTCGAAGCTCTTCTCTTTGGTTCTTCAACGCAGTTAATTCTTGATTCTCATTGTGAATTTCTTCCAGTCCAATGGTGTGGTTAGACATTGTGTCACTGTGGGAGAAAGAAAATTGTTTGCTAGAGACAGTTCGGATAGTAGCGGGTCTCTCAATGTTGGAAGAGCTAATTTGCCTCTCAAGGCTTGGCACCACGTTGAATTTAAGCTCGGTGTTCTCTTTAACAAGCTCATTATACTTATCAACCAAGTTTTGAGAGTCGTCCTGTTGAATTTCTTCGAGTTTATCTTGAAGTTGATTAACCAAGTCATTTTTGGCCACTAGCTGCTTGTAAATCTCATTCTTTTCGTAGCTAAGCTTGAGGGGACTTGGACTCTGACCATTCTCCAACAAAAGGGCATGCTCTTCGCTTATGAATCGTAATCGCCGTTCATTGATGAGCTTTTCTTGAAGCTCGCCAATAGTCTTGGATTTTTCAAGCAACTGTTGCTGTAATTTGTCAGTACCAGTAGGTTCGTACGTAGAATTCTTCAATTTGCTTTCAAGCACCAATTCACGCTTGATAGAAGCAGCGAGCTCTGATGTAACCAACTGTAACTCATTTAAGAGGTCGTTATTGCAAGTCATCACCGCGAGTTCTTCTTTAGTGAACTTCAATGGTTCTGCTGGCTTGATAACTTTTTGCACCGAAGCGGAACGAGAGAATGAATTACGACGAAGAACCGAAGAGTTGTCGGTAGCATCATCATCAAGATGAATGGAACTTGAACGACGGCTTGATTTCGAAAGTCTCTTGAGAAGGGATTTGGATTTCCCAGAGAGCGAGAATGATGAACGGGACTTCACCTTTTGGTTCTTTAACGTAACTTCGTCTTCATCATCCAGGATAAAGGATTCCAATGGTCCTGTGACATTTGCGCTTCTGACGGTGTTAGAGGTTTGATCATTGGATGTGTTTGCTGTCGGAGGGGTACCAAGATTTTCGCGGGAAAAGGTGCTTTTGTCCGAGTGGTCAATGGCATGGCGCTGATGTTCATCAGTTTCCAGGTAAATGGAAGACTTGCTTCCAGTTTGGCTATCGGGGAGGATTGAGCCAGATGCCGATCTTAATTGGCTGAAAGCAGTATTGGCAGTAAGAGACTTGATACGAGGCATGGTGTTAATCCTTTTCTTATCCTGGACAGGCGAACCTCGTCCCTTGAGAGTAGTGTCATAAACATCATCGACTTCATCTTCACTTTGGTGTCTATCCTTGAGGTCGGGTGAAGGAAGGTTTTCGTGTTCATTGAGATCGGGGGCAGTAACGTAGACATCTTTATTAGAAGAGTTATGCGCAGCCGTAGCTCCCAATTGTTCGAGTTTGGCTCCATTATGATATCTTGCTGGCGATTCATCACTCTCGTCAACAATTGACTCTCTTGTGGTTGCTGTTTTGCGCACATTGAAGGAAGGAGAAATTTCGGGGGCCTTGTCAGTGTTGGTGATGTTCTTGTGTTGGGGCGTCGCATTGAAAAGGTCAAGTTTGCGTAGACGCATGGAGTTCGACTTCTTTATGGTACTCTTGCGTGAGATCAGCGGACTCTCAGCATCGTCATCAAATTTGTAAACCACATCCTCTTTGCTGTCACGAAGTGGAGATGACGATGAGATCGGAAAAGAAGTGCTCTCGTCATCGGGGGGCGGTGGTAGTCTTTTGGGACCAGATTTCTTATCGTTAATGCTTTCCGTTTCGTCTTCTTCCTCAAGAACATTCATGAACGACTCATTGGACACCAGATGCACAGGTTGTTGATTAGCGGGAGGCTGAGGTTGAGCGAAGTTTCCTGCTTGCATGTGTTGTTGTCTGTAAGGGGCATTTCGGTACTGTCCTGGGTTCTGGCGATACATGGCAGTAGGACTTTGCTGAAAGTTTGCTTGAGGACTGGTGGAATTGTTTGTGAGGGAGTTTGATCTACCACCACTGGTGAGAGACATCGATCTGGGACCGTTCATAGGCGAGACTTGTCCGTTCATCATGTGGCCGTTTTGCATCGGCATCATCTGGCCATTTTGCATCGGCATCATCTGGCCATTTTGCATCGGCATCATCTGGCCATGTTGCATCGGCATCATTTGACCGTTTTGCACCGGCATCATCTGGCCATTCTGTACCGGCATCATCTGGCCATTCTGTACCGGCATCATCTGGCCGTTCATGGGGGTCCTCAATGACATGGCCCGCGGATTATTTCCATAATGAGGTACCTGACCTGGTTGCATGGGAGGAACTGGTCCAGGACCACGATTGGTGAGAGACATAGCTCTTGGACCACCTTGTGATTGTAAAGACATGCTTCTCGGTCCACCCAAAGACATGGCACGGGGATCCGTAGCTGGCTGAGCTTGAATAGGAGAGCCATTCATGGGATTCCCTCCCGCAAGAGACATTGCCCTGGCACCATTGGCTAAATTAACCTTCTTCTGATGGTTGATTTGTTTTCTATACTGGATGTTGTTTTGGGGTTTTTGGCCCCCAAGAAGTCCGATGGTAGGGATGAACGGAGTGGTGTCAAGAGTTTTCAGCTGGCCCAAGCCGTATGGGCCCCGATCACGAATATGACTAAGTTCATCAATTGAGATGTGATTGGTCAAGTCGCCAATGTCCGCCCCCAGCTCTTCGTCAAACGCGGCTCCACCGGCACGTCTCTTGAAGAAACGATTCATGGTGGTCTGGGATGTTATGGATGCTTTTCTGGACCCTGGTCCGGGAGGCCCGGTAACCGGAGCCACCATATCGTAGTTCGACATTTGTTGCTGCTGTTGATATTGGTTGTATGTCATGGTGTTGGAGTTGCCACTCAAGGCGTCGATGTCCTGTTCACCACTAAGAAGTTGCTGTCTTAATTTCCCATGTTGGGTGGCCGCGTCCATCTTTTGATGTAATGAGTTGCCTTCTATTTGGTTTTTTAGAATCTCCGTGGGGAGAGCGAGTGTAAATGAAGTTGGGTCTTTGAAGCGAGTTACTCTTGGAGAAGGGCAAGAACGATTCAAGGTCGGGTATTATTTGGATCCCTTGAAAAGTATAGCTCGCTGTTGGGGAATAAGGGCTATACAAAGGAAAGGGAAAAAAAGAGAACACAGAAAAAAAAATAATGCTCGTTCCATGCCTCTATGATCTATGCCCATTCTCACTATAAAACCTACATAGCCGACGGTGAATGGGACACGACGCCGGATGTTATCAGTAATCGGGAAAAAAAGACGAGACTTTCGATGCAGGGCTCAAGCGAATTCATCTACTTGACGGTCAGTGTCGTAGTTTGTTGTCAATGTGATAGCTGACTCCATCAAGCTACATCTGAAAACGAATTAGCATTGGCGCGAGCGATCGCTTAGGGCAGATGCGGAACGCCTAGAATAGATGAAACAGCAAACAATATTTGGTAAGTGAGTATAGACCGAGCGCGACCTATCCATTGGGTCGGTCATTAGGGCCACGAAGGGCTGGCCCATAGATGCGCCGCGGGTTTTGTACGAGTCGGCTCGAACCATCAGCGGTAATGCCACATGGCCATTCGTTTACCCAATTAGCGAGGTACAATATAAAGGTTTGTGATTCAGCTTGGTAGAGGTTTTGGTAGCAGCCAAGAATGGTTTAAAAGACGGACCTAAGGAACCTTCAACAGAAAATCTGAAACAGATCGGAGTGTATATCAGGTACCAACGGTGCCAAACCAGTGGCCAAGTGCCCCAAAAAATTCTACGGCACCTGGCACCAAGCAGAGAATTCGCAGATCCGTATGGAAGCCACACTGGCCAGTGCAAACAGTTTCCGGTGCGATTGGCTTTTGTCTTCTTTAATGAAGGCGTCTAATATTTTCGAACTCTATGTTCTGGGGTCAATGGCATGGCGATCAGGATAGGGGCGGCGGTTTGTGCTGGAAGTGCCCATGGGAGCAACGAGTCCAAACTACAATATGGGCAAGGTGGCATGGTGGCATGATGCGAAGTATTTATTATTCTATTCACAGTGTGTATAGTATGTGGTAGATTAAGCAAAGCCTGGGAGTGGTGTCTAGCACCGTCAACCGTATCGACCGAAAGATGTGGTCTAGTCAATGCAAGATCTTCGGCGTCTCTATGCCATTATGAATTTAGCAGTCAAGGCCCCAGGTACTCCATATAGTTCCACAGGATGCAGGGATGACATCACCTTACCATGTCACATCGCAATCAGTGCCATATATTCGAGGCTTCACAAGCGCAGGGTGACTCACTTTGATGCTAGCCCCCTAGTATTCTCTAGCCATTAGGGTATGGTTTCTTGTGTTACCCGGGAGTCATGGTCCACCAATACGCCTACGATGGGGTATCTTTTCTTGAAAAACACAATCCATTTGTCAACGGCATCCTTTTGTTTCTGGGTGAAGTCTCCGGTATACCAAGTGTTGTTGACCCAAAGTGGATCATGCACCAAAGCACTGGTATCGGTTGGTTTGACCTGAAGCTTGTTAAGACCCAAAAGTCGGGAAACATCCTTTCCCACTAGCTTGTGGTATGCTTTACCCGGTCCGTAGTTCTTCGACAGGCTGACGTTGTAGATATATCCCTTGATGGCCACGTATGTCTCCGGCTTGGTTATTCCATCGTACTTCGCCAATTGTAGTCGGGTAAACAATGCAAGCTTGGTTATGTCAATTGAGTTATTAAATTCGGTAAGGTCGACGGCGGCTTCTGGCTTGGGCGCTGAAGGATGAGACGACTGGGGTGATGATTGGGTGGAATGATGATGATTCGAGTGATCTTGCTCATGAGACACGCTGTGAGATTCATGGTGGGATGTCTCGGTCTCGTGGGGATTTATGCTGGTATCCGTTTGGGCATGGATGTCGTCGTCAGGAACTTCCATGGAAGTGGTTGTCATGATGGAAGAATCGAGTGCACTTGATTCTGATGCATTTATTCGCGGCCACACTCATTTAGAAACCATCTCAAAAATGGTATGTATTTCATCTTTTGTTCCCCGAGTCTACATTACTAACCTCCAGGCCGAGGATGCTGACAAGTATCCGCTCAAAATTCAGAAATTGTTTGAACCCAAACTCCCTCCTGTTTACAAGCCTCCACTGGACTACCCCTGTGAAGAAAGAGCTACTCGCCATATAACACCTGTATCATCGTGGAAACTGCAAATTGAACTCTACAAAGCATCCGACACCCCCAGTCCGCGTGTCGACAAATCAAAGCCTCAGCATGACCTACTGCGTCAGCTCAAGGAGTGGCATGATCCCGACGCCCTCCATAAAAATGAGTCTCAGTTCATGAAGGACCCATACCGGACTGTTTTCGTCTCTCGCCTTCATTATACTCTAAGCGAGCTTGATTTATCTCAGAAATTTGCCCGCTATGGTAGCATAGAGTCTGTTCGGATCATCAGAGATAAGCTGGGAAAATCAAGGGGGTATGGGTTTGTGGTGTTTGAACGAGACGTCGATACTAAAACCTGTGTCAAAGAGCTCGCGGCTACGGGACTCACCATTGAGCATGAACAAAAAAACAGAACCATTCTTGTTGATATCGAGCGAGGACGTATTGTGCGTAACTGGTTGCCGCGTCGTCTTGGCGGTGGACTCGGTGGCCGTCATTACTCCAAGCCAGGTGCTCTGCCAGCATCAGCAGCAGCGTCGGGAAGAAGACTCAACCTTTCGTCCGTGTACCACCCTCCCGCCGCCGGGAGCCAAAAAAGAAGAGCTCCTTCACCTCCACCGCCTCGCACTGATGTGAAACGACCTACTAATGACAAATACTCCAAGTACACTACTTCGTACCGGAGTACCAGCTCCCAAGCGCGTCTGATCCGCTCCATTCGCAGAGGAGAGTAAACCTGTATTATAGAGGATATAGCCATCGCACAAACGCGAACATAATCTTTACATCCATAATGAGCAATCCTACTGTTGAAGATGCTGAGCCATCTCACAAGCGAAAGTTGGTTGATGCCCCTGAGGCAGAGATGAAAAAAGTCAGAATTGAGGAGTCCCATAATATCGAGAAGGACAAAGATACACCACTGTTGCCACATGAAACATCGTCCAACGATCTGCCAAAGGAGGACAACCAGCCCTGCAAAGAGAGCGACACCACCAGCATTGACAATGACTCCAAGACGGGCCCAAGTGATGCTACACTGGAACCAGTGGCTGCTGTCTCCAAAGAAGTGAAAGACAAACCAAAGGCCACGTTTGGTGGTACCTCCTTCAACATTAAGCCCAAGACATCTGACTTTGGCAAGTCCTTCACTGCCACCCCTGCTTCCTCATCCAGCAAATCCGGTGAGTCCACTAAGCCAGTATTTGGTAGTAAGACCATCCTTGGTTCTTCTACGGCATTTGGGTATCAGTCCAAACTTGAGACGGCGAAAAGTAAACCCAGTGTTTTTGACTCGTTGCCGTCATCCAGTGACACCAAGGCCACTAGTTCCGGGGGAGAACCGTCATCTTTTGGTTCTTTCGGCACAAACTCAACGTTCGGCAATGCATTCCAGAACTCGTTAAAGAAGAAGTCGGTGTTTGATGAGCCGACAGCGCCAGTGGGTGAAAAGAAACTGACATCGCCCACTCCTCAACAATATAAGCAAGTTGACTTAGAACCCGTCAAGGACATGAAGACTGGGGAAGAAAATGAGGAATCTCTCTTTAGTGTGAAAGCCAAAATTTTTTCACTTGACTTATCCAATATTTCTGAAGGTTGGAAGGAACGAGGGCTTGGACCGCTTCATTTGAACCGGCTGCTCGAAGATCCCAAACAGGTGAGGTTGGTGATGAGATCCCAGGGTCTTTTGAGAGTGGTCTTAAACATGCGTGTCAAGTCGGATACTCAATTAATCAAGGGTTTGGAGGCTAGTATGTCTCCTGGAAAGTACTTACGTATTAACTCGGTAACGGAAAAGAAGGTTCCCATTCAATACCTCCTTAAGTTCGGAAGTGAATCCATCCGAGACCAACTTTATGACAAGGTTGAAGAAGCCAAAAAGGAAATCAACTAATCATAGATGTACTATACAATGAATGCTAACTTTCGAAATCTATTTCTTCACGAACGCTATGCTACAGATGGTGGACCCCTGAACACCACCAAATTCAAATGTCTTGTAATCAATCTTGTCCCAGACCTTGAGGCTATTAGACCCATCTTCAGTAATGAGTTTAATGAGTTCTTGCTCGGTGAAGTTGCAAGATGTAATGAGTAAGACAGATTTGTCGTGCATAAGTCTTTCAACCTGTGATGCATAGACGTGCAGTCCGATATTGTTGTCGAAGTCCGGAAGCTCGTCATTGTTTAATGCAATGGCATCGAGGGTTCCCTTATCGAGAAGAATATCGTATTTGCCGGAATAATGTAGGAGAAACGGACTTTGCGGTTTCAAAAGATCAACTTGGTCAAACTTAAAGTTGGGGTATTCCTTACGTTCTTTGATCTTGTTGGCAAATGTCACGGAATCCGGTGAATAGTCAATACCATGGTAGCTGATGTGTACGGGAATTGCGACTTCCTGTTCTACTTCTTCACTCAACTCAAACAAGAGATGGCCATTGCCCGTCCCCAAGTCAATGACGTTTACTTCCTGCAGGTCGAACGGGAATGAATCATGGTTTAGGTGGTTGATGATGAACTTAATAATGCGGGCTTCGGCATCGGAGTCATCGAACCAGCATTCGCCCATATCGTCGGAGTCATGGTTGAAGTTGTCGATCTCTCGCTTGTAAAAATTATCCCAGCTGTTGTCAGTATTGATGTAGATAGCTTCTAGTCATAGACATACTATTCTTGGGTGCCAAGCTTGGACGAGTTAAGCTTAATGTCAGACATTGAAGACGAAAAATATTCTCACGCGTATCACCATGGAAGAACCCATCAGGGTAGAACTGTCAGCCATTGACAACGACACTGCCCAACGATATGGAATATGGAAAAAGAACTGTCCGTTCTTGTATGACTATATTCAGACTCATTCTCTCATATGGCCCAGCATCACCGTGCAATTTCTACCCGATCTAGAGACTCCTATCTCCACCGACACGTCCGACAAAACCAAACATGACTTGGCACTACAGCGACTTCTTGTGGGATCATTCACCTCAGGAATCGGAGTGGATTCCATTTCCATTTTCCAGCTTCCGTATTATCGCAACCTTAACAATAATCTTCAAGTGGACAAGCTCAACTACAACCCCGATAAACAGGAATTTGAGGTTTCCACCATTTCCAAGAAGCTGGTTCATCAGATTCAGAAAATCAATCACCATGGTGATGTTAACAAGTTACGCTACATGCCACAGAATCCCGATGTTATTGCCAGTGCTAACAATATGGGGGACCTAGTGATTTATGATCGTACCAAGCACTCCAACGTATTGACCACCAACACTGATATCAACAAGCCGCAGCTCCGCCTTGGCTCCCATTCTGGCTCCCCCGATATCTTTGCTCTTGACTGGAATCGTCAAAAGGAAGGTGTAGTGGTGTCAGCCACCATGGACGGACAGGTCGACGTCTATGATATAAAGAGTGATTATAAGGAAAAGGAGAACACCTCTTTGTGTCCCTTTCAGACTCACCAGGACTCCGAGGGTATCAACGATGTGGAGTGGGTGCCGGACCACGACAGCCTTTTTTACTTCAGTGACGATTCAGGCTATATCAAACTTTATGATACCAGATCGAAGCAAGTTGTTATTTCACATCAACAATCATCAGAAGGAATCAACAGTATAAGTGTAAATCCTTCCAACACATTCTGCCTTGCGTCCGGTGATGTCAACGGGCTTGCCAGCATCTGGGATTTACGAACTTTGACGTCGGGGAATATCTATGACCTCGAGGTGCATTCGGATTCCATCACTCAGCTAAAATGGCATCCCCAGCTAAAAAACATCTTGGCGTCGGCCTCCACGGATCGCCTGGTACAGATTTTAGATATGGCGTCACAAAAGTCTATCTTCACTCATGGGGGTCATATGCTCGGAGTCAACGACTTCGATTGGTCTCTACATGAGACATGGATGCTTTGTAGTGTTTCTGATGATAATTCACTCCATGTTTGGAAACCAGCCCAATCAATGGTGAAAGCATACGAATAATGATGAATTCTACTTTTCAAATCGGTAATGATTTATTTTGAATATCTAGTCATGAATGTACTCTACATGGCTCAAGCCTTAGCAAACAACTTCTCGACATCAGCAACAGCTTCAGCCAACACCTTTTCTTGGAACTTAGGGTTCTCAATTTCTTTGTTAACCTTATCCAAGACGGACTTGATGAGTTGTTGTTGTTCAATTTGTCTTTGTTGTTGTTCAAATCTAACCCAGGAGTCCAAGGTAGACTTTGCCTCTTGAGCAACGGCAATCTTTTGCTTCAATTCGAAAGATTCAGCTTCCAACTTGGTGGTTTCTCTTGAAACTTCGAACAATTGCTTGGTAGTAGAAACGACATCCTTCAATTGAGAAACAGAATCGATTCTGCCTTGAACGGCAGAAACGTGCTTAGAACGGGATTCGTTCAACAAGTCGTTAACCTTCTTAATTTCACCATCAGCCCATTCAGTGTACAATGGAGCAACAAACTTGGCTGCCAAAGCACAGAAAGCACTGAAGGTGATCACAAGAATGGTTTCATCGTGAATGACAAGCAACTCGTTGGAGATACCGTAAATGGCGGCAGCAGCAGAGGTGGCTAAGAATCCGGTCTTAGACAAGTAGTTATTGCCTGGCAAAGCGTCAATGATGGAATTGGCCTTTTGCTTTGGCTCAACAGGAGTAGAAAGGTAACGCAATCCAATTCTAAATGTTAGTATATTAAGTTAATCAATCACAACAATTGCAAGGATCCCATGATTTACTCTTTTTCATTATGGAGTCTCACTGGCTTTCGAAAGACTTGAAACGTGTGGGTGTCGAGTTGGGGTCACTTCTTCGTTTTTCTTCACCTCAAATCCCCCGGTGTTTCGAATCCCCCTTCATGATGTTTAGTGATCACTGGTACGTACGGAGCTGGGCGAGCGGCGCGGGCAGCAGCCTTGAAAGCAACTCTGGAAAGGGCAGACATATTCAATGTACTTCTTTAGCTAGAGTAAAAAGGATGAAGCTAAAGCGCTGTTAATTTTGGCGTATTCTTTTCCAGTGAGAAAATCGAAGTAACTCCGAGCTCAATTGGAAATTTTCATTGGCTGATGTAGACTTGCGCATTGGGCAGTCTGTGCGGCGCACAGCTACTTTGGTGTTACGATTCGTGACATTCATTAATATACAAAGGAATTGAGCTGAAGCCGCAAGTAAGCATAGTGCTGGGGCCTTGTTCGATTAATCCTGAACTTCACCAACACTGGCCTGGTATCGTTGTCGTATGATGTCATTGATAGCCTGATTGGTTTTGAATTTGGCTTTTTTCAAGTCCGTATCTATCTCTTTCTTGAGATCTTCAGCATATGCTACCTTGGTCTTCGTGTTAAGCTGCTCGAGAGGGTTGAGTATCCGATCAAACATCTCCTGCTGTATTTTGTCAGCAACCACTTCAACGGTTTCGGTCTCGGAAATTTGGAACGTTAGTGGAGGAGCCTCCTCGGTGCTCTCCTCTTGGGCCTTTGCAGGTTCACCAGCTGAGTGTAAGGCAGTCACATATTGGCCTCCTTGTCGTTTCTTTCGAAGGGCCGCAAGGCGGGCCTTTCGTTGTTCGGATGTTTCCATGTTTTGAAAGAAAAGATGATATGCGCACTAATGTAATAACGCCTGTTAAGAGATGCAAAACGCATTCAAATTTACAGCTATCAGATCGACATTTCTTCATAGAGGACCACCAGGGTCTTCACTCAAGCCACACGACCTCCAAGGTAACGCATGGCAATATCAACTATAAACGTATCCGGAATTCGCATGTGATCTTCATCGATAGTGTAAAAATGGATCTTGTTATCTTTGTCTAGCAGCTGAAGCCCAATTAGGTCGTACTGATAAATATCGGTTTCAGCAAAAGGAATGGTGTCTCCCGTCTCAACATCGACATCCAGAAAGCCAGCGCTGTCTTTAGGCACAAGTGTGGTATCCTGCGAGAAGGTGACCATGACGAAGTTAGCAAGCCTCACAAGATTGCGGGCGTATGTGGCATTGAAATGGTCTAACTTCTCGTTGTTGATGTCGGCGAGGAAATGCGAGTGGATAATATACTTATCGTATTGGTATGGATCTCGAAAGTATTGGGCAGGAACGATGGAAGTCTGTACACTTTCAAACCAGACTTGCTTTTTAAGGAGCTCGTTTCGTCTCTTACACAACCAATCGTTATCATGCTCACACATGGGAAGTTCCAGCACTCCCATGTGTGGAGAGCCAAACGTCACCAAATTGTGCACCTTCAAGTGAGGGCATCTTTCCACCACACCTCTCAAGAGAACACCACCCTGTGAGAACCCAATAGCATCGAACCCTTTCTGAAGTTCAGGAATATCGGCAAGCTGTTCACAAACAAACTCCACCTCGGTATTGGCATCTCCAAAGAGTGACTTCCGTTCATCCTTAGCCGGGTTGTCTTCAATAAACACCGAATGAACAAAAATTTCGGGATACATTTGGTCCAAAATTGACGCCACTCTATGCATCCCGGTGGAGTTGAAGTTGTCTCCTAATCCGTGCCACATCACCACAGGTCGAACGGGGTAGGCAAGTTGCAGCTGGGTAAGTTCAACCTGTTGATTTAAGTCCGGCGATTGTGTAAGCTCAAGTTTCCCCGATCCTTTTAAAGAATGAGATAGGATTGCCAAGACTCCCGTCTTGACTATCGAAGAAATGTGCATTGGATGAATAGAAGAAGGGGGGAGGCAATGACGAGAGATACACTCGCGCACGTGATGAGCATCTCACAAATTTATCGATGAGTCCCACCATGAAAGATGCCTCTGCATTCATAATAGGAACAGCCGCCAAGAAGGAGGCTGCTAAGTCGCTTAAAGGGCTTGTGGGTCATTTGAACAAACAAGGTTCTCGACAGGCGATTTTTGTTTCCATCAACACTAAGATCACCTTTGTGAAGGAAAAGGACTACACTCCTCGTATCATACCAGTCACCCACAAACTCGACAAAGTCACCGACAAGGCCATTCTTCTTGTCACGAAGGATCCCTCTACTCCTTTTAGAACCTCGTTGACGGAGCAGGGCTCTCCCACCGAAGATATGTTCAGTAAGATCTATTCGCTCACCAAGTTAAAGCTGGAATCCAAAACGCCAAAATCCCTCTACAAGCTCTTCAAGGAGTTTGACATGGTCATCGCCGATCATCGAATCCACAAACAGCTTCCTTCCGTTTTGAAGGCCCAGTTTTATGAGAAAAATCGGAAGGTTCCATTCATGGTACAGATGTCCAAGCCCAAACCTGAAGTCAAGCTTCCTCCCAAGAAATCTCTCTTCAAGCAGAAGCCGACTGACGATAAATGTGATGTCAAATACGTAAAGCGCCAGGTGGAGTCCATCGTGCAGAACCCTTCCTATAATGCTCCCGCCAACGGCACCTGTGTCACCGTAAAAATTGGTTACAGTGACTGGCCCATTGACCATCTCATCACCAACATCAATGATGTTCTCACCTACCTAATAGACTCCAGGTTCAAGCCTGTAGGTGGCACCATCGGATCTGTCGACAACCTTGTCAGTGTGCATGTGAAGGCCAGCGAAAGCATTAGCCTTCCTGTCTTCACCAAACAGGAGCAGTTCAAAGATGAATCTGATGATAGCGACTTTGACTTTTGACTTTTCAACCTCATCCTACTACTCTTCCAGCATCATTGTCTGTTGCTCTGAGTAACATATCTAACAAAAATAACATTAGTGACTTTTAAGTCGCGCTTGCACATTATTTTACGCCTCAATACCCGTATTCTCCGTCTTTATGACATCCTCTGGCATTGCAACTCCCCCTGCAGTTGAAGAGGTAGGGCTATCTACTCCAGATGAGTCACACTCAAATACTTCAATGGGGGTGCTATCGGGTGGAATGCCAGCGAGGTTTTTAACCCATTTTCTTGATGAGTTGAGACAAGATGATGATGAAATAGAACGCATTGAACATTTCAAATATAAACAAGATCTCGAAAGAAAGATGACGGTGACATCCATTATTGGGTTGGGATTCACGTTGATGGGTGTTCCTTTTGGGATATCATCAACCCTTTGGATTTCTCTTGTGGATGGAGGTAATGTTACCATTCTCTATGGATGGTTAATCACTTCCTTCTTCTCTGTGTGCGTGGTTTTGAGTCTAAGTGAAATCATATCCAAGTATCCTACATCTGGTGGTGTGTATCACTTCAGTGCCATATTGAGTAATGAAAAATACGCCTCCATTAGTAGTTGGTTTACGGGATGGTTTCTTCTCATTGGCAATTGGACATATGCCGTGAGTATTATGTTTTCCGGCTCCCAATTCATTCTTTCCATTCTTGGACTCAAGAATGCATATTATGAAGAAGACATCTTTCTTGTGTTGGGAGTGTACTTCACTATGTTGGCAGTCTGTGGACTTATAAACTTTAAGTTTTTTCGTCATCTTGAAAAGATCAACCGGCTATGCATTTTTTGGTCCATATATACCGTGCTTGCTATTGACTTCCTCCTTGTTTTTTTCGCCAAGCGTACCAACTCCATCAAGGAAATTCTTACCAACTTCGATAATTCTCGGTCTGGATGGCCAGATCCCGTGGCGTTTATGGTCGGGCTTCTGAGCTCTTCATTTACGTTAACTGGCTATGGTATGTTATTTTCCATGACTGAAGAAGTCAAAAACCCTGAACGCAACATGCCAAAAGGGGCCATTAGTGCTATTCTCATGTCCGCAGTTTCTGGAATCATTTTCATCTTACCAATTCTTGTTATTCTTCCCGAGCTACGACTCCTTCTTGATGAGACCCCTGAAATTATGCCAATTGACTTGGTATTCAAAATAGCCACTGAGTCTTATATACTCTCGTTTCTTCTCACTCTTCTTTTGGTGGGAACTGTCATTTTCCAGGCAATCGGTTCGTTGACGACGGCCTCCAGAACAACGTATGCGTTTGCTCGTGATGGAGGGCTCCCATTTAGGAAGCACTGGGTAGAGGTGGATGTGGTTGAGGAGACCACTCTTCCCAAAAATGCCTTGTTTTTATCAATGTGTGTGTGTGGAGTTATGGCCCTTTTGGCATTGGTGTCAGCTTCTGCGTTCAATGCATTCATGGGGGCATCTGTCATTTCGTTGAGTTTGGCCAACGGTATTCCTATTTTATGTTCAATGCTTAACAAAAGAAAAAAGATCAGAGGTGGGGCCTTCCGCCTTCGATACACTGGGTGGATTATCAATACTCTTTCCGTTTTCTGGGTGGTGATTTCTACCGTCATTCTCTGCATGCCACCCGTCATCAAAAATATGACATGGTTTTCTATGAACTGGGCCAGTGTGGTGTTTACGATTTTCATCATTTTCGCTTCGGTTGGTTATAAGACATGGGGAGTTAATACATTCGAGGGGCCTCAAATTGACACGGATTATTTCGAGCTAAATAACGTGGAGGCGCAACCTGAAGCGATGTTCACGATAATTGATGAGCCTGAAATTCCCTCTAAAAAGGAAGCCAATCCAATTCGCTAATGAATCTTTATAGAAAATTATACAATATAGACATCAATCTTTTTCCGGACGTTTGGTGGGCAGTAAAATTTTGAACGAAGCTTCGTAGCCTTGAATGGGTCCCTTGGCGCATTCAATAGTGTTAATAGAAGTCTTTATTGTGGTAGATGGGGGTTGGGTAATGGTGTACTCAATAATCGGAGCAGGAGTATTACTCTCGAATATGCTCCATGATGTGGATAATGTGGATGATGTGGACCATCTTTTACCAACATAAGTTCTCTGCGGTGTAGGCTGCATGGGCGCGTATCTAACCTTTTCAAAAGTTTGCTTGAGATAAGGAATCGTATAGAAGTGTGGATCCACCGAAGAGAACATCGTCTTCTTTTGTCCTGGAACACCTGTTTCTGCTGGTGGAGGGTATTCTAAACTGACAGAGGGCATTGCATTTTCACCTTCAACCACAAAACGTTCGGAATAATGCACTGAATAGTGATTCTTCCCCACACCCAAGACTTGCATAAAATAAATACCCGACTCAATGTCAGAGACAGTTAAGTTAACGGAATAGCCACTGATTTCCGAGGCCTGGAACGATTTGATAGTCCTCAATGACTTTATATCTTCGTTACTCCCTTCACATAGATTAAAGGTATAGTTATAAAAACTTTTGATACTAGGAGTGGAAGAAGTATCAACCCATGACACTGTGACTGTCGTAGAGTTATTCACTAGATGGTGAATGGCTCCTTGATCTGGCTTATAAAGAAAAACGTCTCCTACCGCCAAATTCAACCACCAAGCCAAACTAACAATTTCAATTAATTTCATATTTTGAAGGAAATTGCCAAAATTCTGAAAATCACCGAAAATTCTATATGACGACTGAGATGAACGCTTTTAACTCTGACAATCGTTTATGTTACGCCTATATCTTCCCTGACATCCTACACTACTCCATAATACTATAGTTTCCTGCAACCACATTTTTGCACCTAGAGGCCTGCATATTAGCAGACATAAAATTTTCATCGTTCTCAAAATTCTTCAACTAATTCTTTGCTTGATATATCATAATGTCGGCTGACCATACTAGAGACCCATGTCCTATTGTTATTTTGAGTGATTTTGGAGGAGCATTCGCCATGGGTGTGATTGGTGGATGCGTTTGGCATGGTATCAAGGGATTTCGTAACTCTCCTCATGGTGAGAGAGGATACGGTGCCTTATCCGCCATCAAGGCTAGAGCTCCTGTTGTTGGAGGTAATTTTGGTGTTTGGGGTGGATTGTTTTCTACTTATGACTGTTCTGTCAAAGCCATCAGAAAGAGAGAAGATGCTTGGAATGCTATCATTGCCGGATTTTTCACCGGTGGATCATTAGCCATCAGAGGTGGATGGAGACATACTAGAAACTCTGCCATCACCTGTGCCTGTTTCTTGGGTATTTTCGAAGGTGTTGGTATGATGATGCAAAGAGTCATGGCCCAACCCACCGTGGCTCCTGTTTACGGTGACCAACCTATGGCTGCATGATCATTAATGAAGTTATGACTGAGCATGAGTTTTGCAAGAGGAATTGCAGGCTTTAGGCATTGATCGATTTTACTAAAAGCATTAATTAAAAAGTCTGACCATGTGCTTACCTTGATTCAAAATGCATCTTCATCCTCACACGCACAGATACACCACCCATTATACTATCCAACTTGTACATATATGGAATAGATGTTACGTTATAAGCAGGGTAGTCTAGTAAGGTTAAAAATACTCTTTGAAAACGCCTTTCCATTGTGTTAACCTAGTTACTTACCTCGTTGTAAAGGAACATTAACCAATAATGAGAGGGGGTCACATTCTAAATGGGGGTTATCTATCAGGGGAACCAGACGATTAGAAAGTTAATTGATCAACTAGGGATTTGGCCACCGGAACTTCGTATATCAATGAATCAATACCGGAATTGGCCAGATGTCGATGGACCCCCTGTGGGAATTAATTCCGGTTCAGGGACTCGTAGCTCGCCCGCCCGATACCCGGGGGAGTTCTAAGGCGTCCATGAGACCTAGCAGGGCTTACTTCCGGTCGCGCGCCGGTCACGGATGTAAATGTATGTGCAGTTCTTGGTCGACGCTTTAGTCAGGGAGCAGGATTTCTGAGGAGAAAATCATGGGTAATTGTTCCCTTCCCTAAAAACTCCATTGCTTTATTTTCCCAATCTCCTTCTAACTCGTTTCTGATCAAGTCGAGGGTTTTCTAATCATTTAACAATTGCATTCATTATCAACAACATCATTGCTTCCCTCCTCCTTCCATTTTTGATCAGATATGTCATATAATAATAACTTCAATAGGCATAGTTCGGTAGGAGGGAACTGGCATTTACCCCCACCTCAGGGGTTCAACGGTGAAAATGTTCAGGATCCTACCTTTTCCAATCATCAAATGCCTGGCTTTAGGAATCCTTGGTATTCTCCAAAACAATCAGGTGCTGGATTGGCTCCTTCTCCATCATCAGCACCATCGGCGGCGGCCTCACTATCTCAGTCTCCCACCAAGACCATCCCTCTTTTACAACAAGGTAAACGAATGTCATTTGCTAATCAATTACCAACAACTTACGAGGGCGGAATGCGTCAGAACATGGTTCCTGTAATTCAACCTCCCACCAGAGCTGACAATCCATTTGATCAGTACTATACCAATCAAGAAGTGTCCCTTGGTGGTCCAGATCGCCGCATGTCGGCCGCTGTCGACAACTTGTACTATAACAACACCAACATCAATCCCCAAGTTAATGTTCCCATTTATCCTCCTCAATATGCCCAAAATAATCGTCGTTCCTCTGTTTCAATTGGCAATACTTATGATCGAAATATTTATAACATTCCTCCAAACAGAGTTGGAAGATCACCCCTGATCGTTCAATACCAACAATACCAACAAAGTTTACAGTCCCAAAGACTTACCACTAGTCGAAAGTCTGCCCCCAAGGCATTTAAGGTTTATTCCAAATTGGATCTCAAACCTAAACTTCATCCGCAACCCAAATATCGTCGGTGTTCCATTAATTCCATCCACATCTCTCCCGTTAATGCATTATCGGTTTACTTAACTGAAACTTATTCCATTTGTCAACCTAAAAAGTTTCAGTACTGTAAATCTTCAAATCCGAAGAGAGTGTTGACTAAACCTTCGGAACCCAAATTTAATAATGGTTGCGATAATGAAGATGGTGATTATATACTCTATGTTAATGATATCCTTGGTACACAGGAAGGAAGGAAGTACATCGTTCTTGATCTCCTTGGTTCAGGAACTTTTGGACAAGTTGTCAAATGTCAGAATCTTTCTAATCAATCGGTGGTTGCTGTCAAAGTCATTAAGGCTAAACCTGCATATCTCAACCAGTCACTCACCGAAGTAAGAATCCTCGAATATCTTAATCAGAACACTCAAGGTGATAGCTTTATCAAACTAATGGACACTTTCATGCATAAAGAACATTTATGCTTGGTGTTCGAATTACTTGCATCCAACCTTTACGAACTTATCAAACAAAATCATTTTCACGGGTTAAACATGAAATTGGTGAAGGTACTCACAAAACAACTCCTTGAATCTATGGCTCAATTGAAGAATTTCCAGATGATTCATTGTGACTTGAAACCGGAGAATATTCTTCTTTGTCAACCTGATAAACCTAATATCAAAGTTATTGATTTTGGATCCGCCTGTTTTACTAGGCAGACAGTTTATTCTTACATCCAATCCAGATTCTATCGATCTCCGGAGGTGATTTTAGGATTGCCTTATACTGAATCCATTGATATGTGGTCTCTAGGTTGTATTGTGGGAGAATTATTTCTTGGTTTACCGATGTTTCCTGGAACTTCCGAATACAATCAAATTTGGCGTATTGTTGATATGTTAGGTTATCCTCCTCGGCACATGATTGAAGTGGGGAAGAATTCACTAAAGTTTTTCAAGAAGATCCCATCTCCAGTGCCAGGAGGGAAAGCCACGTATCAGATCAAGAGTCATGATGAATACGTTCAATACCTTGCTTCCAAGGGTAAAGAGGACAAGAAAGAACAAAAAAATACCAATTACTTCAAGGATCGTTTACTCAAAGATGTGGTGATGAATTACAAAATGCCTTCTCGTAAGATGACCAACAGTATGATTGAAAAGGAAAATCAAGACCGTGCCCTCCTTATCGATTTCCTTGTGAAAACATTGAACTTAAATCCTTTGGAACGAATGACTCCACAAGAGGGCCTCAAACATCCTTTTGTGGCGGATGTTCAAATTCATTCTAAAGACTACTGAAAGCATGATGTCACGTTTGCATAATTCAAGCACTTTAAAAAAACAATTTATGATCTTACTACGTAACAGAAGAAATATATTCAACACCCGCACTGGGGAATTAGGAGCGTGTGCCCGCGCACAAAAATTTCAACAATCTAAAAACTCCACTACTGTTGAGAAATTTCCATTCTTTCCTTCACACTAAAACATAGTCATCATGAAGGTTAGTACCAGTGCTCTTGGGGTCAGAAGAAGAAAGGCAGCTCAGCATAGTATAGATGAGGAAGAAAATGCAGCTCTCCTCAAACTAGGACCTGAGTTTCAACTCACACAAATAACCAACAGTGGAGAGAAAGAACAGCTTATAGCATTGAACCTTTCAGAGGCAAGACTCTTGATAAGAGCTGCACTCAAGGAGCGGAAAAGCAAAGGAAATACGATTGATGAAGACGAAGAAAATGAGAAAGAGGATGAAATCGCCAACATCGAGCTTGCCGGACCAAACTCCAATGAAATCATGCACAAGACGTTGAATTATCTCTCCAATTTTGCCAGATTTAAGAATTCGTCATCTACTGAGACTGTGGAAAAACTTTTAAATGACTTTTCCTATCAAGCATCTGAGCCATTACACCCTTTTGAATTGGCACAATTGGGAACCTTAGAAAGTGAAGATGCAGAGGAAGCAAAGTCACTCATTCCAAGTTTACAACACAAGGTCTCTGATGTTCAATTACAAACGCTCTTGACTGAGTTGAGAAAGTACCAGACATTGTCTTAATGTATTATAAGTATAAAAATGAAGGGTCTAACACAGGGGCATCAGTGTAGGTATTCTCTTACATGATCAGAGAAAGAAGAAAGATTAGTGAACTACTTGATTTTAAAGTGAGTAAGCTTTTCGCCACCAAAGCATTTACCATTGGAGACCGATAAGGTGAGACTAGATTCAGAGCAGCTGGAGTCCTCGTAAAAATAAGCACTCTGTCCCTTTGCCAATCCCGAAACCTTGACATCGACTCCAATACCAGTTCCGGGAGCTCCAGTAGAACGACATCCTTGAGAACCACTTCCAGAAATGTCGGTGTATTTCTTTTGCCCTTGTTTAGTGTTGCAAGCACGAGCAAGACATCCGATATCGTTGACAACTCCATCATCTTTACAAATGTATTCCCAGATTTGGACCTTCCAGGCAAAGGTGACAGCAAAGAGATAGTAAAGAATAATGCTTTTAATTAACATGACAAGAGTTGGATTTTTTTGGTTCGAATTGCCTCAGTATAAACGTCTTTCGACCATATTTATACCAGTTGGCTTCTATGCCTCGTGGGATATTCCCTCTTCTTGTCACTGCCAACCAACTGTGTGGCCCTGAATCGCGTTATTTACGAGGTTTTATGATCAAATGAATGAACATTGTTTGCAAATTACTATGCAGAATAAAGAAAGGTAAGCACGGGTATTGGACCAAAAGTGGAAATTCTGTGCGACGTTATGTACGCCGAATGTGTCAAGCACGTCACTCCAAAAATAGCGTCCCTGTTACTACTTTTAATTGGTGGATATGAGGATTTAGGCACCGAACTGTTGGAATACGAATTTTTCGTATAGAATTGTGTGAGTGTCCTTTTTTGTTTTGGTTATAAAGATGTATTAGAACTTAAGGTTTTGCATTGCTGATTGGTGCACTGAAATCTTATCACCGCCGTCATTAAACTCGCTATGACGTGAAGCTTTAGTTATGCTATTTCACAAGATGCTCCAGTTGTTCACCTGCGTGTTTCAATGCTGATAGGTCTGAAGTGGGAACTCTGCCAACCGGGTAAGGGGGTAGCCCGGCTATATTCACCATCAGAATCAAGAAATACATTCGTCGATACGTAAATTCATATATCATTTCTGTTTCTTACGCTATAGTGCGTATCAATGAAGCTGATTGCTAGACTCAACACCGCCAATAGATCTGGGTGGCACTGTTGGTGAGCTCTGCCGTTGCCTGCCTATTTGCAGGTTGCAAGGGGTGGTTTACAAGTTGGGGCCCTTGTATTTCGCGACCGAAGATAGATGAGCACCACTATGGAGGAAGAATACGATGAGTTTGGCAATTTGATTGGAGATCCCCTTGACTCCGATGCAGATTCACAAGCTTCCGAGGAAGTTTCATATCTGCTGAGCGAGGACGACTCTAGCGGAGATGACGAAGTTTCAGGTAGAGATGCCATGGAGGTCGATGATGGTGCCTTGGTCAAAACTGAAGATTTACACAAGACTTTCAATGCAGAAACTATTGTTATCCGGCCGTACGACCAAGGTGAAGATGCCCCTGTACTTCAGCCTGAGGTCACCAAGAAAGTAAAGATTGATTTTACTAAGGACGACGAAACCGGCTATGAGCAAAACTTGCCTCCAGTCACCTACTCCCGCAAGTACATGTTGGACATCATGAACCAATTTCCGGAGAGAATACGAAATTTGGCGGTGGTGGGAAGCTTTCATTCCGGCAAAACATCTTTAATAGACATGTTCGTTCAAGAGACTCACATACTTCCCGAATCCAAGCATGATAAACACAAGTTCACCGATAATCATAAATTAGAGATGCATCGGGAAATGTCCATCAAAACTGCTCCAATTACCATGCTTTTGCCAGATCTCGATGACAGATCGTACGTGGTGAACTTCCTTGATGCGCCTGGTCATCCAAATTTTGCCGATGAATCAAATGCTGCTTTACAGGCGGCCGATGGCGCTCTACATGTAATTGATGTGGTGGAAGGCTTGACACAAAGAGACAAATCTATTATTACCCAGGTACTCAAGGCCAATTTACCACTCACAGTTGTTCTCAACAAAATCGACCGTCTTATTTTGGAGCTAAGACTCACACCACAAGATACTTACTACAAAATCAAGTTCGTTGTTGATGACATCAATGCGTATATTCATCATCACGAATTTCATCTGTCGTATCTGTGGCCATCATTGTCGCCCAGTTCCAATGTCATCTTTGCATCCGCCACCCAGAGCATGTGTTTTACGACCACCAGCTTTGCCAGGCTTTACCTGCAGCATAGCGACTTGGCGGTTCCCTTAGACACATTTTCCAAAACACTCTGGGGCAATGTGTTCTACAACGAGAAGGATCACAAATTTACCAAGATTCCCGATGGGGCGGTGAGGACATTCCTTCATTTTGTACTCGAGCCATTGTACAAAATATTCACTCACGCTCTCACATCGGATGGTTCTGGGGTGCCACTCAAGTCCTTACTTTGGGAGAATTTTGGCATCACCATTGCTAAAAGTGAGTACAAGAAAGATCCTCATGAGCTTTTGAAGGTGGTTCTACTGAGCTTATTCAACTCCCGAGCTTTGATTGACACCGTCAAGCGGAGTGTTCCGGATTGCAGCGAAATGCTCAAAGTCAAGCTACCTCATCTGACCGAGTCCTCCCTAGTTGCTCGAGTGGTGAAGCTCACAGAAACTGCAGATGCTCGTGGATTTCATTCAATCGTACGTGTATTCAAGGGGAAACTTACCACAGGCAGTAGAATACGAGTTATGGGAGAAAATTATCAACAGGATGATGAAGATGCCCGTGCTGAAATCGTTGAGGGGCTATTCATACCCGGCGGAAGATACCGAATTCCCGTCAAAGAAGTCGGGCCCGGTCAGATTGCCATTGTGAGTGGCATTGATTCCATTGTCGTTAAGCAAGCTTCGATTTGTAATATCGATGAAAGTCACGCGGTGGTGTTTCCCAAATGTGATTTTGAGCTGAGCTCAGTATTCAAAGTGGCAGTAGAACCTGAAAATCCCTCGGAGCTACCCAAGTTGCTTGAAGCGTTTCGGAAACTCAGCAAATCGTACCTCTCTCTAGTTATTCGAGTGGAAGAAAGCGGCGAGTACGTTATTTTAGCACCCGGAGAATTGTACCTAGATTGCGTTCTTCATGACCTCCGGGAATTCTTTACCGACGACCTTGATATCAAGGTGAGTGACCCAATGACAAAGTTTAGTGAAACAGCCACCGAGACTTCAGTTACAAAAATCCCGGTGAAGACCACAACTAAGAAGTCACAGATATCTATCATAGCACTGCCAATGGACCCCGATGTTGGACATGCCATCGAAACTTGCAAAATTAACCTTAGTCAGCCCACCAAAACCACCGCCAAAATTCTTAGAAATGACTTTGGCTGGGATGCATTGGCTGCTCGATCAATGTGGACTTTTGGCCCCGAAAACAGCCTTCCCAGCATTCTTCTTGACGACACTCTTGAAGGGGAAACCGATAAAGAGGCCCTTCTATCGGCAAGATCGTTTATGGAAACGGGCTTCAAGCTTGGGGTGACCGAGGGTCCCTTATGCGAGGAGCCAATTCGCAGTGTCAAGTTCAAGATTCTTGATGCTGTTCTCTCCGGGAATATTCAGAAGTCTGGAAGTCAGATAATTCCTATGACCCGGAACGCTGTGCACGTTGGATTACTCACCGCCACCCCTCGATTGCTTGAGCCATATTATAAGCTCACGGCCACTTGTAAACAAGTTGCAATTGGTGCAATTCGGAAGCTTGTCAAAAAGAGACGAGGAGATGTGGTGATGTCACGACCCATTCCAGGGACTCCGCTTTTCGAGGTTGAAGGATTTGTCCCCGTCATTGATTCAGTAGGATTAGAGTCGGATATTCGTCTTCAGACTCAAGGACAAGCCATGTGCTTCCTCGAATTTGATAGCTGGGACATAGTTCCGGGAGATCCTCTTGACGGCGATTGTGAGTTGCCCAGCTTAAAGCCAGTTCCTCATGAGTCACTTGCCCGTGACTTCGTCATGAAAACAAGAAGAAGAAAAGGCCTTACCGGTGAGCCTAATTTACAGAAATACATCGACAGCGATTTATTTAATCAGTTGCGAGAATCGGGTATAATCTAATTAGCATCCAACCCATGTATTAATCTATGTACTATATACTCTGCTTCTGTTTCTTTCTAGGCAATGATTCCTCTTCGAGATTCCGTTTGCGCAGCGATGTTGTCAAGTCCTTAAATCCTTTGCCTGAGTTTATGTACTCTGATAGTTGATTAAATTTAGCGATGAATCTCGGCTGAGTGGATATTTGGATGGTCATCTTCATTGGGGTCTCCGCTTCATCGATCGAATGCTCCCTTAGAGTGAAAAAGGCTCTGGTAAAGTCTTCGAGTGTAATTTCTCGAGTGTACACGTTATCTTCAGTGATGGACATATCATCAAGCTCGGGGATCCTAAGCGTGAACTCTTCCTTTATTTGAAACTCATATAGATCAATTAGGTCCTCGTTCTTCCTTAGTGAAATGAAAAAATCTTCTATGGTCAATGAAAGGTCGTCCTTCTCGAATAACGCGATTGTATCAGAGGTGTCGTACTGGGAGGTGCTTTGGAATGGAATCAAAAGATATTCATCTCCACGGATATCGAGATAGACGGGAACGGGAATGTCGCCGGTATTAGCCAGGACTTCCTCGATATTAATTTTTGCCTCGATGGTGGGGTTTGCAACTGGTTCCTCGTCATCGACTAAATTTTGTAGCACATCAGCTTCTTCTGTCTCCTCTCTTGAATCGATTAGTTGAGCATCATCCTTTGTAACTTCCTCGTCCAGTCCCACATCTTCCAATTCGCTGGTTTGCAGATCCTTTTGTTCGTCGGCTAATTTCTCAAAATCCTCATCTTGCAAATCCTCCTCTAAAAACTCGTCAACTTCATCGAGTTGATTCTCGGTGTCCACTTCACTTTCCTCGTTATCCTCTAGAGCATGAAAGGAATCCTTTTCGTCCTCTTCTTCATCGTCGGAAACTTGCAGGCTCAACTCGACACCGGCTGTGAGTTCTGAAGGGTCATCCTCTAAGTTGTCAATTTCCTCCTCGCTATCCAACTCTTCAATTTCCTTTCCTATATTAGTAACATCAGGGGTATTGCCCAGGGTTTCCACATTGATGTCAATTGCCGTGTGGAATACGGTCATCTCGGCTTCGCCGTTATCAAGTTCATCCATACTTACTTATGATGTGGAGTTCACTCTGGATTTAATTTTTTATTTTTGTTTGTTGCGATAAGTTCTACTAGATTATCAAATTTATTATAACCTATCCATATTTAGTGGTACAGTGATGGTTTATCCTCTGACTTAACATATCATGGAGCCCACACCTTGAACGAACGAGGTGCTTCCAATGATAATGGTATTTGTGCCTTTTTAGCGACATTCTGAGAGTTTTCTGCATTACCATTTTGTTCGATGGTCTCAGTCTTCTCAGTGGCATCACTGGCAAGAACATGAGACGGTGGCTTGTGAAGAAGTTGCTGAACATCTTCAAGAATCTTGCTAACAGCCTCTGCATTGTCGTAGCCGTTTGCTTTTTGAATGAGCAGAATGGCATTGTTCAATTTCTTGGTGATATTGATGGTTGACTTGGTAAGTGCAAGACGATCGATGAACACCTCTTGTTGTTGTTGAACCAAGTACTTACGTTCACGCTCGTACACCTTTTCCAACTCGCTGACTTTATTGAGTTTGACATCGAGCTTGTTCAACTGATGATTCACAATGGTGTTGGTTAAACTTTGCATTTCGCGTTCCTCCAAGTTGGCAAAAAGATGGGATCTGGCCCCAACAATGCCAAAGGTAGCACTGGCAGCATCAACAGATGATTCAGTTTCGCCAATTCCATTTCGCTGAAGTGGGTCATCAGACGAATCATGAGTAGCGATCGCAGAATCTTCTTCGGTCTCTTCCTTAACAGGCTTTTGGTCATCGCCATATTGTTGTTGAATACTCTTGTGAAGCTTTTCATCCACGAGTTTGGAAGCGTTTGAGCTGGCAGCTTTGGCCACATCTGCATCAACTAATTGGGTCATGAATGCTAAGTTGCTCATCACTGGATTATCGACAGCACTTATAGGGAAGTTAGACGCATATTTCAAAAGGCCAATTTCCTTTTCGTTGATAAATTTATCCTCAATAGGAACCTTGAGGAACTTTAATATACATTCTTGTGGGGTTCGGCTACCAACCACTTTCGAAACCTTGTACCAGTCATTCTTAAATTCTTTCACACCCAACACGAGGTCATTGACTTCCTTGGTGGACCAGTCATCAAGGAGAGTCTTTTGCTTTTTGGTGGGAGGTTCATCTGATGGAGCACCTTCAACAAAAACTTCTTTAATGGTTGTAGATTGTTTTAGGGATTCACGATCGCCAATCAATTCCTTGATCTTTTTGATATCTATACGATCACCAGACGGTTTATGAGTATCAAACGGGAATAATCCTCTTGGGGTATCATATTGTACGTGGTAATCACCAGTATAAGGTAAACCCACCGCGGATCCATTAGGTAGTTTCTCTACCGCATACCCAGGTCTCAATTGAGGATTAACTTGATAGTTGATGAGACCCCACTTGTTGAGAAAACGGTGGACTCTCATTAAAGTGCCAACATCTCCGACCAAGTTACGACGACAAGACGTTAACGTGAGGTATTCGTTAGGGTTAAGACGGTAGGCGTTAACCATAAAGTTACGATAGTTTGCATAGATCTTGGGGGATTTGGAAGGATGGTTGGTGTCAAAGAACTCAGGAAGGGACTCTCTTTCTATTTGGTGGATCTTCTTCATATTAAACCAACTAGCGTATGATGGAATAATAATAGCATGTGTTTGCCTTGTACGCTTTTTAGAAGGGTCAAACTCTACCTCATCGTCCAATTGCTCTTCCTCTTGTTCCAAAATAGGACCGGTATTTTCATGTTTGATTTGGGTTGGTGCTTCTTCAATGACAGGACCCTTAGGAGTTTTAGATGCATCAGAAAACGGCTCTTCGGAATCGGAATTATTTGAATTATTCTGGTTGTCACTGTCTCGTACCGGTGGTTCAGTTTGATCTTCGTCGTCATCGGAATCGATCTTGGGGGGCTGCTTGGCGGCAACTTCGCCAGCAGGAGAAGAAACGAGAGAGCTTTTGTGGGTATCGGGGACTAAATCTTTGTCTTCTTCTTCGTCTTCATCGTCTTCGCCATCGCCGACGTTGTTATCCTCGTCTTCGTCTGGCTTGTCGTCGTCATCACCACTGTTGTGGTCGTCTTCGTTGTCCTCATCGTCATCATTTTTCAATTCATTGAGATCTATATTGTCATCAAAATCATGTTCACCAACCTCAATGTCCGAGCTTGGTTTGTAAACATCGTCATTATCATCTTTGAATTGAGCAATGGACTCAGGATCCTTCAAATCTTCCTCAATATCCATCTTGGAATCCGTTTCTTCGTTCTCCATTGACAGAGACTCAGCATCTGACGCGTCATCGGATTCATTCGGTGAGTCAGGACTATTTACGGAAGAATTAGAAGGTAGATTTTCATCTGGGGGAGATATTTCAGATTGTTCGAGTTTGGATATATTGGCTGATGAAGAGGGAGAATTTACCAGGTCAAGGTCTGCCAATTCCAATTGACTATCAGACTGATCATTCTCCGACAGCTGTGATGCCTTTAAAGGTTCATCTATGCTCATTTGGAAAAATTGTGGATTGATTATATTTCAAACAGCGACGAAAGGAGGAAATGTATAGACACAATCAATTATCCACAGTGCTTTATTAAAGAGGATTAGAGGTCTGAAGGGATGAGGAGTATTAACACACACTCAATACCCGGGAAAAAAAACCGAAAAATGCCAAATGGGAAGGTGAGACTCAACCAGATAAACGCTGTGTGAAGGTTGACAGAGAGTGTTGTTGATAAAGGAGCCTCTTTCGCTTTTCCTTTTTTTTCTGGCGAATTCCTCCCTTGGTAGAGACACTACACCACACCCGCCACAAGCTTACATGACATAACCTCACAATCATGCCATCTACTCCAAGTTAGAAAATCATCAGCATCTACCCCAGCTCATAATTATAGCCGAGGCAAAGTGATGAAATGATACCCGGAAAAGTATAATGTCGTAGAGGGTATGTAGCAATGTGTCGTGTCCCTCAATATTCCCGATTGGGCTAAACTGAGCCGACAAGCGGGAAATTATTTTCTTTTTCCTATGTCCTGCGTCGTGTGGAAACCGCCCAACGGTGGAGCATTTTCTCTTGTGGAGTCAAGGCAACAGAATATCATTCGGGCGACCAGGACAGGGGGTTGACTCTTTATCATCAATGGGTTCATATTACAAGCAAAGCCTGATAGCCAGGAAAATTTGGGTGGTTAAATCATGGTGACAAGTCTGAAGAAATCTTATTGCCACCATTCATAAGATAGTCAGCACATCGATTCATGCATCACTGGCAGATGCACCACGATAAAAGGGATGGTGATAGGGTGGAAAAAAGACCACGATTTAAATATTCACTGACCAAAAGCCAAGCCATTTGAAGAAAGAGGATAGGGGTGTGTAAAGAAAGAAAGAGAGAAAGAAAGGCGGGAATATACGAGGTTTTATATTTGCCCAGGGTTATGGCGGCAGCGGAGGTGTGTGGCAGGTTTCTAGTCATCAATAGCATATTACATAAAAATAAACAAAAGCAAAAGAAACAAATTTGTATGTCGCTGTACGTCATATGTACTGTGTACGATAATGAGCAAACTTGAGGATAAGGTGGTTATTTGGGAGGGGAGAGGTTTAATGATGATAATATTTAGTAGTGTTGATTAAACATGACACCCAGTTTAGACACAATGAAAATGTTTTAGTCATACTTCGAGGGGCATCGGGAGGTCATTACGAATGTTTCAATTCAAAAATCAGGAGAGGGGTTCGAAGCCGTAAATGTCTATGTATCAATGAAACTACTTATTCGGCCCTTGGGATGCAAACCTAGATGCAGTTCAGCTGAAACACAAAATAGCCCGACAGATAAAGAATACCGAGTATAAAATAAAGTACAAAGCAAGGCATGCAACAGACCCAAAAAAAAATTGATAATAAGGAAATCACGGAAACTTACAGAGGATTTTCGCTCCCTAATAATCCCTCTCCTGTTCGGGATAAAAACTGGTCAAGTGTGATCTACATAAAACCACTAGATATTGGATGATATGAGTTCATGCCTCACGAATATTTTTAGGCAAAGCTATAGAATTTCTGAGAGGTGAAGCAGGATACCAGAGAAATCAATCGTAGGACCCAAGAAAAAAAAACAAGGCCGTGAATCCCGGTCACTCCACCGAAGTAGGGTAGTATGAGAGAGGGGGAAGAATTCCGGGATTAATGAATACACTGATTTTATGACTCGTGTTATTGCCCATGACACCATAGTCCAGGAAGACCAAGGTACACAATTTTTCATGAGACTTACGGAGACGGTAACTACTGGGTAGGCCTGAATCTCGGCCTTTCAGCCTTTCAGCCTTTCAGCCTTTCTATCTTGTCATTTAGCATTATTAACTGGACATTTTAAACTTCTCGTTGTACCCTAGCATACAGGGTGAATTCTAGATGATTAGTTGCTCGTAGAGCGATTGTGTCCATAAGCACTATTGCCCAATTGTTTCCTCATCGAGATGTCACGGAACTCGGTTATGTCCTTCATGCAGCATGGTTTTTAAGTAATGATTACTGCCCCCAATTCTTATCGAAAGAGTCGGCAATTCCGGGTTCACAGTATACCGCTTCAATTGCTGGCCCCCTTCACAATATTTCACCAATTACTTTTAAGCCTTTGTATCCACTTTGATCAACATGCAACCGTGCGCCAGAATACACCTATAGATGCATCAGCCAGGAAGGGAAGAACCTCATCACAAGCGAGCATGTGTTTACGTCACGTGTATTTCAACAGGGCTCGGCCCTGGGAGTAGGAGGAGCGCGCGTCCTTATTTACACCACGTGACAAGAGGTCTGGTCTGTGTGCAGCACCATAATGGGGAAAATTTTTCAGTGTACGCACCAAGCCTACCCTCACGATTTTCTCTCATCAAATTTTACTCTTATACCTTTTTCACCCATAGGAATCAATACATTAAAATGGCTCGTTACGCTGTTACCCCTGCCAACCCTGCTAAGTCGGCTTCTGCCCGTGGTTCTTACTTGAGAGTCTCTTTCAAGAACACTCGTGAAACTGCTCAAGCTGTCAGTGGATGGAACTTGGAGAAGGCCCAAAAATATCTTTCTCAAGTTTTGGACCATCAAAGAGCTATCCCTTTCCGTCGTTTCAACTCTTCCATTGGTCGTACTGCTCAAGGTAAAGAATTCGGTGTCACCAAGGCTAGATGGCCTGCTAAGTCTGTCAAGTTCATCCAAGACCTCTTGACCAACGCTCAATCCAATGCTGAAGCTAAAGGTTTGGATGTCTCTAAGTTGAAGATTTCTCACATTCAAGTCAACCAAGCTCCAAAGCAAAGAAGAAGAACTTACAGAGCCCATGGTAGAATCAATGCTTACCAATCTAGTCCATCTCACATTGAAATCACCTTGACTGAAGAAGATGAAGAAGTCCAAAAGGCTCCTGAAACAAAGGCTGTCAAGTTGAACGCCAGACAAAGAGGTAGATTTCTCTCCCAAAAGCGTTTGACTGCTGCTTAAGCGGGTGCTTTCATTGATCTTTTATATACAATAATATAAAGTCTAATCGGTTTTGATTGCTGACGATTGATGTTGCATTCGTATGTACTTTAATAAACTTGTCACAAATGCTCTGTAATAATCTTGCCAACGTATTGTATATGGAGGTACCCATTGCCAACGTTTCGATGGCCAGGTTAAACCTACGGTCTTCAAAAGCCACCCGTACACCAGCCTGCACACGCGCCAGCCAATAGAGCACCTTTAATATTTCATTTTTCTCTCACCTTTTCTACAAACAACTCAGATTCATCATGGCAGGTCCTAGTCCAAAGACTTATATGGGATGGTGGGGTTCCATTGGTTCTCCCAAACAAAAATACATTACCCAATATACCATTTCTCCTTATGCTGCTAAGCCTTTGAAGGGTGCTTTGTATAACTCTGTTTTCAATGTTTTCAGAAGAGTTAAGAACCAAGCTCTCTTTGTCATCGTTCCTGGTGTCATTTTTTGGAACATCTGGGCTGTTGCCAGAGACTACAACGAATACTTGTACACCAAGGCTGGTAGAGAAGAGTTGGAGAGAGTCAACGCTTAAATTATTTTCGTCATATATAAAGCACTGGGTTTTAACTTGAAACACCAAAATATATTTATTTCATAAATTCCAATAAAGTTATATTCTATAATTACTTAGAACGCTTGTATACCTTAGAAAGGAAAGCAGTGAAAATCTCTTTCTTTAATCCTCTAGATTCGTCAACGTTATCGATCTTCTTTCTCAAATCTGCAACCACCGATTCTTCATACCCATAGTAATCTTTCTCGATATCCAACAGCTTGAATAAATCCTTTACCCTTTGTTCAGATTCATCATCCTTCTTACCGTAGTTCTCGTCCAACAATTTACGTTGATCAGTATTGACCTTTTGTAATGCCTTGTTCACTACCCAAGAACACTTGTTATCCTTGATATCGGTACCAATTTTACCAATTTGTTCAGGAGTTCCAAAACAGTCAAGGAAGTCATCTTGGACTTGGAAATACTCTCCCAATGGAATCAAAATATCACGAGCTTGCTTTAAGTCTTCTTCACCATTAACTCCAATCATGAACATAGAGAGAGCAACTGGTAAGTAGAAAGAGTAGTAAGCAGTCTTAAAAGTGACAATGAAAGAGTGCTTTTCTAACGAGAATTTATCTAAGTCAACGAATTCTTCATCAGCAGTGACAAGATCCAACAATTGGCCAAGTTCAGTTTGGAAAGTAACTTCATGGAATAAATCCAACAAGTCAACGTAACAAGAGTCTTTACGGAAATGCTTCTTCAAGAGAATGTAGATAGCACCTTCCAACATGAAAGAGTCATTGATAGCGATGTTACCAACTCCTTCAACAAGATACCAACATGCCTGGCCTCTTCTGGTCTTAGATTGATCCATCATATCATCAGCAACCAAGAAGTATGCTTGCAACAATTCGATGCACCAACCTAACAATGCAACTTTCTTGTACTCTTCGTCGGATAATTCAGTGGCAGAAGTACCCTTCAAGATTGCATAAGTATCAATGACAGACATACCTCTGTTCAACTTACCACCAGGAGTGTTGTAGTTTAAACTTTTAGTAAACCACTCAATAGCCTCCTTGGGCATATTGTATTGGGTGGTAATCTCCGTTAACTCTGCCACCAATTGGTCGAATTCTTTCAAGAATCTTTCTCTAGCAGCTTGCTTGCTCATGATGATAATACAACTAGTTGATATGATGGATTCGTATAGTCGCGCTTATACGACTGAAAAAAAAACTCGACGTGTACAACTCAATTGCAACTTCGTTAAACAACTTGCAGCTACAATCTACTAAATTAGTCAATTGCAATTTTCATTTCAAGAATTATATCATGTCTAGTGACGTCTCTTACTCTTGCCAGGTCTTTGAGGCTTTTTCTTGTTGGCAAATCCACTGACATCCATTGAAGATTGAGAATCGTTGGAGCGCTTAAATCTCTTCATTCCTCCTTGGCCGTACTTAGAGTCTTTGGCCATTCTCTTACCATTAGGCTTTCTTCTCTTCTCGTCACGCTTGTCTTCTGCAGTTGCTTCTTCTAATGCAATTTGGAAGTCATCTTCATTGGACAAGTCAGTTCCCTTTCTCTTTTTCAAACTCTTAATTTTTTCGAGAGTGTCTTTCTTTTGCTTGGCTCTTTCTTGAAGAGTGGCATGTTGCACTTGCTTTCCGAACTTCTTCAACTTTCTTTGCTTCTTGGCATCCTCGGACGCTTTCTTGTTGGCGGCTTCTTGGAGAAGCTTGTTCTTTAACTTATCCATATGCTCGTCACTCTTGACCATCTCAGCGAAATAATCTAAAGGTCTGGAAAATGGCACCTTCAACTTTAAAAGAGTGGCACGTCCTTGCTTGGTGGCATCTAATCCCTGTTTATAGAATGCCAATTCTCTTTGAGTATCGTCGTAGATATCCTTAATTTGCGACTCCACCTTGTCTTCACTGTAGATAGACTGGTGCTCTTGGAACGAATGCTTGGCCCAAGGAAGCTCAATACGAGCCAATGATTCCTTCAATGCTGCCTTGTTGTTGATCGTAAGCTTAGTATGAGGAACCACATCGGCATCAGAGTCGATTTCGACCTCAGATAATGGAACATCTTCTTCCTCTTCCTCTTCTTCCTCTTCCTCTTCATCCTCTTCCTCTTCATCCTCTTCCTCTTCATCCTCTTTCTCTTTATCTCCTTCTTCTTGTTCGTCTTCGTCGCTTTCTTCGTCATCATCGCTCTCGTCACCAATGACATCGCTTTCACTTTCGCTGGCTGCTAACTTTTCAAGATCAAGTTCTTCATCGTCGTCAGATTCTTCGTCTTCTTCCTCCTCTTCTTGCTCCTTTCGTGTCTTCTTCAACTTTCTGATTTCTTTCTTGGATAATGCTTCGCTCTTGTAGTCGTCATTGTTAGCCTTCTTGGCCTTCTTACCTTTGGTCTTCACCTCCTTGGGTGCTTCGACTTCCGGTTCGGACTCCAGATCATCCAGCTCACTCTCCACGGGTTTTTGAGCCTTGGAAGGTTTGACTGTTTTCACCTTTTCCTCTGACAAATGTGCCTTGAGTTGTTTCTTCAAAGTCCCCTTGGCCATGGTTGATAATCAAGTTCACTTTGGAAATTCGAGAGATGCGATGGAGATGCGCTTTAGAAAAAAATTCAGAAATGGTACGCGCACGTTGACTGCAAACTATAGACTTAAGTATTAAATGTATAATCGATTTCGTTTAGAAACGACTTTCCCGCTCCGTAGCGCCACCAACGAGCCAAACAGCTGAAAGGCTCCACGTCGATAGGTTTGCTGATTTCAGTGTCATCCGCACCTCTGCCTCTACAAATGCATCTCTTGGACGAGAGAACATCTTTGGATGAAGGACATGCGAGATAGGGGCAATGGTAATATCCAATGTCTTCAAAGTGATGGATTTGATTCTTGTCAAGAAGAAGGCTTAATCCTATAGAGTGTACAGGAGCATCACCCCATCTTTCATAATAAAACCCACCTGCTTGGTCAAGATAGTTGAAGAAAGTTTCATAAGCTTCACTGCGAAAAAAATTAAGGTTACCCACTTCAAAATTGGACCAAAAGTGACAAAGATTGTAGTCGGTAGAGGATTCAATTACGTCATACCAGAGATTAACGTCACTCTCTTTGGTGGTGATGAATTCTAGTGAATTGTTGGGATGGAGAAGATGAGGATATTGTCGAGAAAAGTTAGCCACAGTGTTCCAGAGAGTGGGAATGGTGTTTTCATATTCATGGATGGCAATCACAAAACCATACTTTTTGTTGTTGGTTCGGAGGTAAGTGAAGGGATCGTACTGGAAATCACACATATATTCCACGTTAGGCTCTACCCTGAAGTACCAATCATAGTTGAGAAGCCGCTTTTGCTTATAAAAGAAGCCTGAGTTGAAGTGGCACATATTTCTGTATGCACGGGAGAAACCATAAATGACTCCGTTACTGCTAGCTTCTTCGATGTTCTGTTGTAGTTTTGTTTCATCAATATGGGCAGGTGGTCCCCAGTCGGCTTCAGGAATAAGCTCGTAATAAGTCTCACCACTGGCCATAAGCGTTGTTCTCTCGATGAAATCTTCATCAAAAGGTACATCGTTCATAAAAACCCATGGATATTTGTAGACATGATTGAACCGATCTTCCAACGATCGCATCGATTGTAATGCACCCTCTAGTTCTCGGTTTCTCACAAGCATCACCAAGGTACCATTTTCGATTCCCACTTGAGAACGATCACGAATTGGGATAGAATTGAAGAGATACGAGTTACCTGAAAGCTTGGGGTGGCCCTTCTTCATATGGTTGTACGGTGGAGGCAGATTTCTTGATTGACCTACCGAAATCATCGATAGAGCAGAAGTCAATGAGAATTGGGGCACCCAAGATTTGGGTTTGATGAGTTCGTTGACGGTATCAGATTTGAACGTATAGGGTGGATCTGGTGGCTGAATTGTGTATGCCACTAAGTAAATAGAGAGGAGAGCCAATGCTACTCCCCGTATGCTTATCATGGTGGAGGATCAAATTTTAGTGCGACGATGGCTTTTGATCTTCAGAGGCTGTGCTTTTGAGGAGTGGTAGAAACAGACGGAAAGGAGCAATTGGAAAAGGACTCCAATTCGCCTGGCATGATAACAGAGAGTTTTTGTGGGAAAAGTAGGAGAAACGGCGCTAGGGTTTTTTTCATCATTTCGGCAATTTTCACACTTTGGTTCCAAAATCGCTTACTTCACCAGTATTTATCAAATCTACTATGGAAATAATGCTATCATAAGGAATTTTGACAATTCGCCAATCGACCAACCAACTATGGTATCGTATTTCTATCACAAGTCACCATCATAACTTACCAAAACATATTGTATCTCGAGTTAACATCACCTATTTCGTCTACAGACCTCATAGATACGGTGGGACCTCTAAGAGCATAAATTTCGCAATCATTCCACCTCCACGGTACATATATGGTGGCGCCCCCGAAATTGGTGACAATGACTATCAATTACCTCATCAAGGTCATCTCATCACGTCTCGAATATTATTTGCCCTACGTTTATTTCGGTGACTGAGTAAGCCCACCATCAGTGCTCTGTTCTTCTGCCTGCAGGCAGAATCCACCACTCACGAGCAGAGAAAAAAAACCACCAGGTTGGAACGAAATGGACGGGGGATTTCATGCAGGACAAAAAATCCACCAATGGTAGGGACGGAAATCGCATTACCAAAGAAAAATACAGAGTGCACGCAACATATGGAGTGAAGAGAGCAAAAACACCTTTGTTAAAAAAAAATTAGTTACCACCTTTGCACTAATAACCAATATCAAAGATGCTTCGCAATTATAGAGGACTCCGTCCTATAGTTAGAAGATTGGCCACCAGTGCAGATCCTGCTGTTAACCCCAACCGTGCTCATGGAGGTTTAAAGGATACTGATCGGATCTTTCAAAATGTTTACGGAACTTATGGTCATGACCTTAAATCAGCCCAGAAAATGGGTGATTGGTATAAGACTAAAGAAATCATCCTCAAAGGCGATAAGTGGATTATTGATGAAATGAAGGCTTCTGGATTGAGAGGAAGAGGAGGAGCTGGATTTCCATCTGGTCTCAAGTGGTCATTTATGAACCCTCCTGGATGGGAAAAGAACCCAGGACCTCGTTATCTCGTTGTCAATGCCGATGAAGGTGAACCAGGTACCTGCAAAGATCGTGAAATCATCAGAAAAGATCCTCATAAGTTGGTTGAAGGATGTCTTTTGGCTGGTCGTGGTATGAATGCTACTGCCGCTTATATTTATATCAGAGGTGAATTTTACAATGAAGCCGTGATTTTACAAAACGCCATCAATGAAGCTTATAAGTCAGGATTAATCGGCAAAAATGCTTGTGGATCAGGTTATGACTTTGATGTTTATGTTCACCGTGGTATGGGTGCTTATGTTTGTGGTGAAGAAACCGCTTTAATTGAAAGTATTGAAGGTAAAGCTGGTAAGCCAAGATTAAAGCCTCCATTTCCCGCAGGTGTCGGCTTATTTGGTAGACCAACCACGGTTGCCAACGTTGAAACCGTTTCGGTTGCTCCAACTATTCTCAGAAGAGGAGGAAGTTGGTTTGCTTCTTTCGGCCGGGAGAGAAATGCTGGTACCAAGCTCTTCTGTATTTCTGGACACGTCAACGAACCTTGTACAGTTGAAGAAGAAATGTCGATTCCATTGAAGGAACTTTTAGAAAAACATTGTGGAGGCGTTATTGGTGGATGGGATAATCTCCTTGGTGTCATTCCTGGTGGATGTTCTGTTCCTGTCATGCCTAAAGATACTTGTGACAATATCTTGATGGACTACGACGCTTTGAGAGACGTTGGATCTGGTCTTGGTACCGCTGCTGTTATTGTTATGAACAAGCAAACTGACATCATTCGGGCTATTCAAAGATTCGCTGCTTTCTATAAGCATGAGTCGTGCGGTCAATGTACTCCATGTCGTGAAGGTACCACTTGGTTAGCTAATATGATGGAGAGATTTGTAAAGGGACAAGCCACCGAAAAAGAGATTGACATGATTTTTGAACTTACCAAGGAAGTTGAAGGTCACACCATTTGTGCCTTGGGAGATGCTGCTGCTTGGCCAATTCAAGGTTTAATTAAGTCGTTCAGACCAGTTATGGTTGACAGAATTAACCAATTCCATAACGAACATGAACCTGTTCACTACGGTGGTTGGGTTAAAGGTGGTAAGGTTAAGGATGGTGTTGTCATCGAAAACCCAATTCCTGCTTCTCATCATTAATGACATAGACTTATTTATTGTATATCATACAAACTGCATATATTCACGGAAAAACTGACTTTTGATTAATAGAACCGGGGACAGAAGCAGTCCGTATCATGCAAACGGCCGCCGCGTCCATTACGTAAGCGGAGGGGCCACCCAATGCTTATCGGAGTTTGAAACTTTGGAAGAGAAGAAGAGAAAAAAAAAACAGAATAAAGTCGTTCATTCAATTCTATTTTTGTGAACTTTTCTGTCCATCTGTTGGGTCTATAAATACTCTACTCAGTTGTTGGAAGCTATCGTCATATCATGAAGTTTTCTCTAGTCCTATTGGCTTGTTTTGCTAGTCTTTGTGTTGCGTTGGAGGGGGACACGTTTAAAGTTGAATCACCGGAACTTGAGCTTGAGGTTTCTTCTCCAGCGGACGCTAAAAAGGACTCTAAACTCAACGTTCATGTCGTAGGTGAAGAAGACAACTTACCAGCAGCTCCCCATCATAAAGCTCCGCTTGACCCTTATAAAGAATCCAAACAGGAGGATGACAGTCAAGATGAAGAAAACATCAACTATAATTCATTCGTGATGTCAGTGTCGATGATTGTTGTCAGTGAGATTGGTGATAAGACATTTCTAATTGCGGCGTTGATGGCAATGAGAAACTCAAGAATTGTGGTGTTCTCAGCAGCATTCTCGTCGTTGGTGGTGATGACGGTATTATCAGGTATTGTGGGTCATGCATTACCCACGTTGATTTCGCAAAGATTGACCCAGTTTCTTGCATCGGCACTTTTCGTTGTGTTTGGATTCAAATTGCTCAAGGAAGGGTTGGCTATGTCAAAGGAATTGGGAGTAGAGGAAGAGCTTGCAGAGGTTGAAGAGGAACTTGCATCTTCGAACATGAATATTCAGTTGAATGACATGGAGACAGGTGCCGCTAGTGCTCCACCTCTATCCACAAAGTCTACTTGGTATGCTAACTTTGGTGACCAAGTAAAAGACTTAGCATCATTTGTTCTCTCTCCCGTCTGGATCCAAGTATTTGTGATGACTTTTCTTGGAGAATGGGGTGATCGTTCTCAAATTGCCACCATTGCCATGGCAGCTGGTTCCGATTACTGGTTTGTTATTTTGGGTGCCATTGTGGGGCACGGATTGTGTACGGCAGCTGCATGTATCGGAGGAAAATTGTTGGCCAAAAGAATATCCATGAGAAACGTCACCTTAGGAGGTGCCATTGCCTTCTTTGTCTTTGCAGTGTTGTATTTCTATGATGCTTATTACGGTGAGTCTGATTAATTTACATGCAATAGATGTTGTATACTATGGTTCACCTTACAAGTATTGAGCATATCGATTACCCCGTAAATCTATGTGATTGTGAAGACTATAATGTGTACACATTGTACGAAAGCAATTATTATATTCATTAATATACCGCAAACCTGCTTTAGTACTTAAACCCGAAGCCTAGGCCAAGGATTTATACCATCAGTCGATGATTCCCTGGCACATGAACTTGAGCACTTGATTGGGATGTAAGCCCTTCTTGCCGCCATCGGTGACTTTTAGTTCGGCTTCATGGCGCTCATTTTCGACCTTCTTTTTGTTTTCAGCTTCTCGTTTTCCTTCCTCGCTATTGATGAAGTTAATTTCTTCATCAGTATGGAATCCATAGAACTGAAACTCTTCTCGTAGTTCTTGAACCTTGACTGAACACCAGTGGGCAAACTCATCGTCTTTAGACACGTGTATCTTCATTTGTTCTGTATCGTTGATGGCATTCTCGATCCATTCATCTACTTCAGGTAGCGGCTTTTTCCGAAGTAAAGTGGTAACCAACCCTTCATGATTTGATGTAGGGAATGCAGGAAGTGGAAACACGTTGGTGCTTCGAAGTACGCTCTCGTTATTTTCGAGAATTGATGCAATTGTCAGAAGTTGGGTGATGAGCACCTGGAACTGGTTCTGAATGTGAGTGTAATTAGGAAGTTTGACTTTGGTGGGGTGACGGTTATGGTGATTAATCTGATCGGAGAGCTTTCGAAGCGAAAGATGGATTTGGTTTAATCGGTTTCGAATCGACTCTAGTGAGTCCAATGGAATCTGGGTGTCTTTGTTCATGGTATTCGCAATATTTTAGAAACTCGTTGGTGCGAACTACATGATTCGAGGGAATTGGAGTTTGGCATCTGAGCTCCGCAAGTCGGAGCTGAAGAAGCAGGGCCGCATCCAGCAGCGCCAGAAGCACCAATATCGCCTAGACCGGTTGAAACTGGCGGATCCTATCCGTGTCTTTCGTCAAATACTTCGACTCCAAGCCTCCATCAGAACTTCTGATGAGGATAAACGACTAAAGTCACTCCAGGAAGATTGGCAATTCATCAAAAAGCACAAACTCCATCAAGAGAAGGTATTACAGCTTGAGCAAGAGGAAGCACGCCGAGAAGCCGCCGCCAATAAGCTATGGGGACAGAAATCAGTATACTTCAATCCTGAGCTCAATCCTCTAGGAAAGATCCCTGACACCACCAAGATGCAGGGATTTGACAAACCACTTCCGAATCTAACAACACCACTTAAGTCCCGAGCGCTCCCTCCGAAGGATCCGCTCATCGACGAGTTTGACATACGTCTACCTGACGGCGAGCCTCCTAAGTTCTACAAGCAAGTGTACAACACTGGTAGAGCCTCCACAAAAACAGAAACATCGCCAAAGAACAACATTGATACCACGGCCAAGGGATTGGACTCCGACAGCGACATCGATGACTCGGGATCCGACGACGACATCCCGGTCAAGCGACAGAAGGTGTAGATGAATGGAAACGACCACTTACGATCACGAATCTTTAAATATTTCCCAAAGCGTGGATACGATCATTAATCTGGTTAAATAGACTTTTATTTACAGGATATATACATATGCACAAGTCATAATCATCAACTCAAAAGTCGAACTACAATCTCCCAGGTTCCAAACATAATGATGGAGTTAGGCACCGTCCGGAGTAAGTGTGGAGTTAGTCCTCCATACATACTAGCCAACCCTTCTTCCTTGAACACTAACTTGAAACATTGAATAAGGCCTGTGTATTTTGGCTTTCCAGTTTCTTCAAGTGGTGCCTGTCTGAGTCGAGTCCGGACAACCTCATGAGGGTAAGTGATCAATGAAGCCACAAACTTGGCGGCTCCTGCTGCACCAGACCTGGCACTCCATTCGAAGATATGATCTTTAGTAGTTTTTTTAGAGGGGTCACGGCCATACGTTTCCAAACTCCTTCGATCAACAAACTGTTTCATCTGTTCATACAACACCCACTGAAGGGTACTTTCTGCACCTCCGAGATACGATGCTGTCAAACCTTTGTACAACGAGCCAAACCCCTCGTTTCTCACCACGCTCTTTAGACAGTCCCACGAGTTCTTGTAGCTACGACCCCTTGACTTATCTAGTTGAAGACGAGTTTTTATGAGCCAAATGGGATTGGTGGCGGTGGAAGTAACAAAGCCAGCGTTGATACCCGCAATCAAGTGTACCCAGGTGTCTTCTTTTCCATTATTAAAATTGCTGGAAATAATCTCTTTGGTAGAACCATAGGTGAAAAAATTAATGGATCTAGCAGGAATGACCCCCACCAAATTAGGCCCAAGACCTTTGAATAATGCTTTGAAACCTTCGTTTACATAAAGATTGTGAATGACAGAACCTGTTTCCTTGAGATGTTGTCCAGCCTTGATGATTGTATTGGACGATTTGGGAGTTTTATTGTACATCAGATGGTAAACATCAGATTGTAATCTGGTCTTGACAACATCAAGTGGACAAGTGATGATGGCACCCACCATTCCTCCAATACCACCAGCCACAAAATGGACCCATCTTTTCGGTTGGGGCTGAGAATTACCTCCCGCAACTAAGGGTTCTGGATTTCGAATAGAAGATTTTTCGTCTGATGCCAAATATGGATATGCTTCTTTGGCATCGCGTTCTAATACAGTCAACCTCCCTTCACGAGACATGCCTCTAAGATGAATTTATTCGCACTGCAACATGTCTCATCTGAAAAAAAAAAAATTGAGGAGCACACCACTCGGGATCCTGCATATGGTACGTCATGGATTTGCTAATGCTAACGATGCTATTTAAGTGTCTTGATGAAGTTGTCGAGATTATACTCGTCCTCATATTGTGACTCGTCCCACAAGGTCCCAAGGTCCCCAACCGCATCGGCGGCCTTTCCTGTAAGACCGCCCGTGACGTCGTCGGGAATACCCTCTGGTCGTTCTGGTTCCTGCTGTTCGGTGATTTTTGCAGCTGCACTCTCATCCACCTCGAAGAGATCTAACAACTGATTGGTGTCCATGGACGCCAACCCAGAGTTTTGCTGATTGACAATGGTGGATGCAATGTTCATCTTGAATTTTTGAAGGCCCATGATTTTCTCCTCTAGGGTATCCTTGGTGATGAGTCGATACACATTAACCACTTTCTTCTGTCCCAACCGATGGGCTCTGTCCATGGCTTGAAGATCGTTCATGGGGTTCCAGTCGTGCTCAACGAAGATAACAGTATCAGCACCCGTTAAGTTGAGCCCCAAACCTCCCACCTTGGTGGTCAATAACAACACATCAATCGAAGGGTCTTCGTTGAACTTACGCACAATCGATTGACGGTCACGAGGATCCGTGCTTCCATCTAGTCTCATGTAGGTGACGGAGGGAAGATGTTTCTTCAAGAGTTCGTTTTCCACAATGTCCAACATATCCTTGAGCTGACAAAAAATCAATGCCCGATGCTCAGAGATCACCCCCTCTGCCGACGCCAACTGGTCCTTAGCCTTGATCTTGGAGTAGTCGGTATCCTGAATACCAATACCACATTCCAAAAGAAGCATCTTTAACGACTTCAATTTGGGAGAGTGCTCGATGCTTCTGATATCACTGTGTCGAGCTGCCAACATCTGCGTCACCTCTGCGTACTTGGGGTGGCTGGGAGAGAGGACCAATGACGGATGGTTACATAACTTTCGCATGTACTGCAATACCTGAAACACGTGAGTCTTTTCGTTCGGACTCTGGTCTTGCTTCGTGACTTCCTCTTGCATGGCAGATTTCTGCTTGGTAACAAAGTCTTTGTATAGTGACTTTTGGAGATCCGACAACTCACAGTGATAATCCTGAATGATCTTGGGAGGCAAGTCCGACAAGACATCCTCCTTGAGACGCCTCAACATGAATGGAAGCACTTGTTTATGCAAAGATTCCAACGCCAAAGCCCCAGCTTCTTGTTCTTTAGAAGATGTTTTACTGTTTCTACTGGCGGCAATGGGTTTGGAGAATTTCTCGTGAAACACTCGTTCGGTTCCCAAGAAACCAGGCATGAGAAAATCAAACAACGACCAAAGCTCAAGCACATTGTTTTGGATGGGGGTACCTGTCAAGATGAGCCGGTGCTCGGCCTTGATCTTTTTCACTGCCTTAGAAAGCTTGGATGCCGCATTTTTTATGATGTGTCCTTCGTCCAAAACACAATAGTTATAGTCATAATCCGAGACATATTGCACGTCATTTCTGGCCACGTCATACGATGTCACCACCACATCGGCATCTTGGATCTGATCGCGAATCGACGCCCTGACCGATGGACCTCCCGCGTACACAACCACCTTCAAAAACGGTGCGTATTGGTTCAATTCTTGCTCCCAGTGGCCTGTCAACGATGGTGGACAGATAACCAATGTTGGTAGACGGCGGAACTCAACGGCCTTGGTTTCGGCAAACTTTTCAGCGCGGATGTGGTGATCAGATGCCACTATACAGATGGTCTGTAATGTCTTTCCGAGTCCCATGTCGTCGCAAAGAATACCGTGCAAATGATACTTATTCAAAAATGCCAACCAATTGACACCTTCCTGCTGGTATTTTCTCAATGTGGCTTTGATAGCCACAGGAAGATCAAACGACTTGATCTTTGAAGGGTCCATCATTTGCTGGATGAAATCACGCTCCCGATCTCTACCTTCGAGAAGTTCTTGCGGCATGTCTACGGGATCAGGAATCCCTGCTTCTAGTGGCACCAACTTGATGATAGATGCAAACGTTGTGGTAGCCAAGACCCGAACATCGGGATCAGAATCGCTCATTCTTCCCAAAACCGGCACAATCAAGAACACAACATACGGCAAGATATCCAGTCCCATGATGGACGAAATGTGGTAGATAGTCTCAATGGCTCCCTGTCTTTCCTTGGCGTCACCAGCGTTATTCAACATCGGCAAGACTGACTTAACCATAAATGTGAAGGCCTCTGCTGGACGAACCGTACAGACGGTAGCCACATACTTGGCACTTGAATACCGGAAAACCGAGTACTCTGACCGTAATCCTGGGAGCAACTTGGGGAATGTGTCAATTATGTCCTTGTGCAAGGACTCATGAAGCTTGGGCAAGAGGGCACGCGACACACCCAATGCATCAATGACACTCTGGCCGATGAGTTCATCCTTTGCCACTATATCCAGAGATGTACTTTCAAGATACTTTAATGGCTCAAACATAATGCTTTTGAGTTTTGGGAGATCTTCAAACAATTTATCTTGATAGATTTCCATGATTGCCTCAAGAGCAAGAAGTGAACCATTGCGCTTAATTCGTGCCTCATGCACAGCCCGTTCATGCACAGCAATATCAGCTGGATCTGTTTTGGCCTCTTCTTTCCTCAACGACAAGATGCTTTCCTTGAATTGAATATTGTGGCGGAATTCGGGCACCTCGGAGGTATCCACACATAAGAAGGCACATAAATTCTTCACCATCTTTTCTGATGCACCTTTTTTACCCACAGCATTTAATTCTTTGATAAGGAAGGCAACCGCCCGGCCTGCCCGCTTTTGAAGCAACTCATTTTTTTCCAGTTTCACGCTATCCATGAGTGAGCGAATGATGGGATTTAGTTTCTTAGGCACCCCAGAAACTGCCAATACAGCAGCCGCATGTGCTGCAAGTACGCAAGTACATCTACTAAGAGATGCTTGCTTGGTTTCCTCGAGAGCCACCGTTATTCTATGTTTGGCATCTTCAAGAGCCGAATTGGCTGACATTCGATAGGTAGGAGAAAGAGTTTTCATGAGTCTAGCATAAGTATCCGTGACAATCTTTTCAGCATTTTCAATTCCAAAAGCTCCTGGACCTGCCTCTGCCTCTCCTTGGACCACCACTGGTAATTGAGGAATCTTTGTAGGTGAAACCTTCGCCGACGTGATGAATGCATCAAATAGTTGCAAACAAGTAGTTCTCACACTCTTGAGCATGGGGGTGATTTCTCGGAAGTATGGCAATGACTCGGGAGCAGAGAGGACTGCCATGAGTGGCTCGGAGAAGAGGGTCACGGTCTGTTTAGGAATGGTAACACCGCGCGCCTTCATGGCATTAGCGTACTCTTCGATAATAAGGGCCGCCAAAAGACGAGGAGTGGCATGGGGCACATTGAGGTAATGAAGAATAGTGGAGAAGATCTTGTTGAGGGTAGCTTCATCCTCTATGTAGGAGAGTGCCGCCCCGTATGCACTTGCAGCATAGGCTTTATTACGCACCAAGACATCATACCCCACGAGCATCACATCACCTCTGTACATGGGGGAGTCGATATTGACTTTGAGGTCATCAACGGGGATATCGATTTTGATTTTATCTTCACTGATAGACTTTCTCTTACGGCCACGCTTCTCACCATTGAAATCTTCGGGCTCGAGTATATCGGGACTACCGTCCTTGAGAGGATCGAAGGGCTCCACTGTTCGTCCCGACGGACGCATTATAAGGGTGGTGTTCATTGGGTAATTGTGCCTGGCGATTCCTATTGGTGTCATCAATAGAGTGAGTAAGGGTTGATAATGAGGACCAAAAAAAGACTCCATCTTGGGTAAATCTTCATTGGATGTAATCTGAACAAGAAGCTTCAGGTATACCTGTTTAGAAAGTTCAAGAACATCGGAGTTTTGCTCGAGAAGAATATTTTGGAACACAAGACGCAAAGTGCGCTCGGTGATCCACTTCTTGGTGGATTGGTCCTCAATGGAAAGGAATTCCAGAATGGTTCGCAACACTGCCTTCCTGACATTGGTAATGGAGTGCCGCAAGAACGGGAATAATCGAGGAACGAGAGCCTCAAATGAGCTGGCTGAATTATCGGATGCATCTGCTTGCATTATTTCAATGACCTCCTTGTGGGTACACAACTTGGAAAGTAGATCCATGACCGAACCGATGGAAGCAGATAAGTCATCATGAAGGTTAATCAAGCAGTCCCAAATGACACTCAACAACGAATGAATAACATTCTTCTTTGCTTTGACAAACTCATGAGCGATTGGAGCCAACGTGAGAGCGGCAACCGATTGTACGTCATCATCACTTTCTTTCAAGCAATGAAGCACCATGTTGACCACGCTATCAAGCATTTCTGGATGCTGAAGCAATATGTCGGTTCTAACACTTACATAGTATCGAAGTCCGAGCATACCACCGTGTTTTGCCTCCCAACACTTCGGGAGATTTAACTGAGCGGAAAAAGTTTGAAGAATCAAATCATTCAAGCAATGAAAAGTCTTGAACATGATCTCATCATTAAGATGTATCAATAATGCAGCTAGTGTCTGCGCACCCGATTCCCTTACAGGTGCCACCACGGTGTCGGAAACATAATCACCAAAGCGATCGAGGGCAAATAATGTACAAAGTCTCACGGCCAAGTCCTCTAATGTGGCAGAATTGTTGCGATCATTCTCTTCTTTGGATTTGTTCATGACTCTTCCGGCTCCCTTTCCATGCTTTCTGATTAATTCTCTTAAGCCCAATGCACTGCCATGGCGGATCTCCCACTTAGGATCAAAGAGATCGGCAAGTAGCAACTCATAAACGCCCTGAAATTGCCACACGAGACCCGCAACTTTAGAATGCTGAGATAGAAGCGGCAGGAGCTCAGATGCTTTAGTTTCTAGAACCAATTTTTCCCCTCCCTGTTGCGAGGTTAAGTCAAACAGTGGTTCTTTCTTTATGTCTGAAAGTGCTTCGCCCTCACCATTCTCAACTAATTGTCGAGAAATGGAACTTTGTGATAGGTCAACTGCCTTGATTTTATTGGCATTGGTTTTGGCATTGACTTTGGCCTTTCGTTTTTGCATGGCTTTGAGCCGAGCACTAGATGCTGCAGAGAGCTTTGGCTCGAGTGACGGTGGGTTTGGAGATTCTTGCTTGACAGGACTTTCGCTCTTGACCACAGTGGAACCACCTGCAGGTTTGGAATCCTCTTGTGTTTGTTTCAGCTGAAGATTGGACTTATGACGTTTGATCTTGCCAAGTAAAGAATCTCCCGAGTCATCGTCCATCGAACCATTCTGTTCATAATCATCGCCTCCAGATGCAAGTAGCTTGTGTCCACTCTTCAATAGATCATATAGGTTCCACGAGCCAAAGTCAACAAGATTGGTGAGGTTATCATTGATTTTTTGAAGTTCTTCATCTTGCTCTTGTTTTATCTTCAGTTGATCTTCTTGAGGTTCATCCATATTTGTGTCTTCGGAGCCTTGAGGATCCCACGCATCGGAGTGATTAACGATTCCTCCAAAAGCCCGGGCAGCTGCTATACGGGTTTCCCACTTGGGTGATTTTAGAAATGGATACACTCTTCCCAAGAGGTTGATTGTTTCTTCAGGATGGCCCTTGGCCAAATCGGAAAGTTGGTCGGCAGCCGTATTTCGAATGAATGGCGTGGATCCCGTTTCTAAAAGCACCACCAAACGATCTAAACGTGACATGACTCAGGGTGGCGGGAACGGACGTGGAGGTTTTCGCTGTACTTGCTCAAAATTCGAGGGTATTCGCAGTATTTATATTCGAGTCGAATTTCGAACGACAGCACAGGAGAAAAAAAACACCTTCACCGCACGTCGCTGACAAGCTCCACTTTTATGGAAATGCAGCCAAAAAAAAACATGAACAAAGGGGGGCCAAGATCACAAGTCAAACTTTTATAGCAGCTTATGAAGGCCTACGTAATTCTATACACTAAGCAAACCTCTTTTCCCGGGAAGACCTAACTTCCACCTTCTTCTTGGCAATATCTTCAGAGGTGGCATCGTAGCTAATGTTTGTGTCTTGGTTGAAGGGGTTCTCAGGAGATTTCTTGAATTCCTTAAACACTAAATTCTTAGCTTGAGCCGTTCTCAAGCCAGGGTTTTCCTTCTTTATCTCGGGAAGTCTTCTTTCTTCGAAAGCGTTATAAGCAGCCTTGACTCTTCTTTCAGGATGCTTGTCAAGGTCTTTGTTTTGAACACCACCCTCCTTCTGAGTCAACGTCAAAGCTTCCAAAGCAGCATCAAGACCAGATGCACTCAATTCAGGAGTGCTCTTATCCCAGTCTAAAAACAGATCAATCTTATTGGACTTCTTGGCTGCCTGCTTAGCAGAACCTCTACTCTTGGAAGGATTGGCTTGCTCCTCTGCTGCCAAAAGAGCATCTCTCTCTGCCCTCTTTCTGGCAGCTTCTTCTTTCTTGAATTGAGAATCTTCTTTCTTCTTGTTACCCTTCTTAGCGCCCTGTTCCCATTCGGAGGCTTCTGCTGCGCTGAGTGCAGCCTCCTGTTCTTGCTTCTTCTTGTTGGCCTGCTCGGCCTTTTTGGCATTACCGGCTACCTTTTTTGTATTCTCTGCTCCTTTCTTTGCCATGGTGTGATTTAGTTGGAAGTTGAATTTCCGATCTACGGTAAAGGGTAGTGCCCATCACAGCGCGACCCCATACTATAAAACGGCCACCACGCCGCCAGTAAAAACTATCTAATGTACATTTATAAATAATTATTAACAATTAAGACAAACCAAATGATTACAATTCATCCTTGCTAATTTCCTTTTTCTTGAAATACTCTTGTCTTTCTTTTTCACGGTGTGCTAATGACCCTTGCAACTCGTTGTTGATCATGTCTTGGGTAACACCTTCACTAATGAGGGTTCTCCAAGTCCTAAGATTTTCAAACCCGTTACGAGCCATCTGGTAGTCGGTGAAAGCCCGTTGGATTCTTTCGCCATTGGTGGCCACAAAAGGTCCGTAATGAACCATATTCTGGTCCAACACTTCTCCTCCAATGAGCACAAATTCCAAGTCATCATTGCCTGAGTTTTCTCCAACAATCTGATCGCCATCTCTGGCAAAAAGAGCAATTTCATTCTCGTCCACAATCTTGCTGCCGACTTTGAGGCCAGCACCCTTGATGGTGTAGGCAAAGAAATTGAATGACGGGGGTACGGCCTGGGTGAAGACGGCACCGGGCTTGACGAAGTAGTGATAGTAATTGACAGGAGTGTAGGCAAGATCAGCTTGCGAGTCGACCCCATACGAAGTACCAGAGATCACTCTTACTTTGACCTTCCCATCATCAGCACTCACTTCAGGAACTTCCCATGCCCTCAAGTCTCTGTATCTGGGCTTGGATTCCTTCAATGCCTCTGGCAAGTCCACCCATAACTGTAAGCCCTCTGGAAGCTTACCATCTTCGCTCTTGACGGGCATTTCACTGTGCACAACACCTCTGCCGGCAGTCATGAACTGAAGGTCACCTTCTCTGATGATACCCTTGGAACCAGTGAAATCTTCATGAGCGAATGCTCCTTGGAGCATCAACGTGATGGTTTCTTGTCCCAAATGGGGGTGCTCGGGAAAGCCACCCTCTTCTCCTCCAGCAAAGTGGTCTAACATTAAAAAAGGATTGAACTTTCTCAATCTGGAATTACCAATGGTTCGGCGAACGGTGGCTCCCACTCCTTCGCTTTGCACCATGGCAGGGATAATGCTTTGAATGGTTCTATTCATATTGTGGTGTTCTTGGGAATATGCTATTGCAAAAATTAATGGGATCAGAAATAAGAAGGCAGCTATTCTCATTAAATAGTGGTGGGTCCGAATGTTCGATGACCTTCGCTATCTTTATAAGGTTGCGCTTTACTAAAATTTACTAAGTGAAGAATTTCGCAGCGTAATTTTTTATAAAGATGCATCCATTTGTCATGCACAAATATTGATCACCTACGCGAGTGACACCAGCTATGGGCACGCCACCGAGTGCCAGAAGGTCACCACATAGACAAGTGACATAGCATTCATCGCTAGGGAGCACGTGCTTTGAGATTGTACATCACAGAGCACTTGACTCTTAAAACTCTTGACTCACAGAACACTTGACTCACAGAGCACCGTGCCCTTGGGCGGGGCGTCTAAAGCTTGGAGGGATGGAACACCACCCGGCCGGAGATTTTTCCCTTGGCTAGTTTGTCGAGGTACTGGGGCAACTCTTCAAGTGGGGCGGTGGTGATGATGGGCTTGATCTTACCCAAACTAATCCATCGCAACACTTCTGCTTGCTCGGCACCAGTGCCACCAAATGAGAAAATCACATCCACCTCTCGACGGGCCAAGTGGTAGTTGAGAAAGTGGATTTTGGCCTGGCCAAGTCCAATCATAAGAATTTTCCCTTGATTTTTGACGTACTTTTGACACGCGGAAAACGTGGCCTGGTTTCCGACCACATCGATACATATGTCAAACGACTCCGGCTCGTGGGGAGACTCATTGATGTTGGTATAGAACTCATCTGCCCCGAAGCCACGGGCGCTTTCTTCACTGGAAGGCTTGATATCACTTGTGACACAGTAAGATCCGTAGGTCTTGATGATCTGAACAGCGTTCAATCCTAGCCCGCCAAGACCCATAATCAACACCTTTGTAGTAGGTTGAAGAAGATGACGAGCCTTCTGGATAGCATGGAAGGGAGTCAACACTGAATCGGTGGCCACTGCCGCCTGTTCGTAGGACACATCGTCATTGATTTTAATCAAGGTTTGGAGATTCCTGACCAAAAGGTACTGCTGATACCCACCATCCTCGTTAAGCCCGTATGCCTTCCCGGAGTTCCCTGAACACCCATTTGCCTTACCCACACGACAATTATGACAAATTCCACAATTATCCACAATTAACAAACAAAACCGGCCCCCAACCTTGTAAGTGGGATTGTCTTCCAAGGCACTGCCCACCTGGACAATCTGGCCGGCCACCTCATGGCCCATGATAAAATTCTTGGGGACATGTTCCTCCTGAGCCATCAAAATATGGACATCACTTTGGCACATGCCCACTGCCTCAATTTTTAGCAAAACTTCACTGGGTCCAGGCTTGCGCACTGGGTAGTTATCATAGCGAACGATGTTACGGTTTCCGTACTCAAAACCGTATCCAGTTTGGGTAGTTGGAATAGTCATGATGGTGACATGAATATTCTTCTCCACATTCGAAAGCGGGGGGTGCCGTTTCGGCAAATCGGCTTCGCACGCAGCCCCATGTGCCGATAAATTATCAACTCAAGCAAAACTACTTCTACACTTAAGGTTATAACATATGTTTTTAATTCGTGACCCATAGGTGAACTAGTCACCATTTATAATGTCATGCAATAAATAATTACTCAGACTTTTGTTTTTTGGTAGCAGGTTCCTCATCAACGTCCTTGTTATCGGCAGCAACCGGCTTCAAAGCAGGAGTGGAAACATCAGCATGGAAATCCTTAATGATGGAATCGACATCATCAATGTTCAAAGATCTGACATCTCCCAACATCTTGATCTTAGCGGTGACCTCCTTACATTGATCATCAGTAAGATTCAAATTCAATTGATCGACTCTGGACTTGATGGCATTCCATCCCGTCAATCTGTTGGCGAAATGAATGTATCTGGTTAAACCGAAATCAGCAGGATTAAGAATTTCGTAAGTGGATGGGTTAGCCAAGATAGCCTTGGCGTGAATACCAGCCTTGTGAGTGAAAGCACAGAAACCAGTAATGGGGTTGTTGAAAGGAATGTTAACTTGAACGGCATCAGCAACCAAGTTTTCAAGATCTCTCAACTTATGAAGCTTATACTTGGACAACACGTAGTCTCTGTCGGCGGTAATCATTCTAGCCATGAGAGCACCCAAGGGGGTGATACCATTTCTTTCACCAATTCCCAAAACGGAAACATCAATCAACTTAGCACCAGCTTCCAATGCAGTGTAAGCATTGGCAATAGCACAACCAGTGTCATTGTGGAAGTGACATTCAATGTCACAAGAGACAACACTTCTTAAAGTCTTAACAAGCTCGTAAACTTGTCTTGGATTGGCACATCCAACGGTATCAGCAATACCGACTCTGTTAACACCAATCTTGTCAACAGTCCTGTAAATGTTCAACAAATCGACAATGTCAGATCTGAATGAATCTTCCGAGGAAAATCTAATCTCAATACCCTTAGACTTAACGAACTCGATAACCTCAATGGCGCTCTTGGCAATATAGTTCATATCCTTACCATGAGAGTATTGTCTGAGGAATTGAGAAGTTCCAATGACAACATCAACACCATCAACACCGGTTTCGACAGCAACTCTGGCGTCATCCATATGACATCTGATGTGGGTCAAGATCTTGGCCTTCAACCCGAGCTTACAGATAGCTTCACAATCCTTTCTGGATTGTTCAGAAGCAACAGGAGAAGTCAATTCAATGTAATCAACTCCGAAATCGTCGAGTGCCTTGGCAATCTCGATCTTCTTTTCGGTGGTAAAGAAAGCATTGGCAAATTGCTCACCCTCTCTGAGAGTAGATTCAATCACCTCGAACTTGTTAACGTTGGAGAGAAAGTCTGAAGGATTGGGACCATAAGGATTAGAAGGAACAGACATTGCAATGTAAAGGAAGATAGAGAGAAGAGAAGAAAAAATACAATCGGAAAAAAATCGATGGAATTTATAAGTGAAAAATTCTTTATTCCTTGAATGGAAAAAGAAAAGAAAAGAGCAGTTTTTTCACGCTATGAGTAATCGCTATGCGGAGCGATAGCGCAGGCGATACATTGTATACAGGACTTGCCCTTCCGGTGACTGTGTCATGTGACTCATACGAGTACCGGTGCTAGTTATGGCTACATGGGCACACTGGATACGGTTTAAGACAGTATAGCCGATGAGTCAAGGAAATTAGTGGCGGTTTTATAGCAGGCGGCTGATTGTGGGGGTAGCCAATGGCCGCAAGATGATGAGTCATAGATCGATTCCGCGGGGTCCTGCATAAATTCGGGCCGGAGATTTTTCACAGCCATTGTTGGGGTACGGGTGTTTTGGCGTAGCGGATAGGTCACCGCAATAGGTGGCGAGCAATGATGGACGCAGAATGAAGTCCGCGGGCCCAACGTCGTGGCAAGCGCGACTGAGAGGCATTTGGCTGACGCGGAACCACGGGCTGTTGGTGCGGTTGCGGCAGTCGCTACTCCATCTGATAAGATCACTAAATTTTACACAATATACACTATCACCGCAGTTGGTGACGGTCACCTAAATACGTTTGGTGACCATTTTTACAAAGCGGAAAATCTCCGACTTCAATTTCACCAACTCGACATCCTTGATCTGGACTTTTCCGTTGAGTCTTTTCACAATTGTTTTGACCACCTTATTAATTTCCCCGTTGGGCAATTGAGTGGTGGTAAACCAGTCGATTTCTTTAGCCTTACGCTCCTTGAGAAGCGCAAGCTTGAAACATCCCACAATCAACTTTTTCAAACCGAATTCCATTTCGTTATAATTAGCAAAGTTATTGGACTGGTTGAGGTATCTCAAGAGGTAGATAATATCCATATAACGAAAGAGATAAATCACGCCGCGCATGAATTGAGGTAAACCAAGACGTAATCTGCTGACAAGAATGAGTAAGAATTTATCAAGCGGTAACTCGTTCGGCTTGATTTTGTGGGGGGTGTCGGGAGGGAAGGAATTAGTGATTTTGGTAGAAATGTATTTCACAATGATGGTCATTAATTGTTTGCGTTCAAACTCGAAATCATAATCGAGTTTGGTGGCATTAAAAGAGGATGTTGCCGAAGTAATATCGGTTTTATCTGAAACTTGTGAAGAGAAAGAAATGGTGGAGGAGAATGAATCCTGCTTTAACGATGAAGATTCACGCATCGACCGCTTGACAGCCTCTGCCGTGTTGGAAGGCATGGTCCGCACATCCTCTTCTTTACAGATCTTGATTTCCTTGTTTTCTTCATCTTCGCTTTCATTGTCGGAAACCAAAAGGGGGACGTCCTCGATGAGAAAATCACTTAACTTAACGTCATCTTCGGGTTCCGGTTCTGACTTCACCTCATTCGGCGTCATCTTAAAATGCATGAAGGTATTGGGGTTAAATGCAGATTGGTCGTTCTCGGAAGCGAACGACTGGGTGGGCTTATTCTGACCAACATCAGAATTAACCCGTTGAGAGTACATGTTACTTTCTTCAATAGTTACCATGGTTGAAAACATTCGGTCCAGAGCAACAAAGGATCACAACTTGATATTTTGCTTCTTTCTTTCTTTATTCTTTTCAGTATTTCTTGTAACAAACACACTAGCACATGAAGTTTGCTAAGCTTAGTACTTCATGATGATACGCTAAAGATATAGTTGGCAGGAAAAGTAACGGAAAAAAATGGATACAAAAGCTGAATTCTCATAAAATGTGGTCGATTTGTTGCCAGGGGCTAGCTTGGGTACCTTCGTTGAAAAAGTACGAAGCTGTTGGAGGAAGAACCGGTTGTAGTGTTGTTTGCTAATGAGATTTTCTCCCATCCCTGAAAGTTGACTCATGCGCGAATTTTTTCCCGGACCCGAGGCCCCCCACCATCTGTGCCAGCGAACTGTCGATCTACTCTTGATCCATGCGCTGTCAATAAAGCTCCAGCGGAATCAAGGAGGAAAACATGCTACGTATATTAGTCGCCAGTATGTAGAGCCGGGTTTATGGCTGTAGTATTTTGTCTACGGACGGAGCGATTTCTGGGGGCTAATATCACCGAGCCGTACCTCATTTTCAAAATCATCCACGATGAGCGAGTCAATGCGGGCCCCAAGAACCTATAAAGATGCCATCAACGCGCTAAACTCGCTCCAGTCCAACTTTGCTGCCATAGAGGCCATTCGCAAGCTCGGGCCTTCCGTCAACAAGAACGAACTATCCATTAAGGAGGTTTATGAGTACATTCGTCGATTGGGTTACCAACCTCTGGACTTCAACAAGCTCAACTTGATTCATGTAACGGGTACCAAGGGCAAGGGCTCCACGTGTGCATTCACTGAGAGCATTCTTAATCAGTACAGATCATCTTCGGGTCCCATCACCAAGATCGGGCTCTTCACGTCTCCTCATCTCAAGACGGTTCGGGAACGGATTAAAATCAATGGTAATCCCATCAACGAGCTTAAGTTCACAAAGTATTTCTTTGAAGTCTGGGATAAGTTGAGCTCAACTACATCGCTGGCCGAGGAGTTCCCCACGCTCCAACCCAGCGAAACTGTAAAGCCCATGTACTTCAAGTATATGACAATCCTTTCATTCCACGTGTTTCTCTCCGAGGGAGTAGATACCGCCATCTACGAAGTGGGGGTAGGCGGTACCTACGATTCCACCAACATCATTGAGAAGCCCACCGTGACCGCCATTCTGGCCTTGGGAATCGACCACACCTTCATGCTCGGAAACACCATCGAGTCCATTACTCACAACAAGACGGGTATCTTTAAGCCAGGTGTGCCTGCAGTGGTATCGAAGCAAATTGAGTACCCTGAGGCCATCAAGGTGGTTGAAGAACGGGCCCGAGAAATTGGCGTTAAGTCGTTGCAAATTGTTGGCGAAGAAATTCTTCCTCCTAACGTCAAGCTCGGGCTCTTGGGTTCATTTCAACGACTGAATGCTGCTCTTGCCGTGCAGATCGCCTCCATCCACCTTTCTGCCCTTGGAGTACTGGATATAGAGCTTCCCGTCTTTGACAAGGATACCAACGCCACCATTCTTCCCGATGCGTTCTTAGACGGCTTGGAACGCACTCGCTGGGACGGCCGATGCCAAATCCTCAAGAGAGATGCATACCCCAACATCGTATGGCACATTGATGGTGCTCACACCTTGGAGTCCATTTCTGTAGCCTCCACGTGGTTCCAAGAAACCAAGACTAAGAGCACCGCCAAGTCCACCGTGCTATTCTTCAATCAACAATCCAGAGACAACATCGATGAGCTTTTGACCAAGTTATACGAAAACACCACCCTCCAGGGTGCAAAATTCGACCACGTCATCTTCACCACTAACGTTACGTGGTCCGACGGTAACTACAACAGTGACCTTGTTTCCATGAACACCTCAAAGGAGCAGGTTGACAAATTGGTGGTGCAGAAGCAGCTCGCCGACACCTGGAGTCAGCTTGACCAGAAGCACAACCAGTCGTCCAGGAAGCATGTCTTCCCTGACATTGAAACCGGTGTTAACTTCATGGCCAGTTTATCCAAGGATCAAGAAATGGACGTGTTTGTTTGTGGCTCCCTCCATCTTGTGGGCGGTATTCTCGTTGTTCTCGACAATGAAAGAGACTAGTGGCCATATCATACGGATACATTCTCGGTATTTAATTGGTGTCGCTATCAGACACCCTACATATGATTAGTGACTATAATTAAGTGCATTTACTCTTCGTCATCTTCAACCGGCTCTTCTGTATTGTTGTTGACAATCTCTTCTCTAGAAGTCTCCACAATCTCTTCGAGGTTTTCTAAAGCAAGTTTCCAGTTGGTCAACGTTTGTCTAACATGCTCCATGTTATTAGTGATACTTTCTTCATCTCCAGCAATGATGAAATGGTTGGCTCTAGTCAAGTAGAACACTTGTTCAATTTGGTTCAACTTACCCTCAATAAGACCCGACTTAATAGCAAAGATTAACAATTCTTCAAATGAACTGTTGGCTATGATGTCAGCAGGAATATCGCTATACTTGAACACGCTCTTACCGTCTTCACTTTCGACGAAGAATTTAGTCAAGGCCAAGATCTTGGACTTAAACACAATTTTATCGTCATTGAGAGGAGTAGATGTTATGAGAATACCTCTAATGTATTTGTTGAAGGACTCAACCAACTCATCGCTTTTGTTTTGTTGGAGAGCTTGAGCAACGTTGTTGTTTACCATGAAAGAAACGTCCACAACCTCAGAATAAAGAGCAATCTTGATTAAATCACTGATTTCTTCGCCGTCAACTCCATATTTAGAGGTGAACTTTTTAATCAATTGTAATGATTGAGTAGAATAAGCTTTATCCAATTTGATGAATCTCCAGAAAACACGTCTGACTTCTTTTTCTGATACTCCAGCCTTGGACAACCACTCTTCAAGGTGGTCGCCAATGCTATGTTGAATCAAACTGAACTCAAGGTTGCTGTTTTCAACCACCGTGAGGATTTGTTCAAGAATGTAGATTCGGTTGGCAGAGGTTTCGGGGAGGAAATTGAAGATCGTGTTGAAAACTGACACAATGGTGGTGTATTTGATGGCCTTTCTGTCTCTTAAAGAGGGTTTGGAGGTGGGGGTGGCTTCGATCAAGTTTTTGATGATTAAAGAGTCCTTGTTTAACACAGCATCATAGTTTTGTTCTTCGAGTTCCAACAAAAGATATATAATGAGATTGACTGTAGGTTCGAACTCTTTGTCAGACAACTTGGTCAATTTGGATGCACTGGAAGCTTGGTAAATGGCGTTGGTGAGAGCCTCCTTGTTGATGACTTCATCTTCCTTAAAGTATGCCTTCACCAGGTCAGAAAACTCGGTATTTTCTTCGATACCGTTGATTATCTGACTAAGTTCCTTGACAGATTCTTTAAACTCGTTTTCCACGACTATAACCGATGCCATAATGAATGAACAATTATATCAGCGATCTTGGTTGGAAAATTTTTTTTTTTTTTGAAAACTTCGCTGACACGGCGCGCCCTTTCTCTACGACTCCGTACATCTGATGACTTGATACATTAATCATGACTAGTCGTCCTCTTCCTCTTCGTTGATCTCATTAATGTCTGAATGAGGCTCGAATCGTCGATTATAAACTGGCGAAGGGGTGACGGTGGTGAATGAATGCTTCCAGGATCCCAGGTTATCAGAAGTCTTTTCTTTCTTGCCCATACGCTTAAAGCGATTGAATTTATTAGGGAGCGGCGGTGAGTTGGTTCGAGCCGGAGCCCGTGTGTTGGACGGTTTGTTGGACCAGAGCTTGGTTTGCATGAAGGGCCGCTTTTTCTCTTCGTTGCTGTCTTGGGGAAGTAGAGTCATGTCCAAATGGTTGGCTTTGGAGGGCTGGGGAAACGTTGGAGTGGTGTTATAGGTGCGAGGCTGGGAAAAGGACGTCTGTGAACTATCTTCTGAGGAGTTACTGGATACTTGCGAAAGTGAGGGTTTCTTCGTATGATAGCCGGGGCGCACAGGGGCTGTGTTGGTGGTGGTGGTTGACGTGGATGCAATGGACACATCTGATGACGGTCCTCGAACATACCCTGGCCGCTTTTTGTTAGAGCTGTTTTTGCTGAGACTGGAATTGGTAATGTTCATGGGCACTGATTGCGGCCGGTGGTCGTTAATGGAAGACTCGTAGTCGTAGTCTTCGTCCATAGTATCGAGGTCAAGCTCAGACTCAGAAATCATGGTAGAAAGTTGGCTTAGGTGACTGAGCTGACTAACTTGCGACACCATACTGGAAGGACGAGTCCGCTTGGTATAGTAACTGTCAGAGGTTGGAGTCAATTGAATGTTGGGAGAGCTAGGCGAGTGATTGGCGGTGGTGTCCAAGAGTGGCTTGGTCTCCTGATCCTCTGGAGCGGGCGGTGGAGAGGGAGACTTGGGCTTCACGTTGATCTCCAACGGCGAGTCAAGCACCATACTTTCTTCAGACTTCACAGGTTGGAGGTCATCATTTTCGAGTTTCTCATCGTCGTAGTTTGCGAAATACTGGTTACCATTAGATCCATTCACCTCACCGGTCTTGTTTCGCTTCCAGAACTGAAGAGAGCTGAGAAACTTGGTACGTTTTTTCAGGTTCTCACTTAAGAGAGAGCTTTCCATGGTAGCACTTGATGCACGTCGTTCACTGGACTCGGGGAATGACACCAACCGTTGGGTCTGGGGCGACAGTTGACGGTTATATTGACCGTTATAGATGAACAGTGAAGGGTCCACTTGCGACGATTCAAGCTGGGAAGAAGTGCGGAGGAACAGTTGCTGACGCGAGTCATTGGAACGAAGTTTTTGGAGCTCTTCCTGGCCACCGCTTACATTACGGTTGGAGTTAAGACTTAGCGAGGAAATGATGCGCTCAAGTGGCTGCGAAGATCCCTGGTCAGTAAGCGACAAAGCACTCTTAACTCTGCGCTTAGACCGCTTGATGGATTTGCGAGCTTCGTAGCGTAGTTTCCGTTCTTTGAGATGTTTATACTTCTTGCGACGGAACTCCTTGGCGAGAAGCAAATCGTAGAATGCGGTTAGCGAGTTCATCTCGCCATTCACCACCGCCTTCTGAAGCGAGTCAGCACTAAGGCCCATTTTTGCTAGACGCTTCACAATGTGCCTTTCTAGCTTGGAGGTAAAGGGTACCTGGTTCATTTTGTAGTATTGATTAAGGGAAATAATGGAGTCGTTGTCATTGTACATGGACGACCGACGAGATGATACCAGTCGGTGGAGATTTGTTTCGGAAAGGAACGGCGACGCCAACAATTCTGATAATGTGGGACGTTTCTGAGGGTTTTTCGTTAGCATCCGCTTAAGCAATGCAATAGCCTCGACTGGGATGGTGTCTCGGTACAATGGTTCTTCGCCGATAATCTTAGCCTTCGTGCGGAGATCGTCATCCTCGTCAAATGGCATTTCCCCGTAGAGCATTGTGAAAAGAATAACGCCAAGTGACCAGATATCAATTGCAAACCCCGAGTACTTCTCTCTCTTGAGAAGCTCGGGCGCCATGTACACCGATGTTCCACATACGGTGGAGAGAAATTGACGTTGATAAGGATTAAATTCTCGAACAAATCCAAAGTCGGTGAGTTTCACGATGGTTTTCTTTTTATCTGCAAGTAGTAGGTTTTCCAATTTGAGGTCACGATGGGCCAAGTTTAATGAATGCACGTAGTTAAGAGCATCCACGATTTGCACAAAGAGTTTCTTGCAAACATCCACGCTTAGTCGCCGCTGCTCGTAAATGTAGTAATATAGTTCATTGCCTTCACAGTACTCAAGTACCATCCAGAGATGTAGTTCAGTCTTGATCACCTCATAAAGCTTGACGATATTCTTGTGGCGAAGTTGACGATGGTAGTATATTTCCCGAACAATATTGGGGTCATCAATCAACCCACACTTTAGCACAACATTCGTATTAAGAAACACATGTTTGGCCAAGTACACTTTACCAAAGGCACCTTCTCCAATTTCCTCTTGTATTTGATAGTTGCCAATTTGGGTCATCTGGGCCGAGGTGGTCTGGAGGTAGAAATCATTGAATTGGGCGGCCAACTGGGCCTTTGAATTTTGATCACTGATTCTCCCACTCATGAATATATGCTTGGATATAACAGAGCCATTCACTGACAAAAAAGACAAACAGAGAGAACAGCTGGATTGGTGGATGGGCAGAGGGTAAGGTGTTTCTCGGTGCACGGGTGTTTTCCCAAGACTGTTGCAGATGCGATGCACCACATGTACCTACGAAGATTTCGGCTCAACACCCCCGAGAGATGGCTAGAAGCACGCGGCCGCCGGTGGATAAACGTTCCCCTGGCACAGGTGGCGCTGAAATTTGCCGTCATAAAGCAACAGCTTAGCGGAGAGTCTCCGCCCGTGTTGGGCGGTGATAACACCAGTCGATTCGATGAGTTGGTGGACCAGGTGAAGATGCCACTATGGAGGCTCTACAAGCAGTTGAACGAGCGAAAATTCCACATTCAGGTGGCAAGATTAAACTCCATTAACAATAGTGACCGTGACCGGCTCATGAAGTCATTTCTCACGGCTCTCTACCGCCAGTTCGAACGCCCAACCAGTGGGGCGCCTACAGAGTTGGTTGACTTTATCAACCCACGCATGAATAACGTGGTGGGGGTACTCCAGCTGATTGAGCAGAACACGGTGCCCGATCACATCATGGAGCTATTAAATGCTGAGCAGAAAAGCGACGTGGTGGTTCATATATTTTCCATGCTTCTATACAAGCAGTACGTGGCGTCCTTCATCACCAAGCCCACGGGACCGCGGGCCAACCACATTGACCTTACTAACCCAGCCGAGTGGTTCTCAGAGGCCAGGAAAATGAAGCGAAAGATCATCATGCATGTGGGGCCCACCAACAGTGGAAAAACGTACCATTCCTTGAACAAACTCAAGCAGGCCAAGTCAGGATACTACGCTGGGCCTCTCCGTCTTTTGGCCCGTGAGATCTACGAACGATTCCACCAGGAAGGCATCCGGTGTAACCTCATCACCGGAGAGGAGGTCATACCTTCCATCGACGAGTTTGGCAAAATCAGCGACATTTCGTCCGGAACCATTGAAATGATTCCCCTTCACAAGCGCATGGATATTTGCATTATCGATGAGATCCAGATGATTGGCGATCCGTTCCGGGGTGATGCCTGGACCAACGCCGTGCTTGGGGTGCAGGCCAAGGAGATTTACCTCTGTGGAGAAGAGCGTACGGTGCCGCTCATCAAGAAACTTGTCAAAATCACCGGAGATGAGTTGGAAGTGCACACCCACGAGCGATTGGGTAAGCTAACGGTGGAGGAAAAGCCTGTTCGCGACTACCGTCTGCTTAGGCTGGGCGACTGTGTGATTGCGTTCAGCAAACGGAAGATTCTCGAGCTCAAGTGTGAGATTGAAAAGTACACCAAGCTTCGGGTCGGGGTGATCTACGGAGCACTTCCGCCGGAAATCCGCTCCAAAGAGGCCAACAGTTTCAACAACGGCGAGTACGACGTTCTTGTGGCGTCAGATGCGGTGGGCATGGGGCTCAATCTCAAGATTAAGCGGGTAATATTCTCCACAGTCATGAAGTTTGACGGAACCGGCATGATCTACCTCCCTATTTCTTCTGTCAAGCAGATTGGGGGTCGTGCTGGTAGGTTCAGTAAGTCTCAGGGAGAACTGGAGGGCTTCATTAGCGCATGGTCGGTGAAGGACCTACACTACGTCAGGCAGGTGATGAGCGAAACTGCCCCCAAACTCACCAAAGCGTGTATCTGGCCTACACCCGAGGTTTGGATGAAGTACATGTCACGATTTCCCAAGGGAACGTCGTTTTTTGAGGTTCTTAACCACTTTGACGTGGAGGCCTCCAAGCATAACAATGCCAATTACTTCTTGACGGAAATCAGCCAGAAACTTGAGGTGCTTCGGCTCTTCCTCAGGGAAGATCTATACCGGCGTACCACCATCAAAGACCAACTAGCTTTGAGTGTGGCTCCCATCAATATCAAGATGGCCACGCCGTTCATGATAGACACCACCTACCTGTTCCTCAAGACCATCACAAACTGTGAGACTCGAAATGTGTTTGATTTTGATTTCATCCACAAGGAAATTCTCAGCGACAAGCCTAGCCTTCTGGCCACTTCCAACATCATTGTAAATACGCTTCTGACCCTTGAAGAAAACCATAAGTTGGTCTTGGTTTTTCTCTGGCTCAGTCAACGGTGGCCCACGCTCTTTGTGGATAAAGAGAGTGCCAACGACATCAAGACGCTCATTGAAAAACGAATTAGCGAGGAGCTCGTGCACCTACGCCGGGTCACAAAGCGAGACGTCCGTCGTCGACGTCATTAATGTATATAGAAATAGACTGCAATTAGAGGTTGATTTACATCTTACTCGAAAAGCCGATCGCAGATGCGGAGTGCATATATGGCGGTCCCCCCACGCCGAAACCCCACCCTCCACTTATAAAGGTCGATTATTTTCCACCAATTGCTCAATTGTCGCTTATGAGTACTGTTATCGTGGTAGGAGGCCCAGCAGGGACCGGAAAAACCACCATCGCTGAGATTCTAGCTACCCATCTCCTGTGTCCATTCATTGAAGGAGATCAGCTCCATCCTCAGGCCAATGTTGATAAAATGTCTCGGGGACAAGCCCTTACTGATGAAGATAGATGGGGATGGCTCGAGAAACTAACCGTTGAAGCAGTTCGAAAGGCCTCGCCCACCTGTGTTGTATCCTGTTCGATGCTTAAGAAGTCGTACCGGGACTACATCAAACAGGTGGGCCACACGGAAGACAGTCAAGTACAGTTTCGGTTTGTTTTTCTCTACACTACATTCGACGAGCTCTTACGTCGGGTAGGCCAGAGACAAAACCACTTCATGAAGTCAGACATGGTCAAGTCACAGTACGACATCATGCAAATTCCAGCGGGCGACGAGATCTTAGGAGCGGGAGGTGAAGCATTGGCGGTCGACACCACTGGGAAGACCCCGGAAACTATTGGTGCCAAGGTGATTGCCGGCTTGTCCATTTAGAGGACTCACCAGAATTGCAAAATCTGTCTAGTGGGGCCCTCTCTCCTCCCATGGACAATATAGCAACGTTTACGTATAGTAATCATTAGCACCGTTTCTTCCATACGATTGACACATTGCATTGTTTTCAGAGCTCCATGGCACACTTGTATCCTGTGTAGTGAACTAACACCTGCACGGCAATGCCAAAGTTGGTTAACCGTGCTATTGTTCGAGCTACTACCCAATGTGTAAGCGCAGAGAACCTTGCCGGCATAAATAGGCGACTCACACAATTCCCTGGTCTTCCGACCACCTCCGGACACACCAGTCACTCCCACGGGAACCATTGACAGTGGTTTGTCATAACCTGCGATTACCGTGATTCGGAAAACCGGGGGGCCGTGTCTGGCAAGGAATCAGCCACCACGATGAAATCTATGTCAATGGGTAGTAGACGTTTGAAACGGCGACTCTTATGAGACCTTTCGATTATTCTACGGAAACATTCCATCCAGACGATCCGAATGTCCACAACTATCGCCTTTTTGCAGTAAGTGCCACCGCTTGCTGCATGTAGTACTGCGTGCGAAATTTTTAAGGAGAAATTGTGATGGACCACGGCCTGCAATGATGCTATTTCAGAAAACGTTCGATCCTACCTCGCTTCCATATTACAACCCGGCCAAAGACCGGCGTGTGGCACTCATCACCGGTGGAAATAGCGGAATCGGTTTCCATACGGTGTTGCATCTATATTTGCATGGATTTGTGGTATACATTGCTGGACGAAGTAAATCTCGGGTTCAAAAGAGCATTAAGGAACTAAACCAACGGGCTGCTGAATTACAGGCCAAATACGATGACAACTGTGAGGACAGGTTCCTTGGAGAAGTTTACTTCTTGGAAATCGATCTTTCCAGGCTTTCATCGGTGCTTCGAGGCGCCCACACTTTCACCAACTTGGAAAAGTGTCTTCACATTCTCATCAATAATGCAGGAGTCATGGCCCTACCATACCAATTAACAGAGGATGGGTTTGAGATCCAAATGCAAACCAACTACGTGGCACCTTTTCTCCTCACCACTAAGCTTCTACCGCTATTGGAACGCACAGCCAACCTATACCCCGATAAGGAACCACCACGGGTTCTTTATTTGAGCTCATTAAGTCATTACTTTGCATTTCGATACTTTGGTATGAACACTTCGTTTAATTACCATCCCAATATCTTGTTTACGTGGTTTCGGTACGGGGTTGCCAAGACGGCGGGAATCCATTCCATGAAGATGCTTGCATTGAGAAACCCTCGGGTGTTGTGTCTATCTGTACACCCTGGGTTCGTGATGAATCCCAACCTTTTCTCTTACTGGACAAGTATGCCCATCATTGGAATTTTGTTTTGGTGTATTTTCCAGCTCTTTGGCTTTTTTTTTGGGGTGTCCACCGAGAATGGTTCTTACGCTTCAATCAAGTGTTGCTTGGATCCCACGTTGAAGGTGGAAACTGACAATGGAAAGTACTATGCCACCAATGGTGTGGAAACCGCTCCTTCTTCGGTTGCCTCGAATATGGACTATGCGGCCCAGACGTGGATATGGACCGTGCATCAGCTCAGTGAGCGTAACATAAACATTCCCTCTTAGCTTCCGTCTTTCTTTAGCATAGCATTCTCAACAAAATTTAATGCAAGCGGGTTATTGGAGATGACCTGCTTGAATGCGTTCAAATCGTGCTGTAGCTGGTCATCGACCTCCCACGGTGCGTACTCCTCCGACGTGTCGGATGAGTAGTCGGAGTCGTCATTATACAGCTTGAGAGAGAACCGGCGTTTCTTTTGGGACTGCTTGGGAGAATCAGGCGTGTAGTCGTCAACATCGTCGCCAATGCCGTTAGGGCCCGATTGCTCCTGAAAAAATTGAAGGATGGCGGCGTCAATTTTGCTGTTGTCGAGAAGGGAAGAAATATCCTCAGGTGGCGCTGGTTCCTCCTCGACTTCGTCAATACTGGCGTTCTTGCTTACCAAATGTAGTGTAGCAAGGGTGTTGGCAATCTCGGCTCTAGTTAGTGAAAAGCTGGTGCCCTTCATTAGTAAGAGCGTGTTAATAGCATCGGTGTGGATGCCATCATCGTTCTGGAGGAAGACTAGTCCTGCGCCCAATGCTGCTGTAACGGGAATATTTGCAATGTTCAATCTCCGCACATGGTCCTTCCGAAGAGGTATTTGAATGGAAATCACGGCAGTGCTGGCGCTAGGGGGAGGAAGACCCACGCTACCATCGCGTGATGACAAGTATGCTTCAATGCTGCTCGAAACAACATAGGGATAACGGTATATAACGGCCGCCAAGCCTTCCCCGACTTCGATGCTACTATCCTGGAATCGGTTCATGTAGCAAGATGCTGCACCCGGACTGGTGAGACCTTTTTCGAACGCACGGGTGAGTGCATGGTTGACGGCATAGTTTCCGGCCCTAAGGTGTCCAAGAGCCTGTTCAAGTGATAAGTGGTCTTCGTTGATGATACACCACTTTCCGTCCACTAGCCAGAGTTTGTTTGCGGCGGTATAGGGATCCATATCCGGCACCACGTCGTAGTGGAGCACGAATGCCACATCGTAGTCCTCTGAATCCCAGCACCGAACAAACACGTGGGGATTTTGAACCGAAAATGCATGTAGGAACTTGAGCATCACTATCTGGTCATGGTTGTGGCCATCATGCGCTAGTTCGCCGTAAATGTAGTCAGTGTTGATGTGATGTGTTTCAGCTACCGGCGGGTGATGACTCCATGGATAAACGCCATTGAGCTTCTGTAGCTGGTCAAAGAAAGGGTTATATGAATGAGAGGGACCAAGCAGATCATTGAACAAGGCAAACGTAAGCGTTTGACATGTGAAATGAGAGACATCGGCCGGGGTATAGTCGGACCATAAGAAGTGGGATTTCATATGCGCACCGGTAATTGAATTTATGGATTAAGAATATTTAACTTACAACTTGGAGTCGGAATCCACCTTCTCAACGACAATGGATGAAGCACCACCACCACCGTTACAAATACCAGCGACTCCAATCTTGCCGCCCTCCTGGGACAACACAGACAACAAGGTGACAACAATTCTAGCACCGGAACATCCCAATGGGTGACCCATGGCAACAGCACCTCCATAGGCGTTCAACTTGGATTGAGGAAGGTTACAGATCTTGGCGTTAGCCAATCCAACCACCGAAAAGGCCTCGTTCAACTCATAGAAATCAACGTCATCGTAGGTGATACCAGCGTGCTTGAGAGCCTTTGGAATGGCCAAGGATGGCGCCACGGTGAAGTCAATTGGACTTCTAGCAGCCTCACCCCAACCGGAGATCTTAGCAAGAGGCTTGAGGCCAAGAGCCTTGAGCTTGGATTCAGACACCAAAATGACGGCGGCACCTCCATCATTCAACTTGGATGCATTGGGGGCAGTCACAGTACCATTCTCCTTTTGGAACACGGTTCTAGCGGACTTCAACTTGGCTTCGTTGAAGTTCTTGACTTCTTCATCTTTGTCGACAACAACATCTGGTTTGCCTCTGAAACCCTTGATGGTGACTGGGGCAATTTCAGAATCAAACTTTCCAGCAGCCTGGGCCTTTTGAGCCTTGGAATAAGAGCCAATGGCAAACTCGTCTTGTTGGTCTCTAGAGATATCATAATCTTTGGCACACTTCTCAGCGGCAACACCCATCAACTTCTGGTCGTAAACATCCAACAACCCGTCCTTCTGCACACCGTCAACGAGAGTGGTATCACCATATCTGGCACCAGTTCTAGCAGCGGGAACGTAGTACGGAACATTGGACATGGATTCAGCTCCTCCAGCAACAACAATGTCTGCATTGCCGGTAATGATAGTTTGTGCACCCAAGATGATGGACTTCATACCCGAAGCACACACCTTATTGATAGTGGTGGCAACAACGGATTCTGGAAGTCCGGCCTTCAAAGCAACTTGTCTAGCGGGAGCTTGGCCAACGTTGGCTTGTAAAACACCTCCAAAAAAGATTTCCTCCACATCTTCGGGATTAATCTGAGGAACCTTATCCAAAGCAGCCTTAACAGCGTGAGCACCCAAGTCTGAGTAAGAAAGAGAGGAAAGCGCACCTTGGAACGAACCGATCGGTGTTCTAGCAGTACTAACAATGTATACGGAAGGCATTAGAGTTGATGATGATTGATAATGAAGGAAAAAATTCAGTGTTATATAGATCGCTGAAACTTTTACGACGTGTACGAGCCGCGGCAGTTCGCCCTAGCGAAGCACACCCGTACATCTGACCCGAAGAGGGGTATGCTTGGAGATGTTTCAGCCTTGATGGCTTGAGCTGTACCCGAGTGGCAACAGAGGCGGAACCGGTATTATACGACGCCAAAGAAGGACGTATGGGTCTCGATAGACCCTTTGTACTTGCTTACGAAATCGTCATTCCCTATGATAAGACCTTTGAGATGTTCTCACCTTATAAAACGGCCCCATAGCTCGTCTCGCACTCGTGAATGCCACTAAATCTAAGTTGTGGACTTGGGGCCCTTCGCCTCAACCCGATTTGCTCCAAAAATTCGTCAACTTCTCGGCCGGTGGTGGGGAGATGACCCCGACTTGGTAATATATCATTGCTGACGTCAGCGCGCCTTTAAATCTCGTAGCAACATGTTGGTCCAGCGTCCTGCTATACAGTTAAGTTCATTTACGGCCAGAAGAGTTGGCATCAGGGTGTTTTCCACTTCACCGCCTCCAGGCGGTATACCCACCCTGCAACACCCGATCCTCAAACGGGTACCCAAATTTCTACAACCCTTTACCACTCGATTCATCAATGCACCCATTCTGCACGTTACATCGTTCCTAATTCTCCATGAACTAACAGCCGTGGTGCCATTGGTGGGACTTTGGTATGTGTTTCATCATCATGCAGATTACATTCCCAACCTTGACTTCACATCAATGGGAATCGATAAAATTACAAAGGCTCTCGATAAGTCAATGCAACACTTTGACTTTTCCAATTACTCTTTCAATGAAAAGGCAAACTTTATGATGGAAGGAGCTTATGCTTATGTTATCGTCAAGGCTCTTGCTCCCATACGGATATTCATAAGCTTAGGACTCATGCCGTCATTTTCTAGATTTGTGGTGGTGCCAGTCAACAGTGGCCTCCGCAAATTATTTAGAAGAGCAAAACCTTCTTCTCCAACACCAGCAGTACCCAAGGACAATGTCAAAAAAATAACAAAGCCTCGGTTATAGTGAACAACCTACACCAGAAAAGTTTTGCGTTGATCGTACATTCATAGCATCTATAAATAGTTGAATGATTACTCTAAAGTCACCTTCAATTCTTCACGAGTCAAAGGCACAAATGAAGATAAATCTTTACCATCTTTCAAATTCAAATGATTCAATGCAAATTGGGGAATTAACTTGTGGTTGATGGAGGGCTGAACCGACAACTCCCGATCGTCGAAATCAAAGAGTTCCGGTAATTCAAGAACGTCGGGCTGAGATGCGTAGAGTTGATAGTTGGCATTGTTTTGGAGGTGATGACTCACTTGATTTTGATAGTATTGTTGTGAAAAGAGTTTACGGTAGTTGGGTAACTTTGTGGTGTCATCTCTTATTTCATCAAAGTATGGATCCACCATTGCCTCAATACAGCTGATGCGATCCACGGGAGAATACTGTAACACACGGATCAAGAATTGAATACAATCGTCCGACATCTTTTTGAAAATTTTGGATAATGGAATTGGTTTGATTTGCGGAAATTTGTGTTCCATATAATTAGGATTCATGTTTTTGATTTGATCTTTGGACGGGGTTCCGAGAATTTTGATAATTTCCACGAGTTGATCAATACCTGATTCACCCGGGAAAAGGGGTTGACCCAAAATCAATTCTGCCATCACACATCCGGCACTCCATACATCGATTTTGGTGGTGTAATTAGTGGCACCGAATATCAACTCAGGGGCACGGTAGTATCTTGAACAAATGTACGAAACATTGGGTTCGTTTGGATTAAGAATCTTGGCGGAACCGAAGTCACAGAGCTTCAATTCACCGGTTTTGGGATTAATGAGAAGATTTTGTGGTTTGATATCCCGATGACATATACCCTGCGAGTGAATATAGTTCAAAGCCCGAAGCATTTGATAGGTGTATAACTTGACTTCAAGAGAAGGCATGGACAATCTCTTGGAAACATAATAGTGGGATGCTTTGTATAAAGTTTCGGGAACAAATTCCAAAATCAAGTTGAGGTAAAGCTCATTCTTATCATTGTTGGTGTAAAAATAATACTTCAAGTCAACAATGTTACGGTGATGAACCAATTTCATAATTTGTAGTTCTCTGTTCTTAAACCGCTTATCTTGCAAGACCCGTTTGATGGCGGCGATTTCATTGGTGGGAAGAATCTGGGTTTGAAAAACAACTCCAAATGACCCGTGACCCACCATTTGCGACTGGGTGTACTGAATTTCCTGGAGTTCTCCAGTGTGGCCGTTGTTAACACTTTCGGTGATCACCTCTATTTTAGACATGTTAGTAAAATATTATTGGAAGGATAAAGGAAGCGACAAGCTGGATTGGATGAGTTTCTATCAGCAAAAAAAAATAATACAATGTGGAGCACTAGACAACACACCAGGCAACGACAAATGCAACGACAATTTGGAAAAAGTCAAAATGAATAAAATAACAGGTCGTCACCAACAATCTAGCACTTGAATTGACACAATATGGTGAGCAACAAAGTGGGGAGGAGGAAAAAAAATTGAGGGCTTCAACGAATTTGGGCCAAACGTGGAGCGAGTGGAGTTATATATAAGAGAGGTATTTTTTTCGCCCACGTATTATGGGAAAAGGGAGGGAAAAAATCGAGAGAGGGGGGACATCTGGGTCATAGAGGGGTCAGGTGACCGAAAATCAATCACTCGCGCACGACATCACTAGCCATTTGCCAAAATAAATGCGAGTTTACCTATGGTGGGGGTCATGCGCAATATGCACCAGATGCAAGTCCCCGCATTTTGCACCCCCTAGGTATGCCGCGACATGGCGACATGACAACGACATCGAGTCGCGAACGAATTGCGGAGATGATCCATTGTTGCTCTGTTTATGGTTGATCTGACGACGTCAATTGGGGCTCTCTGGTCACCTATGCATACTTCCATACCTCTAGCCTCGATTGAATATTTTGGCTTAGCTCGTTGTGGTTTGCTCTTATGTATTCACTCCTCGTAGCTCCTTGGTGATTTCTTGTCTCCTCTCAAATTTCTCGTTGTCGTTGAGTGTAGGCCTGGTGCTGTGCTTAGTATGTCGCTTCCGACTAAAAATACGTACCAATCTGCTCACTATTTCTTCTGTTCTTGTGGTCATTTAACTTCATCCGAATAAAGTTATTCTTCTTGCTTCGAGAATTAGTCATGTTAGACTTAGTGGCGTCATAACTAGACGACGTCTTTAACGTTTCCGGGTCTTCTGTATGCTTTTTTTCTCCCCGGACCAAGCCGAACAACTTACAAGTAAGTGAAGGACGATTGTTCAGAGGCAACTCATTAAGTCCAGTAGACATGACGGAATTCTGTCTGGTGCGGTGGTTGTAATCCTCGCTGTTTACCATCGACATGGCGACGGCAGTGTTGGTAGTTGACAGTTGTACCAAAGTGGATTGACTATCGAAGGGGTTCTTGAAAGCTGGTTGAGAAACTCCGGTTCCAGTGGATGCACTTACAGACTTGTTCTCGTAAGTCTTATTATTAGGATAGGTAATGTAGTTGGGCCTCTGGACTTTCTTCTCCTCGTGGTGGAGGCGACGGAGTTGGTGACGCTCGTCTTGGTGTCTTCTCCTCATTTCCTTGCGCTCTCCCCGAGCAACTGCACGGTCCCGGGTCCGTTCACTTGGGTCCTTATGCTTTTCGGTAATCTGTGCTTCACCAGTATCCATATCGATGGAAGTAACAAACGTTTTCTTAGTGCCCGGATTCTTCCAGTGTTTGACATGTTTGTTGGCCTTGGCATAGATTGGCTTGTCGGCGATGAGCGACCGGATGGTAGGGGTCGAATAATCGTAGTTATGGATATACTTCGGATAGTACTTATGGATTTGAAACTGTTTCTCGAGGGCCTCGTAGTCGAGGAACTTGATGAAGTCGTTGTTGGTGGGAGTGTCACTTTCCGGGTCCGAGGTGGAACGAGCTTTGACGTTGTTTATCAGTAACCTGTTGATGCCGTTGATGATGGTGGAAGTCATGGAAAATGGTGAGTATTGGTTCGAAGATATGGGAGAATTGGACGGATAGAAAAAGAAGGATGTGAAGAAGAAAACTTTTAATCAGCTTAATATATTTGGCTATGAACAGAATCCCCCGAAATATAGACGCTCATCAGTATCGTGGAGAAGTCGGCCCGTTAAAAAAAGACCTCGAGTTTTGTGCAGGCTGCTAACTTCTCATGTGTATTGCGTATTGCGTAAAGCGAGGGGAAACAATAAAAGAGGGGAGAAGTTGCTCCCATGCAGGTATACCCCGATGCTCCGAGACTTGTAAGGCTGTAACTAACATGTTTCAAGTTCATGTTCGAAGTGGAAAAAGACTAAGTTGGGTGCCAAGCCAATGCCGCACGCTTTGATAACAAGGGTCTAATGTGTCAAAGTGAGCGAAACCTTATGTTCTCGAGAATGCATGTGCTGAGTTGCCGGGACGGCAGATCTCCGAATGGCAGGTGAACAGAGCCCAGACACCAATGGAGCCGTTTTGAAGCAGGCTGAGGTCAGAAATGAGGCGCTCAGATGAATTTTACCGCTGCTTCTTAAGAAGCAAGGGGCATGGCAGAGTAAACAAGGGGCACCACATGCAGGGGGACTAACAAGCCCGTTGGAGAAGTGATACAGCCTTGGTTGCCGTTATGCGGAGGTTTTGATCATACCTCATAATCTGATCGAATGTCTCCATGACGGTAGCGGACGTGCATCGCGGAAGCAACTCTTGCGGTTGGCGTCTTTGATGATGCGCAAACTCGAAGTTAGTGAAATGGTAGTCATCATTCGCCATTTTTGGCCAATAGTTTATACTGGAGGCATCTGATACCGACGGAGTCCCGAAACTCTCGAAAAGTGCTTTGATTAGTACGAAGTCATTGGTGGAGGCTTCTTCTGATGCATTGAGAACCACTTCACCGTTTCGGGAGTATAATAAGGTTATAAGGATACCCATGGCCCACATGTCAATTTCAGTTCCATAGTCAGTGACTCCGAAACAAAGTTCAGGGGCCTTGTAATAGCTGGTGCTTACATCAAGATATTTGGATTCAGGTGGTTCATCGTAGGGAGGGTTGCCAATATCATAGCTGATTCCAAAGTCTCCAAGTATAGGATCGGTCAAACTCTCAGCACGAAAGAACCAATTCGATGGTTTAATATCACGGTGAATGATACCAAGGCTGTGTAGGTAGGCAAGGGCCTCAAACATCTTAGAGATCATAGGCAATATCACCTGCTCGGGGGTAGTATTTTGGCGGATCTTGTGAACTTGGGTTGCGTCATCCCAATTAAACCGAGTCCGGGTGGTGATATACTTGGATTCAAGAATGTGATGTAGATCAAGGCCAGCATAATATTCCATGACCAACACGTGGTCGTCGCCATTTCGAAACTCTTCCATCAATTGACAAAACCCCGGTTTGTTGAGAAGCCTAGAGAGAATTGCCACCTCTGACTTGACGGAATGAGGTTTCTGAATGAAATCAACATCTACGATCTTTAATGCAACCACGGTATCGTTACGCGTAGCCTTTTGGATGATGCCATTGGGCCCATTGTAGATGGTGGTGCGGTGGGAGAACTGATTCATGGATGCGAGTTGGTAGAAAGCACCCCATTTTACGCGATGTCGTATATTTCGTTACATAATTACCTCTGGCGTTTGCGAAGAAGCCCGTCATCTAGCCCATGACGCTTGGCTGCTTGCGAGGGTTGTTTGTAATCGCCTGCAGCAACAATATCATTATCATCTGTGTAAATACGACGATTCGGGTACTTGATTCCCAACCCATCGAATGCATTTTCTGTAACTTTGGGGAGTTCAAGAAAGTAAGGGTGTACCAACGCATCGTCGGCTGTTAGTCTAACTAGAGGATCATATTCTAGAAGTCCTTTCAATAATGCTAGGCATTGTTTGTTTTTACCACCCACCACTTTATACCAATTGACCAAGTTGGGGGGGTATATGGTAGAATTGTTACTGAGGAACTGCAGAGAGAAAGCCCCATATTCGGGGTATTTGTTAAGATTGGACCACTTATTGAGGGTGGGAGTTCCAAGGATTTCGAGAATCTTCTGAAGTTGATTTTTTTGGAAAGGAATCAGCTTTTTGTTATTTAGATCAATTTTGGCCTCTTCTCCCTTGAATATGGGACGAAGGCTAATAAGCTCGGCTAAGATGCATCCCACTGCCCATAAGTCAATGGCAGGAGTATAATGACGAGTGCCTAATAAGAGTTCAGGGGCCCTGTACCAGATGGTTACCACCACCTTATCACCGGTATATAGACTTTGAAGCGGATTGTTGAACTTTCGGGCTAATCCCAAGTCTCCAATCTTCACCACCCCAGACCTTGAAACCATGATGTTAGCTGGCTTCAAGTCACGGTGGAAGATCCAGTTTTTGTGAAGAAACGTAACTCCGTTGAGCACCTGCCAAATCAACGATTTAACGGTGGCCTCCGGGATGGGCTTTATTTCTGGATGTGAGTGAAAATGAATAATCTGAAGAAGGTCATGCTCGAAAAATTCAAAGATCATGTAGATGCTCTTGTTCTCCAAGATGATGTCCACGAGCTTGGTTATGTTCTTGTGATTGAGTTCTCGGCAAATGGCCATTTCTCGAATGGCGGACTGCGAGATGCCGGTATAGTGGATAATGTCATTGCCATTGATATCATGGCTGTGATTTGACTTGCTTTGATGGTCGCTCTTGAACTTCTTTATCGCATAGAGCGTCGACGCGGGTTGACCATCATCGGCCTTGGCTAGTTCATTAATCTTATGATTCATCATAGACGTAACGTCCTGGTCATCATGCTTATCGTCTTCGTCATCGTCAATAACGATGACTTCATCGTTCTTTTGCTTCATCTGAGTCTTGCTTTTGGCTTTATACACCTTACCATAGGTACCAGCGGCAATGTAGCCAATGATCAGATACTTGGAGAGCACTGATTCTCGGGTCAAATCCTTACGATGCTTGTAAGGTCCAATAGTCAAAATCGTATTCAGTGCCATTAGAGCTGGTTGAGGGATATTGCTGGGCGTAGAGCCCGTGGGTCGTGAGCCGGGAGGTCCCCTATACATGGATGGATGACAAAGATAATGAGATGATAATGGAGGATATCGCGACTGCCAAAAAAAATGAGACCCAAAGCCATATGGAGAATCAAAGCCCCAGTTGGCGCTAGTAAGTAAATAATATAGGCTACGGTTAAAGTTTCCAAACAATTATTTTAGCTAGCACACGTAGATCATGAATATCAAGTTTGTATTGTCGTTAAGTTTACTTGTACACTCTATCGTCAGATTTACCTTCCAATTTGTTTCTGATGGCCTCCATCTTAAGGGTTTGTTCCTTCCAAATCTTGATCTCTTGTTCCTTCTTCGTTTTGTCGAAGAAGGAGTCGTCGGGTTTTCTATAAGAGTTACCCAAACGATCCCACAAGGTGGTGAATTGACCATAGTTATAATTGAAGTACAAGTGATGGACGGTATGACAAGCAGTTCCATTAACAACGGGATCATTGGAGAAGTAAGAGCCATCATGAATCATGACGGTCCAGAAATTAACAAAAGTAAAGAGTAATAAGTAGCTCACCTTATGAAGAGGGAAAATCATGGGGTAAATGTGATAAGGAAGCGATTGGGCCCAGCCATCAACTGGGTGGAAAGCGTGTGATGCAAATGGGGTACACACGATCCACTTGTGATGAGGTTTATGTAATCTTTTGTAGATCGAGGGCAAGTGTAACCATCTGTGGATGAAGTAAATTCCACAGTCGGTGAAAAGAATGAAAAACGGGAATTGTAAAATGATTGCTTTCCATCCACCCGTGGACTCGTTAATGTCAAAGTATAAGCGCGAGAAGCCCTGAAGCTCAAGAACAAAGAATGGAAGAGTAAGTAGCACCATTGTGGGAATGGCGGTGGTGGCCCGGTGGATTTCGAGATAAACCTGATTTTTGAGATATCTTGGATGATTGAAAATCTTCTTATCAAAAACAAAAACATACGAAAGGGAAGCCACGAAGAAATAAAGTAACCATCCAAAGATGGCTGTCACCACGAAAATGGAGAAGGATATCCGAAAAAGATTGCTTCTAGCAAAATATGAAGCGTGGGTATACTCGGAAACATCCAAGAATTTATTGGTGAGACCATAGATATCGTCTTTGTTTCTGATCTTATCAACGACATTGGAAATGAAGGTCGAAGATAATGGAACATCATGCTTGGGGGAAATAGCTGCCAACGTAGAATTGAAAGCGTCATTATAGTTATTGGCCAGGAACTGGGAAACCATCTCGGCGAAGCGACCATTTTTGGGAAAGACCTTGGCATATACCTCGTCGAGGAGGAAATAGTCCATTACTTCCAATACGATATCCATGATGAAGGCGTTTTGTTCTTGACACCAACTAAACAAAAGCGAAGGTACAGAGTTAGTATATTTATGTGAGGCTGCTCGTATACGTTTTTTTTTTCCTCTACCCACGTTATACGACGGCACTGGCGGTGTCGCGTTAAACGAGCGGAACGAGACCAGGTAAACAGCGGGAGTGTGTGCCACGCACGACCAAATCATCCGATGTTCGGAACACATGAAACGGCCGATCGAATCATAAAAGGGTTCTCAACAGATAGTGAGCATATGGTAGTGGCCCCATAAAAAGTTGAGCCATATTAATATAGTACGATTGTAGTTAACGTTTGATTTCAAAATTACGATCTAATGCAGATAAATATGAGGGTCCGGTCTATGTACACGGAAAGTATGTAACCCAAGGGTATCTATGAGAGAATGGGTATGCCACAAGGAGATGTGAATATATCGTGCCATTCGTCTCTGAGGATTTCTTTTTTTTTTCTTCTTTAAGAAATATTTGAAGTTGAGAATGAAGGAAGAGAATTCGTAGCTTATCAACATAGGATGGAAAGAAGAGGACTTGGTAAGCTGAACAAAGGACTCACAGGTGGATGGGTTTCATGATTTCATTTAGTAGTTGACAGTGACTCCGTCGACTTGAGGATAAGCTTGCTTGGCGGCCATGGTATCGTTAATTATGCTAGAAGTTTCGGATGAGTTGAGAGATGGAATGGGTGATGGAGGATTGTTGATTCTTTCGAAATCAACGGCGTCCAAAATGGCCTTACCACCCTTAGCAGTTAAGATGTCACCCAAGGTGATGCCAGCTTGTGTAGCTTCTTGCTTATTGTTGACCACCACGGAAATCTCATCCTCGACACTTTGTTTACCATCAGGCGAGACGACCATCCCCTTGAAATAAAGAATATTTGTGCTGGCGTCGAAAGAAGTGTGAACACCAATGGGCACCGAACAACCACCTTCGAGGTGTCTCATCAATGACCGTTCAGCCAAACAACAGTATGCAGTAGGAAGATCTTCAATAGCTTGAAGGATGGTCTTTATTTTTTCATGGCCTTTCCTTATTTCAATACCAAGGGCACCTTGACCCACGGCGTAATACATTTCTGGAGCATCAAGACACTGAGTGATTCTGTCACCCAAACCAATACGACGGAGACCAGCAGATGCCAAAATAAGACACTCAAACGGAGAATCCTCCGCATCCAACTTGTTGAGTCTGGTTCTGACATTTCCCCGGACACTTTCAAATCTTAAATGCGGGTAGTTTTTTAATAGTTGAGAAGATCTTCTAACCGAGGAAGTACCAACAATGGAACCGTCAGGAAGATCTCCAAGAGTTTTGTAAGTGGATCCCTTCTTCATGATGAGAGCATCCGTGGGGTCCTGACGATCTAAAATACATCCAAGCTCGAATTCGTCCGGTAAGTTGGTGGGTAAATCTTTAAGAGAATGAACAACAAGATCAAGCTTAGGGTATTCTCCAACTTCTTCACATAAAAGTATTTCCAACTCCTTGGTCCAAAGAGCCTTTCCTCCGAATGAGTATAATGGCTTGTTTTGGACTTTATCACCGAGCGTACTAAGAGCAAGAATGGAGCACAGAAGGTGAGGAAATTGAGCCATGATATAATCTCGGACAATTTCAGACTGTTTCACCGCCAACTGCGATTTGCGTCCTCCAATTTGAATATGATTGTTTGGAATGTCGATAGATGGGGTCATTTCAGTATTATGAGGCATCGGATCTATATTTTAACACTTTTTCTGGAATAAGGGACAATCTGAAAATGGAGAAAAAAAAATTAATGATGGAGGAAAAAGATATCACGATGTTTTTTTTTCGGAGGTTGGTTTGAAAATTAATGCAAAAACCAAAAATGTATTATTAAACCAACAAGCAAAACTTAAGGAAAGAAGAGTTGTTGAATGTGATGAAAAAAAGACTCGTGGATATGAATCCTAAAATAATATAAACTTGTGATAATGACCTGAAAGAAGTAACCACTCACCAGTCGAATAATTTTTTTTTTTCGCCTACGATTCGGTACGAAGAATTTAACCGCCTTTTATTAGTTGAACCGCACTATCTCCCTGTGAAAGGAACAGTAATGCGTATTACCAATAGCAAAAAGAAACAGTGTCAGCGAGAATTTGGGTGACGCACGTCGAATGAACAGATTTCCACCAATCAAGCCGATGCTTTTCATAATCCCCCTCACGTGCTCGAGTCAAGTCGCATTAGGTAACCAGAAGTAGTAATGGATTCCCCTCCACTAGCATATGATCACGTAGCTGAAAGGGGGGTTTTAACCCCACATTACCCTTTATCGCAACCCGTCTGTTCCGAGGGATCAGATCATTACCGAACATCTACAGTCTGGCCTTCGGTGAATTTGTAATGATGATATGCGGTAGACCTATAAATATCTAAGCATAGACATGCGACTAGACCAGGGCGGAATTTTTTTTTTTTTTTTTTTGATTGCGATACCCTTACCCGGGGTCGGCATGAGAGATTTTGCGAGCCAATAGCTTAAGAACCATTTACAAGCATACTGTAGGGCTTGATTTAGTCAATACTTGAAGGCGGGTTTCATTGTGGAGGGCTTGGCGGTGACTTAGGTGGATGATTCTAAACTATTTTGGGTTATGTTTTGGGACTTCAGCGCTTCGGCCATTTTGGCAATTTTCCCGCTTTTGATGCAAAATTCCGGAACAACCGCATTTGTAAGACACATCAAATATATTTTTATCTAAAAGCAAAAAATTAAAAAGTATCATCAGATTCGAATGTTTGAGTGGCTTCACTGAATTCGCTCTTGGAGGATGCTATCAGCTCCATATCATGAAAGGAGTCCTCATTGATGTTGTAGATGTCATCATCGGGATTATATAAATGCACCTGGTATTCGGCATCGGGCCGGGTGATGATTATGGACTCGGTATCATCTAAATGGGCTAGTTCCGAATCTCGACCAATGTTTTGCACCAACGACTCAAGATGGTCTAGCTTGTCCATTATGTCACTCTGTACAACGGTACTTCCTCCATACACCCGCTTGCGCTTCTTGATGGAGCTGGCCATGTTCATATGGGAAACCCGGGTCATCATAGGGGTTCGCGAGAGCGAGTCTGGCGCAGGGGGGTTTTGCTTCTCTATGTTCTTGGCGGGAGAGTTTCCATACCGCTTGTTTAGGACCTCATCAATGAAGAACGAGTCGGTGGAGGCACTTCGAAAGTTTCCCATCGTACAGATCGATTGCACTTGTGCTAGTCCCGGGGCATGTGGAGCATCTCTGGTGGTGGTTGCAAACAAAGCGTTATTGGCTTGACTAACACCGCGGTTGGGTACGGCCAACGAGTTGTGACGACTTTTGGTGAAAATGCTGAGTTCATCTTCCAATGCTCCCGTCCGTGCTATATGCACCATATCGCTGTCACCATAGTAGTCGACATCCTTGTCAAGAAACGTAAAGTGCTTGAGGTTCAGCTCGAATTGATGGCGGTAGAGCTTGCTGCGAACAACGGTCTCGTATAAGCAAATCATCAAGATGATGGGGAACTTGAAGAGTCTCAAAAGACTGTTGATGGCACGAGTAAGCCGAATCACAACAAGCTGGGATGCCGGCACCCTCTTGGCTCGGAGCCGCTCAGCAGTATCATAATAGTACGCATTGCCCCATTTGAGGTAGACCACCAAGTTGGTGGCCTTAAAATACTCAAACTCCTCTTTGTTGGCCAGGTTTACCCGGGCAAACACATTGCTCAACACAATGGCCAAAATCGATGAGACCACAAACTGAATCAAGAAGAGATAACCCATTTGTACGCCCCTACCCATAGTGTTGTAATTATTCCAGTTGTTCCACACTGCCGGCGTGAAACCAAAGAATATCTTTAGCATGTCAAATGCTATATCGATGGAAGATCGGTCGATGGTGAGATTGATGAAACAGAGGTAGAACCCAAAAATCATACTGATGAAGAGACAAAACATCCCAATCATGTTCCATACCATCTTCTTCAACGAGAGAATGATCATGTGAAAGAACTCGTAGTTGTTGAAAATGGATAGAATCCGAGGAAACAAAATGATGGAAATTAGACTGAAGCAATCGTAGTAGGTGCTGGAGGTGACCGCTCCCACCATTGTTAACACCCGGAGCACAAACGAACTGTTGATGAGCACAAGAATAATCATATCGATGTAGGTCCATAAAATCTTTTTGAGAAACTTGTACTCAATGTTCATTAGCTTGATAATGAACTCGAGATTGAGACTAAGGGCAACCACCCAAAAAATTACCTCTACCGCCCGGATCAAATAGCAGAAGAACGGGCCACTATCCTCAATATGAATCTTGTTGTTGGTGATGAGGAAAAAGTACATGGTAGCGAGTCCCATGTGCTTAAGATTAATCACCAATGACTGGTATTTAGGCACCACATTTGCTCGTACCGTGACCCTGTTGATGGAAATGCTATTGAACTGATAGTTCACAATGTTCCCTCGCTGCACAAGGGCCTCTTCTTCACCTCCATTATAGAGGAGTGACTGTATCATCTCGTCATCGTACAACCCTGAATCGTCATAGTCCTTGATAATGAGCTCGCCGTTGTAGAAACGATCAAGAATGGAGATGATGATGGGTTGTGAAAGAAACTTCTTTGACTTTGAGAGAATTGCCAACTCCAAAGTATTGAAGCACGGCTGGTAGTAATGACTGAGATTGCTGGTGGATTTCACCCTGAAGTTGGAATTTTTCATGGGATTAATGAAGAGGGAGTTTATGCGGTCAAGGCTCTTGTATTCTCGAAGCATGCGGACCGCCAACACTTCGCACACCGTCGCTTTGGTGATTAGAAGGTCTGATCTAAGAAGATTGTTTTCAGACTGAATGGAATACTCGTATCGGAGGAGGAGTAGGATATACACAAGGAAAATTGATATTGTCGGCTTTTCTTTCTGTCCATAAACTGGCCCAAATCGAGGGGGTTGAACCATTCCCCCTGGAATCAGCACATACCCTCCCAAAATTTGATGTATGACTTCAGTACTGCCAACCTCAAGTATTCTGGTGGTGATGGGCTTGAATAATGTGGAATGAATCTCCGGTGTTTTCAACTGTTCATATTTCAAGCTAAGAGTCACCTTTCTGTCGATAAGCTTCTGGAGTTGAAAATAGAGGTACTTGAACTCCAAGTACAGAAACTTTTCCTTCTCAGCAGTGGCTCCGCTGATGCTTCTGGCTTTCATAGTCGACCTTGCGGAGATGAGTTCACACGAGTAGTTGTAACAACGTCAGGTTGCATTGCGATTGCCATTTTCGCAAGTGTCAACACATCCCGATTGGGATCGTTGCAGCACGTGATCCACTCGCAGCCATTCTTCGCTGTGGGTGCCAATTGTTTGAGAATTTGGCTTAGCGCACCAGTATATGTACCATGTAGGGATTGTATTAGCGGTACATAAATAAGTTGCGTGTTACACGCTGTACCATCACGTACGGAACTGGTGGTTGATGAAATTAAAAGCCTTGCTGCCGTTTTCCTGTCCGAGCATGTGGACGAACTCGTCAAGCTTGAGATTCACCAACTCTTCGACATTCTTGACTCGTTGAATGATGATGAAGTAGTTGACATTGTTGACACCCGGAATGTTTTGAATCAAATCAATCGCATCGTCATTGTACATGGGGGGATCACCCACTGCGTTTTGTAACTGTACGTCAACCCCCTTGCTGAGTGCAGCACCAACATCGGGCTCCTCCTGGTTGGACTTGAGCTCAAGCATGATCTGGGCGGTCTCATACGGCGACGACGACCATATGATCTTGAGCTTGGGAAATGAAATGAGCAACTGTGCTAGCTTGGACTGAATTTCCTGCTGCATTAGTTTGGTAGCCACAGGGTTGCCAGCAGAGCTCTTATAAGTACGAAGCTCAGAAAAGGGTTCGAACGAGAACGACTGATTCTCATCAAACTCAATCAAGAGCGTAGGGATCTCATAGTGTCGAAACATCTGCTCACACTGGGTGTAAAGACGACCGCTGCGGAAGGAGGAGATCAAATCAGGAATTGCCTTTCTTTCAACACATATCTTCGGCGAAACAATGTAATCACCAACGGTAATCATGCACGGCACCACTCTTATTCCCACCCGGTAAAGAAGGTTGGGAAGTGATGATCGGAACTCACGAACATCCACAATTATTCTCATTTCGTCCAGCTCCGTCCGGAATGCGGCGCCTCCTGCGATTCTGGTGTTCACGACCTGTTGACGTTGAAGGTGGAACTTCCAGTTATCTTCGTCCGACCGAAATGTCTTGGCGAGACTTGACTTCTCTCGGATGAGCTTGGTGAAAGCCTCTTTTTCTCGCTTGATGTTCAAAAGATGTCGCTGTTCCTCCACCGACGTTCCGTAGTACATGAAAAAGGTTTTAGCGGGATTGTCCCAATTGACAGCCTGGTACACTTCCACTCGCCGGATAAACGAGAGATTGGGCTCATACATGATGATGAACGAGGGGTTAAGCTCCTGAAGCATTCCATCGTTGGTGCGGTCGTTGTACTTTTCAATGATAATCTGGTCAGACTTGTTGATGTGGTGAAAGAGAATCTCTGGCCGGTGGAAACCCCCAGATACGAAAAGCTCATCATCGTCACTCTTAACACTGAAAACTTCGTCCTCGCTTTCCAGCTCTTCCACTTGCCGCAACTGTTGCACGATGCCATCATCAAGCTCCACCGCCTCGCTGTTACGTTCGTGGATGGACCCGGAAATCATTCGTGTCACATTCGCTACCGCCGCAGAGCCCCTGGTTCTGCGGCGCTTGCTTGTGGGCTCGCCTTTGCCTCTGGTAAATGTCTTGGATGTAATGACCTCCTCTTGTTCCTCACCTCTGTCCATCTCCACATTAAGCTTCTTAGTCAATAAACTGAGCTCTTTCCATTGTAGATAGTTGTTGAGATTGCTGACCATAAACCCCCGACTACTGAAGCTGCGGTGGCCGGTAACATTGTTCTCATGCTTCTTGATCCTCGGAATCAACGTTGACAACTGGCTTACGGTAGCCGAACTTGAACACATAATCAAAATGGGCCCATCGTTTTTGCCCAAAGAGGACTTTTCAAACATGATGTCATCCAAAAGAAGCCCGAGCTGTTCCCACTTTGGAAGTTCCTCCAAAACGTATTCTTCCACGGTGTCAGACTCGCCTTCGGTGTCATTGCCATCCTTGGATACTCGTATCTTGCCCAATGCTCGATCTTTGGCATACGAGATGACGGTGTTGGCCTCGTCAAGACTCAACCACGGACTCATGGTGGTGGTGAACATAGTTCCCGCGGCACTTGACTTGACATTGGAGTCAATAATGCCTTGCACCGTTTGATAGAAAGTAAGTGAGTCGACGACCAATAGCTTTCGAAGCAACTCCTTAAGAGTGGTGATGTCATGGACAAGCTGCTTGGATGTCCACGAGATACGGTGCCACTGTGAGTCAAGCGATAGTCGTACTTTTTGTACGAAATCTTCATCGTGGATATTCTCCATGTCCCAATACTCAGTAGCAAGCAGCGGATTGTGACGCTTGAGTTCCAGTATGCACGAACCGAGTGCCAGAAGAAGCGCCGACTGGATCCGATTCATCTTGTATGAAAGCTTGACGTTGATTTCTGTCACAAACCGTGCCGAATCGTCGGTTTTATTCTTGAATGTGAGTGAAGAAGATACTTCCACGTGGAATCGGGGCCAGAGAAACACGTTGTGAAGTCGGAGCACCCTGAGGCGAGATGCAAGGGGAGTGAAACCTGTGAATGATTCGGGCTCATCAGAAACCGCCTTGACAAACCCCCACTCATTTCCGTCACGGTATAAATTGACAATGAAGCTCTCATTGGAGGTCTCTCGTAGCTTTTCAACATGAAGCACCAACAAACCCGTAATATCACTTGGCTTCACTAGTCCCGAGAGCACGTCAACCACTAGCATTCTTGATGTAACCAGAACACACCCACCGGCATCGTATATTTTCTTTCGCTTATCAGCCGTCGACACTTCTCCTCCAAGAATTGTAAACGGACAGTCTTCATCGTTGGTATTGATCCAGTGGAGATCTGTCAATTCGTCTCTTAGCTTTAAGGTCTCTTCTTCACGGGCATTTAGAAGCAACACGAGACTCTTTTTGGTCTGCTGACGATCGCCTGTAATCAATGACACCGAAGGTGAACTCAAAGCATAGAGAAGATTAGCAGTGATGATTTCCCACCCCAACCCGCGTCCGAGGATAAGGAGTCCATCTTTGGAAAGCATATCCTCCACGATATCTTGGTGGAACAGGAGAGGCAAGGTACAGCTTATTTCCTTGGCCTCATATATGGCAGCGCTCCGAGGCTCCTCCACCACAACAGGAATGTGGTTTTCAGATTCATGTGTTACCAGACCTTGGTCTCCCAAATACGGCGTAGACTCTGTGGGTCCGTCTTCTTCAACAAACAATGACATGCGCAACCATTGAGAATTCGCCCCGGATTATCATCGCTAAATCAGCGCCCCCCCAATACACAGTCATGAACATTTCGGCCGCCATACGAAATCAGTTCAATCCCGAGTCGTACGTTTCCAATGAGGACACCACGCTCCAGGTGCCGATCTTGTTTCACATCATGCACGTACGAAACATCTCCAAGTCTCGAGTTCAACAACTTGATGAGTGGAGGGAAATGTATGACCCCAACTCGGCATTGGTGGATCGAGTATCCAAGCGAAAGGTAATAACCACCGTTAGCACAGACGGAGTTGAAACCAGTACACCATCCAGGGACTTGTTTAAACTAATGCTTCAAGATAAGTTTGGGAACTTAAGCTACGCGTACGAGATGGAACCGCTTGCATTTCTACGCCAAAACCCAGGTCCAGTGGGAGTGGAGCTTGGAAGTCGGATTATTGTCAATCGACACACCAGTGTGGCAAATGGAGTGCTTTTACTCTCTAACCTGCTGTGTCATTTTCTTGGAGTAGACGATGCCGACAGTGACTTGGTCACCCGACTAAACAGCAATATGGGCGGCAAGTACATTAAATCATTACAGGCAGACTTAGACAAATTACTGGCAAAAGGTTGAACTATGCTAAACTATACTACAGATGAATGAAGGGTAAGATGCCATCATTTCCCATATCCATCTGTAAATATGGGAATGAAATTAGAGATGCGATCTTGCCCGCGATAGTTAAGAGAGAAGAAGGCCCCAAAGACCGTACTCATCCTTGAAATCATGATGAATGATACTAACCAAGTAGTAGTCATGATAGATCGAGTTGAGAAGCTTGTATGATTTGGAGTCACGCTTGTAACAGCGGGCCCACTCGAGCCAAAGAACAAACGCCTCTTCATTCCATGCTTTGAAGGACTCATAGTCGATGATGGTGGATTGAATCACTTCCTTACTGGGGAAAACACCCCAGGTAACCGCATTCTTACTGTTATGGGCATTGGGGCCAATGGGAAGGTTGGACTTGATGGTGCCGCTGTTATCTCCAGAATAGTATGTTATGACTTGGTTTTCAATGAGGTCACTCAACTTGGAAAGAAGGGTTTCATCCCACGTCTTCTTGGGGATAAATAGTTCCACGAACGACTTCTGGTAGATTCTACCATTGCTGGGACCCCACCCGAAGATCTTGTCAGACGATTTGCAACCATCAACTGCAGGTTGAGAGGCTAACGAGAACCAGCCGCGTTGGTTGAGCTCAAAAAGCTCTTCTTGAATGAAACCCGTCTCTGGTGAGAGTTCATAGTCCACCCACGGCAAAACTCGAATCTTATTGGACAAGTAGTCAATGAACACCTTACTAACATCGTTGATAGTGGTGGGACTTCCCCAGGTGGAAATCACCTCCTCGGTGGAGTGAAGCTTAAGAGAAGGCCCATATCCGTCAATCTCACCGTATGCCGGGGAATTGGAGTCACCGAAACGTCCGTTGGGGAACTCGTCCCATGTAGCATCCTTACCAAGTGCATGCTTTCCTTGGGAGATATCTACCAACGTTTTCTTCTCCAAGGCCTTGGTAACCAAAATCTTCTGGGCAGCACTGTCGCCAATGGAAGACTTTCTTCTGAATCCAGGTTCGACGGGACTGTGCACATCGCCTTCGTCATCGTCAGACGCAATGGCATCGTCGTGACCATTCACTTCCTCATGGAGATCCATGATGGGAAGAAGAACACTGGACTTGCTTAGGATAGACGCCACGGCTTTCTCCAAATTAAGACAGTAAAAATGATATCCGCGAATCCGATTGTCAGTGGCCGCATCCACCTTGGAGATGATCTCGTCAATAATATCGATTCCCAACGCCTTGACCAAGTCGTCATCATAACGAGAAGCGTCGATCTGCTGGCGCATAGCTTCAGGAACAACCGCATGCGATAACTTGGTAGCACGAGTGAACACATTATAGGTGGTGATGGGCATCAATCCTGGTATCAAGATGATGTCTTTGAGTTGAGGGTATGACCGAATTAACTTCTCATAGTATAAAAATTGATCCACGTCGAAGAATAGCTGCGTAACGATGAAATCAGCACCTGCTTCCACCTTCTCGACAAGGTAGGGCATATCCTTCTCGGGATTCTGGCCGGCAGACGCCGAGCCCTCCACATGACCCTCTGGGTACCCAGCCACACCAAGACAGAAGTAGTCGCCATGTTCTTGTTTGATGTACCTGACTAAATCAGTAGCACTGGAAAATTCACAATTAGGAGTCCAGTATTCTTCGGTTCGAGGAGGGTCACCTCTCAATGCAAGAATATTGCGGATTCCACATTCCTTAGCCTTCTGTAAAGCATTGTCGATGATTTCTTTGTTGGTATTGGTACAAGTCAAATGAAGCACAGTAGTGAGGCCAAGTTCTTGTTGACAGGTGGCGGCCAAATCAAGGGACTTCTCACTGGTTGATCCACCAGCTCCCCACGTTACTGTGATGAACAATGGGTTAAGCGCTGACATACGGGTCAACCGTGCAAGTAAGTTGCGGAAACCAGCATCTGTTTTGGGAGGAAAGAACTCGAATGATATAAACCGTTCACGAGGACGAAGACTCTGAATTTTTTCTTTGACAGTGGGCATAATGAGTGAGTCAACCTTTTGAGATTTTTTTTCCGTTGCAAGTTGTACGAATGATAAATTATGCGCATACTTTACATATATACTTACTTATACAGCGCTGTATTCACCTCTGTTGGAGTTACCGGTAAACTTCTCCACGATTTCCTTAACGAATGCAGGTAATCCCTTGAGGAGATCAACGAAATTCTCAAGAACCTCTTTCAATGCCGATTGGAAGTCAATAGCATTACCCTTATTATACTGGAACCATGCACCACCAATAATGTAGATGGAGAGGAACAACACCATGAAGATAAAGATCCAAGTAAACCAGCCCCAAGATTCACCAGCCTCATCATCCTCGGGACTCTTGGATGGCTTCTTGGCCGGACTCTTACCTTTCTTAGTCACGCACGCAGCCTTAGTACGCAATGAAGCACTTAATACCTCTCCGTTCCACTTATCGATCTTGAATTCACTATCTTCTTCCTTGGAGGAGCAAATGAACTTGATGTTGGCATCAACTAGGACATCCCCCCAACTGGCGCCACTATACTTGATGGCAATTCCTTTTTCACCCTTATCATTGTCATCTTGCGAAAATGGCTTATATTGCTTGGATAAACCAGCGTTAAATCCAATAATCTCGCTAACAATAGGTTTGTCTTTGTTATTGAACAGAAGGGTAGTGATTCCACAAATGTCGGAATTCTTGGGGCAATTTTCTATCTCATCGGTGTTTTGGCAAACCCCGAAGTACCAAGAATGGTGACTTGTAGATGGGGGAGTATTCTTCTCTAAATTAGTCTGATATACCTTGGCAATGGATTGGAAGTCGTAATCAGCCAACTCCTTCGCCAGGCAGTCCATGGCGCCCACCAACTGGGCAGCCAATAAAAACGTCACAAGAGCTATCATGGTGGTGATTATGATATGGAATGTGTCACGTGGAATATATCCCTCGCCGACTAGCCACCCGCTCTTTGCGCCCTCCTGTTCCTAGTCACGTTACCCGCCATCGCAAGTCACGTGGGTCGCCCTCACGTGCGCCGGACCACCGGAATTTCCCGCGGCCTCTTAAATTCCCCTCCGTTCTCCGCCTGTGAGTCGCCGAGGGTGCTTGAGTCACTGTCATCTGGATCTGCCACCATGTGACTATGCCGCATACGGACATATATATCCAAAATTTTTCTACTCACTTGTAACTCTTTCACATTAAAGTAATATTTTCCTCCTGGTTGTCCTGTTCAATTCTCTTCCAAATTTATAATCATGGTTAAAGTTACTGTCTGTGGAGCCGCTGGTGGTATTGGTCAACCACTCTCTCTTCTCCTCAAATTAAATCCCCAAGTTTCCGAACTTGCTTTATTTGATATCGTCAATGCCAAAGGTGTAGCAGCCGATCTTTCTCATATTTGTTCTCCTGCTGCTGTCACTGGCTACCAGCCAGCTGACAAGCAAGACAAGACTGCCATTACTGATGCATTGAAAGGGTCTGATTTGGTGATCATTCCTGCCGGAGTGCCCAGAAAACCCGGAATGACCAGAGCTGATCTATTCAACATCAATGCCTCCATTATCAGAGACTTGGTCGTCAACATCGCCAGAACGTGTCCTAATGCTGCCATTCTTATCATTTCCAATCCTGTCAATGCCACCGTGCCCATTGCCGCCGCTGTGTTGAGAAAATTGGGTGTCTTTAACCCCAAGAAGCTTTTTGGTGTCACCACCCTCGATTCCGTCAGAGCTGAGACATTCTTGGGTCAATTAATTGGTGAATCTCCTTCTACCCTCAAGGGCAAGTTGTCGGTTATTGGTGGTCACTCAGGTGATACTATCATTCCTCTCGTTCACGTTGACACCAAGGTAGCGTCCAAGGTGGCCAACATTTCCTCTGCCCAATACAAGGAATTTGTGCACAGAGTTCAATTTGGGGGTGATGAGGTGGTTAAGGCCAAGAACGGTGCTGGGTCTGCCACTTTATCCATGGCTTACGCTGGGTACCGTTTTGCTGAGGTTGTTCTTGCATCGTTGGCAGGTCAATCTGTCTCCACTACCGGAATACCGGAATCTTCTTACATCTACTTGCCTGGTGTGGCTAAAGGTGCCGAACTCGCTAAGAAATTAAAGGCTGAGTTCTTCTCAGTCCCTGTGATCTTGAAGAACGGTGAGATCTCGTCGTTCGTTGACCCATTTTCATTGAACGTTACTTCCGAAGAACAACAGTTGGTTAAAGTTGCACTCGAAGGCTTGGAAAGCTCCATTGCCCAAGGTACCAGCTTCGTTACCGCATCCAAAATATAACCGTATGGAAAATCTATATATTATGAGCTTAATAGATAGCCCGCACTTTCGCAATCTAATTCTTCTCCGTTCCAGCTATCCATGAATGTCTGTTAAAGATCTAAAAGTCCATCCGCCCATATTATCGCCCACCACATCCAAGTTTTCCGCTCAAGATCTCCATAGCCTTAACAATGAAAAGCTCGCTTACCTCTCGCCTTTGGCGGTGATAGGTTTTCTCGATCAGAACGCCTTCTTTGCTCAGTGCGAGCAACTTCGGCTTGGTATTAGTGACGACGTGCCCATAGTGTGTGCACAGTGGCAGTCGTTGATCGCGGTTTCGTATGCTGCCCGGAAGTTTGGAGTCTCTCGTCTCAGCACCATTGCCTCTGCCAAGGCGAAATGCCCCCATCTTGTGGTGGCGCACGCTGCTGCTTTCAAAAAAGGTGATACCCATTGGCTGTACAAGGATTCGCCTCCCGACCAGGCCACGCATAAAGTGAGTCTCGATCCGTACCGAAGAGAACTGCGAAAGATCCTCAAGCTACTTCAGCTCAACTGTGACCTCGTGGAGAAGGCCAGTGTGGATGAATCGTTTGTGGATCTTGGTCGCAAGGTATACGAAGACATAATCACCACATTTCCCCATCTTCAACACCACGAGGGCTCACTACCTCCCGTTCCGACGGACCTACCAAGTCACTGGGCATGGTATGGAGAGGTAGTCGCCACTAGTGAGGAGCGAGCCCGCGATGAGAACCACATCATTAAAGACTGGGACGATGTGTGCATGCTACTAGGGTCCAAGCATCTATACACGCTTCGAAAAAAGGTTTACGACAACCTAGGTTACTTTACCTCTGGAGGCGTGGGCCGCAACAAACGTCTTGCCAAGCTAGCTGGCGGGTTCAAGAAGCCTGACATGCAGACCATCGTCAGAAACCGAGCCATTAATGCATTCCTCACCAACTTCGAGTTGAGTCAGATTACCGGCATGGGAGGAAAGACCGGTGATCACATTCTCAGCCAGATAAGTGTGCCACCGGATCAAAATTCTATCACCTACCTTCGTCAGAACTTTGATGTCGATCAGTTGAATGAGCTTATTTCTGATAAGCAGTTGTGCGAGCGAGTCTACCAGCTTGTCCGGGGTGAATTCAGCGAGCAGCTCAAGTTTCGGACCTCAGTCAAGTCCATGATGTCTCGTAAGAACTTCGCTCCTCAACTTCCCGTCAACACGCTTTTCGATGTGGTTGACTGGGTCAAGGTATTTGTTGGAGATCTATATGGACGATTCATCGAACTTGACGACGAGAATTTGAATCTTCTGATGTCTCAAGAGGATGTTAGGGAGAAGGGCTTCATCATGAGACCAAAGACTTTCAGTATGCTGATCACCACATCCTCGTGGTCCCACGTTTCCAAGCAACAACCTATGCCGGTTGTCCGGGACTTGGTAAAGCTCCAAGAAGTGATGCTTGCAACTGCGTTCAAGGTGTTGGTGGAGCTCTTTGATTCCACCAAGGTTGGTACTCTTAACCCCACTATGAACATCAGAGATCTCAAAATATCGGATGTTGAAGACCTCAAAAAGTACAAAATCATGACCCTTGCAAATCTCTCTGTTGCGGTGACCAACTTTGTGCGGACCACCGATTCCAATCTCATTGACTCTTATGCTGCCAATAACAAAGACACCAAAGAAGAAATCAAGCGTATGTTTTCCGAAGCACAACGCCAGGTGAACCCTGAGCCGCAAGCGAAACCCAATCCAAAACCCAAGCTCGACCGTACTTATGTGGACCAGCTTTTCAAGGACTACGAGAAAGAACAGGAGGATCATGCTACATGGCATCAGGAGGTAACTTCGTCTTCAAAAGCTCCAGCGGCTTTCAAAGAAGACAAAAGATACATCGACAAGCTCTTTGCCGAATTCAAGCAAAGCGAGACTAAAGCTAAGTCTGTATCCCCCACCCCCATCTCCGAGACTTCACGCAGCCCGTATGTTGCTGACCTCATCAAAAATCGGTTTTGCCACCACTGCAACATTCCAGTAGAAGATGTGTTTGAACACGCCGACTTCCACTACGCTAAGGACCTTCATGATAAACTCAACAGCGACCGGCTGCTGCCTCGCAAAAAACCGAAACGCCAGGGAGTGCTACCCTTTTAACGAGATTATGTACTTTGTGCGACCCCGCGATTCTCAAGACCGAGGATTCCTGCTAACTATTTATTTAACTACATTTATTCATCATGTCTGAAGTTGGCGACGGGGCATTGCCGTTTGCTGACGCTGCTACAATAGGTACGTTTGCGGCTTTGAATATCTACGTCTGCGAATACTAACGACAGTCCGGGCTCACCAGAAAGATAGCTATTTTGAGTCTCTGTTCAAGCAGCAGATCCAAGACGTATTGCACATCATCAAAGGCCAGAAGTTTATCAACACCAATGGAACCGAAATTGGTGTGGCGGCGAAGGCCCTTTATCTCATACTTACAACGCTTGTGGGTGCCCGGACGTTGGGCGAGGAGTACGTGGATCTAATTTACGTCAATCGCTCGGGAAGACGGCTACCCAAGCTATTGCCACGTATCGGATTCATCCTTTCATACGCGGTGCTTCCGTATGTCATTAACCGCATAGTTAAGCACTATAAGCCAAAGTATGACGAGGAGATTGAAAAAGCCGATTCCCAAAAGCAACTAGTTCTCCGGTTCCTCTCGTCATACGGAAAGGTGCTTGATACGTTGTTAAACTTGCATGTTGCCATTTTCTACTTCCACGGGGAGTTTTACTCTCTCTCCAAGAGAATATTTGGCCTTCGATATGCCTTTGGCCACAACAAGGACCCCCAGAAGCTTCAGCGTACTGGCAACTACTCGCTTCTTGGAGGGATCATTCTTGTCGAATTTATGTTCAAGTACCTTCTCAAGCTCAAAACCTACAATGACAGTAAAAACAAGCCCAAGCCGGACTACCTGGAGTCAACTACCAAGTTTTTTAAGGTCGACCAGCTTGGGGCCCTTGGCCAGAAGATCACTTCCACTCATAAGCTCAATCACAAAATAACTATTGACCTCAGTGACCTATCCCGTCTTCCCTATCTACCAGACGGTTCTCGCTCATGCATGCTTTGTCTCTCTCCCATGGTTAATCCATCCGCTGCTAACTGTGGGCATATGTTCTGCTGGGACTGTATTGTTGACTGGGTTCGGGAGCGTCCTGAGTGCCCATTATGTCGCCAGCAATGTCTTGAGCAGAACTTGCTACCACTACGCTAATTGGCCTTGGTGCCTATATCGCTGTGGGGCCTTCTCCATTATCCCACCCCCTTATCTGGACCTGCCAAGCGAGTGGCTCACTCAGTGTGTATATAATCAAGAAAAAAAGATTCGAACTACATCGATAAATCAAAAAGAACAACGTGCGAATTTCACCATGAGTGCTAACGGGTTCAATCTTCCATATTCCGCGGGAGGAACCGAGGACGACGGGTATTCAAATACCTTCAAGCCTCATCATCATATGTCATTTGGAAACCGAGTTTTTCATGCATTGGATTCTGCATACGATTCTGTTCAGCGGTTTGCATTGAAGTATAAGAAAGTGTCAATCGTGTTAATCACGCTATTGTGTTTGTCATTGTTCACATCGGTTCCATTGGTGCCCCACTTAAGAACCGGTAGTCCTCGGGTTGTGATTATATTGGCAGCTAATGAAGGAGGAGGAGTGCTTAAATGGAAAGGACCTCAAGAATGGTCAGTGGAGAGATCGTCTATTGCCAACAAAAAGCTATATGCTAAGAGACATGGATACGGATTGACCATCAAAGATATGACCATCAAGAAAAGATACTCTCACGAATGGAGAGAATCATGGGAAAAAGTGGATATCATGAAGCAAACCATGAGACAATTCCCCAATACTGAGTTTTTTTGGTGGTTAGACTTACACACCTACATAATGGAACCGCAAATCTCCTTGGAAGAACACTTTTTGAACAACCTTGATAATGCCACCTACCGTACCTTGAATACTTTCAATCCCTTAAATCTTCCCATCGATACTCCTTACACCACTTATGACAAACCCATTGATATGATTATCACCCAAGATTGCGGAGGCTTCAACCTAGGCTCGTTTTTGATGAGAAGATCCGCATGGTCTGATATGCTACTTGATATTTGGTGGGATCCTGCCATGTACGAACAAATGCACATGCAATGGGAACATAAGGAACAAGATGCGTTGGAGACTCTATATTCAACTCAACCCTGGATTAGGGAGCACATCGCTTTTCTTCCATTGAGGTCAATCAACGCATTTCCTCCTGGTGCATGTTCTGATAAAGCTGATGACCCACAGTACTTTTTCCACAACCATGATTTTGTCGTCAACATGGCCGGTTGTGAATGGGGGAGAGACTGCTGGGGCGAAATGGAGCACTATAAAGCATTGTCTAAGAAACTCCACAAGAGATGGTACCACTTCTTCTAACCCCGTTATACTCGAACACACCCGTACATCAATATACATTTTCGCGAATTTTTGTAACCCGACAAAACAACCACCCTCATATCCAACTTTCAGTATGTCGAACTATTGGTTCAACGAGAGCCAAGGAAATCTTCCGAAAGATGACGACTTTTTGTCCAATCTTTTTGATTCGACACCCTCGAACGTTCAGAATGATCAGCCTTCCGAATTTCAGAACGATTCTGCTTTCTTGGGTCATCAGTCCTTCAGCCCTCAAATGTTTATGAGGCAGCCCGATCAATCTCAGGTACCCAAACAGCAGCAGCAGCAGCAGCAGCAGCAGCAGCAACAACAACATCAAGCTCAGCAAAAAGCTCAGCAACAAGCTCAACAGCAGGCGCAACAGCAGGCGCAACAGCAGGCTCAACAACAGGCTCAACAGAGGCAACAGGCTCAACAACAGGCTCAACAACAGGCCCAACAGCAACAGAGACAACAGGCACAGCAACATCTCCCATTAAATCAACAGTCACAGCAACAGCAACAACTCCCATTAAATCAACAGTCACAGCAACAGCAACAACAGCAGCAATGGGATAAGGGCAAGCAGGAACAACTCATGAGAATGAGACAACAAATTATGCAACAGCAGATGCTTAAACAACAACAAGCTCAGCAGTCTCAGTCTCAAGCACAATCTCCCCAGCAGCAATTTGTCAATTCATCTCAAGGGCAGAACCTCCCTGACGGTCCCCCGCTCCAGCAGACAACAATTAATCCAATGCGTGGTTATGCTCCTAGTCCGGCTGCCAATATGGCATCTCCCAATCCAGCATCCACTCCGGTGTACAATCAGAGTGGGTCCCCACAATACGGGCAAAACACCCCCCAGATGATGAATCGCCCCAATCCTCAACAACAGCCACACCAGCCGCAATCCCAACCTCCTCCACCTCAACAGCCTCAACAGCCTCAACAGCAGCCAGCAGCTCAGCAAGCGTCTAACTCTTCCCAATCAGGTTTGGGAAAATTCAGTCAGCAGCAGTTGACTCAATTGCAATACGAAATATTCATCATGACTCTCAACGACTTTATGGTGCGCCGAGGAACTCCTTTGACACATCAACCAGTTGTCAACAACAGGAAGGTAAATCTTTTGTTTCTCCATCTTCTAAGTCAAAAACTCGGTGGTCCTCAACAGTTGTCTCGCGCAATCGGGTCTCTTCAACAACCACAGCAACTGCCTAACGCGTTTACTGCCATCTGTCAGAAATTGAGTCTATTCGAAGGTGTCAACATCCAAAATGATTTCAACACTCGTTTGAAAATTGAGAAAGAGACTGCCAGTGTTTACATGCAATACATCTTGCCCTATGAGCAATACAATCAGACCCCAAGTGGAGCCCGTGAATTGCAAACGAAGAGGTTGCAATTTCAAAAGCAAATCCTATTGAAGTTACAGCAACAGCAACAACAACAACAACCCCAGCAGCAACAACATGCACTTCCACAGCAGAAGCAGCCTGTGCAGCAACCAATTTCTCAACAGCCAAGTCAGGCATCATCTCGGCAAGTGTCTCAGCGTCATAACATGTCACCTCCCCATACGGTTCAATCACCTGCTGTGAACAACATGCCTACGCCTGGTGGCATACAACAAAGTCCAGTTATCAGCTCCGCTCCCACTCCACTGCAAAGAAAGCTGTCACAAACTAGTAATTTATCAAATCACAATTCCCCAGCTATTGTTCAGTCACCTTATGCGATACAACAGAACATCTCACGGAGCGGTAGTGTGGTGCAGACTCCCCAACAACAATTACAGAAGCATCAGCAACAGAAGCATGAAAATGGGGCCAAGGCCTCCCCCCAAATTGCAGAAGCAGAGCAAGGAGAGCCCAATGTTGTTAAGAATTACATTCCTCTACGAAAGTTGCTTGACACTCACAATGGATATGATATTAAGGCATTGTCTCAACTTGCAGGCGAAATTGAAGTGACCAAACCCGTTTATTTGTTTGCTCCTGAACTTGGTTCCATAAACGTTCATGCGTTGATTATGGCACTAAAGAACTACTCGTCTGTGAACGAAGGTGAAGTATACACCGCGTTGAATACTTTACTTGTTACAACTTCGGATGCCAACTATTCTTTCAAAGTGACGGATGCTCCGGAGCTTTTGGATGCGCTTTCATCTCTTGGATCTAAGATCTTGGACCAGATTGTTGGTAAGAGTCCCCGCAATCCACAAGTGTATCAAGATGCGGTCAACTTAAAGACGAACAATAATATTGATGATGTGTTTGACAAGTATGTCAATGGGGGTATGAAGGGTGAGGATGTTGCATTTGTGGTGGATTCCCTATCAGCTGAACTAATTGAGGACGAAAATGATATGGATTTGGACGATTTATTTACTCCTGATAATGTTTCAGAAGCTACCAGTGTTTCGGGCGTGGACAGTACAGAGGACGAATATGAAAGCTTTGAGATTTCCGACTACCTCACCACGCTTTTGGCATTCAAGCATGAGAATAAACATCACTTTAGCAAGCTTCAGGTGAAAAGTGCAGTTGACGAACAAGTGATGTTGGTTGATGAGTTGATCACCATTACCATGATTTTGAGAAACATCTCGTTTGCCGATGACAGTAAGGTGTTGATGAGTATCAATCCGATTTTCAAAGATACACTCTTCAAGGCTGTCAAGTACATTGCTGCATACCCCGAAAAATTCGTTTTCCATAGGAAAAGACTATGTGTGTTGAAAGATTGCTTGCTAATGCTTGACAACATCTCGTTTACCATGGAACTTCGGACTCTTGAGGAGGCTTTCTTATCTTTTTTACTTATTTCCTCATTTGGATGCAAGTTTGAGAGTAATTATTCAATACCCACGGCTCCTTTGGAAACTTACTCGTACCTTCCATACGGTATTAATGCCTTTACCAAACTAATTGTCAAAGAACCACGCAACAAGGCATTGATGCAGGCAGTTCTTATGGGTACTCTATCAGTATCGCTGGTACAAAACACATCCAACACGCTAAAGATCGATGCCAAAGATGAGAGAATAACTCGGAATCTCATCACTGCTTACTTGGGAAAAGACGCTTATAAACTCGAACAAGGAATCTTAATGACTCGGTCCTTCCAGTTGTTAATGAGTATCATTCCATTTGAATCCAACAGCTTTGAGTTTGCCAAGTTTTCGTTCTTAAGGGCCCCATCTATATCGCAAGCCCTTTTTGGTGCCAGGCTTTTGATTGACATGATTCCTTGTGACGAGATGTCCCAGTTCCCAACTCTTACTACGGAATGGCTTCTCGCCAACAAAGACATCCTCCTTAACAGCTACACCCGATTAACCGTGGCACTTGTTACTGATTCTTGCAAGTACCCTCGCAATACCAACGAAAACAAAATTTTGAGCCTTATCATTTTGAAGTCGTTGATTTTGGTCAACTCGCTCCTTGCCAATGCCATCTTATTAAACCAAGGACCAGTTGTATTTGACAAACAACAACTTTGGCAACTTCCCCAGCTTTATCGGGTTTCACCCGAAGAAAATTTTGTGCTCGAAAGTTTCCTCACTCCGGCAGTGGATCCCGATGTCAGCCAGGAGATTATCCGGCTTTTGGGATTATTGAAGAAATTGACACCTTTATCTACGTAAGTACCTTTGCCAAAAACAGAATGTCTGATCCCTACAATCTAAATAGAAATGGAATAAAATAAATTCCGAAAGTTCCGCAGCTTTTGTCTAATGACACACTGTACAATGTCAGCAAAAGTCGCCCCGTTCGGGAAAGAGATCCCTGGATGTTTATATGCAGGACATGGCTGCAATCGATAAGATAAGGTGGTGGGCGGTTTATAAAACCACGAAAAGGAGGAGAAGTTGCCTCTGCCTAAAAACATTTTCAAAGCTTCATCATGGCTTCTGCTTCAGTTATTACCCCTAGCGCACCTCCAGTGGATGATCCCGCTGAAAAACTTCTTGCTGGTGAACATACTCTTCCCGCTAGTTGGTGGACATCTGAAAAGGTGTTCGAATTAGAGAAACGGTCTATTTTTAACAAGTCATGGTTATTCTGTATCCATTCCTCTCGGTTTAAGAAAGCTGGTGATTATTATGCTTTTACGTTTATGGGCATTAACTTTTTCATTATCAAATCCAAGGTTGATGGACAATTAAAGGCATTCCACAATGTTTGTCGTCACCGTGCCTACCCAGTCGTTAGAAAGGAGAAAGGTTCTTCTATTGTTCTTGGATGTAAGTACCATGGATGGGCTTACAACACTGAGGGTACTTTGACGAAGGCCCCTCACTTTGATCAGGTTGAAGGATTTAAGAAGGAGGAGAATTCATTATTCCCTATCAAGACTCACACTACTGAGCAGGGCTTGGTTTTTGTCAACTTCAGTAATGAAGATGTTCCTTCATTTGACGAGTGGTTCCAGGGCTTGAACTCGGAATTAAATGAATTCGACTTTTCCGACTATGAATACAACATGTCCTATGAGCTTGATGGACAATTTAACTGGAAAACGTTGATGGATGGTTACCAAGAATGCTACCACTGTCCAACTGCTCATCCTGGTTTGAACTCTGCTTTCAAGATGGAGACTTATAAAGTTGTGCCCAAGAACAGATATTGTCGTCACTATGCTGAAATTGTGCGTACTGAAGAGCCACCAGCCAAAGAGGAGGTGGATGAACCTGAACAAACATCTTCGTGGTTTGGATTCAAGAAAGGAGCCGAGCCAGTTGCTCCCAAGCCAAAGCCAAAGAAAACTAAAAAGAACGTGGGTGGTGACTTCAACGGATTGTGGGTCTACCTTTTCCCAACCAACGGTATCAACTGCTACTCTCCTGCTTGGTACTCTATCCGGGTGTTGCCTCAAAGTGCGACCCACACCATTTTACAATACGATATCTACACTAAGAAGGGACTCCCGGAATCCGACAAAAAGGAGTTTATTGATTTCTTGCAGTTGGTAGAAATTGAAGATTTTAACTTATGCCAATCGACCCAAAAGAATTTGAACCAAGGGGTTTACTCTTCAGGTTACTTGCATCCAACTAAGGAAAGAGGAGTGTTATACTACCAAAAACTCGTGAGAGATATGGTGAAGGAACACTTCGAGTTGGAAAAGGCTAATGGAGGTCCTGTTAATCCTGCTTTTGTGGGTAATAAGTCTACTAACGCTGAAGTCCAGGAGTTAGACGATATTTGTAACCAGCTTGAGTGTCAAGGGTCTAATCCAGAGACCAAACTCGACTGGTAGTGACATTGATTGCTATTTCATGTTTAGATGAATAAAAGTGAATACGTCAATTAACACGCTGTAGTCCGTAGTCGAGTCTTCATGTCTCGTTGTTGCAAGTGAGCTTGGTCATCTTAATCACCCCGCGGGGAGAGGGGTGAGAAAAACACCCGTGCCTCAGGTGCGACCTCGGAAGGCCGAAATCATATGGCGACAGATTAATAATATCGCCATCCCATCTAAAACTTCTTTTCTCTAGGCAACTAATCACCATTACTATGTCTTTTGTGGGAGGTGGAGCTGACTGCTCTGTTAACGGAAATGCTATCTCTCAGTTCAACAAACACACTCAACAAGATCGGTCTCTTCAGAGACAAAGCGCCAATCAACCTGGAGTGATTCAGAACCAAGGCTTCAAGCATGACAATGCCATGAGTCAACTTGAACGCCAAAACCTCGACCAGTTTATGAACGGGGGATCACCAGGAAACTACAACTTCCAGCCTATGCGCCATGAACTCAACATGATTCAGAATCATCATCAACCTCAGCATCTTCACCAACAAAACTGGACTTCCGAGTTTCAATCTCATTCTCCTTCACCTGTTACCAAACACAGTGTCCCAACCAGTATAGGTAAGCTGCAAGGTTCTATTAACGCTGGCTGGGCTAATGAGTTCCGTCCAGAACAATCTATTCAACAGGCACCTGCCTCTCAGAATTTTGCTATGCAGGGAATGCAGAGAAGCTACCATCCCATGATGGGAATGTCGTCCATGGGTGGTTCTTATCAGATGAGGCCTCCATTGCAACAGGATCAGGCTAAGCAGATGAATCAAGAGAATCAAGTAAACTGGGACGACCGGTTCAAGGAGATTGAAGAGCTCGCTAACGAAGTCAAAGAAAAGGAAGAACTGAAACAAGGTGAGGAGGATGACATTATTATCGACGACAAGTACCAAGCCACCTTTCAAGAGGTTTGGGACAGTTTGAACTCAGAAGCAGTTGAAAATGATTTCATTTCTCAACAATATGAAGATTTTAAAAATACTCAAGGCACTACATTCCCTGCTAACATGGAACAATGGGAAAAGGATTTCGCCAAGTATGCTTCAACTCGTGCTCACTTTGGAGAATATCAGTTTGAAAATAAGGAGCACAATCAATTTCTTGATCTTCAAGACCAAGACCCCTATCAAATTGGATTACAGTTGATGGAAAACGGTGCCAAGCTTTCAGAGGCTGCTCTTGCCTTTGAAGCAGCCATTCAAAAGGATGAGAACCATATTGATGCTTGGCTTAAGTTGGGAGAAGTGCAAACTCAGAACGAAAAAGAAATTGCTGGTATCTCTGCACTTGAAAAGTGCTTGGAGTTAAATCCCGAAAACTCTGAGGCACTCATGACTCTTGCCATCTCGTACATCAATGAAGGCTATGATAATGCTGCTTTTGCTACTTTGGAAAGATGGATTTCTACGAAATATCCCCAGATTGTGGAGGAGGCCCATAAGCAAGACCCTTCTATTGCTGACGAAGATAGATACACCTTGAACAAACGTGTTACCGATCTCTTCATGAAGGCAGCACAATTGTCACCAAACCAAGCCAACATGGATCCCGATGTTCAGATGGGACTAGGAGTTTTGTTTTACGCCAACGAGGACTTTGACAAAACAATCGACTGCTTCAAAGCAGCATTGACCATCAAGCCTAATGATGCTGTATTATGGAACCGTCTTGGAGCATCCTTGGCCAACTCCAACCGGTCCGAAGAGGCTGTTAGTGCATATTTCAAAGCCCTTGAGCTTAAGCCCACTTTTGTGAGGGCTCGATACAACTTGGGTGTCTCTTGTATCAACATTGGGTGCTACAAAGAAGCCGCTGAACACCTTTTAAGTGGTTTAGCTATGCATCAAGTGGAGGGCCAAGAGTCCACATTAAACCATAACCAGTCATCTTCTCTCATGGAGACTCTCAAAAGGGCATTCATCGCCATGGACAGACGAGAATTGTTGGAGTTTGTCAGACCTGGCTTGGATCTTGAGCAATTCAGAGGTGAATTCAATTTTTAGGTGTACTGCTTAAATAGTGAAATGAACCCGTACATAATGAGTCATTAGTCTGAGTCAGGTGCGCGCAGGTGAAAAATCGTTATCGATCTACTTCGTTTTTCATCCAATATGACCTTTCCTGTATTGCCTCTAGTAGCAGCCCCTACCGCTGCTGAGGTGCAAAGAATTGCTTTAGTTGGTAAACTACTTGTTCCATTGTCGTCTATCTCAATTTCAAAACACTTCATTCACCAATTTCCAAATTCCGTGGACGTATTTGTGGAGGCCAAGAAAGCTTCAGATGACCAGATCCTCGCTCTTTTAAACGTCGGAGTCAAGAAGTTGGTGGTGAACCCGGAACAATTCGAGTCCAGTGTCTCTTCTGGTTTGCCAAGCAGTAGATTTATCGTGGAAACTGACAAATTTGATGAGACTTTACTTAAGTCGAAAGCATCGATTTTAGTTAGCCGCCCTGTCGATGACCTCAAAACAATCAGTAACTCCGGAAACAGAGAGATCTTCTTCACTGGTAAGTTAGATCAGGGATTTGCCAACACGTTGGCAAAGCAGGGTATCACTCCCATCATTCCCTCCAGTGATCTTACTACCAAGAAGTCTGAAGAAGGAAAGATCTCCATCTCGAATATTTTTGTTTCTACCTTGACTACAGATCGTCCTGATGGCTTGTTCACCACCTTGATTACCACACCTGCTCCATCGTACACTGCACTTGGAGTAGTCTACTCATCTGTTGATTCCATTCAGGCAGCCATTGAGGAAGGTGAGGGTGTATATCAAAGTCGTAAGCGTCGTGATGAATTATGGTACAAGGGAAAGACCAGTGGTGCCACTCAAAAACTCGTTAAATTGGAAAAGGACTGTGACTCTGATCTCGTGAAGTTCATTGTTGAGCCTCGTGCAGGATATGGATTTTGTCACTTGGAAAGCAATTTTACTTGTTTCTACGATGGTGAATTAACCGAGGGCGATGAGGGTGTCGGTCTGGGACTTGCAAAGTTGGATTCCACTCTTGCTCAAAGGTTTGAAAGTGCTCCGGAAGGATCTTACACCAAGAGACTTTTCAACGATGATGCTTTGCTTGAAGCTAAATTGAAGGAAGAACTTGACGAATTGATTGAGGCCCAATCTAAGGAAGAAGTGGCTTGGGAAGCTGCCGATCTTTTTTACTTCGCTATGGTTATGGCTATCAAGAAGGGAGTGAGATTGTCAGACATTGAAAGGAACTTGGATGTAAAGGCTTCTAAGGTTACTAGACGTAAGGGAGATGCTAAGCCGGCTTACATCAAGAAGGAAGAGCCAAGTAAAAAGAATCTTCTTTCATATAAGATGGAAACCATTAATGTCAAGACTCAACCAAAGGATATCGAGAGAGCGTTGACCAGACCTGTTCAAAGAACCGCTGATATCATGAAGCTTGTGCTTCCAATCATTCAAGACGTGCAAAAGAACGGCGACAAGGCTTTGTTAGAGCTTACTGAGAAGTTTGATGGTGTCAAGCTTGAAAGCCCTGTTTTGAAGGCCCCATTCCCTCAAGACTGGATGAACATTTCTGATGACATGAGGAAAGCCATCGACCTTTCAATCTCTAATATTGAAAAGTTTCACGCCGCTCAGCTTCCAAAGGAGGAAGTAATGACAGTGGAGACATGTCCCGGTGTTTTCTGTTCCAGATTTGCCAAGCCCATAGAGAACGTCGGTTTGTATGTTCCAGGAGGAACTGCTGTTCTTCCTTCTACTGCGATGATGTTAGGTGTGCCAGCTAAAGTGGCTGGATGTAAAAACATTGTCATTGCATCCCCACCTGCCAGAAGCACCGGTAGATTGACTCCAGAAGTCGTTTACGTTGCACACAAACTTGGCGCTAGTGCTATTTTAATGGCTGGTGGTGCACAAGCGGTTGCTGCCATGGCTTATGGTACTGATAGTGTTGTTAAATGTGATAAAGTCCTTGGCCCTGGTAATCAATTTGTTACTGCTGCCAAGATGCATGTTCAAAACGATACTCAAGCATTGTGTTCTATTGATATGCCTGCTGGTCCTTCCGAAGTGTTGGTTATTGCTGATGAGAAAGCGGAAGCTGACTTCGTTGCCAGTGACTTGTTGTCCCAAGCTGAACACGGTGTGGACTCTCAAGTCATTCTTATTGGAGTTGGACTCAGTAAGGAAAAGCTTCTTGAGTTTGAGGAAGCAGTTAGTAAACAAGCCGAGGTGCTACCAAGAAACGAGATTGTGGCCAAGTGTTTGGCTCATTCCTATATTTTGACTGTTGATACCTATGACGAGGCTTTTGATATGTCGAATCAATACGCCCCTGAGCATTTGATATTGCAAATTGAAAAGGCCGAGTCATATGTTCCTGAATACGTTCAAAACGCCGGTTCGGTTTTTGTGGGAGCCTACTCCCCAGAATCGTGTGGAGATTACTCTAGTGGTACAAATCACACTCTTCCAACGTATGGGTATGCAAGACAGTACTCCGGTGTCAATACGGCTACTTTCCAAAAGTTCATTACTTCCCAGAATGTCACTGAGGAAGGTTTGAAGAGTATTGGTAAGGCGGTCATGACTTTAGCTGCTGTTGAAGGATTAGAGGCTCATCGCAATGCTGTTCATGTGAGAATGGAAAAATTGGGTCTTCTTTAGTTATTTATCATCGCGATTACATTAGCGCTTAGCGTATAGATTAGAAATAATGTTGCAAAAAGATGTATTTTAGGTGTTTTGTCGTATTTTTTGCGAAAAGTTGTGGAAAAGAGCTTTGCGGCCGCCTGTGTTACAATTCATCACATACAAAATTTAACTTAAAAACTGGCTCAGAGCTTCGAATTTTCACCAGCTTCCTCAAGGGCTTCATAGACTGTGTACTCAAACTTGATATAGTTCATAAGGCTTGGAATATCGAGCTGAGGAAGAATTTGAGTTCCCCAAAACCCTGCCACATCGTTTTTAACGTCAAACCAAAAGTAAAGATTGGCCAAACCACCCCAATAAAATGAACTTTTAGGTCTTCCCGTTGGAAGATCGTTCATAGTCACTCCACAGCCTGTTAGTGAAAATCCATCAGGTTTGAAACCGGGCGGTAATGGGGGACTCCCTTCGATGTGTACATGGTGGCCGGGAGGTAAATGATCATTAAGAGCGTATTCCACTGTTTCTTGTTTTAGGATCCGACAACTTCCATCAGGTGAATATCCCTTATTGAGCCAAATCCGAAGAAACTTTAGATAGTCGCCAACCGTTCCGAAGCATCCTTGTCCACCCATATCCAACTCAGGATCCAAGGAAACGGTTTCACGTTTGAGAACCAGAATTTGCTTGTTCTTACGTCTATGCACCTTGATAAGATTACTGGAATCAGTGACATGGAAAGTACAGCTTGTCATGGTAGCAGGCGTGAATATGTGTTGATGCAAATAATCACCAAGCTTTAGTCCTGTAATGCTCTCTACGATCAAGCCCAACCAATCATAACTTATTCCATAAGAGAATTTGGATCCGGGTTCATAGAGAAGAGGATTCTTGTCATCTTTGAAGTAATCCATGGTCGCGTTGATAGCATTTATATGAGGGTTTTTCTTCGTACTTAACGCAAGAAGATCTTCATTCATGAATGCATACGAAAAGCCCGACATATGAAGTAGCAAGTGCTTTATGGTGACCTGAGTGGTTGGTGGCTTTGGCTGAATAAGAAAGTCACCAGTGGACTTATCAATACTTCCAGGTTCAATTAATCTCACCTTTCCGATTATGGGCAAGTAGTTTTCGGCAGGTTTATCAAGATCAACCAATCCCTGTTCCCATAATTTAAGTACGGCCATAGCCGTCATGGACTTCGTACACGAAAAGTACGAAACGAGTGTATTTTCATTAACGGGAAGCTTGGAGTCCACATCTAGAACACCATGTGTTCCGACGTAAATATTAGCAGCCAGGTTGGTCACACCTGCAAGAACGGCATTAACTTTGGGAACACCTTGTGGAGACACGGCAGTTGTGATCTTTCCAATATAAACGTCTAGAGCTTGTCGTAAATTTTGGTGTTGGGTTTCCGATAGCATAGCCCTAGGATAGAATTCCAAACTTTTGTGAAATCAGTTTTAAAACGTTTGGATTCCGTCGTAATTGAAAATGCATGTGGAATAGTTCCCCGCGGTGTTCCATCAGCCGTCATCCGCATATGTGAAAAATCAAGACTACGTCCGAAAAATACGCGGACTTGAGCCGTGGTGAGTGCGAAGGCTGAGAGGCTGGGCCTGAAAAAATATACTTGTGGTACCAAGAGGCAGAAAAATAAATATTTAGTGTCGAGTAGTTAGAAAATTACATGGCATATATCTCCAGAAGAGTCTTGATGTGATGATCATTGCCCCAAACAGTTGCATCAGTAATAAGCGATTCCGGACCACATGCAACAATCCATTTATCAGCATCATTTTCAGTTTGAGAGAATGATGCAAATATATCATTGAGATTGGGGCGACCGCAGACAAATCTTTTGCCGGCCGAGGTATTTGTAAGTGACTGCAATTCGATATTATCCGAGTTCAAGAGCATCCGGTCTTCAGAATCGTTAAACACTTGATCCAGAGGTTCATTGAAACTATTAGCAGTGATGCAGATAGTTATTTCCAGAGTATCTATTTCAAAGTCAGCCAACATGTAAAGATCGGCCTCAGACCTGATACACCATGTAAAATTCATGATTACGCCCGGCCGATGACGAAGGGTGCGGAAAATAGATAGTCCAAACAGGATTCCAGACCCTCCGCATAGAATGTTGATATTTTTAGCTGTGGTCTCAAAATAAGTGGGAATTGCCCGGAACGGACCCGTCAAATTATAAGTTGTTAAAGAGGAAAGCTTAAACGAGGATTCCTTTACCACCAATGCAATGTAACCATCATCAGGAAGGGATGCGATAGTGTACGGATGAGAGGGAAAAAGCCAATATTCTAAGCTGGCACGAGATTTGGTGAGTCTAATATGGGAAGAAGGTTGCCAAAAAGGAAAACCGGTTGGGATAGGAATTTTCACCAACTTAAGAGTTGAAGCTTGTCCCAGGATAAGTTCAACATTGGAGACATCATGTGAACGAAATAGCCTGGTGAAGATTTGAACAAGAAGTAAAGCCGTGATACCCACTGTGTAATTGGTCACGCCGGGTCTAGCATGGAGAGTAACCAAATAAATAAATAAGAACACCGTAAAGTTATGAACAACATAAAACCAACGATAGATTCTTCTTCTAGAGAAGGAAATGGAAATAACAACTAACGGTATGAATGCAAAGAAAACAACCACTCCCCAAAAATTCAACAATCTGAATGTTTTTTCAGTCAAGGTTCCTTCAATAAACCACACAATGAAGTATCCAAGACCATGGAGTAGACCCGCAACTATGATAAGACGCGAAAGCCATTTGTGTAGATCTAGTAATTCCAAGTAATGAACGAAATAATTGTCAAATCTTAGTACCAAAAAAATGTCAAACGGTAGTAAGCAAAATGATAAACGACCAAATCGCTTGATGGCAGTTACATAGCTCTCCTTCATATCAACATTGAAGAAACCAAGACCAAGAATGACTAGTGACCACCCAATGATCTTTACGGTGAGAGGAATGCTAACTAATTTGCGGAAAGCATTTGAATTACCAGTATAATTCCAGCGAAGCTCGTACAAATACTTGGATGCATAGGTGGCAATGGCATGGACCAACGACACGGCAAATATTATATGCCCATATCTTATGTTTGCGCCATGATGATGACCTTCATGGCGAGAATGAAGCAGTGCCTCCATTTAATCAAGGAAATGTGGATCAACTGGTAAGATTAGCGAGAAAAACAACGAATCTCAATATCCTGCATACGAGTCGTGATATCATAGTCGTCGTGACATCATGGATGCTGAAATTGGTACATTACGACATGAAAAGGGGAACAAGCATCATGACACAACTACAATGACGTAGTTATGAAAACCCCGAGGTATGGCTAGTGACGAAAGCGAGACGAAAGAATGCAGGTAGGCTTTATGACGAATAAAGTCAACAGAACCTGTGAAATAAAATATGGATGACTTCATGGTAGACACTTCAATGAAAATAACGGCATGTGCCACAAGCCATATCGTAACGGTAGCGCAATTGGGATGAGCTGGTCCAGGAATGCTTTTTTGTCATTCCAATGCCGTAAACTAGAAGGGGGCCCTTAAAAATATGACACTAGGGCAATTAGAGGCCAAGAATTTCAGTTCGGGAGGTTTGTAAGAGAAAATATATTGCAGATGAATGAAAAAGGGTTCAGTACTATAGAAAATGGAACTCAACTGGAACAAGACCCCCAAAATGGCAAGTAGGACAATTTTCAAATAATAGCATGTATATCGGCAAACCAGATACGCATGAAAGCTGTATCATTAGTAATGAAATGAAATGAGCGCTAAAATAAAAAATGATCGATGGGGTTCCGCTTAGCGTGCGATCCACATTCGCCTCGGCTAGCTGCAGAATTTATTAAGTCATTGCTTAAGCAGGATTTTTGCGCCTTTCCAACATCGAGCGAGGGAGAATTTCCGCTTCGCGCATCGACTGAAGACGGAGATGTACAATTGAGGCGACCGAGAAGCATACATTGAAGTGGGATTACAACTTTCTTTTCATACTTTGTTATTGATCTTATCGAAGCTATGGCGGATGAAATTATCATTCTCTAGAATAGTTTAGAGAAGTCTTCTTTAACTCGAGTTACATTTTTCCTTTCGTCACCGCTTAAAATTGTAAGACAAACAGACGGAGTTATCCCATTCAGCCCTCTATAGATATGTGGCACATTAGGGAATAGCTATGCTGAGCTGGCTATCCAATAAGTATGCAGCTCGGATTATGTCCGTTCTGAGACATGGGGTAATAAGCTCAAACTTTTTTCTGCGAAACAAATAATTCCCAACACAGACATTTAGTAACGAATGGTGGCAAGTTGTTAATTTTCTAATTACTAACGACACTAACGCGTAAATGCATAGACCGGCGATTACGTTAACGGTTCTCGATTGCTATTTAAAGAATACAGGACCACGGCACAAAGGAAGGGGGAAGACGTTCGGGGAGAATCGACAAAATAAAGCACCACGTAACTGTGAAAGCTTGTCATGTTTTCATCGAAAGTCGGATATAACCACCCTAACGCTAGATACGGATATAATCAAGGGCGATTAACCAAGATGCTTAACTAGTCAATCATTCGGCGCGCTAATGCATGCGGGGTCATTCTCAAATGATGGTCGCATTGTACATAGCTGGACTTTTTCAACCATAGTACAGATTCACCAAGGCCGTACCTACTGTTCGTATGCGAAAATGGCACAACATTCCAATTGCGTCAACGGGGGGATGCTCACGAAAATATTTTGTGCGCTTAGACCCTGATGCGCAATGCCATCATAACAGATACATGCTTTGCCACAACTGTCTCAGAACTGACGGAAATCCGCAAAGCTCTCCGTACATCATTTTATCTGAAAAACAGAACATTGTTCGACAAGACACAACGAATATCTTCTCGGTGGTGGAGCTCACCAATGCCATCAAGTTTCACCCATACCCCCAGAAGTTCCAGATACTGAACGCCAGTGCAAAGCTTCCATACTTTTTAGGAACAAGTGTGTATCTGCAAGTATGCGGGCCGACTTGCGGCTGCAATCGTCATGATTGTGCAACGATAACGGAACCCCGAGTCTCGCGGCAGTCAATTACTATTGGGACTCTTTTGGACTCTCATCGTAACAAATACAAACATTTCATTAGGCACGGTATTGGCTCTGGAGTTTTTCTATATTTGTCCTTCTCATTTGTCACTGTACTAAAAACAAGGAAGCATAGCCAACTACTTAAATTGAAGGGTGGAAAAAGAAAAAGGTGAGTTAGGCCATCTGGCCATGTACGGTGAGTTAAAAGAGACAATTAAAAAAAGAAAGGGGCGTTGAAAAAAAAAAATATTCAGGCCAAAACAATAACTAGACCTAAAAAATAACACTGACCCCATTCTGTCTGTATGGGTTCATGTCCCCTTTATGAATATGAACTGCATGTTGGCAAAATTTCAAACATAACCTCAAATTGTCTAGATTATATAAATATCCGGGCAAATCCATCCCTTGATATTTATTTTCCATACAACTAGTCATAATGGTCTACTCAACTGAAAGTGCCAAGTGGAAAGCGTACCAATACAGTGACCCTTTTGCCGCTGGATCATTCGTGGTTTGCAATAAAGTCTCCATGTCTTTCTGTCGTCCAGACTGTGATGCAAGACCACGGACCAACCTCAAGTCAGAAATCAAGTTTGTCAATCGTCCCTCCAATGCCATCGAACTCGATTACTCCCCCTGTGAGATGTGCGACCCTGTGTCCGTGCCCCCTATTGATGTCAATCTTTTAATTAAATGTGTGGCTTCCATTAATAGACAAATTGGCTTCCTTCCTCCTTTATTGGACGAGAACGAAGACAACAACAACCAAAAGATTAAGGAGAACATTATCGAAGCTAAACGTTCGAATGAAGAGCAGTTGGTACAGACCCTCAACTCAGCCAGAAGATCTTCGCTACCAGCCATCAACTTTGACGGCAAGTACTCCAAGGATTTTGAAAACGCTTCATTATCCAAAAACGATTCTGACCATTATCGCTTGGTGGACTTGGCTTGCAGACATTTGGCATTGGCTGCGGGTATGAATATTTTCCAACCGCAATCGTACAAGTGTCCGGATAGCCCAGGTGAAGCCGGAAGTGAAAACTCTAAAAAGAGAAGAAGACGGGGCGGAGTATTAGGATTCAAGGAGTTGGCTGCTAAGTCAAAGCTATCGGCCTGGCACTTTCACCGTGTATTCAAGTCGGTGACTGGTCTTACTCCCAAGACATATGGTGACAAGTGCTGGGAATACCTCAAGGCTCAAAAAGACTCCGGAAGTGTCACGTCTTTTACTGCTTACCAAACACCAACCCCATCTACTACCAGTTCTCCTCTGTCATACTACCACTCTCAAAAGCTGTCATCTCTGAACATGATCACTGCTCCTCAACTTCTTCCTATGGAATTACAACCATCTAACTCAATGAGATATAGTGTTCCACAACTGGCTACTTTCGACCTTGGTGGCCTTGGCACCGACAAGCATACCAACTTCGACATTTTCAACGAAGCCACTCACAAGAATACTTCAAGAGCATTCTCCGCTCCCGACCTCACTCTTTTTAACAAGCCATCTTCACTTTTCGACCATAACAAACAATACGAACCGGCACATTTATCAGCTATTGACGACGCCAATTCGTATCTCAATATCGATGAAAATGTCCAGTTTCCTCTTGAAGAAGAAATTTTTCAAAACTTTAATGCTCAGATGATCAATCCCCTTGCAGATCAGCCTGAACTATTGAATGATGCTGACGAATATAATTTCTTTAACCTTGACTTTTCACCTGAGCAGTTGACGGTGGCTAACCATAATGATTTATAGATACACACTCCTTTAGTTTCTCGAATTGTGTTTTTTTAAAGCTAGCTAAATTTTAACGACATGATGATATCTGAATTTTTTTTTGTAATTTGCAATTGTGGATGTAGCTGTTGTGCCTGAATTTTACTGGCTGCAATTCTGTGCGCATCTATGAAAGAAAAATAAGGGATGAATTATGTTTTCGATGACATGCTGCTGTCTTGCTTTCCGACTTAATTGCCAATTTACCCGTATACGCCCATTCAATTACCGGGATTCCTTCTGAAAATTCCAACACTATTTCGAGGGGTGGTGCACGCCACACGTGGAATGTATTTCATTAGTCAAAACGATGACGGTGCAGGTACGTCACTACGCAGTGATACTTTCGTCATCCGCTGACGTAATCTTTTTGGGAGCCGCGGGGATGCGCCAAGCTGGGGCTGGATAAGCGTATTTTTTCAGTGTCCGCAACTTGCCTCATAAAGGCCGGATTAGCCTCTCATGCATGGGGACATACGAAGCGAGCGCGCATCTATCTAACTACGCAACGGCCAGTCCATCCCTAGCATTATTGATAAAGCTAAATCCTTTTTTCAGTTACGATAGACTTTGTTCTTCAGTCGACTACATTCATTTCCTAAAGCAGTTTTGAGTTTAAGTTACATATGTTTTCATAAGCTGAGGTGTGCATGCATTTCGATTGTAAGGGGTCAAGACGGCCGCCGGAGGGTTCGTTTCAATTATGTTCAATTACACAAATGGGTTTGAGATCCTGGCTACAGTGGTATCCTCACGGTCTGCGAGAAGGCTGGCATCCTCCTGGGGTTCTGTGAAGGTAGACTCGCTGGGTGTCTTGTGATCAATTGAGGTGTGACTGCTGAATTGTAAGCCAGAATAGAGATTTCGACTTCACGTGCGACTATTTGCATCGCCGTGGCATATGGTATGTCTCAAGTAATACGACAAAACAAAACAAATCGGGTTCATTGACCCGCAGTCTCTGGCGAACTACCTACTTACGTGGCGGCAGAAAAATAAGAATACTTCAATCCAGTGGTCCGCATCCCTTTTTTCTTTTCATGTCTTAAAATAAGCGCAAATCTTGGACTCTGTTACCCCTTCTGATAAAACTAAGCAAGTAACAGTATGGAAGCGGAAACAATCAACAAATGTAAACTCCGATATTTACATGGGGTCGAGTTTACGGCCACGCAACCGAACTTTTACTAATGGGTCAAATTTACGGCCACGTAACTTTTACTAATGGGTCGAGAGACCTTAGTCATGGCCAAACCAGCAAATATCACGGGTGACTTTGTAAGTCCGAAGCGAAAAGTTTATTTATCTTCCTTAAACTTGGATACTCTATCCTTATTTTCATTAACAGCATGAACAAGCTGAACAAATGCGTTGGATGTAAGTGCAGACTTACCATCGGTTTCATAGGGTGATTTAATATTAGAAAGAGATGCCTTAGATTCATCTCCAGTCAGAGTCTCTAAGGTACTCAATGACTCCCTTAATTGCTTCCAATTCGATAATGACGGTGATTCTGCAACTTGTAACCCGTCAGCATCGGCAGACTTTGAAGGCGTAACGATACCTTCATCGTTGAATAAATTAATTTCTGCAGGATCGTCATCTTCGTCTGTCATGTACTCCTTCAATTTACGAATTCTGTTCTGAAGCTTAACCACTTCAATTGCTTGCTTAAATTTGGCCTTGGCGTCAAATCCAGCCTTCAAGTTTGGCAACAAATCAGTATCCTTATGTTCCGCAGCAATAGTGACTAACCAGGGGTCTTCAAGAAGCTGGTCGGCGGTTGGTCTATTATCAGGATTGAACTGCAATGCTTTGATAATAAATCGACGGGCGTCCTTCGACACATCCTTCCAGTAATCGGCGTGGAATATTACCGCATTGTTGTGTTTGACCTCAGCAATAAAGTCTTGGACATTTTCTGATCTGAACGGTGAATAACCACAAAGTAACGTGTAAGTAATGACTCCCAACGACCAAATGTCACAGGGTTTACCATGTTCACCAAGAATAACCTCCGGAGCAGCATACCCAAACGATCCCGCACTTGAAGTGAGCTTCTCATCCGGCAGTTCTAGTCTTTTAGCGATACCAAAATCGGCAAGCACGACATTTGACAGTTCGTCCGGTGCTAAATACAAAATATTCTCCGGTTTCAAATCTCGATGGACAATATTCTTACCGTGAAGATACTGCAAAGCTTCCAACATTTGTACGATCACCAATGACGCATCGTGTTCGGTAAATCTACCTTGTTGAACGATTCTATTGAACAATTCCCCTCCCGTGGCAAGCTGGGTGACAATATAAAATTTATCCTTGGATTCAAACCAATCTCGAAACCCCACAATATGGGGGTGCTGAAGCTCTTGGAGTAAATTCAACTCGTCGGTGACAGTTTGTTCATTGCCCTTGAGTGCCTTTTTAAGGATAATTTTCACCGCTACTTCTTCGTTGCTTATATTGTCCCTTGCATATCTAACGATTCCAAACGATCCTGCTCCAAGAGTGCGCCCAAACGTAAATCTGGTCTTCTTGGAGTACGAGTTGGGCTGCCCACTCAATTTGTTGATCAATCGCTTGAATTGATGACCCTCCGGTGACGACATTGATATAGTGATAGTCTCTCTGTTTTTTTTTTCAGGGGTTGTCGTGCGAATTGGGGCCCGTGCTACCTTTATGGGGCATTTTTTCTGTTCGCATCTCCATGAAACAGATGACTGATGGCTGTGCTTGGCACGGGAAACGTACGCGGCTGAAGGAACCAGCGTACACATGGGCGGAAAGATTGAAAGAGGATTGACAGAGGTGGACATATGGAAAAATCTCGTTGAAGACATGGGTCGAAAATCACAGCACCACCTGGGTTGGTCGACTGTCTTTCTGGCTCTGGCCCGGAATGGCACCAGCACCGTCCAGCTGAGCTCGCCCGCATGGCACGCGCACTTCTCCAAACGGGCGCCCAGCCTACCCTCAGATGTAGGGACGGATCTGGCTTCCCTTTTTGCGCTCGCGGCCGGAAACCGATCTCCATTTTATAATTCCGCCACTCCATATAAAATCGTGCTATCGTCCAGTCCCAAATATTTTACTTGTTCCATCATTCAATGCTTAGATCCTTAAGTCGCTCTAGAACCTTTGTGAGAAACACTTCGGTGTGCTCTAAGTATTTCCCTGGCGAGCCCCTGCTTCCTGTTCTCACTACGTCTGACATCCCTGGACCTTCTGGTAAGGCCATTAATGATGAGTTGGGGACTGTATTTGATAACAGGGCGTCTTACTTTGTGACGGACTACTTTAATTCCATCGGTAACTACATTGCAGATGCCGACGGAAACTTGATGTTGGATGTTTATGCCCAGATCAGCTCTATTGCTTTGGGCTACAACAACCCCGCGTTGATGAAGGCCGCCAAATCTGACGAAATGATCAATGCCTTGATCAACAGACCAGCTTTGGCGTGCTTCCCATCCACAAATTACGCTAAGATCCTTCACGAAGGTATTTTGGCGGCTGCCCCCCCTGGTATGTCTAAGGTGTGGACTGCGTTATCGGGATCCGATGCCAACGAAACTGCCTACAAGGCTGCGTTCATGCTTCAGGCTGCCAGACAAAGGGGTTCGCTTGACTTCACCATCGAAGAATTGGAGTCTGTGATGAACAACAAGACCCCTGGTGCTAGCGACAAGGTGATCCTTTCTTTTGAGCGTGGATTCCACGGACGTCTCTTTGGCTCATTATCGACCACCAGATCCAAGGCGATCCACAAGTTGGACATTCCTGCATTCGACTGGCCCATGGCGCCATTCCCCACTTTGAAGTATCCTCTCTCAGAACACGTCGCGGAAAATCAAGAGGAGGAAGCCCGTTGTCTTGCGGAGTTTGAGAGAATTATCAAGGAGGATTGGCAGCCTCACCAGATCGCCGCCATCATCGTGGAACCCGTCCAGAGTGAAGGTGGTGACAATCACGCGTCTGCAGACTTCTTTCAGGGTCTCCGTGACATCACGGTGAACCACGAAATTCTCATGATTGTGGATGAGGTGCAGACGGGAGTGGGTGCCTCAGGTAAGTTCTGGGCCCACGAGCATTGGAACTTGTCTACTCCGCCAGACATGGTGACATTTTCTAAAAAGTTCCAGGCTGCCGGCTTTTACTTCAACGATCCCGAATTGCAACCCAATCAACCTTATCGTCAATTCAACACTTGGTGTGGAGACCCGTCTAAGGCTATTTTGGCCCGGGCCATCTATCAAGAGATCAAAAAGTACAATCTCGTGGAAAACACCGCCCTGGTGGGTAACTATCTTTACAAGAAGCTCGAAGCGCTCTTTACCAACCAGCCCCGGATCTTGAACCTAAGAGGAGAGAATTTCGGAACTTTCATTGCGTGGGATTGCCGTAACGCTACCGAGCGCAATGAGCTTTTGTTGAGTCTTCGTAAAAAAGGTGTCAACATTGGCGGGTGTGGAGACGTAGGTATCAGACTAAGACCTACTCTTGTATTTGAAGAGAAGCACGCCGATATCTTCGTTGACACTCTTGAAGACGTTCTCAAGAATGACTTTTAGAAATTCTATCAAAAATAAGATTCTCATATACTTAATCTCATCCATCATCAATTACCGAAAATAATGCCACATAAGCGCCGGACCAAACAGCAATCCGTGAATCGCAAAAAGTTACAGCCACCTCCCCCAATAAAGGGGCCTTCGTAAACATTGACTCGTTTACTCTGATCTCTCTCTGCCTTATCCACCGAGGTCTCCGGTACCGGTAAATCATGTCCGAACACCCCTCCATTGAGGTTGTCATCTCAATCGATCCAGTATCGGTGTATCTGATCATGGAATCCGCCTTTGTCTTCACAATATGGCTGCACGAATTGGTGCGCACCACAAAAAAAACCTATTCCACCTTCTGCAATCCTGACACTCGGAGCCTTTATCATCACCCCCACAATAAGCGACTCTATAGTTACGGAGCTTGGGTAATCACATAGTTCCGATAGCTCCCTTCATTCAGAGACGTGTGTTTTGGGAATTTGGGCTACATTCCTTTTGCCTTTTGTCCTTTCTTTTTTTTCTTATTCTAATATTTGTTTCCTTTTGACCTGCCTTGTCTTTCGGCTTTCCTTTTGTCTACCATATACTTTCCTTCTTCACGAGGATGTTTGACGCCTAGCAATGCTTGGAAGACTTTTTAGACAACAATCGCAAGGTTCCTTCCCGGCTGTCAAGCCGACCTACGCCGGTAACGGCACGGTGGACTCTTACGAAGACTCATACACTCGAGAAATCCTCTATGGTTCTACCGATTCATCCCAACTCCGACCCTATAACCTAAACCATAAAACCTTTCGAATCATTATATCTCAGGATGGTGGCTCTTTAAGATCAAAACAGGTGCTTTACGATTCGGCTGCCGAGCATACTCCTCAATCGCAACAATCCTCCTCGTCGCCCACCGCCCCTCCATTATCGTCATCCACACATAGCAGCAAGAACGGACCGGTACTACCTAGCACCATTCCCATTGTCTCGCGGAACACGTCTTCCAACAATATACTAACCCTGAAATCCCATCATAATATCAACGAGCTCAATGACTTCATGTTTGGGTGCGGGCTTCCTACCATGGAGAGCCATAGCAGCACCAAAATCCACATCCTCCCGGTTCTAAACAGCCTGGTTCACGGTGCTTATCGTGCTGTTCTTATAACCAAGTTGTTTTCTATAAACAACACGCCTGACGAAACCTCTCATCGGGATGCATCCTGGCAACCCTCAGCCGCTCTCCCCGTCAAAGACTACAATTTTAAGCACCTCAAGGATTCTAACATTAATTCTCGCTATGCTGTTGGATTGGTCATTCCTCTCGATACTGGCGACCATGATATCCTGAATATACTTTTCTCCAACTGGGATGAAATATCTCATTATCTCATTGTTCTCCAAAAACATGTTGTCAAAAAGTTGGTTCACATCCTTAACTGCCCTTCGACTGAGTCTTACATCATTAACCGCCGAATCCAGTTCCCTTCCTTCATTCTCCAGAATGATACTGACCTCAACCATCAGCTTCTCAAGCTCATTAAACTAGTGCATTACAACTCAAACATCCCTCGTCTCATTAGTTCAAACTCCCTCATCAATCATGCCATGCAGAATCCCAATAGCCGCTTCAACCCCATCATGTTAAATTGGACGTTGGAAGTCATCAATTGGCTTGAGTATAAGGATGGACGAGCTAGCGGTCCATCATTTGGAACCTTCAATTCCAATTCTCAGTTTCACAACAATATGAGCTCTTCGCTTAACGAGACTTCTGGCTTCTTGTCTAACCTATCTCATTCGTTGAACTCTCATCCTGGCACTCAATATAACTCGTTTCTTGCCAGTCTCTTTGCTATTGTCGTTAAGTTACGCACCCAGCTCGCCCACAAGCCATATCGTATTATTGACGGTAATACGAAGGATGTCACACGAGTAGTATTGATGACGGGAAATCCCATGGTGGCCAAAAAACTCATGTTCATCATCAATGCACTCATACCCAATATTGAACTTGACATGAATATCGAAAAGGATGATTGGGATTCGCTGTCAATTGCAACCGACCATGAGATGGGACTGTTGAACCATGCTATGAGCGGTTTAGATACTTACTCTTTTTCTCCCAAAGACAAAATGGCATCTCCAACAATTGAACATCCCCTCACCCCTAAGGACTCCACCCCTAGCAGTCCTGCTAAGTCGCCGCCCAAACCTATTCCCATCAGAATGTCGGGCACTTCAACCTCTTCAAATGGCTCACTGGGTTCATCATATTCGGGGAGGGGCTGGGAGATTCCTTCCAAGTCTGGTCCCAGTACCTCTACCAACGAACGGCCTATTCCTCATGTGCTTCCTCAGACGAGCATAATTCCCATAGCCCAGCAGTCATCCATTCAGATAGATGGCAGACGACCGTCTTTGTCAAAATCATCTTCAATGGCATATTTGTCATCATCATTGAATTCATCTTTGTCGTCGAGTGCTTCGAATTACTCTCTCAGTAAATTGGGAGGCAGCTTTCTTGAGAAGTGGAAGAATCCTTTTAATAAACAGCTCGAACTGCTGCCAAAATCGGTGGCTGCCCCATCTACTATCACTGCTAATTCGCTTTATGACAGCAGCGAGTATGTTCCTCCCCCTACATTTGGAAGTCTTTCTAAGCGTACGTCTATTCAATCATTCCGGACACCGTCTCCAGTTGTTGAATATGACACTCACTACTTCACCCCTCATCCACCTTCTACTTTGACGCCCGTCAGTCAGAATACCACGTTAATCCCGAGGTCTCATTCGACACAAGACATGTACATGAATGAGAAACGAGAGGAGCTGAATCTCCGTATTAAACGAACAAAATCGAGTGTGTTCGTTCCTCTCCTCAAAGATAAGTCCAACGATATTGATGATGTGAATCGTAACAAAATTCGTCAAAAGTGCACAGCCATCATGAACATGGATGTTCTGTTTAACAGTAGTCTGGGCACTCTTACTGTGGAGCCTGTTTTCTTTGGTGACGACGAATTGTTTGACCAAGGCACCGTTACTTCGTCTGCATTGAACCAGGGTGTCAACTTTGATAGCCATAAAATTATTCGCAGCCTTCAGCTTCCTTCGAATGTTGCATTTGTGGATGAATTCCGGCCTGAATTTTCCGTCCAGTCGTGTCCCATGAGCCCCAAGTTGGAAAGTCAAGTGATGATGGCCATGAAGAATGATTTACTCTTCTACCAAAACAATTGTGACTTTCAAAATGTGGTTTCCCGTACTGTGTTCATAAACTTGCGTGCCCGTGAGATTAAGCTCATGGAAATGAATGTGGGAGATAAGGATGAAGAAACTCTACATGACGGTCGTACCAACATTAGCTACAAAACAACTATCAAGAAGGTATACTCACCACATAAGAATTCTGGTAACAAAGAGCTCATAAATGCCATTGACAACAGTTTCGACAAAATCTGTCAAATGTTTCACCCTCCTCGAAAACATGACTCTACGTTTGTGGAGCAGTTGCTGCAACTTCTCAATCCTCTTCTTAGCTAGAAGGTTGTAAGTGATAATGAAAGTCATGATTTTATGTATATATTTTACCAACCTAGGCAGTTTTGTCTAGATCCGGGTCAATCTTTTTTCACCAGTCTCTTTTGCCGGGGGGGACTAACGTTTCCGAGTTTTCCGCATGTTGGCCTGGATTCACAATTGTTCACCTGATTTTCCCCCAAATTCTGGTGTTTTGAAACAATCGCATTTTTCATCATTTCTCTCGTGTTTATAAGACTGAATATCCATATCACCATTATCACGTTTTGATTGAGTGGAAATGTCGGATTTGGAAAAGGAAAGAACCCCCCAGCTATTTCTTGATGCCAAGAACATAACTGATGATGCACTTTCCACATTTGAGCAGCTTCCCGAATGTACTTATTCACTGAAGCACATTGGAGGCTCGGGCCAAAATGAGCATATGACCTGTGATTGTACAGAGCACTGGGACTCAGAGCAAGGAATCAATCTTGCTTGTGGAGAAAATAGTGATTGTATAAATAGGGTTACATCAGTGGAATGTATCAACAAGTTTGGCCTGTGTGGAAAGAACTGCCAGAATCAACGTTTCCAGAAGAAACAGTATGCGCCCATCAGTGTGTTTATGACAGAAAAGAAAGGATATGGTGTGAAAGCAGAAAAAGGTATCTCTGAGCTGTCTTTCATTTACGAGTACATAGGAGAGGTGATTGATGAAGAAAAATTTCGCCAAAGAATGATCTATTATGACAAGCAGAAGTTCAAGCACTTTTACTTCATGATGTTGAACAAGAATGCATTTATTGATGCCACGATTCGAGGATCGTTAGCTCGATTTGTGAACCACTCGTGTAATCCCAACGCATATGTGGATAAATGGGTGGTTGGAGATAAATTAAGAATGGGTATCTTTGCAAAGCGAAATATTCTCCAGGGAGAGGAGATTACCTTCGACTATAATGTGGACCGTTATGGAGCTCAGTCCCAGCCTTGTTATTGTGGCGAACCCAACTGTATCAAATTCATGGGAGGTAAGACCCAAACCGATGCTGCTCTTCTCTTGCCGGATGGTATTTCCGAGGCGTTGGGCGTTTCTCAAAAGCAAGAACGCCAATGGCTCAAAGAAAACAAGCATCTCCGGTCTAAACAACAGGACGATGATCTGGTGGTGAATCAGGCGTTCGTTAGTTCACTCCAGGTGGAGCCTTTGGAAGAAGGGGACGTCTCTAAAGTGATGGGAGCGCTCATGAAAGCACAAGACTCATACATCATTGAGAAACTAATCGAGAGAATTTGGCTTACGAACGATGAGAAGGTAAACGCCATTATCGTCAAATTTCACGGCTATAAGACCTTATCTAAATTGTTGAAGAGTTTTCTGGAGTCGGACTCCAGTCAACGGTATAATCTTGTGAAGAAGATCTTGGAAATTCTTGCAAAGTGGCCCAAGATCACTCGAAACAAAATTGAATCGTCTCAGATAGAGGACGTTGTCAAAGAAATTAGCAACCAGAATGCGGAAAGTGATATCCATGAAACTGCCAAGAGCCTTCTTGAGGAGTGGGGAAAGCTTCAAATGGCATACCGAATTCCTAAGATCAAGTCGAACTCTCCTGGTGCTGCTGTTTATGGACGTGGCCACGAGACTCCCGAGCGATCGCTCGATGGAGATGACGAAGAGCTTCCTGAAGGCTGGCAAGAAGCGGTAGATCCGAACACTGGGAACAAATACTATTACCACATTTCATTGGGAATTTCCAAGTGGGAGCGTCCTACTGCTTCGGTGCCCAAAGGCCCCAAGGGACCTGTCAAGACGCCTGTTGCTGTTCCCAGGGGGCCGCGAGGCGGCAGTGATACTCCGAAACTTCGGAGTTCTCGTCAGAATGATGAGGACGATTTCACGAGAAGAGAAGAGGAGAGAATTAAACAAGAGCGTGAAGAACAATTCCGGGAGCTTCGTGAAAAAGAAAAGCTACTTCAGCAATTTATCGTTGAGTCACAGCGAGACGTGGAGGATAAGCAACGTGAGACGGAGAAGTTAAAACAAGAAAAACTCGAGCGGGAGCGAGAAAGGAAACGGAAGCGGAGTCAACATTCGAGTCATACTTCCCATAAAGTTCATAAACCTAATGGTACATCAGAAGTTTCACTTGACTTGCAATGGAAAAAGGCACTAGCCAAAGTGGTTCCGAATCTCATCAAAAAGCACGAAAAGGAGATTGGTCGGGATAATATTAAGGGCTGTGCCAAGGAGTTGGTGAATATTCTCAGCGTCAAGGAGCTCAAGCGGGAAGAAAAGGCTCCACCGGTGGAATTCGATTCTCATAAAACTAAAAAGTTTAAGGAGTTTAGCGAGGGATTCATGGAGAAGTTCTTGGCCAAGTACAGAGCCAAGAAGGAAAAGAAACGCCAATGATGTATTATAACCTGTCATATCAGCCGATCCATGTTACGTAGCAAATCACTATGTTCCGTGTATCAATCTATATTACAAAACAAACTATGCTCAAGCAAACGAGTCCTTTTCCAAAAGGGTGGGCAAGTTTTCGATGGATTCAGATCCATAAATAATCTGATAGGTGGCCTCAAACAAGGGATACTCATGCTTCTTATTGACGTTGCTCAACAACTCATGTACCTCCTTGGCGGTGATGATACCTTGAGAAGATTGACCATTCAATAATTTTTTCTCGGCAGCCAAAGCATCTTCACCAGTCTCGGCCATATACCTACCAACCTTGACATTTCTACCACCAGAGCAAGTGGTGATCAAGTCAGCAACACCAGCAGACTCGGCGGTGAAGGTTGATTCTTGAGACTCAGGGAAGAATTCCTTGGCAAACTTGACCATTTCTAACAAACCTACTCTCATAATGGCAGATTTGGCATTGTCACCCCAACCAAGACCCTCCACGAAACCAACCGCCAAAGCAACAATGTTTTTGAGAGCACCGGCAACAGAAACACCTGCAACATCGTCCACCACATTAACATGGAAGTAAGGTCTGTGGAAAGCAGCCTTAAGGACAAATTTGTCGATATCCTTACCGGGACCCTTAAAATCAGCGGGAACGGAGTAAGCCACGGTAGTTTCAGACCACTTTCCTCTAGCAACTTCTGGGGCGAGATTAGCACCGGAAAGAGCACCACAAACAATTCCCAATTCTTCAGTGATGTAGGTGGACAACAATTTGCAGCCTTGGGGTGTAACTTCCAACCCCTTCAAACAAGAGATAGCTCTGCAATGAGGCTTCAAGTTACCCTTCAATTGCTTACAGATCTTAGGAAGGAATTGGTGGGGCAAGTTGAATACCAATAAATCAGCATCCTTGGCAGTGGCCACAATGTCAGGATTGGCCACCAAGTTTTTTGGTAAAGTGACTCCGGGAAGATACTTGACATTCTCATGCTTGGTATTGATAATTTCCGTCAAGTTGACTCCGTCAATTTTCTCTTCAAACACCCACATGCTAACATGGTGCTTAAACAAGTGAGGTCTGGCCACAGTGTTTTCTGCAACCACCTTGGCAATGGTGGTACCCCAGTTACCGGAACCAATAACGGCGATTCTGAATGGGTGCTCTGGAGTTAAGGATTGTTGAGCAGAAGTAGCATTAGTGCCGAGAATTTGGACAAGGTGCTGTAATCTTTGAGTAGGAGTACTCATGGTGGAATGAAAGTTATAAAGCTAAGGGGTAAAAAAAATTAGGTTATCACCGCTTTATAAGATAAAGGAAAAAACCGGAACTGCTTTTTTTCTATTGATTTACAGTATTTATAGCCAGTGATTGATGAATCATATGAGTCGCACCTATAGTCGGCTTTCTTTTTGTGCGCCATTTTCGACGCACTTAACCCGGTGTCCTCGGTAGTACCTGGCAAGTCCCTTCAACCGAGGTTCTGCCTCACGTGCGCTTATCTAAAGCGTATGACCTCGGACTTGTATGACAGTGCTAACGGTGGTGAAGCCAACAATGGTGAAGGTGGTACTTAGCAAGACCATCACCCCAACTTTACCCTTGGTAGGAAAATCGGTGGTTGCAACAGGTGGAGAAGGAAAGAGGAGAACCGGATGTTGGGCTTGTGATTACGTCAGCACGGGGGCCTTCTTCTTTCTCCTTGTCAGTTTATCCGAGAGGGGTCTCGAGGTTTTGCAACTAGCATATGACTTGTGATGGTGCGATAGCATGCGTAATTATGCTGAAATATGAGATACGAGAGATTGTACCATACTGGGCCACCACAACCAGAGACGTAGAAACGCGGCGAGAGACGTGCTTGGCGTGAGACACATCCATGTGGTGTTTAAGTAGGACGCTATATTGGTGAGTACATTGGTATGGTGTTGTATTGTGTATGTAACACAGACGCCAATAGAATATAAGGGTCATGTAAGGGGCATCAAGTATGGGGGATATATGACATGAAACTAGATCCATGATTCGATGTCACTTAAACTCTCCTTCTGTTGGCCGTTCTCCTGTAAATAATTCAAATTATCGGTATAGAGTTTCTTATCGGCATTTCGTTTACACGTCAAAGTACCCAAGTGGCGTTTGAGAGCGTCCTTCCTGGCAAATCCCTTACCGCATAGTTCACAGATGTTGGGGGGGATGGATAGATGTTGCTTTTCGTGACGTTTCAAGTCTGAAGAACGTCGAAAAGACATCGAACATTTGTTGCAGAGGTACTTTCTATTGGGGTCTTTTTCTGACTTCTTGTCGTCTGATTGCGATGAAGGGTCGGCATATGATGGATCCGGTTTGAGCTCGAGGGAATCACCCACGAGGAAGTTCCACCCGTGACTATCACGGTTGGATGCAGGGGCTGGGGGCGGGGCTGGCTTATTGCTGGGGGTAAATATATCATTGCTAAGATTGGGGAAATTCTCATAGAAATTTTGAATCATAAGCTGGCCGTTTGAGTTCGCCTTGATGGAATTGGACTGTTTAATGGGATTACCATGTGGTGACAGCGCATATTGTAATCTTCGAAGAAGATCTTGTATGGTGGGATCAATGACAAATTCCCCATTTCCCTGGAGCTTTTTGGCGCCGGCCGCCGTGGCAACCAATGCGTCTCTGGCCATTCTTAGGAATCGCTCGTCCTCGTCACTTTCGTGAGAACTGATTTTGGAGAGTGATGTGGTGTTCAGACCTCCTGTGCGTGGAGATGTAGATCTGCCAGACCTAGCATAGCTAACATTTTGCTCAATGGAAGGAGATTTTGAGTATAGTGAGTCTAACCCACCGGGAGATCTTGTGTAGCTGGTGTTGTGTTCTATGGATGCTGGAGATCTGACGGGCGCCAGCGGCAAAAGAAAGCTCAATCCACTGGGAGTGGTTGTAGTTGCATGTTCAGACCGGTATTTTTTATTAGGAGGAGATACTCCAAATTGAGCGTCGGAACCAAGGTGAGGTGATTGAACAGAAGATGTCATTTCAATCAGTCGATGGCTGGGTTGCTTTGGATATTCTTTAAGCTTGGAACGTAGATGATTATCGTCCATAAGATATTGAAGAAAGAAGAAGAAGGATGAAAGGTTAGGGGGCTAGTTTATTATCGTCGAATCAAATTTGGGGTGTCTTGATGTTATTGTAGGACGTGCCACAGTTTGAAATGGGGATGTAGTTATTTGAGGATGTTGCAACAATATACATAGAAATGGGAAAAATAAACAAAGACGGAAACTTGCCGATATTAAAACACCTGGAAACTGTGGTTCAAAATTTCAACGTGTCCATGTCTTTCAGCTCGATAATTGGTATAGTGATACGCAACTGTCACCTTCATATTATCAACTACTTGCAACAATTGACACCATCTTAGCCTCCAGTCACGTGCAATGATGCACTGTAGCTGCCGCACCGACTATCTAGTATGCCGTCACGTGGTCTGCCACAGTTGTGGAGTTGAATGTGCAACATGGCTGCAACACAAGAAGGGCACGGCGAAGGGTACGGCATTCGGTGAAACCGAATACAGTGACTTGGGAGGATACCAGGTGTTGATGGAAAGGGTGATGTGGTGGAAGAAGCGACAAGTCTAATGTTATCTTGTAATTCTTCTAGATTGTTGACGACGACGGGCGAAACACAGGAAATTAGAGAAACAACAAATATTGCAGTCTTCATTTATTTGGTCTAAAGGGTTGTTAGTGTAGATTTTGTCACCACCAATGCTCTCTTCAGATGGCGTGTAGCAGCTTGTGAATCACCCCAGAGCATCGGAGCAGTTGCAGCTGGCCCAGTTGCAAGGGTCGCGGTCGCGTTGACCCAAGAGGGTGTACGGTTGTTTTTTTACGCAAACCACAATGACCTTCGGTGACGTTCCATCTCGCCAAAAGAGCCAGCGGCTTGTGAACAGAATGAAGAACAATCAACAATTCCAGCAGTTCCAGCAGTACAAACAACGGGCCAAGAACATCACCAATGTAAATGAGCTTTTACCCGGGCTAAATGACATTAGTGATGGTATGGAGGCCCTTCCGGTAGACCTCATCAAGTTTTTCACATTACTCAAAGAGATCGACGCTAAATGTGTCAATAACATTCCAATCATCAATAGTCAGATTGAAAGTTACATCGAGAAACTTCACCCAACTAAAGGAGAAGCTATGGATATTGGTAGCCGCGTCAAGCGACTTGGTAATATCCGAACCAAAATCCATGAGGTTATACCATGTCTCGAGGAGAAGATGCACGTTACTTCGGTGGCGACTGACATTCTCAGTAAGCACTTGTTCAGAATCGACAACGACTACAAACTTATAATTAATAATAACGAAATTCCCGAGAGTGTTCGAATTGGGCCCCTCAATCACCCTGCCATGATTATGGACTCATCCAATCCTTCGGATGCTGCCAATCCTAATCGGTCAGCACAGGCGCAGAGAAGCGAAAGCAGGAGGGAGGCGTTGGCAGCACGAAAAGCTCACAAGGATGGAGGAGAAGAGGAAGATGACCGCAAGAAAAAAACCAAGGATGCCACGCCTATGAGTGAAAAGCCATCCAATAAGAAGAGATCTCGAAAAGACGTGGGTAACGGTAAGGCCGCGTCACCCTTACCAGCACAGGATGAATTTGAGCCAGCCAAAAAGAGAACTAAGGCTAAGAAAGATGAGGACGATGAAAGCGCATCTCCGCCTGCCAGAATAGGACCTGCCAGACCCGGCCAGCTTGGAAGTGGCCAGTCGTCGGAGCCCACTTATTGCTACTGTAATCAAGTGTCATTTGGTGAGATGGTGGGATGCGATGGCGATGATTGTAAGCGAGAATGGTTCCACTTGCCCTGTATAGGGTTTAAGAATCCACCAAAGGGGAAGTGGTATTGTGACGATTGCTTGGTGAAGATGAAGAAGAGAGGGGTAAAGTCGTAGGCGAGATGTGTATAGAATGTATGGATGTTTGACATTTGCCTTGGGGTAGGCTTTGTGTAGATCGGCGGGGGCCTGTGGGGGACAAAGATAGGCAAGTTTACTATAGATTTCCGAGATAAGAATAGCGCACAACTTATTACCAAACTGACTGATACAATAGGAATAGCTAGTTGCCAATAACACCGCCACAATGATGTGGTCTCAGAAATATGATACGATTGAGAAGAAACCGACCCGATCTGACGCGAAACAATTCGAAACAACCTCAATCTGACTCCCACCCCAATCATTGTCTAGGTGTCAAATGGACAAAAAGTCACCAGTAAGCATCACGACCACAGAATGGTGAATTTTGCTTCTAGCCAATGTCGAATACCACATCATACTGTTGTCTACGGGATGCGGCTCACGTGCCCGTGGTTGTGAACAATATAAACTCGATTGTTGCTGGTTTTGTGATTGGCGTTGGGTAGATCAAGGCTGGGAATGTATCCACAGTTTAACTGGCTTGAAAACCCCTACCCGTAATTAATCCGTTCATCAACATTCAGTGGTGCTCTGGTAGGGCGAGACGAAAGCTAGCCATTTTCGTAAATCCTTCCCTTTTTGGTAACAGCCAATTCCCTTGATGCAGTCTGCACTAGCAGGTGGCCAATGCCAAGGCCCCGTCTGACAAAACGGACTTAACCGCTAGAACCGTAAATAAAATAACGACAAAAAAAAAAAGTAAAACACCAATTAAGGAAGTCCCTAACCAATTTAACATTCTTTTTGTAGTCATCACAACAATTCAGGAACAAAGGCAGTGAAGCTCATTACACAATCACATGATCTACATAGCTCGGCTGTTCTTGGCAACTGGCTTAGAAAATCCTATGCCCACTTGATTCAAAGGGATGGATTTGCCCTACATGAAATAATGTGCTGCACCAGCGATGACAGTAGGCCCAAGATCTGAATAGAGGAGAATGAGGCGAAGGGATGTTAGCCATTAAGTGTAATAAAAAAAATCTCAGTGCACAGCCTTCTTTTTTTTCGGCTCGCTTTTGGAGGGGGGACGGGACGGGGGGTGGAATTATCGATTGCACAAGATTTTGGTACCAAACAGACATGAATTTCGTAATAGATTCTCTTGGACACTAAGTCACCGACGACATGAAGAGGTCATGACGATGGATGACGTAAATAATTCCATCAGGTTGCCGTAAGCACTTCGGCTAAGTTTTCTGGATATGAACCAACCTGGGGCAACCAAGATGAAGTAATTAAAATTTACCCGTCTGACATTTCTATAGAATGCTGGTACAATAGACAACGATGTTAACTTCATCAATGGCAAATTATCATGCTTGATTTCCCAGTTAGGCCGCTGCTAGCGTATATTGTATCACGCGTAACTTTACTTAAAACAATATTGCATCTTGAATGAGGTGTGAGTGCAGCCTTCAATAGCAAGGCTACGTCGTAATCGATTTTGGGAGCGAGGCTCGTTTTTTTTGGTCGTTATTTTCCGCTCCTCTCCTCACGAAAAAAAAAATTCCTTTGAAAAAAAAAAAAAAATTAATTTCAAAACAACTTGTATCCTTTCCTTTTCCCAAAATCTTAAGTACCAAAGACTCAATGACTAAAGAATACAAATTGGTTGTTGTCGGTGGAGGTGGTGTCGGTAAATCGGCGCTCACCATTCAATTCATTCAAAGTCACTTTGTGGACGAATACGACCCAACCATTGAAGATTCGTACCGTAAGCAATGCCTTATTGACGGTGAGCAAGCATTGCTTGACGTTTTGGATACCGCTGGCCAAGAGGAGTATTCAGCCATGAGAGAACAATATATGAGAACCGGTGAAGGATTCATTCTTGTATACTCAATCAATTCCAGAAACTCGATTGAAGAATTACATGCTTTCCACGAACAGATTCAAAGAGTCAAGGATGCAGAGGATGTTCCTGTACTTGTCGTTGGTAATAAGTGTGATCTAGAAATTGAGAGACAGGTGAGCTACGAAGAAGGTTTGGCTCTTGCTAAATCTTTCAAGTGCCCTTTCCTTGAAACTTCGGCTAAACAAAGAATCAATGTTGAAGAAGCATTCTATGGATTAGTTAAGTCTATCAGACAACAACAGTCTATCCAACAAAAACAGGAAGCTGCCACCAGTGCCGCCCCACCTTCTAATGCTGCGCCCGCTCCTACCTCCAATGGAGATGTTAGAGCCAGTAACATTACTCAAAAACCAGAGGCCATCTCTGAACCCAAGGAGGATTCTGCTCCCACTCACCAAGATATAACTCCTGTTAAGCCTTCCAAGCGAGTCAGTCAAGCGACTCCTGCTGGAAAGGAAAAATCAGGGTGCTGTGTTATCGTCTAGTGACTCTACTTCTTGTTTCAAAAACTTTTTCTATTCCTCTTTGGTTTCAGTCATTTTAACAACCTCCTTCCCCTGTGTTGCTGTTCCCCTCCATCCTCCTTTTCGTCATCTCATGTCATCTAATTCTCCCCGATTGAAATGCAACCACTTTCATTCAAAAGCAAAGAGCTAGAAGAAGTTTATTTTTTTTTTGAAAAGAAAAAAAAATTGTTAGTGTATGATTTTTGTTTTAATATACTTCTGCACAATCATCTGTTCGTGTAGCTTCATGTTCTATTCAATTTATGAAGTGAAATACTATAAAGTGTAAGATCAAACTTGCAAAGATGTAATCTCCAAACGCTCTTTCAGGAAGAATACTCTCAAAAACCTTTGCGGCCGGTTTTGATTCTGCATCAGCGTCTGGTGCTTCAGTCGTGGCTTCATCCACCTCTTCCACAGTATATTGCAATCTTAAGCTGACTGTCAACACGAATTGACCAACACAACTAATGAATCCTCCAAGAAATGCGTTAAAGGGGAAATTGCCCACCAACAAAACGTAAATGAACTGTAACACTCCAAGGCTCACGAGGAATGCCAAAAATAAGTCAATCAATTTTAGGCGGGGAGTTAATGTTTTAACGTAATCCTGATACGTAGCATCAATAGCGGAGAACACATCGCCCACGCTCAGCTTTATCGCCGTGGAATTGGCCTTTTTGACGTCCTTTTTAGCCATGGGGAAATACTAAAACGTGTTTTTTTGAAAATCACCTTGAGAATGCGTGCATAAATGCGAAATTCATTCTCACCTACCATCTTTCAATACCAACCAAAGCTATCATGAATAAAAGAACAATCACAAAACCTCCTGCCTTGAGAATAATACCGCCATTGAACTTCTCTCCGGTAGAGACTCAGCTTTACAGGTCTGGTCAACCCTCGACTATAAATCAGTCCTTTCTTCAAGACCTCAATCTCAAAACCATTGTGTGGTTAGCCACAGAAGAACCCCAGGAAGATTTCCTTGACTACTGTTCCATAAACAACATCAACATTGAATTTGTGGGTATGATCAACGATTATGACTTATCCAGTGTCAATCCTTGGGATTCTTTGAGTGAAGCCAACATTAAGAAGGCTCTTGAATTAATTTGTAACAGCGAAAACTATCCTCTCTTGGTGTGCTGTGGGATGGGACGCCACAGAACTGGCGCCGTTATTGGCTGCTTACGAAGACTACAAGGCTGGAACTTGGCTAGTGTGAGTGAGGAGTACCGTCGTTTCACGGGAGCACGCGGGGGCCGGATCTTGGTGGAGTTGCTTATCGAGAGTTTTGACATCACCCAGGTCGAGATAATACCGGAGAAGTTACCTCCGTGGTTGAGAGAATAACCTGCTTTACAATGGAGCAGTCTGATACGTACAGTTTGTGCTCTCCTCTTAGAAGCTCGGCCTCATCGGTACAGGCCGAGGAACCAGGGTCGCCTGTCCACCACGAAGCACAGCACAAGCAAAGCTTGCGGCAGCATAAATGCTTCTTAAGCACTAACAGGTGTATTCCCGCAAAATAGACTACACCACTGGGACGGTCGCCCCCACCATCGAATCAACATTCGTCTCTTCTTACATAATAAACGTCATGGGCAACGGTTTCTTTTTTTCACGATTGTCTGCCAAGCCTTTCTTCATCTTCTTTCTCTTATTTTAGCATCCGATACTCCCGACAGTCTGTGCTTTAGCTTAAAACTCCTTCTACACTTCTTCCTCTCCGCAATAATTCATTCCCTGCATATGAGAAAGTCATCTCGGAGATGCGAACTTATAATAACCATGCCCAAGACCCGAAGACAAAAGGCCGCTCCAGAAGGCTTCGAAAAAGTCGAGCCAACTATCCTCAAGCTTAGGCAAAAGCTCAAAGATGCACAAATCAAGTCTTTGAAAGCTGACTCCAAACTGCAAGCGTTATGGCCTATACTTCAACTTAACTACCAAATAAGTCGTTATGTATACATGATGTATTACGACAAGAAAATGATCTCCAAAGATGTTTACGACTATCTTTTACTGCAAAAGTATGTGAATGGTGATCTTATCGCCAAGTGGAAGAAGCAAGGGTACGAAAATCTATGTTGTGTGAGTTGTATCACCAAAGAAACCAACCATGCCAATACTTGTATTTGTCGTGTTCCGAAACATAAACTCAAAGAGAATGATGATTCCAAGTCCGAGAGATGCATGACTTGTGGCTGCAAAGGCTGTGCCAGTACAGATTAGGACAGATACCGGTACGAGATCTCATAGTACTTGGAATAGCATTAATAATACATAAAAGAATAGAAACCCACCACCCATGTGGCATAAGGAAACAAAAGAAAACAGGGGTCACGACTAATAATACACTTTGAAACGGAAGTTAGTTGTTGACATCAGGTTCGGTGGACGAAGAGCTCACATTACGAGCATGGCCGCCACGCGCTTGGAAGACGTCATTATCCTCAATAGACTTGTGGACGGGTTCACTCTTAGTGGAGCTGATTGATGACAACGAATCCACCTTCTTGAGGTCATTGAAAAGGTTTCGGCTGGAATCCACAGAGCTCAACAATGATTTCTTGAGTGAGCCATTGGCAGGACTATCATAAGCCCTCATTATCATATCATCATCATCATAGGAACTCAAAGCACCATGGGAAGAAGAAACCAAAGGAGAGTAATAGAAATCATCGAGATATGATGGAGAATTCCAAAGCTTTTTCATGATGGATCCGGTTTGCGGGGTTTTGAGAGTTCTTAAAGGAGTCTTGATGGATGATTTGGGAGTCTTGAGAAGATTATGCACCAAGGGAGGATGTGAAGTTGCAGAAGAAGCGGTGCCGGCTTGAGATGAGGAGGAAACTTGATATTGAGAAAGGGAAAATGGATTTCCAAGTTGATTGGAGTGTTGAGATGCATGAAGAGTAGATGAATGAATGAATGATTGCACTTGAGCAGTCTTGTAAATATTATTGGCCGGGGTTAAAGGCTCTAGCAAAGGCCCTGTCTCGTTGGGTCTGACGGGGCTGAGTTCAAGATTGGATGTACAGCTAAAGCTGGAAGTGAAGGTAAGGTTCTTTCCGGCTAGCAAAGGCTTTCCAGGAGATTCACTTATCACGAATTGTGGATTGTCGTTAATCTTGGGAGTTGCCACGAGGGGCGAGTCATAGTTGGGTCTTTGGCGTTTGGTCGAGTGATCCACAATGGACCGACTATATCTATAACGCAAGTCATCATTATCATCATCATCATCATCGTCATCAGCGTCGTCGGCTTGTCGGCGCCGACGCCGGTTCAATTCATGCAAATCGTCCAACTCATCTAAATCAAGTTCATCAATATTGTGGCTACCCCGTTTGGATAGCGCTTCGTCCAGTCTGAAGTTTGGAGATGAAGGAATGGAATTGATGGACCGAGGCTTGTGGGAAATGTTATTGTGGTTAGAAAAATTGGGATCAATTCGTCTAAGCTGATCCATAACTTCTTGGAATCCACTTTTCTTGTTGTTTCTTGATTTGAGAAATTGATCTTCACATCCAGGCTTGATACACCAGAAATGACCCTTGCCGTCCTTAGACTTGTCACCCTTTATAAAAGCTTTGTTGAGAGAAAGATTGTGACGAATAGAGTTCTGCCACCCAACGTCCTCACGCTTATAGTACCTAAATGTATCAGAGATCCATTGATAGATAGATGAAAGCGTAAGTCTCTTGTCGGGATTGGTGAGAATAGACATTCCGATTAACGTGGCATATGAGTAAGGTGGTTTATCTTGAGAGGAAATATCGAAGCCCGTTTGCTTTAGCTCCTTCTTTTGCTTCTTTGATTTCCGCTTGGGGCGAGGTTCATCTTCCTCCCCAGTGGATGAAAGAGAAATAGTCAGTTCTGGCGCATCGGAAAACGATGGTTTAGGCGGAGGAATACTCAAGTGACTGGGAGGAGCATAGGTTTGGCTATATTGTTGAGGAGACGAAAAGGCGGGTGATAATAATGCAGACTCCTGGATAGAAGACGCGGTGTTAACGGATAAATCCTTCTTCTTTGGAAGTTTGATATTGCGGTTCTTGTGAGAATATTCGTAATGCTTGGATACGGGAGTGTCAAGCGTGGGTTGTTGTTTCTTATTGGACACATAGATGCTTTCGGGGGTGGTGGCAATCTTGGAGCAGACCGACTTGTGGGAAATGGGAGTTTCAGTTATTTTTTTCGAAGCTTCCATGACGTTGGCGCTATGTTCTTGCAAGGGCATTCTAGCGGGAATACTCGACATGATCGAGAAAAGATTAAAAAAAAAAGTTAGTGGATTCGTGAGATGGAATGCCCGTCTAAGTCAAGTGGGTTCAGGATGGAATTCTGAAAAAAGGGAAGGCACTTTGATCCAAGCCGACGAAACGAAAAAAAATGATGGAGGATGGACGTATATAACCCTTAGCAACCGGTTGACAAGAGAAAGAAAAAAAAAGTGAGGAGGTAGGAAAGACAAGTATTAAACACTTTTTCTTTTTTGTAGCAGCGACCGAATAACGCGTAGGGGGAGATGGAGAGGTGGTTGATAATACAAAGAACAATCAAACCGAGGGGTGTCAGATTTCGCGTCACCCTCGGAAATAGTATATGCAGGGCAGGGCACCCCCCTCGAATGTTGCTGAGTTGGGATACTCCCTCCCTAAAGTGGCAAACCAACTCGCATTGGACGACCTGACGCGTTCATTCTGTGCATAAGATATAACTTAGGGAACAAAGTACGGTCTCTAGTGTTTCCCTTTCCAGCCCGCCAGTTCGATTCTCATCGATAAGTTACACCGCTCGTGGATGGGGAGTGCATTTTGTTTAACCCAGTTGGGAAACGGCGATGAAACGAGGGGGCTATCACCGTTTCACGCAAGGGTTTCGAGGTGGCCATGAATGTTTCACCGTGTCCGGAGCATTTTATTGGGGCAGCCGACCGGATTCTTCAGGTCTACGGGGAATAGGACGAAATCCAAAAAGGGGACCGGTGTCTTACGGCGATCACGTGTGGGTGGCCGTGAGGATGCAGCGTGTGTATACCAAGACCGCGCTTGGGGGAAGGAAAGTAGATATTCACACGTGACATATTTCGAGCTCTATCTTCTCTGATACTATGGACGATACCATCAGGGCGTTGATTCGATTCGTGGCTCGAGGATTCTACTCCAAGCAGTATGTGCTCATTGTCGATGCAGTGTTGGTTCATTCGGTACTATCCGAGGATGATCTCTACTATCTTTTGGGAATAAATCCCAAGCAGCTTCGGGCGCTTTGTTACAAACTAGTGGATGACCGTCTTTTAAGCAGTCATATCCAGAAAGAAGAAGGAAACCAACTGAGAATGATGACGAGAACGTACTACTATATTCATATTACCCAGGCTATTGATGCAATTAAGTGGAAGGTCCATTCCATTGTCAATCAATTAAAGGAAGAGATGTCTCAGCTTGGTAATCCTCATGGGTACATTTGCCCTAGATGTGGTAAAAAGGTCAGTCAGTTGGATGCGATTTCATTGTTGAGTGACGATCGATTGAATTTCATCTGTGACAATTGCAATAGTGTACTCATGGAAGATGACTCTTCCACCCAGGCATCGGTCCGTCAGCAACGACTTGAAAAACTTATGATGCAAATTGATCCCATTATTGGGTATTTGAAGAAAATTGACGATTCTGTAATCGATGACAATAACTTTGAATCGGCACTCACCATTGCTATTCCTGCCAGAGCGAGTTCCGAGTCCTCCTACATGGTTCATAGGACTAACTCCCGGTTGCGGGCTGCCATGTCTTCTTCGCTTGCCAATGCTGCGTCCAAGGCACAGGCCACTCTCAATGTTTCCATCACTGCCAACGACGAGAACTACGAACGTGAACAAAAAGAAAAGGAAAGAGTCAGACAAAAGTTGGAACAAAACGCCTTACCTTCGTGGCACTCCAGCAGTACAGTTGGAAAGAGTGGAATGGGTGCACTCTCCGAGGGCCTTCTGGATGACAGCAAGGAACCATCTCCAACTGTAAAGACTGAGTCGTCCCTTGACGATGAGCAACCGAAGGCTGCTGTCAAGGAAGAAAAGGAGGAAGATGCCCAAGATGTATTGGCAGCATACTATGCAGATTTGGCCCAAAGAGAAGCAGAGGAGGACGATGACGATGACGACGAAGATGACTTTGATGACTTTGAAGACGTATAAACTCCTTACTGGGGGTGTATAGATGTATATAAACCTATTGGACCATATTCAATGCAAGAGGCACAACCTCCGGATGTAGTGCACATTGACTCTTACGCAGCCGCTTCCGGCATTTTTTTCTCAGCTATTTTTTTTTTCAACCCCAACATGGCTGACAAGAAAAAGGTTGATCCTTTCAACTCGTTTGTGGCTGGTGGTACTGCTGGTGCCATCGAAGGTATCATTACCTATCCCTTTGAATTTGCCAAGACCAGATTACAATTGGTGGACAAGGGAAGCAAGGCATCACGGAATCCGCTTGTTCTCATTTATAATATTTCTCGAACCCAAGGAGTATCTGCATTGTATGTTGGATGTCCAGCGTTTGTTGTGGGAAACACCGTGAAGGCATCGGTGAGATTTCTTGGATTTGACTATATCAAGAGTCTTTTACTGGACAAGAACGGTAAATTATCAGGGCCTAAAGGAGTCATTGCGGGATTGGGTGCTGGTCTCTTGGAGAGTGTTATTGCCGTTACTCCATTCGAGGCCATCAAAACAGCCTTGATTGACGACAAGCAAACTGCCAAGCCAAAGTATCAGAACGGATTGGTCTCTGGTAGTGTCCGTTTGGTAAAGGACCTAGGCTTCAAGGGAGTTTATGCGGGGGTGGTTCCTGTTTCTCTTAGACAAGCAGCCAATCAAGCAGTAAGATTGGGCTCCTATAACGCTATTAAGACCATGATTCAGCAAGCCACCAATACGAAGCCCAACGAGCCTTTGAGTTCGGCTGCAACCTTTGCAGTGGGTGCTTTTGCAGGTACGATTACTGTTTACACCACCATGCCCATCGATACAGTTAAGACCAGAATGCAAGCCTTGGGGGCTGAAAAGCAGTACAGCTCGACGTTGAACTGCTTTGCCAAGATCTTTAAGGATGAAGGACTTTTGACATTTTGGAAAGGTGCAACTCCTCGGTTGGGACGACTTGTGCTTTCGGGAGGAATTGTATTTACCATTTACGAAAAGATGTTGGTGATTTTACCATAACCCCATTATTACATGCATTCATAAACAATCGTACTAGACGTAATTATAGTAACTCTGTAGCACTTTTTACTCTACCTATGGACTAACGGGGGCAGTCGTGGAAGTGGTGGCGGAGGACGTGGATTGCTCGTGGGCCGCGGGTGCCAAGATTGCTTTCTCCATTTGCTTGACACGATAGTAGTTGCACATGGACTTGATGATAATGAATAGCCCAAATGCAATGAGACCATAGGCCAAGTATGGAGTAGACGACTGCTGGAGCGCCGCTTCCTTGGCCGGAGACGCCAGGCCCGCGGAATAGTGATCCACCAGCCCATCGTTGATGGCATCTCCTCTCGACACGTCAATCGAGTTGGGATCCTTGGGCTCGTAGCGCTCTGGGTTTTGATTTGCAGATCCAAAATTGGATGGAATGAGGCCGTAACCTTGGAAGATAAAGGTGATTCCCAATCCGGCCTTGGATCCGTGCTTAGCCGCATGGGACGTATGCAAGAGATAACAAAGAACAAACCCAACGTACTGGAAGGCCATGGTGACCAATGCATTCCAGATATAGTTGACGAGGTTACCCACCGGGAGCCCCTCCACAAATACCTCATCTTCAAACATGGGCGATATCATGGTGGATTCCCAGTACTCGGGGGTGGCATCCGCCGCTGCCTCTTCATACGATGGTGGATTATTCTCTTGCTCGACTCTAACAGCTTCGGGGTCTGGCTTGGCCATGAGATTTCTGAATACCCCGTCGGTTCCTTGTCCAATAAAGCGGCCAGGAGCGTTAGTTTGCATGCGTCCGGTAGTCAATCCATTATTTATTCGTTCATATGTTTGTTTGATTGGAACCACTCTATGGAACATCCTCTTGATTCTCTCCGCTGATGTTAGCGTTCTTGACAGTCGTTGATCTTCTAGATCCATGGCATCATCGTTGTCATTATCGGCGGGAAGGTTCGATGACAGTCCCTCACGGATCACCGGCGATGAGGCTGATTCAAGCGACGAGCTACCCACATGGTCTTCATGGGTATCCTCGGTGGCGCTCTGGTATGTGTCAACATCTTCCGATGACCGAGGCGTTGTAATTTCCAACGGTTGGTCAGTGGCCACAGGCGTGTACTTGGTGCTGGGCATAATTCTTTAAATGACGAGGGAGGTCGGCGCTGACAATCCAATAGTTGATGATGCTTTAAAGTACTCTTTCGAATTACTGACTATATCCCTGGAATAGTGGGTTTGAAAAAAAAAACAATCCTCGTGTGTTCGTTTAGCTCAGCCGGGGGCTCCCTAAAAGTCAACTTCGCTTTGTGGGTCGCGGTACGGGTGTACTTTACTGGCGCCGCCATGGCGCCACCACAAAGGGTCGCAAAAATATAGCTACTGTTTATTACGTAAAAAGACTAGTCACTTTTACCAGAGAAAACCTTCTCCCTTATCTGCTTCCACACCTTGAGCTGTTTGAAGTGAGTCTCGATATACCATTCCATCATCCAAACTGGTAAATGCCACCGCATGAGGTGCAACAGGTAGGCAAACCCTCCTTCGTAAATGTTAAAACCAGCACGCCCACTAGTGATTTTCTTCACAACTCTCTGGGCATAGACATCTGCATTGATGCTAGTCCAAGGGTTTCGACTCATTCCGCGTGCAGCGGTTATACTGTCGTCAAGAGCGGGAACACGGTACTTGGAATTGAGGTACACGGTGTCGTCGGTGACATTGTCACAAATGGCAGTATTGACGCCTCCGGTAATGATACTGTGTACCTTGACGTCCAAGTGCTTCATTTCACAGTGCAAACAAAGAGCATACTGGTCGATGGCAGCTTTGGTGGAGCAGTAAAGTCCAGCCCACGATAATGGAACTCTGGCTGCAACTGATGCAGTGAACACGATCGTACCCTTGGCAAGAATGACATGCTCAAGGAAATACTTGGTCATGTATATGTGTCCAAGCACATTGACCTCGTAAATCTTTTTAGGTTGATTATCGTAGAACATGGCTGACATCCCCCCCACACCAATACCGGCATTGTTATACAATAAATCCACCTTATCGGTGTAACCTTCGACAATCTTAACAGCATTTTTAATATCATCGATACTAGTGATATCACAAGCAACAGGGATTACCCCATATTCTTCCACAAGTGGATCTAATTCTTTGAGAAGATGCTTCAACGAAAAGCCAAACACAGTATACCCTTTTTTGGAAAACTCCTTGCATAATTCATACCCAATACCTGAAGAGGTACCAGTGATCACAGCGTATTTTGTCATATCTATTACATTCCAAGCTTAAAGCCAACGCAGTCTAATATATATGCTGCTCTACTTCGATTTCACATGTTTTGTATTGGGGCAACTTTACTGTATGCGGGGTACCAAAAATAATGTTCGGGTGCTGCGAATTGGAAACTCACTCCGCATTGTGCATGCGCTTGTTCGCTACCTTCTGTCGACTTTAATTTTCACCACCAATGATTGCATGACTGGATCATGACGAATAATTACTCGCCCGACATCATTGTCTTCCGACGGAGGTTTATAGTTTGAATTTCTCACTGTTCCCCGGTTAACAATCACTTCATTGTATTGGTAAACGTCGGGAACTCCAAGATCAATTGCTCCTGGTAGCACCGATGACGGTGCAGGTGTGCGGAACGTTTTTGGAACGTCCGAGAGATCGGGGAGTGATACCTTAACTCCTCTACCAGCATGAACGACACCTCTTCTCGATGAAGTTCCCCTGCTGGAAGTATGGTTGAGCGAGGCATTGTCAAACTCATTATTGTGTCTTCTCTTTCTTCTAGATTCTCTTTCAATTTCCTTATCAAGTCTCTCAACTTCCAATTGAGTGAGTTTGATAAGGGACGGGGTGAAATCGGCAACATTACTGGGGTTACGAAGAATAGAGATAAAGTCATCAATCACATTCCCCGACTCGCGATCATGTGAGACAACGCGAAGCGCAGGAAGAAGCCTTGTTCGAATTTCGTCTTCATGGATCAACAGTCCGTCGAAAGAGTATCCAATTAAGTGAAGTGCCTTATGAAACATTTGGGTTTGTTCACGAATGCTGTGAGCAATGGCAGTGGTGAATTCTCCAGGAAGATTAAGCTCTTCACACATGGTTGTAGAGAATTCTTCCGGATCCATTGGAGCAGAATTAAGTATATCCCACTCAAATTGATCCGTTAACTGGGTATTGTCAATGGTAATATCAATCTTTATGGGGACTCGAAGTTCTCCCATGGTCTTTGAAGGCTTTTTTCGGTAAGATTTTACTTGCTCATTGATCGATGATAATATGGGGTAGTAGTGGCTGTCAGAGATGAACTTATAGTCTTCAATAAGGGTTTTGACAAAGTTCTCGATTGGAAACACATTTTCATCGAGGTCCCATAAAAATGTGTCGCGTAGCTTAAACTTATCTCTTTCTTGATCAAACTCAAGACGAATAGGAACAAGTTGCTGTGATTTGTTATTGCTGAATCGTGCAAGTACACGTTCACTGATCTCCCGCTCTGTCAACTGAACTTCAGGAACCCGCGATGCCAGCTTGTTAAATTGTGGCAATACCAATTGCGTTGAGGTGTTACTGAGTCCATTCCCATATCCTTGATATCCCTCTCCCCAGATACTGTTGCTGAATTGATTCTTGGCAGAAAGACTAATAGCATTCATCCGTAGTTGCTTGATATTATTATACGCGCTGATGTTGGCCATCATGCGCTCCACCGTCTTCTTCTTACTCATCACTTGTTGAGAATATCTCTGCAAGAATTTGCTATCTTTCTCTATAAGCTCTTCATATATTTTGAGCCCAATGGGCACCTCTTTTCCTTCTGCCTTGAGCTTTTCAGACCATTCATGCATCGAGGTAAGTTCCCGGTACGAGAGTGAACTCATGATCTCCTGCGACGAACTGGACACCAGTGGAGGAATCAGAATACCTGATGTGAATGGAATCGATCCACTTGCGCTGCGCATGCCCGGTCCCTTGGATGGGTCTGCCATGACCGCTGCACCGGGCTGAACAGGTATATGGGGCGCCGCTCCTGCAATGTGTTGACCTGGCATCGGGCTCTGCCCTTGTGGACGGAAATATGCCTGACGAGGATTGGCAGGGTATGCAGGGTTTCGTTGGGGGGCAAAACCATTTTGAACTATATTCATGGGTGGGGAATGTTGATTGATTGGCTGGCTCATACCTGGAGCCATTCCTTGTTGCATTGCTTGATTCATTACGGGCTGCATCGGCGCTTGTTGTGCCATTGGCTGTGCCCTCATTGCTGCTTGCTGGTGCTGCTGGTGCTGCTGTTGCTGTTGGAGAGCTTGTTGCTTCTGAAGATAATTTCTCATCATGGTCTGAAACTGAGGCTGGTTTTTTAATTGTTGTAGTTGTTGAGGTGACATATTAGCTAGTTGTGGTGGTAGCATGGGAAAGTTAGGCTGCTGACCTTGAGGATTGAAAGGGCGCCCATTATTACCTCCTGGTTGGTTGTTGAAATTCATGAATAAGGAGTCAGTTGTTTATGATATTTCGTCGAGTAAAAACCCGTACCCCTTATTTTTGATGCGAACCCTACCGTTTCTGTGAACGGTACTGGCGCGTGGCTATTCAGTTAATGTACTATTACTATTAATCGATAAATATTACTTAGAGGCCATGAACTCGAAAATGGACCCCATATCGACATATCTTCTTCCGCAGTCATCCAAGTATTTCTGAATCACATCCTGACAGCTTTGGAAAAGTTCTCGGTTTTGTTCAGCCAATGCCTCTACTTGGCCTGATGCAAGCTTGCTTGGTTGGTTTTTATCGAAGTCGTAGATCGGCTTCAATTGTCCTTTCTTAGCCTTGTCAACATCAAAGATGGCGTTAAAGTAAAGTAATTGATTGTACAATGCTTTATCGGAATATTTGTATCTCATGATCCCTTTGCACCCATGAGCTGTTCCAGACGCTCCAATACACCGTTTACCATAAACAGAAATTTGACGGGTAGTTATTCCGCATGCATTGTCATCACATGTGAGCCAGCCACTGTAGTAAGTGGCCAAGTGCCTGCGAATCGAATGCTCAAGCTGGGCACTAAGACGGAGCACGGGGAAAGTATAGTCACATTTGCAACAACTGACTCCATTGAAGGTGACTTTATAGTCGAACGATGCAAGGATACCTCCAAATCGGAACTTAGATCCACACTTGCAGTGAAGGGTGAGATAGCTGGCTTGTCTGAAACGGTCAACGTCACTGATGCTGGACTCAAGAGGAGTAATTTCTCCAGTGACCTCACTATTCTTGACCCGAAGAATATACTTTTTGGTATTTATTCCCAAACACTTGGCAACTCTCACCATGTCAATACCTTCAATTCGTTCTAACAAACGCTCAATGGGGCCAAAGATTTGCTTTTCGAGGTAAAAATCGGCATCTGGCTTGAATCCCGAATCCTTACCAAGAACTTCCTGAATGGCTCTAGCTCTTTCTGCTGGGTTCGAAGACTCTTCACCTTCTTTGGCTTGGGTGATGACGAATGTAATCACGGATCCTGCCTTGACCACCTTACCTTGAGACCGTAACCGAAGTGCAACTTGAACAGGCGGCATGGTTTTCCCGTTGGGATAGTTGTTTGGGTCCTTTGACAATCGAGTGTTGATCTTGAACTTATCGATTGGAATCTCGCCATTGATGATCTTACCATTCATTTGCTCAAGGTATTCATAAATGTCACCAAGGGCCTGTTCTGGATCAACATCCGACAAGATCTTCTCCAACACAAACGTCGACATTTCCTTGGACAATTGACAGTACTCACGACGACGCATATCAAGACCCTTGACTTCAAGGGAGGTTATTTCGTCTCCAGTCTTCTTGTCAATAGTGGCATTCATTGCAGCATACTTCTTCTTAGCATGAAGAAGCAACCGCTTGAACACATTATCAGTATCAATTTCCAATAATTTGTAACGCTCATTGACTTGAACCTTGAACTCGTCACCAATCTTAAGAGCTTCCCTGAGATTGTCAGCACCAGTGTCAATCATAACGGAATCAGTATCACCGTAAACCACTCTCAACCCAATGGATTCGGCTAATTGTCGAGTGTCCATCAAGATTTCTCTACCCTTGTTGGTGACCAACATGGCCAAGGGCTTTGCGTAGAAACGAGAATTGACATAACCCAAACAACCATACATGGAGTTGGCAGTCAACTTCAATGCTTGTTGCTTGATATCGAACTGGGCCCTCTCAGCGGGAGAAATGGATGAATCCTTCAACAACTTCTTGACCTCTCTACGGCGACTCACCAAGGTGTTCAAAAGCTTAGGGAGGACACCGGGGTGTGAGTCCCTTTCTGGAAGAACAGGTAAATCCTTCTCTTCATCATGTGAAACATTAAAATCATCACGCTTAACCGTGGTGAAACAAATATTATATTCCTGGATGATACTGGGATACAACGAGTTAAAATCCATCACCAAGATGTAGTTTTTGTGCAATCCCTTTTCTGGTTCAAAAACCAACCCACCCTGGAACTTGGGTTTCTTGTTGGAGGAAACAGTGGTGTTCTCATCATCTTCACTAATCTTAGTGGTGTTCTTGTGGAATCGGTCCTCCTTATCAGGAACAATAAAATTGCCTCTCTTGAATTCATGAAGAAGAATATATTCATTTCTTCCAGCACGAGTACCACTGAGGGTATGCGACCATGCATTACCGGCCAAATTCGTCAATTGCTTGGACAATGAGAGAATCTGTACGCTGAAGGCAATTTCGGCCGTGATCTGAGAATTGGATGCATTATCCTTCAATGCCATCAACAACATGGAGGCGTCATCAGCGTACATGGGGTTTTGGTAGTTGACTTCCAAGCCACTATGCTTCTTATGGCACACGATGTCGTACATTTCTGGAAGGTCCCAAGATTGACATTTAGAGGTAAGCGACTGGCCCATTTCGTTGGCAATGTCACAGAGCAATCTACCTTGAAAGATTTCTCTGATTTGCAAACTATTATTAAAGCCATTGGCCCTGCCGAACTTGTCGGGCCACACTTTTCTGTGCCGGCGTCCCAAAGTGGACCATGTAGGAACCTTCAAGTCGTACATCCGGTGCACCAAGACATCAAGGGAAATGTTTTCAAGACGGTGACCAATGAACACATCAGGATCAGCGTTTTTGATCAAGGCGGTCACGCAACTAAGAAGAGACTTTTCGTTGGGCATGGTCCGCAAACTAAAGTTTTGCTTTTGGGACATTTGTTGGAGGCCCGGAGGTAACGACACAGAGCCGATAGGACGCACCAATGTGACCATTTCGTGTGGCTTCATGGAGGTGTCAATGGGTGAATCTTGTGGTACTCCTCTAAAAGTAGCAAGAGATACCGATGCCACCTCCTGTTTGTTGTTTTTGGGGTCCAACACTGTTTGAACGGAGAGAGATGTGACTGTGAGACTAGGTGATGGAACTGACATCTTTTGAATAGGATTTACGAGATTGGGACTCTTTATAGAAACTTCCACCTGACAGTGTGTGGCATTTCTAAAACTATTGAAGTCGGCATTCTTGATGTCAAGCCAGCACGGACCCATGATGTTTCGCTGAAGCACAAATGACTCAAATATGTTAGAATTGGTTCCGAAAACATGCGTGAATGTCTCGCCTTCTAATTCCGCAGGAAGCGTCAAGTTGGAGCTCTTGGTAGTATTATAAGGTAGAAGTACCTTGAGGTACTCGGCTTCCTTGGGGATTCCAGGAAGCTCAAACGCGTACTTCATTTTCTCAGGCTTGGCCTTAAGGCTATCCAAGCCAAACTTGTCCAAAAGAAGGGGAGCAAGCTCTTCGTGTACGTCCATTGGGCCAACCGGGTTTTCAGTGTCTTCCATACCGTCAACCATTCTGTACTTCCGGGGGAGGATGTACAATTCACGATACAATCCCGTCACCTGAACTACTCCTGACACAAACTTTCCCTCGCGCGTCAACACCTTACCAAAGAGAAGTAAGGTGTTATTGACCTCACAATAGTCAAGCCAGAACATCTTTAGAGAATCATCATTTTCAACGCCGAGAATCTTGGATTCGTCTAGTTTTTCAATATAGTTGTCAGAGTTTAGTTGTTTCACAGGAGATGATGATACAGGGCGCGCTTTGACAGCCTCGATGGTGGCGGCTTTGCGGGTAGTTGCAGCTGCACGGGAGCGTCTCATGACAATCTCGTCATCAGAGTCATCAGACACGTCGTCCTCCTGTGGAGATGGAGAAGATTTGATCGCAGGAAATATATTTTCCTTGTTATCATCTATGCTCATGGCCTGCACGTCATTTTCCTCCTCCAACGTCGAGTCTCCCTCCACTTTGACAGTTTTGATGGGTGACGAGGGCGTGAGTTCTATCTTTCTTTGTTTGGTAGATGTGGAGAAGTTAAATGCAGACACGCTTTTCTTCTTGGTGGTTTTTCTTACTGTTGAGAATGCACTGGTAGCCACCTTCGGCTTCTTGACAGGATGAGCTTCTTCATAGTCATCAAAGATATCATCAACATTAGCCTCCGTTTTCTTCAAGACAGGAGCCACAGTCTTGGTTACCAGGGGGAAGAAATTGCCAATCTGGGCGGTCTTCTTGATGGGCTTTTTTTCCTTCTTACGTTTTCGACGGCCAGGATCCGCTTCATCACCACCGTCATCTGAGTAGTAATTGGGACGTAAACTGTCATCCCATTCATCCACGCCATTATCCACGTATCCTTCTCCGTCGTCGTCGACAATGAAGTCGTCGTTCATCAATTGTTTGCGTTTATGCTCACGGAACTCGTTCTCATCAACTTCATCATAGATTTCATGACTGTCATCGTCGGAAAAGTTAAGCAAGCTGGTACCAGCCTTCCGGGCTTCGCGAAGTTGACGTAACTTCTCTCTTCTAGAGCTCAGCATGAGGACGGAGCGAGTTCAGAATAAGAGTGAGTGGGAAGAAGGTTTTTTTTTTCTTTTTAATGGGTATACCAGAAGCGCGTCCCTCGTGTAATAATAACGCGTATACCGTGTCTGTGCCTTCTCGTTCCCATCACCACAAAACGCGACATCCCTCCTCCTCCACCACGACATTATGTCTGAAAGACGGGTTGAGTTTGAGCGACATTGCCCGGCAGCTGCTGCGAGGAGCCCGACAGATGGGAGCGTAATGCAAAAGACTATGATTCTGTATTGTTGGGACACAATGGAGTGTAGATGTTCCTTTGGCAAGGCTGGAACGAACATGCCTGTGATAATGGTGCGGATGGGGTACCTGGGCCCAGCACCCTGCCAGCCTGGGCCAGGAGGCGCTCGAGGGCCGCGACCAGCTGACGATGAGCCAGCCATCGTCTCCATCTAATCTTATCATGAGGCGCATGACGATATTTGTGTGCAGGAGGGCAATTGAGAAAACATTATGTCGTTTGCCAACTTCGACCTAGAGGCCCAGAGGCCGTTGAAAACAAATGGAAGTCTGACAGAGGCCGAAAATGAGTTGGACAGTATCATCGAGAAGACCTCTCGTCAGTTACAGTCGTTTGGAGGTATGATTTCGCAATTTGACTCGCAAAGGAAACTTGTTGGGTCCAAGCGGGATACCCCGAAGGTCAGAGATGACCTAGATGAATTGGTCCATCGCATAAGCGATATGGGCGGAGCGATCCAAAAGCTCATCCACAACCTATCGTCATTCATTGGAAGCCAGAAACCCACCAACAAACAGAATGTTATCAAAGAACGATTGGTAGTTGAATTCAATGACCTCTACCATCGATACCAAATAGCTACTCGGCAATACACCGAGAGAAAGTCATCCACGCCCATCAGGTTAACTGAAACAACGCCTCTCCTCCCGGATGACTCCAAGGATTATCAATCTGAGCTGCAATCACAGCGACAGGAACAAGTGCAACAGGACCAAATCAACGAGACCGAGCTCCAGTACCATCTCATGCTTACGGAAGAGAGAAACCGTGAGATTGAACAAGTCACCGAGGGAATCGTGGAGGTAAATGCTATTTTCAAGGATCTCGGAGAGTTGGTTCATCAGCAGGGTGAACAGCTTGACACGATCGAGGACAATATCTTCCAGCTTGCTAATAATACTCAACTGGCAAGCAAAGAGCTACGGAAAGCTGATAAATATCAAAGAGCAAAGGGGAAGTGGAGCTGTATCATTCTCGTTGCGTTGTGCATGTTTGTGCTTGTTATAGTGTTGGCGGTGATCAGTTAATGAATAATGACCTAAACTAATCGCAAATTTCAACGTAAACTATGCAAATGTGAATGATTTTTCAAGAATGTGAACTTAGGTGTACACTGCATAACACTAAGTAAAGAGCTTGCTGTACGCCAAGGGGCACACATCTTTCAGTAGCGTGGTGTCCCCTTGCACTTTTGACGATGGGGTGCATTTGTGTTCCATGAACTCTGGTATATATTCAATAGTCTACTTTGAATCTAGCTTTCATTCGTTCAAATTCGTGTTTCGTGAATATGGTCTCCGCCAGAGCCGGCCCTGTCAACAGCTTAGTCCAAACTGGCAGTGTCAATAGCATCTTCGTCAATGGTCTCTCCATCAAAGTCAGTTTCGTACTCTGTGGCATCAGGGGTAGTCCCCTCGTCAGAGCCACTGCTAAATGAGTAGACGCTTTCTTCGTCATATGCCTGGAAGCCTTCGTTCTGGATTGGCTGTGACTTCTCTCGACAGAAGTCAGCACCCTTTTGAAGGAGATCAGCAGCAACATCTAACAACTTTTCCCTGTTGTTAATGAAAGCAACAGTGCCACCTAAAACGGCTCCGGCGGTTATAGCTGCCTTTACAGAAAGGGGAACTGTGGTTGGTATTGTGACTTTTGGTAGCTTGTGGTGTACGTACTGAAAAAAGGCATGATTTATGGGGTTGATTTGCCTCTCTTTTATCGCAGGGAGCGAAAATGATAATGAAACTAGTATCCTGCCTATGTGTGCAACCACATTTTTGGCGAAGTTTTTTCCAAGATGCTTTACCCACACGTCAGTGACCACCTGTGCTGTGGATTCTACCTATGTAGATTGAGCTCCGGCTTTGTTTCAAGTTTCGTCCTTTCACGCTTTCAAGGTTTGCCATGCCTTAATCTGTCACGTTTGCTTAACTCAAACACCTAAGATGTCAGCTCGCCGCGACAAGGCGCTGTGGCTGTTAGTTTGTGATCTGTACCTGAAAAGCTCTGTTTGACTTGCCTGGTATTGTAGAGCTCTTGTAGTGAGTGATCCATGAGCCCCCACAACTCCACATAATTCCCATGACTCATATCCTTGAACACCCGCTTTTGTCCACCAGCAAAAGTAGATGACGCATCCGTATTATGCCCTAGCCGTAACTGTCTGCGTCTTGTCCAACTCTTCTGGTAAACCTACAACTGAATTGTCCTATCAACTAACGAGTACATAGGACCCTCGGTCGCATCTTTTTTGAACCCCGAATCACAAACCTATGCCAGTGCTCTCTAGGCCCTTGGGACCCACGGTTGAGACATCGTGTCGAAGCCGAACCCATGCCGGCTACTTTAATAACTTTCAGGTCACGGCCACCTACTCATTTCCATTGACCAATTTGACGTTGTTATTTGGTGCACTCAAGAAGACGTTCATTGATAACCATATCTTGGTGTGCAACGTATTCTTGAAACAGAACCAATACCACTACGTCCCTTTGGATCGTTTATTGTTGGCAGATGTCCTCGAGTTTCAAGATGTCCATTTCCTCGACGGCGGCGTCATAACTGAAGAATACATGAAGTACGTGAATACTATAACCTTCGAGGCGAACACCCAGAGGCCTTTGCTTCGGTTGATTTTAGTGGGGGAGCACGACTTGACGGCGGTGTTTGACCATTCCACTGCTGATGGAATGTCAGCCGCCTACTTCCACGAGGAACTAGTCAAGAACCTTGCGTATGTTTCCCAGGCTCCTGCGGACGTACTCGCACTGACCTACGGGATGACCAACCAGCAAGTGGATCTCCAGTCGGTGGTATTTGGAACTGACGACATCAAATATATCACTAACTCCCTCCCACCCCCCGTGGACGCGTTTCTCGGCCATCTTGAGGATTACGCGGACGGGCTGGATTACTTCAACCATCGCATGCCGCATTCCCATTCCCAGTGGCCAGGACGCTTTGCCAATGAACACGGTTCGCTCGCTTTCAAACACTTCCATCTCACTGTTGAACAAGTAGCTGATATCCTCAAGGCGTGCCGTATGCACACGGTGACGCTTACTCCGTACCTTGCGGTGGTGTTGGTGCTTACTTTGCAGCCGATTTTCAACAACCAATATCCCGTCATCAAGTTCGCCATGTCACTTCGCCGCCACCTCTCGGCATCCAAAGCCCCCGAGGAGTATCAAGAGTCCATGAATCATCCCGGTTACCGCCTTTTTGGAACCCATGTCCACACAGGGCTCCCCCAGCCGGTGGCGCCCTTCGACAAATTTACCTGGGAAAACACTAAAACAATTAGCGATAATTTAGCCAAGGCTAGTAGTGATCACCGCGTCTTGTACAGCGAGCGAGGTTTCTACAATGACTGCGACGTCTCCACAAATAATGAGGGCAAGTTCTCGTCCAAGATGGGTGGGGAAAAAGTCGATGCGTTGAAAACCTCTAATCTCGGATTGTTCAAGTGCCTTTCCCACAATGGCTGGCAAATCCGTAACTTGATGTTCTCCCAGGACCTTGCACCCTTTGCAGCCGACTTCATGCTTAATGTTGTCAGTACTGACACTGGAGGGTTGAATATTGTGCTCAGTTACTTTGACCACCGCATGACTAACGCTGAAGAGACCTTCTTCGCTAATATTGATGCATACAAAACTAACATTCTCTCATGCTATCAAGCCTGACCTCTATAGTGATTCACGTTCTATCCCACTGATGGCGTTGATGACGTAGACATGTTGGAACATCTTCATCCGCGCGCCCTTTCTATTCCTTCACGTTGTTCAAGATCCATGAGTGAACCACTCGAAGTTCGCAATCGGACTACCGGTGAATGGCTCAATCAAGATAAAGTCCCTGCCGTGAAGCGATTCGACGACTTTACCAGTATCGACTGGGTGGACGATGAACTCATTGAGCACCGAAAGCGACTTTGGAAGAATCAGAGTGCTAAGAGCCTGGCGTCTTCGATCAAAGAGAGATTTATTTTTACCTCCCAGTCATGGTTGGTCCTCGCTGCCATGGGTGTATCAATTGGATTGATTGCTGGGTGTTTAAACATCATTACTGCTTGGTTGGCAAGCTTGCGCTTTGGATACTGTCTGAATCTCTATCTAAATGAAACATTTTGCTGCTGGGGCCAGGACCACTGCACTAACTGGAACAAGTGGTCCAACACCGAGTTTTTCAATTACATCACCTATATCTTGATATCGGTGGTGTTTGCTAGTTGCTCGGTGTTGCTTGTGCTGATTTGGTCGCCATCGGCTGCAGGTTCAGGAATATCCGAAATCAAGTGCATTGTGTCAGGGTTTGTCATGAGAGGTTTCTTGGGCTGGTGGACGCTCATCATAAAGTCCATCGGCTTGCCGCTAGCTATTTCTGCTGGTCTTAGTGTTGGAAAGGAGGGCCCCAGCGTCCATTATGCCGTGTGTGTCGGAAACTGCGTTGCAAAACTCTTTGAAACCTACCGGCGAAGTGCTCTGAAGGCCCGTGACTTCCTTACTGCCACCAGCGCGGCAGGAGTGGCGGTAGCTTTTGGATCTCCCATGGGAGGCGTGCTTTTCGCCATTGAAGAGATCTCCTCCACATTCCAGCTCTCGGTGGTCTGGAAATCGTACGTGTGTTCTTTGATTGCCGTGACTACTCTTGCTGCCATGAATCCCTTCCGCACCGGTCAATTGGTGTTGTTTGAGGTTACTTACAACACGAACTGGCATTACTTTGAGATCCCCATCTACATTATCATTGGTATCTTCGGTGGTGTGTACGGCATTGTGGTGTCTAGGCTCAACAAACGAGTGGTTTCGTTTAGAAAACGCTTTTTAGTCAATCATGCACTTCTGGAAGTATTTACTCTATCTTTGCTCACCGCCTCGATCTGTTACTTTAATGAGTACCTCAGATTGGATATGACAGAGTCCATGCAAAATCTTTTTCACGAGTGTAACGAAAACTTTGATCACGATCTATGCAACCCCGACCTGCCCAAACTACGCATTTTTATGTCCCTTATCTTCGCCACCATTGCCAGGATGGCTTTCACCATCGTCACCTATGGTTGCAAAGTTCCGGCGGGGATCTTCGTACCGTCCATGGCCGCTGGCGCCACCTTCGGCCGTGCGTTAGGAATGATGGTTGAAAAAATATATGAGGATAATTTAAACTCCAAGATTTTTGTCACTTGTCCAGCCGATAAATGTATCATCCCAGGTACATATGCTTTTCTTGGTGCTGGCGCTGCCCTCAGTGGAATCACCCACTTAACTGTCACTGTGGTAATTGTCATGTTTGAGTTGACAGGAGCCCTTCGCTATATCGTCCCCACTATGATTGTGGTGGCCGTTACCAAAGCCATTAATGACAGGTGGGGCGAGGGTGGGATCGCCGATCAAATGATCAAGTTCAACGGGCTTCCATTAATTGACGCCAAAGAAGAATTTAACTTCAACACTACCGTCGAAAGCGCTATGTCCCACTGCACAGTTGCGTTCCCTGCCGATGACAGCTCACTCTTCACCTTAGACAAGATCAAGAAAGTCCTCTCAAAGACCCAGTATCGCGGATTCCCCGTCATCTCGTCATTTTCGCAGCCAAGGATTATCGGGTATGTTCTTCGCTCAGATCTTGAGTTTGCCGTTGCAAAGTATCACTCTGCTAGCCCTGAATCTCTCTGTTTTTTCAATCATCTGGTGCGAGAAACCTCCGACGTTGATTTCACCTCAATTGTCAACCGGTCACCCGTCATCATCAATGTTAATGCTAAGCTTGAATATGTCCTTGATGTGTTTGTTAAGCTTGGTCCTCGTCATATCCTTGTTGAAGAAAACGGTCTTTTGGTTGGTACTATCACCCGAAAAGATGTTCTTCGTTATGAACACACCATCCATGCTCTTCATCAGCTGCCTTCGTCACGCGCAGAACAGGAGCTTCAAGTCTGGAACGTTATGATCTCCATATCTACCTTTCTCAAGCAGCAAGTGGGCCGCCTCCTCTTTCATGACGAGTATCGATTCTTACTGCAATAAAACTTTATAACATATGCATGAACTCTTTGACTAAAATATCTCTAACTGTCTCCCCACTTTCCGTGGTCCTTATAATTTGTGTAAAGAGACTTGTAGTAAGTCTTTCCTGATGAATCAAGCGACACACTCACCAACTCAAGCTCCTTTTGCGAAAGCACATTGAACATGCCAAAGATTCCCATCAAGAGCTCGGTATTCACCTTGCTGTCAAAGTTGAACTGTAGCTGCAAAAAGATGTAGTTTATGAGGAGAATGTGAAGATGTTGTCTCAAAGACTTTTTTGTGATGGCCGATGAAGATGTAAGGCCGTCTGAAATCTCTTTGTTGAATGATGGTTCACACAAGTTACCGAGTACACGAGCGTATGCACTTGCTGCGGCAACTGAAGTACAAATGTTTGCCTTGTCTGTGGGTTTGTAGCTCTTCATTGACAATTTCTCTAGCATCGACAGAAATACCCGAATCACGATGTGGTGTCTTGCCGATAACCTAAACCGGTGGAAGAGAAGAACGTGAGCCACAACCTGGGTGAGTAAAATGAATGCACCAATATTGTTGGGTTCCAATTCGGACGTTGACTTGTGCACAAGCGTCAAAAGTAACTCCATGGAATACTGAGTGAACACCCAGATCATATCGCTCAAGCACAACTTGAGAGTGATGAACACTGAGCATAAGGTCTCTTCATCCATCATGGCACTGTTACCAGCAATCCGACCAAGTGATTCCACAAAGAGAGCAATATGGGTCTCGTGATGCTTTTTACGGAGATTCCGAATGAATACCGTGGTCATATCGGTGAGCACCTTTACGTTCTCGACACTCACATCGTCCCAGGAGCCGAGGAGTACCCAGAAAGCATGCTCGAAGTCATCATTTAGAAGCCGACCAATGTATGTCGTTAATGAGTCTTGCAATGACGGGTCAGCAAGAGCAATGTAGAGTGTACAGACGTACAATGTAGTTGAGACAGATGGGGTGGCTGTTGCCACGAGAAGACGGAATAGAGCAGCTTTCACCTTCTGAGAGTCGTAAGTAGCGCCAAGTTGCCTGATTACAGGACGAAGCGTGGCTGAGACCTTGTCCGTTGACTGTACCAACTGGGCGAGAGAGTTGATCGCCCATTCCACAAATGCCAGGTCCGATGACTTGGTAACGCGTTTGATAATTTTGTCCACGAATTTGTTGAAGAATTCCCTTCTTTTGACATTGTACTCTTCCTGAGAAACTTTTTCACTTACAGACAACACCGCAAACTGGGTCTCGAGACTGCACTTGTCCAATTTTGCAAGCGCCGTGTCGATGTATTGCTTATGCTCAGCAGAGTTCATTTGTTGAATGTGGGACTTCCAAATAACAACCACCACTTGGCAAGCAATGCTGCGGGATTCCACTGTGGACGCTTGCACCATGACATCAAGCTTTTCAAAGGGGATTTCCAACAACGAAGTACCACCGGAGATGGTGAGATGCAAAAGGCACTTTCTAGTCAAAATGTTGGTTTCGGCATCGGACGAAGCCGAGTACTTCAAAATGGCATCAATGTACGCCTTCTTGTGCTGTCTGTCAAGGGTAACAATGGGAACCTCTTTTAAAAGGCGAAGATAGTTGATGACACCCTTGGGGCCCTTAAGTTTCTTCACGAGATACGAGTTCACAGACGATGTAAAATTTTTGTGTTCGTACCAATCTCCCACGCTCTCAAAGTAGGGTAAGAGGTCGGCGGGATCAATTTTATCGAGGGTAGTATGGACAATCAGATCCACGTTGTCGCCGAAAAACGCATCAAGCACCACGAACCACCTCTTAAGAACTGTTGTAAGCACATCAGCATCGGCTTGTTTTAAAAACTTGATGAACCGCTTCTTGTAAGAGACTTGAAGGTCATCACCTGTCACCTCTAAAACTCGGAACACAGTGTAAAAATAAAACTTTGAAGAGGATTTCGAAGTAAAGTCAAAGCTATCTTTAAGTTTGGAGTAGGCCTCCTCTCCGTAGCCACTGAGAAGTAAGAAGCGAAGCTGCCAAAATGAGTGCTCGAATAACGCTTCGACCAACACCACAGACTTGAGGGCCTCTATCTTTTGGGGGCTGGCCGAGTTTAGTCCCTCCACGACAGCTGTCACCAAAGGAAGATTGGCGGCAACGTTGGTGGTTAGCGTGGCCATGAGGGCTTTGATTTGGTTCGAGGAGAGTGTATTTACCTGGGGGGATACCAGATGGATGAATTGCTCCGAAGACCAAAACTGGTGGTCTTCTATGGCCCTGGGCCATACTTTGCTGAAGAAAAAAGGAAAATCACGGATCTTCACGAATGCTTGCGCCAATTGGGACCCTACTGCCGTCTTGGCAGAGTCATCAGCGCCAGATAGAAGCGATATGATGTCCTCGTAATGGCTCAACGCGAGCTCAGGATCGAGCTCAAGAGCATATGAGATTAAGTTCCAGTTGACATCGGCTTGAGAGATTTGGGTGGTATATATGTTCTCAAAGAAGTCGTGGGAAAGTGCCCGGTTCACCTTGGCAAGAATGGACAATAGGTTTTCCGACATGTGGTTGAACTGAGAGGACTTGATGATGGTGATGAACACATCCTCGCAAGTTTTGATCTCTTTGCTGGATAGCTCCTGTATGAACAACGAAAACAACTTCTCCACTGTAACTTCCGTGAGCTGCGAATCTTCTTTAAAGAGTAGCGTGATGTTCTGGAGCAATATGTTACGATACTCCTCGTCAAACATAATGTCGGTGACTAGACTCTCCACCGTCTCGGAGATGGGACTGTCCACCGATAACGATAATGCAGTTGGTAAGCACTCGGTGACGAACCGAGTGAGCTGTTTTTTGTTTGGCTTGAACGTAACTTGCAACCGAGGGCTCTTAAAAATCATCACAATCAAAGATGTCCATTTCAAGAGAAACTCTCCGTTCTTCTGTCTGAGCAATTTCTCGGCACATTTCAAATAGGCTGCCAACACGCTAATGGACTGAGCGTCATCCACTTCGACGTAGGTTTCGCTGAGAAATGACTCCATCACCTTGAAGGTAGAGCGAAGGAGTTGTTCGTTTGGCCTTCCAAGCACAAGGGTTACGGCATCCACAATGCGTAGCTTCCGAGCCACCTTGTTTTTATCGTTGTTAGTCTTCAAGTCTTGCCACACGTCATAGAGAAGATCCCACACCCGGGCATTGAACTTCCACTCTTGAAACTGCTTGGAGTTGTTGTCGTTAATTCGATCACATAATAAATCAAATAGAAACGTTTTTTTGTTGGGAAGGTAAGTGGATAGCTTTCCGTGGTATAGCTTGGTTGCGGTATCAACGATGTCGTCCAATGATTCCTTCGATCTAAGGAACCGGGTCACCCCGCCTGCTGTATCCAACGAACTCATGGGCAGCTAGAACCTATGGTGTTTTTATTGAGAGTGGTGCTCATCGCGAAAACCCAGATGAAGGCCCCATCGGCCTGCCACCTACCCCCAGCAATACTGCCATGTAGAAGACGCAGCAGTTTCCAATAGTCCTGCTCTCTCATGCTGATATGGTTTGCTGGTCTTCACCAAGTGACTAGCTGGTGGGTCTACAATGTTTGTTGCAGCAAGTTTATGGGCTACAAGCGGAACGAAGGTAGTTCGTCACTAGTATATTAAGTTATATGCTTAGATCAACAAGGTTTCAATCTTGTCCTTGATACCGTAGATTTGGTTCTTGATGGAAGAGGCATCGTTGGTGGTAACAGAAGCAGCGATAACTGGTCTAGAAACACCACAGGCTCTACCTAAAGCGGTCTTGGAAGGAACAAAAACATAAGGAACGTTCTTATCTTCACACAACAATGGCAAGTGCAACAAGATTTCAATAGGTTCAGCGTCGGCAGCCATGATAATGAACTCGGAAATACCTCTGTTCAAAGTCTTGGTGGCTTCGTTAGCACCCTTTTTCAATTGTCTAAGGTTTTGGGCTTGTTGAACAACGTCCAAGATTTGTTGACTGAGGTTGCTGTCGGCCAATGGAAATGCTTTAGGGTTAGGGGTAGACATGATGATAAAATAATAAGGCTCCTTGCTTTAGCTCGCCAGTAGTGATGATTATTTATTCTTAAGATAGAGCGAGGGAAATTTTCATCTCATCGATGCGTGTCACGTGTTGCGGTGCCGGCACGACGATTAGATGTACCATGTATTACGCGTTTATCCATGCCTCTTCGGTATATTCCAGCATGTATGTACGCATTCGTGAACGAAAATTGAAATGATAAAAGGATACCGAGTTTATAAACCTACTCTTTTGTTCATCAAACCAAACGTCCGTCAATAATGTCTGATTTGTGGTATGTTACGTCAATCTATTTCTGATTAATTGAAATTGTTCCATGTTGTTAATTTCAATGATTGATGATGATATGGGAGGAAGGGCAGGTCCCCTATATTAACTCCCGCCCTCTCAATTCGAATAATCTCTCATATTAATGGTGCACCCATACTATTTCACTTGCCACCGTCAACTTCAATCTAGATGAATACTGATCATTGATACTAACGTTTCTAGTCCTGTCTACGCCCCATTCTTTGGTTCTATTGGTTGTGCTGCTGCCATTGTTTTCACCTGTTTCGGTGCCTCTTATGGTACTGCCAAGTCTGGTGTTGGTATTTGTGCCACCTGTGTTTTGAGACCTGACTTGTTGGTGAAGAACATTGTTCCTGTCATTATGGCCGGTATTATTGCTATTTACGGTTTGGTTGTGTCGGTGTTGGTCTCTGACTCTTTGTCCCAAAAGCAAGCTTTGTACACTGGTTTCATCCAATTGGGTGCTGGTTTGTCGGTTGGTTTGTCCGGTTTGGCTGCCGGTTTTGCCATTGGTATTGTTGGTGATGCCGGTGTTCGTGGTACTGCTCAACAACCAAGATTGTTTGTGGGTATGATTTTGATTTTGATTTTCGCTGAAGTCTTGGGTTTGTACGGTTTGATTGTTGCTTTGTTGTTGAACTCCAAGGCCAGTGACTACGTGTGCTAAGCACTGTAAGAAAATTCATTTCTTCATCTTCATTGAGCGTCATATAGAGTCTCAACCTACGTTATTTTATATAGACTCTGTCAATCTACTATAAACTTTCCCAATATGTATAACTGATTAAAAGAAAAGACAAATATTCATTATCATGTAGCCCATTATTCGATGAATACCCGGCCTATATGGGCCACGATCTCATCACGTATTGTTTTAATCAACAGGTCCACGTCGGCGGGAATCTCGTTATGTTGGCTGATAATACTTCTCCAGTCAGTGTTTGTAGGGTTTTTGATGTTTTTGATGGAATATTGGTAGAGCTCGTCGCCTTCCTTGAGGTTGCTTTCAGAGACCAGACTCAAGAAATTGTCAACAAGCTCGGTGATAATGATTAGGTCGGATAGCTGAAAATTAGCATCCTCGTTATAGAAGAACGGAAGTAATTGTGCTAGTAAAAGTGGAGTGAATTTTTGAGGAAGATGATTGAATCTGATCAAATGAATTAGCTTGGAGGTCAACTTGATTCGGGTCTCACCTTGTTGTAAAGAACGGAAGTACTCTGCAAGAACCGCATATGGAGAGATACACTGGCGAATGACAGGGTGCACCTCAAATTCTTCATCCACCTCCTTGAACACAATGTTGTTTATGAGATCGTCCTCTACAGGACGGTTGTTAATAATGCTATCCTGGAAAATGGTGTTCCAAACGATGTCATGAACCATTTTCATGGCTTCGTTCGACTCTTCGCTGGCCACATCTGGATCATAACAATTAACAAACATGTTTAGTGCTTCGTAAAGGTATCCGTCTTTTAACGACTTGCGTCCGTACTTCAAGTAAAGTTTCTTGGCTGTCTGGACAAGATGGAGCTTAGCACAAATGGTGAGCGCCCATTCTAGATCATCATTAGTGAGACACTCGAAATTGGGGAGAAATTCTTCAATCACCTTTGTGCGATGCACAATAGCATCGTATGACGAGGATATGTCAGAGTTCATCAAGATACCGATTCCCACAGGAACCGACGAGTGGTGGTTTAAACACTCGTATGCGTGCTTAGTCAAAAGGTACTCTGATACCGTTTTACCGTAGACACTCTCACTGAGATGAGCCTTGAACAAGCTAACATAGTAAGTTGAAAATAATCCCTTAAGCTCAAAGAGCTTGGATACGAAAGCAGCTGTAGTCTCATCAAATAAACTGATAGTCTCGAGAACCTTCAAGTGGTTCAGCTGTAATACGTTGACAAACGCTCCTTCGACGTACACATATACGTCATCGCCGGTATACACCGGTGGAGGAACCTCCGTGATAGCCAATTGTAAATAGTCTTTGAAAACCTTCTCTTCGTCACGGATGTGGTATAATGATAATGCAACAAAGACCTCATACCAAGAGGTGGAGAATCTAGCAATGGACTTGGACATTCCACTCAACACACACGTGAGGTCATATATCTGCGATGCTATGTGCTTATGGGAATCATTGGAAATGGTGGCCTTCAATGCAGAGAAGGAATCCCGAAATTCACATGCAGAGAGTTTCCATTCGCCAAATTGGCCCTTTAGTGACAATGGCTTATAACTCGACAACAACACTGTGAAGTCTTGTATAAGTGATGTCAATGGGTCATCTTCCGGAAGCTCGTTGTAGCGGGAGTTTTCAAGCGCCTCCACGGCTTCTGACACAAGTCCCCGCATAATCAACTGAGCCAAGTATGTGCTCCAGAATAGAGGATGAAGGTACGGGGTGGGATTCTCGGTCATGATCTCAAGCACGAGTTCGTTTTCTGGCTTATGGTCATAGCGGTTGATCCACCGGGAAAGAAGCTCGGGTTTACTGGTGACGTTAGGATAAAAATGATTGGCATAAATACAATCAAGAATGCTCAACAATCCAATGAACTGCTCCTTCTTGTCGTCATCTATACTGCCGCCAATCTGCTGGTAGTATTCGGTGAAAGTCTCAATGATGCTGAGAAACGAGTCGCTGAGTTTGGCTCGCTTATATTCTCTGGTGGCATCTCCTCCGATGTCTGGGGCATCAGTCACTAGACCCATAACTTCTTCATCTTCCGTATCGTCAATTTGGGTAATTTTCTCGTCACTCAAGCTTTCAAGAATCTTATATAGCTTTTTGTTGTACTCGTTTTTACAATTGGAGATGTCATCGACGTCCAAGCTTCTTTGATATTCGTTTTTGTCGAATTGAAACTCAATGCTGTCGTCGGATTGGATCCAATCCTTAAGATCAATGTAAGTTCGAGGCAGTGATTCCACATATTGCTCTTCGACCGAAGATTCCGAAATGGATTCAGTCTCTGAGTCGTCGGGGATCTCGAGCATCTCGATGTCGTCGAACTTTGACTCCATTATAGCTTGTGCACGTAGGTAAGATGGTGTTTATTATTTTTCGTTGATGTGTGCGAACCAGAGGTCGCAACCCATTTATATATGATTGGGGTCGTTGGCAGTTGTAAAAACAGCCTCGGCGAGCTTTGCCTGTAGTTTGGGAAGTTTTGCAAGAAAGGGTGTGAATACGATGGGTTTGTACTCTAGTTCAACTCTGAAGTCGTTCTTCCGGACCATGGAGGATGTTCGTCCTATTTGAGTGGATCCTTGCGGCGGCTGGCCCACAAAATTCTCGTATACATGCAAGAGGTCTAAGTTGAAGTCATCTCGCCAGTGAAGGACATAAATGCCGCCAGTACTAGTGGCAATCACCGACAGATTAGGCTGCTGATAGCCCGTGTAATGATCTTGAGCCAGAAGCTTATGACGACGGGCTTTTATGAGGTTGATCTGCCCTCCAACATTGATGCAAAAAACATCTGCGAGGTCCTTTCGATTGTATATGGTAAGATTGCCAAGGGCATCTCCAAGAAGAAGATAGTCATCGAAAGTATCAAATGCAGTCATAAACGCCAGGCCTCCAACCACACGCTCGAGGTTTCCCTCCTTAACAGCATATACACCTTTGGTGACGTCGCAAATGAGAAGCTCGGATTCTGTCTTTATTGCTTTAAGGGTGAATGTGGGCGACTGGCTGGCAAAAAGGGGTGTGCTTTTCCAAAATAATTTTCCGTCAGTCTCCTCTACTTCAATGGTGAAATTCGTGTTCCCGGTGACGTAAAATAGCAAATTGTCTCTGCTAAGGTGAGTGATGTTGTACACGTCAAAGCTCGATGGAAGCGCATCTCCCGATATCTTCAACGGCTTGAGCTTGCTCTTCTTGACACTGTACATGAGTAGCGGGTCACCTTTGTTGTTGAGCACGCTGAAGGAATGGGGTGGAAACTCAACTTTCCGGTTGTCTGGCATCTCAATCAAGTCAACCGGCTCTGCACCTTCAAGACTGATGTCATCGACGATACGCATGGACTCGACTTCCACTAGCCGTAAGCTCCACCTCTTTTCAAGCTCGTAGGTAAGAGAGCCAATGATGTTCTCGTAGCAGAGAAGTACCGCGTATTCGGACTGAGGCAACCGAAGACACTTAAAGTTGAGGAGATTGGAAAAGATGGATTCGCCGCTGTTGTCATCGTGTAGTTGGCATATCCGCAAATCATCAGCGAGAACAGCGTACCGAAATCCAGTATATCTAATATCCTTGATATCTGTGTCCCAAATTGCCACCGGAGCAATCGCGTATCCAGCCTTTTTCACCACGGTGACAATTTTGCGTCCGCAAAAGAGGAGCATGTTGGGACCCCGGCAGATACGGAATGGAAGAATGCCTACCCTAAGCTCCTCAAGGTGATTCGTGGCGAGCTCGTGAATCACCAAGCTTCCGTCAGTGGTTCCGATGTACACGGTGTTGTCGTTGATGTCGGCATCGACAATACCAAGAGAACCCTCGAGCTTGTGCGAGCCAGTGTACTCTCCGTACACTCTATAATCACCATTCCAGTACGCCACAAGAATAATCCCGTTCACCTTGAGAGCGACAACATCTTCTATGCGGTCGACTCGAGCCACGAATTTGTTGTTGGAGTACAAGTCTCCGTCGGTGGTCAAATACACCGCACGTCCCTGTTCATCGATAGCACCATGCTTGATATCAGCAATCTGGACCTTGGAACCACTTGATACACCACTAGCAGTGATTGCGAATCGCCGATCCTGTACCACTCGCTCATCTAGGACAGTTTCTCGTGGTATGCCCTTGCTTAGAGGGTCAATTGTGTACTCCATGGCTAGATTGTCGCCCACGGCAAGAACAGACTTCTCTGAAAGGCACACTAGCCGATTGACGTCTATGTCAACCAGTCCCAATGCATCAGGGTTGAATTGGAAACAAGCCTCGGTATATTTAATAAACTCGCCGCTGGTGTAGCCGCCTTGGCACACAAGTAGACTCGAGTTATAGAACTCGACGTCAAGAATGGGCGGCGATGATGACATGTACTCCAGAACTGTTATGTGAGGAGCCTTTTTGTTGATCTCGAGCACCACCGAACGACTTAACTTGGACCCCACGAAAAACTTGTTTTCGTATATCCGGCACACACATGTGGGAACAGTAGACATGCCGAGATCAACCATTGTGAAAGCATTTAAGGTGATTGTTTGATGATTTTTGGATGCTACGAAGTACCCGAGGTAACTAGCACCATTGTCGGTGATAAGTAGACTCCGGGTTTCGTCGATAGTGGTGCAAGCTTTGAAAGAAGTGGCAGTATCGATGAGAAACTCAAACTGTTTGGTGGCAAACGCTCCGTTGGTGCTGAGTGTTTCGTCCTTGTTCAGCTCATCAATAGAGACCTGGTGGTCCACAGGCGGAAAATAGAATACGTTTACATCACTGGTTACTAGCACTCCACCCACCAGGGTTGCAATGAGGCATGTGGGGACCTCTTTAAATGGATAAAATTGCTTGATGCACACAAAACTCATGGCTTCGTCAACCTTGTAGTACCGAAGAGAAAACTCTAGGTTAAAGTCACGATACAAAACGGCAAAGGTGCCATCTTCGAGCCGCTTTACATCTTGGATGGTGATGTTGCCGAGTGAAAACCGCCGGATGGTATATGACAGGGACTTTTGGACCCTTATCTTCTTCCTTTTCTTCTCATTGGCACCTTTTAACAGCACCACGTGAATCGTTCCAGCGCAGACATAGCAAATTATGTATTTCATCTCTGGGTCCGCGATCACCACCATTGAACTGTCAAGAACAACGTCCTCCGATATGGTAAAGGTGGCATCCACGTTGATCTCAGTACTGGTGATATTGCCGAACACATTCACTTCAAGTGTCGACGAAAGGGTAACCAACCCTTCGTACCCTGACTCATGCTGATATTTTGCAAGCTTGACTATGGGTACCTCCACCGGAAAGGTCTTTTGCAAGTCCAACCCGGGAATCGGCAGGTAGAAGTCAAGAGACTTTTGCCTTGCCACCACCAAGAGGACCCCGGCCTCTGTTCTCAAGCACGTGGCATCGTTAATGCTAGTGGGCTCTCGTACTTCCGTTAACGTGAACATAGTGCGCAGATGATAACTTGATGTCGCAAATTTAAGGTCAACTTCCTCAAAACCTTCATCTTTTCCTCCACACTCAAGCTAGTCCCCCTCTACATCTGGTCAGGGTTTCCATATCTGTAGCTTGCATTTAATTAGGTCGATTGCCCTACTGGCTGCCAATTAACCTCTTTTATATTTGGTGTCTACCTGACGACGGCAAAAGATAGATCCGCAGCCCCTGACTAAATAGTACAGCCTGTATCTTGATTTCGGATCAATAAAAGCATTGACGAGGTTCCTCCATCACATCTTACTTCTGATTGGAGACAATCTCGCTGGGCTTTTGATTACCGTTGCCGCGCCTCTATTTTCGTTTGTGGCTAAAGCTGTTTATGGGATTCGACTACTTGTTATCTTAGCATGATCCGTCAAAACAATTCGTTTCCGCCGCTGGTTGCATCTCCGGCATCCTCTCCACGAATTGGCGACAACATACATGCTCAAATTCCAAAGAGTTCTTCCAATTGGAGAGTATTCGATCTTCTCAAGATGCAAAAACGGAAACCTCCAGACAGAACCAGCACAACCAAGAACGATGTGTGTGTGATGAAGTGTATGTGCTGTGGGACCACGGTGACCTTCCCGTCCGACACTGCTAAGTTTCTGTGTTCTGTTTGCTTCACCACCAACGAGTTGGGGCACGTGTCACTGTTGACAGACGGTCAGATCCACCCCATATCGTATAAGCATTTGCGTGAGATCGTCGATCAGTGTGTTCATGATCCAAGTCATAACTCTCAGAGATCTACTCATGAAATTTTTGAGCCGCTTTCCTCATATCTCAAGCTAGCATTCAACTCACCCGCTTGTATCAACTCATCATTTAAGCTCAGAGGGAACAGTAAGCGGGCCCACTATTCCACTTCTAATCTCGACTCACACGATGTCAAGCACGCTTTCCATCTATTGACCAAGCTCCCTACAAAACGACCTCTCTATGTTGCTCTTCAGGGGGCCTGCGAAAGCTTAAAGCGTCTTAATCCTACCATGGTAAATGACGCTTTAAATCTTCATTGGATACTCGTGCTCCTTGATATACCCTTTTTATCTCGAGCCTTGACCTATTCGAACAAATCTTCCATTCAGTCGATGGTTGATGTGCCTGAAATTAGAGCTCTCTGTTATGAAATTGTCAAGAGGACTTTGGGGCTCCTCTCTCAGACAGACGGTATGTCTGCCAACAACTACATTGCCAGTTGGTTCAGCAAATTGTGCAAAGAGGACTTTGAAGCGAAAGTAGACCTCATCAATCTTTACATCACTTTTCAACTCAAGAAGTACTATCATGTTACCAACAATTCTCATCTTATGAGAAGATCTTCGCAGCCAGTGGACTCTCGACCACACCGCAGTGAGTACTTTGACTGTCTTAAAGAAGATGAGGTCAACTCGGTGTCATCTCCAGCACTTTTAAGCATGCCGCTCCCACTGCCATCGAGAGCCAAGGAACTCTCCACCAAAATCAAGATTCATCTTTATGGTGACGACTGGCATCTCCAAACCGCGTGCAAAGTTCTTCTCACGCTTGTTAAAGCTAATTCTATCAGACCATACCGACTTCCTATTAGCATATTCTATAACAGCTTGGTGGATTTCGTCAACATCAAACTTGACTTCGATTCCTGGCAGACAAACAAGAACTTCAACTCCAGCCGCAATTTCAGTCAGCCTGAGATTCGAACCGTCATTGACTACATTCATGGTAAGCAAAACACCTTCAACAAAGAAGCGTCATTCTTCTTTTGTCAATATCCATTCTTGATTTCCCTCGGAGCCAAGATCTCCATTCTTGAGTATGAGGCTAGACGGCAGATGGAACGCAAGGCAGAGGAAGCATTCATCAACGCCCTCGATAAGAGGATTGCACTTGATGTATACTTTAAGGTTCGCGTGCGTCGTGATCATCTCATCCATGACTCTCTCCGGTCTATCCAGACCAACGAAGCTCATCTTCAGAAAAGCTTGAGGGTTCAATTTGTAAATGAGCCGGGGGTTGACGCAGGTGGTCTCAAAAAAGAATGGTTTCTTCTTCTAACCAGGTCCTTCTTCAACCCTCAATCAGGAATGTTGCATAACATCGAGGACTCGAACTTTCTCTGGTTTAGTCTTTCCACTGTTGATAACAGCGAGATGTGTTATTTATTTGGGGCAGTTCTTGGGCTTGCCATCTACAATTCCACAATTCTCGATCTCCAGTTTCCCATGGCATTGTACAAGATACTTCTCGGAATTCCCATTGGTCTCGGCGACTATGAAGAGCTCTTTCCCAATGCCAAATCCCTATTCAAACTTCGTGAGTATGATGACGAACAGCTCGATGCTCTTGAACTCTACTTTGATGTTCTGTTCAAGGACTCGGTTACCGAAAAAATCCACCACCGGGAACTCATAGTGGGAGGAAGTAGGATCAAGGTGACGGAAGATAATCGTGAACACTACATTGACAAGTATTCGCAATTCTTTATGGTGGATGGTATCAAATCTTCCATCGATCTGTTTGTCAAAGGGTTTTCCGGAGTTATTGGTGGGAACGCATTTTCACTCTTTCTGCCACAAGAGATCCAGCTCTTGCTCTGTGGTAGTAACGAAACCAAGCTCGATATTGATGTGCTAAAGTCTGTTACCAAGTACCGAGGATGGTCGCAAAAAGAAGATGCTATGAATTGTAAGATTGTACAATGGTTCTGGGAATACTTTAGGTTACTCTCATTTGCACAACAAAAGAAACTTCTCTCGTTCATTACTGGCTCTGATAGAGTACCAGCAACTGGCATTCAAAATATGCATTTTAAAATCACCCGGTTATCCAAGAGTGATTCCAACCATCTTCCCATTGCCCATACATGCTTTAATGAAATTGTCCTTCATAATTACTCTTCGAAGGAAAAACTATTCCAAAAGCTAACTACAGCGGTCAATGAAAGTGCTGGATTTGGAATTAAATAATGCCTTCTATTGAATATAGCTCATATGCCTACTAACGTAAAGTTGCGACAAGCGTGATTGGCTTTCGGGTCACGTGTCAGCGGCCAACTAAACAACCAATTAGCGTGGCGCAAATTTTCATTAGTGGTGTGCTAGAAAGAAAAAAATCAAAGTCTCAAAAACATTTCTTAAACTTTCATCTATCATCACAATGTCTCTCGCCTTCAGATCTTTGAGAAATGGTTTGGCTTTAAAGAGTATGTTGACAAAACGAAGTTTCAAAGTGTTCATTACTAACCCAATAGACTCTGTCAGAGCTCTTTCCAGCACTTCCACCTCACTCTCCAACTATCAACATCCAGACTTTTCAAGTTACTTGAACAACAAACCGGAAGACAAAAGTAGAAACTTCACTTACTTCATGGTTGGATCCATGGGATTGTTGTCTGCTGCCGGTGCCAAGAGTACTGTTGAATCCTTCCTTTCTTCCATGTCCGCCTCTGCTGATGTGTTGGCTATGGCTAAGGTTGAAGTTAAGTTGGGTGCCATTCCAGAGGGAAAGAACGTTATCGTTAAGTGGCAAGGTAAGCCTGTGTTTATCAGACACAGAACTCAAGAAGAAATCGATGAAGCAAACGCTGTTGATATTTCCAGTTTGAGAGATCCTCAAAACGATGATGACCGTGTCAAGAAGCCAGAATGGTTGATTATGTTGGGTATCTGTACCCACTTGGGTTGTGTCCCAATTGGTGAAGCTGGTGATTTTGGTGGTTGGTTCTGTCCATGTCACGGTTCCCATTACGATATCTCTGGTAGAATCAGAAGAGGTCCTGCTCCATTGAACTTGGAAATTCCCTCTTACTACTTCTCTGATGATGAGACTCTTATGGTTGGTTAATCATGGTAAAATCGACCAAGACTTCAACGAACCCGTCTTTATTTTATTTCCCCCCGTCCATAAGTCACCATCATCTGACCAATTCCCCTTTTTCCCTCAACACAAAATCTCCCTCCAGGAACGATATTTATTACTCACCAAGCTCAAAGCTATAGAATAAAAAAGCTAAGTTATTCCTTCGTGCATTATAGTTAGTACATGAAAATGTATATGTTTGACATTATCTTTGTAAAAAATGCCTATTTCACCGTTATGCTGAAAAATTGCACAATGAGGAAAAATCAACAAAAATAACGGCTTCTAATTTTGTCTCTCTTGTAGTTACTTCTCTCTCATAAAAAAACTTCTACCGTTAAAGAACTTCTGATATTGAAAAACTTTTAAGGTCAGGTAATTACAAATTCATGTTTTATTCATCCTTATATAATATCATCACACATAATTCTCATCAAAATTGATAACCTCTATATTCATTTTTTCTTTCATTGAAAGGATCACGATGATCTGTGGAAATTGGTTGATATGCCGGTTGAGGATGAGTGGTGAAATGTTGTTGTGGAGGAGGGGCGTACATATGAGGGTTATCATAGGCTTGGTTGTGCATCTCTTTTTCTCTGTATCTTTGAGAGTTGGCAGCACGGCAACAACAACAGCATAAAGCTTCCAAGCAGGATACCCCCATACAACAACATCTGACAAGGGTTTGAATAATCCAGAAACAGAAGAGAACAGCCAACACTATTCCAATAATGGCAACAATCTTACATGCGGTATTATCCATACATGTATCCCAACTCTTAAATGAATCAGCAGTGGAAGTAACACTCAGAGTGATGTCTCTCTTAAATACATTGACTGCTTTGTTAGCAATGTTAGTTGGACAAATGTACATGGTATCAAAGTGTATGAAGATGTGGAGAAAGCTTATGAAAATTGACTGGAATTGTCGTAAGTGAAGGGCCAAAAAATTATGCTGGTGTGGGGCTCTCTTTATACTTATTGTAACATTGATCGTTCAAACATGGCCAGTGCTTCTACGCCAGCCAAGAGGCTGAAGCGCGTATCAAAAATAATAAAAAGGATGACTTTGGCTGTGCGGACCACAATAAATGAGCGTGGATCATGATATGCAGGAGAAGAGGTACCAGGAAGCTATTAAACAAGGCGCTGTATCAGTAGATGACCTTAAGGCACCGGAATTAGGGTTAGCCAGCAGAATCATACAGAATTACGAGCGGAGATGTTCGAACCTTGAAAATCGGTGCTAATTTTAGGATGGGGCCAATTCTTGTAATGTAGAAACCAACGACCAGTACGGCCGCAAAAAATTACCAGCGAGGCGAAGTGACTTTCTAGTTACCTTGAATTTTTGAGACAGTGAGTGACTCTGGAGCCCGTTTAATTTGATGCGGATGTCTGATAGCTGATCGTAGAGTTCCTCCACTTCTTCGACTCCGAAGAATTGGAGAATTTCCTCTTCACTATTCATCTCCACCACAAGAGTCTCTTGCAGATCATCCCCAAGAATCATTTTAAAGTTGGTGACTTTTATGGTACGCTTGAAAGGCTTCACAATAATCCTTTCCAAGGGATAAATGCCGTGAAGGTATGCCATAGCCTCGTAAATCTTGCCGCTGTTGATGCTCTGTTTAGTAGCAGGTAAATCTTTGAGAACACTAATGGTGGATGGCTGGAGCCGTAGTTGCGGTGACACGCTGACCGACACCTGAGTTAACAATGACCGCTGAGTGTCAAAGCCAATACTGTCTCCCTGTTCTTTGTCTTGTGTTTCGTCGCCTTGACGGGCCTCCTCACTTGTTTCTAGTGGCTGTGAAGACAGGTATACCTCTAGTGGACGCTGGGTGTCATCGACACCAGTTTGTTGCTGAAACACAAAGAGCCCGGGATTAGGCTTTTGTCGCTTCACCCGCGTCAAGACGTGATTTTCTTGAATGGGGGAACGGGACACTGGCTCAGAAAGTTGAGATGCATCCACCGCTTGCGAAAACTTGTGGAGGTACTCTTGAAGCGGGAAGTAACCTTCCAGAAGTCGCTGATTAAGCATTTCGTATGAGTAACCCTTGAAACGGCCAACTAGCTGGGTGATAACGTCGTCATCTAGATACCCTCTTCGAATGGTGTCGCGATCAAGGAACTCGTGATGGAGATAGGTCCCTTCAATGGCGTTATTGTACTCTTTTACAAGAAACAGGACTTTCACAAATAGCCCTTCTTGTTCCAACAGACACTTCTCAGGATCGAATAAGTCGTATTTGTCCCTTCGTGTGGTATGGATATGGCGTCGAAGACTGTTTTGAAACTCATTGTATTTATTGTGAGCCACACTGATGGAAAACAACTGGTTCGGATGAATTGTTCGATACCCATCAATAGAGTACTGAAAGGGTAGTGCCCGATTGGCGATCTCCTTTGCCACAGTAGTGTGGGTGTTGGTGGTAAAGTCAGTCACAAACAAAATGCCATAACCAGTGGATCTCCATGTTGGTCTCCGCAATGACGCCACAATGTACACCGGCACCGATATCCGGAACTTGCCTCGTGTGCTAGCCAACTCTCTGACCTCCTGAGGCGTGGGTAGCTGGCTGAGGGATTCGATTTCAATGGGCTTGAAAATATCACACGGTTGCATAAGGTCATTTAGAGACGCGCAAGATTCTCACCACCATGAAACGTACGTTTAGATCTACCATGTTAAGATCTCTACTAACGCAGAACCGGGAAAGAATGTTAAGTTAAGCAAGAGAGCCCAAATCGAAAAGACTACAGTGGGTACCGCAACCACGGCCGAGGATTGGGTGGAGGAAGGTGCAGTGGAGGAAGAGTCTGGAGATAGATGGCTAGGGTCCGATATCGCTAAGGCTCTCAGATTCTACCAGCGAGCATTCTCCAAATACCTTGAGGCTATAAATCTTGATGCATTGTACTTTGATGCTTACTACAATGCCAGCAGGTTGCTTTTTGATGTATACATCCAGTATTTCAAGGTGGATGGTGTCAATGTATATTCTCTCAAAAATGTGGAAGAGGTGCTCACGGGCGACAGCAACTCGGTAGTCCAGCCACTTTCGGACATCTTGAGGGCTCACGACACAGCATACGCGGTAGCAGCAAGCCAAGCTCACCGTATTTCATACGATCTTCTATATAACATGGTCCTCGTCTATACTGAGGTGGTGGAAGATGCAGATGATCTCCAAGAGATATTGGAATTATCCAGAAAGACACAGGACTTGTTCAAAGTACTTTTGGATGGACAACTTGAGGAATGTCTACAGCTTGCCCGGGATTTGACACTAGCAGATGACGTTTCGGATGTGGACTCAATGCTGGCCCTGGCCCCAAGCTCATCGGACCCACGAAGTGAGGTATTTACCAGCATCAGTGTGGTGCAACCTACAGACGTATTTGACACCTTGCTAAATGGGCTTAAATTCATCCAGGCGGTTCTCGAAAATGCATCCAATGCTCACGAGATGCTGCTCGCCGTCCAGGAGGTGCAGCGGTTTACTGACTACCTTGGAGCAATCGAATCGGCGCTTCTGGACCAGACGTTTGACAACGCAATGTTGAAGGGGGTCTCTTCAGATCAGCTCGAAGAGCACGCCATATTGAAACACTCGCTTCAAGGACTCGGCGGAGACTCGCTCGAAACGGTCGATGCCGCCTGGACCGACCCGTCACTTCCTGAAACCCCCGAGCGGTATATGGCTGCTGCGGACAATATCCAGACATACTTGGACCGCAACGACGACATTCCAATCGATGTACGATGGTCATGCTTTGGAACGCTTGACAGCCAGCTCAAGAAAGCACAGGAACTAGTCCAGGCAAGGTACAACGCTGTCAAAGGAACACTGTCCGATAAACTCAGTAATCTAATCAACCAGCTCAGCAGCGTCCTGATTGCCAGGTCCGATGTCTACGTTCAAAAGGCTCAGTTAGATTATGCGGTGGCACTCAAGAGCAGGGAGATTCTCATCAAAAATGCCAAAATCCTCCTCAAGAATGCCATGAATTTTGCCAATATTCCCGGTGGACTTCGAGAACGAAATGCCGAAAAGCTTTCTAGAGAATACAGAAAGACGCAGGCGGTCTTCCGGATGTGCCTACTTGACCAGAAGACCTCAATTGACGAGCTAGATACCATTCTCGGACGTGAAAGATGGACACAAGAACTCCAGGCTCTCGAAGCATACCCATTCTACGCGCCACACGCTTCACAAATTGTGTCTATTGAATAGCTATATATTGTCATACATGCATCCTGTGCATTAATTTAGTCATATTGGAATGTCAGTCACGTTCATCGTGAATATAGTGTCAGCATAGTCCGGCTCTTCTGTGCAGGTGGTGGAGGCGTATAGTGAGCTGTCAAGGTGACCCCACGATGATGTACCCTGACAGTTGTTCACAACGACCGTGAATGCATTCATCTTTAAGGTGTACAACACCAACAGTATTAGCTTCATACGATGAGGAGGCAAATCAATAAAAGGTGCGATTTTAAGCATGTGACGAGCGCGTCACGTGATCTATATACAAGTCTACTTAAGCATTTTGTCAAAGGCGGGGATCAACGACTGGGCCAACGCAAACGAGAAAACCAACTTGGGACCAGTGGTCAACAACTTAGGAGTCAATCCCTTAAAGAAAGCAGAGAGACCTTCGTTCTTAGCCATATTCTTCAAAATGGTGAAACCACCTTCGGGGTTGTCAAAGTTTTTGTTTTGAATTCTAGTCTTGATGACATCTAAAGGAGCAGACACAATTAAGGAGGCGGATGCACCAAAGATAGAGGTGATAAAGTTCTGCGACCACGTGGCGGAGGAGTAGTCTTTCAATCCAAAAATATACTCCTTGGCAAAGGAGTTTCCACCAAAGAGAGCGAATGAACCTGGAGCATTTCTAGCACAAGTCCAGCCCCAACCACGGTATAGGCCAAAACCTTCATCGGCCAAAATCTTGATGAAACCTCTTCCTCGGAAAGATTCAGGGTTAGTTTGACGCTTGATTTTCAACACATCGAGAGGCAAAAGAACCACTTCACCGATTCCAATCAACGATCCAGCACTGGCTGAAAGTAAAGCCTTACCAGTCTTGGGACCGAACCACGACTCGTAAGAGTCCTTGAAATTCTTGGTCAAGAATTCATTGGCAAATGGCTGTCCACCATACTTATAAACTCTTTGTAAAATTTTGTAGCAAGCAGCATAACCTAACCCAGGGAATAAGGTGAAAATTCTAGAGGAGAAAGCTTTAGCAGCATGTTCTCTGAAAATCACGGAGTTCAATTGAGATGCCGAGGTGATCTTTCCTTGATTGGACATCAAACGCTTAGAGATTGTGTCAACGGGATGGAAGACAGCAATCTCGAGAATACCAGCAGAAGCTGACCCAAGAACACGGGCTGTTCCGGACTGTTTCTTATCAGTGGGGGCAGGAGACATGTAGATGATAAAATGATGTGAAAAATGAGGATATGAGGGAACCGCGCTTAATGAAAAATTTTCGAGCCACGTGATTTATGACCCTTGACAAGTTGAGACGCCCTCGCCTTTTTTCTTATTCGGAATAGATAACTATGTCGGTGGTGGAAGATTATGCTGCCAACATCCAGGAACTTACATTTAACTCCCGTCCCATCATTGACAACCTAACCACAATCGCCAGAGAAAATACCGAAGTGGCTGATGAAATATTGAACGTGATAACCAATCGAATTTACAAATGCATTCCCGAACAGAAGCTCTTTAGTCTTTACTTGCTAGACTCAATTTGCAAAACCGTGGGCAATCCATATAACATCCTTGTTGGCGATGACATGTTTAAATTATTCTCGCATGTGTACCTTTTGGTGACTGATGAAGTAAGAGATAAAATGTTTAACTTGTTTCAAACCTGGAAGACCACCAAGGCAAAGGGTACCATGCTCCCACTATTCCCCAAAGAACAACTCGATAAAATCGAAGGATTCCTCACAAAAGCTGGGTACAAGAAAACGCCCAATTTGACTAATGGTTCGTTGATTAGTGATATAGATACTCTTATTCCGATATTCGAAAACAAATTGGGTACTAAAAACGACCCAAAGTTAGCGGATCGGCTCAATGCATTAAGGCAATTAAGAGGCATACTTGTTAGCCAGCAGATGAAACCAAATGAACTACAAGCAGTGCAAGCACAGTTAACTAGCATTAAACAGCAAGAATTGACTCCGCAGAAGGAGTCGGTTCCTCCGTCTGACACCAGCAGCACTACCCCTACTCAAGAGAATTCTTACCAAGGCAATAAGGCAGAAGAGTTATTCAACTTTCTAATCATGTCTGGATTGGTAAATATCGAGCAGGATCTTAAACCTGGGTCCAAGCCCAAGTATGATTTGATCCTCCCCAAGGTCAAGTTCAACCCCAACAAGAACAATAACTCTGAACCCATGACTGAGGAGGAGGCTCTTTTAATGAGCGGTAACGACCTCACGGAATACGACAAAATAAAGACCACAGAACTTGTACAAATTTCCAAGAAGATGACGAATCTTCAAACGTTCATCAATTACAACAAGGCAGATCTGCTGTTGCAATTACTCTATGACATCAAACCTAGTAAGTGTGGCAGCTGTGGCAAAAGATTCTCCACCGATATGTTTGGAGCCAACAAGAAACGGCTTCACCTTGACTGGCATTTTAGAATCAATAAGAAACTTGGTACCAAGTCAAGCGTCCATTCGAGGAACTGGTACCTTGATGATATTGACTGGGTGAGATTCCGTGATGATGATCTCTTGGAATATGCCACGGCTGTTAAAGATGATGGGCATGCGGGAGACGTCACTGTTGAACAAGCGGATACTTTCATTGTGATTCCATCGACAGAAAAGAATATGAACAATAAGTGTGTCATTTGCCGGGAAACCATTAAAGCCACCTACAATGATGATTTGGGAGAGTGGTGTTGGTACAACTGTGTCAAGGTGCCAGGAGATAAAAGCAATAGGAAGATCATGCACCGCAGTTGTTATAATGAGGCCAATCGCAAGCGGATGCCTGAAGATGAACTTACAGGAACCCTCAAGAGAGAGAGGGTTTAGGTTTAGGAGAATACATGTATTTACACAGGACTCAACAATTAAATGTAGGTCGAGAAGAGTTAAGCTGAAAACCTTACTTCTGTCCCAAACACTTCAAGATGTCATCCCACACCTTGGTTGGCTTTTGAGATGCATCAACACCAGACCAGATGCCAGTCTTTCTGTAGTAGTCAACAATTGGCTCGGTTTGCTTGTGGTAAGTTACCAATCTCTTCTTCAAGGCATCTTCGTTATCATCGGATCTCTGAACCAATGGCTCTCCGGTGATGTCGTCAATCATCTCCTTCTTTGGAGGGTTGAAGAGCTTGTGGTAAGATCTACCAGAAGCTGGGTGTACCAATCTGCCGGTGATTCTGGCAACTAACAATTCGTCGTCAATCTTCAATTCGACGGCATTTTGCAAAGGAGTCTTTCTTTCGGTTAACATGGAGTCCAATTTTTCGGCTTGGGGAATTGTTCTTGGGAAACCATCCAAAATGAAACCGTTGGAACATTCCTTGTTGTTCTCCAATTCGGACTTGATCATGTTGACCATGATCTCGTCGGACACCAATCCACCTTGATCCATGATTTTCTTAGCTTCAACTCCCAATTCGGTTTTGGCAGTAACCTGAGCTCTCAACATGTCACCAGTAGCCAAGTGACAAGCACAGAATTTCTCCTTCAAGTTTGGCGCTTGAGTTCCCTTACCGGCACCTGGTGGTCCGATCAACACCATTCTGATGGACTTGGGAACGTTGGGCACAATCCCAGCCTTGCTTTCAAGAGCTTGGATTCTGTCTTGCAACTTAGCAACAGTGTTTTTAAGGTCTTCAACGGACATTGTAGGAAGTGCTGGGGAAATATATTTCCAAGTGCGCTTCTCGACCAATGAATGTTGAAAAATTGATTTGGTGCGGGCACACCAGCTTCGGCTCTTTGGTGTCCCCCCCCCCCCAGAACCCGACCTGGGGTCTTGTGATAAGAACGCCAATCTTTTCCAACTTAGGCAGCCTCGCCTCGAAGCTCGAGCGAATCTTGTTTCACGCTTAATGTTCTTAGCAATGTTCTGTGCTTGGGCCCCCCTCCTCTACCATTTTCATGTGACGGCATGTGAAATGGCTGCGATTGTGGGGTATAAAGCTGTCAATTCCCACAACTTCAAATACGCCTGCAAATGATACCAGTTATCCGATTTTTACTACTACCATGGGCACTCTTGCTTGTGGTGATCAAGTACTACACCACCGGAAATGTAGGGTTTAGGAGATACGAAAAGGTGAGTTTGGTCGCATGTCTTCGGTTGACGCTATGCCGTACTGCCGTCAGTTTGGGGCCTCGCTACTCCAAGCTCATCTACCTCTACTCCAACCACTTTCTCGTGAATCGGATATTAAAGTGGACTCACACTCTCCCTGCAAGAGAACCCGAGTTTGGCCAGCAATTTGATGCCAATTCCATCTGGTTGGCCAGAAAGCCAGGGAAACGCGTCATCGTGTACATTCACGGCGGAGGTTTCTTCCTCCAGACCCAGCCTGAGCAATTGGAGGCAGTGTTCGGCATCTACTATCTCTTGGATCCTAAGCTTCGGGATTCCACTTCGTTGTTGTTGTTAGACTACAAGCTCGTGTGCCACGGTCACACTTTTCCCACGCAGATAAACCAATTGGACGAAACCTACCACCATTTGTTGAAGGAAGGCCTAGATGATATCACATTAATGGGCGACTCCGCGGGAGGTAATCTTTGTATTGGATACACTCAGCTACTCAGAAAGTACAACGAGAAGCACTATCCCCGCAACTTGATTTTGATTTCTCCCTGGGTGGACTTGCTTCCCGAAGTGCACACTGTTGTTGAAGGAACGTCCATGTTCGACAATTGTACGCATGATATGATCCAGGCTACAGCATTCTCACATCCTGACATTACCAAATACGTTTTGGGAAACGAGGAGTTGAACGCGCTCCATGTATCACCGGGTGGCTATAGTCCACAATCACCCAAAGACTGGTTGGTGATCCCGACTTATGGCGATCCGAATTACTCGGTGCTCGTGACCACGGGTGAAGATGAAAGTTTCCGAGACGACATTTTGTTGTGGGCCAAGTATGCATTGGGAGTACCATTCTCTACTTACAAGTACGGCAACTCTCATCTTTCTTACAGCAAAAAACAATATGAATACGAACGAGATGACGGCAAAACTGCCGCAGTCCGCGTATATGTTGAACCCCATGGGATCCACGATGCCCCCCTTTTCTTTGAGAACCACGTTTTGAGGAAGATCGAAAAGCAGGGGACCACGATTGACGATCTTGATGCCAAGGAGTTTTACGGAGTCTTGAAGATTGCTGAATTCTTGAACGAGAAATTATAGTTTTTTTATTCCTCGCCATAAAATGGTTGCAAATTTTATGTCTCCATACATGCTTCACGTTTCATTAGTCTATAAAATGCTTAGTACTGGAAAGTGTGGATTTCTGGGACATGTTCCACCTTAACCAATGGTCTGTAGATGGGTCTCCACATTTGTGATTGAACCCACTTCAAACATTCATTGAATTCCCGTGGGACTTGCACAAAACCACCATTTGGTCTTTCTTCTTCTTCAACTCTGGCGTTTCCTTCCTTCAATGATTGCAAAATGACAGCAGTAGCAACATGAGCACTGACCTCGTCAATCTCTTCCAATCTTGGAAGTAATCCATTTTTAGGGTCGTCCATCTTGGGACTCATACTAGCCAATTGATCGACGGCTGCACTAACCATGGTATCAGAGATAGTGGTACATCTAGATAACACAGCACCTAAACCAATACCTGGGAAAGTGAAACAGTTGTTGTTTTCAGAAATGTAGTATCCATCCACGGGTGGGAAAGGAGATCCGGTGGCGATCAATGCATTATTATCAGTCCACTTCATGATGTCAACAGGGAAAGCTTCGTGCAATCTGGTAGGGTTGGACAATGGGAAAATAAGGGGTTGCTTGTTGTGTTTGTACATGGTCTTAACCACATCTTCGGTAAAAGCTCCAGCTTGAGTAGAGCATCCCACCAAGACAGTGGGATTGACTTGCTCAATGACATCCACCAAGTTGGTGGTATCAACTCCTTGCCAGTTGGCATCAGGGTCAGCATATTTGAGTTGACCTTCGGAAGAGTTGGTGTATGACTGTAAGACAACTCCTCTACGGTCCATAATGACAATCTTGGCATAAGCCTCTTCCTTGGTGGCACCGTGACTTACCATGTGGTTGGTAATTTGATCAGCAATTCCCAATCCAGCAGAACCAGCGCCGTAGATCAAAATACGGGAATCGAGTAAATTACGGTTGGAATATTGCAAACCAGCAGTGATAGAAGCCATCACAACAGCACCAGTACCCTGAATATCGTCATTGAAGGAAGGAAGAAATTCGCGGTACTTGTGAAGCATAGTTCTACCGGTGGTAACTCCGAAATCTTCGTAGTGCAAAACCGAACTGGGGAATCTATTCTTAATGGCCTTGATAACCTTGTCAATAAAGTCCCAGTAACGGTCGCCACGAACACGGGGCATCTTGTTACCAATGTATAAATCATCTCCCATCAACTTTTCGTTGTTAGTACCCACATCAAGGGAGATGGGTAATACTCTACCGGGGTGAATTCCACCACACAAAGTCATCAATCCCAACTTGGCGATGGCGATTCTAACACCTCCAACACCCTGATCTCCAATACCGAGGATACCTTCACCATCAGACATGACAATATAGTCGATATCCTTGTCTTCACCATAAATGGCAAGGCGCTCATCGATGGAATCAGGATCATTGATGTCAAGAAAACATCCTTCAGGCTTTCTGAATCTATGAGAGTAGTTGGCAATGGCGTCACCTTCGGTTGGAGTATAAATAATAGGCAACATCTCTCTAATATGGCGTCTGACCAATTCATAGTACAACACCTTGTTCTGAATTCTCATAGAGGTACAGAAATCATTCTTGGCGAGAGGCGTCTTGAGGTACTTGAACTGACTGTAAGCACGATCAACCTGTTCGTCCAATGTGTTAACTTGGGCTGGGAGCAATCCCGTCAAGCCAAAAGCTTTACGCTCTTCGTAGGTAAACGCGGATCCCTTGTTGAAGATAGGAGAATTCAAAAGTTGGAATCCATGCAAATCACACTCGATAGGTCCTTCAATGGACAATCTAGTAGTTTTTGGTTTCAAAGAAGCAAGTGCAGCTTTTATACCAACGGGAGTTTTGATAGTATGGGTATGAATAGATTTGGGTTCCTTCTCAGCTAATAAAGCAGATGAGGCTGAGAGGTGACGGATGGCCCGACAATTCTGGGCAATTGATATCACCCTGGATCTATTTATAATCGCAGACATGAAAGATAAAAATGACAAGCTGAATTAGATCAAAAAAAATTGAAAGTAATCTATTCCGGAAGGATTATCAAGGGTATTTAAAGAGTTGCCCTAATAGTGAATTACAATAAAAAAAATTTAAAAAAGCAGCATCTGATTTCCGGTCGCGGCTGCAATCAGAACGCACAGTAAAATAGGAAATTTCCGGTTGCGCTTAGAACGGGGAAGCGGCTACACCCGGAATTTCCCATGGTGCTGTGCAGGACATGTCACACGGACAAGCGGGAACAGTGGCCGATAAAAACTGATGTTGAACATTCGTACTCCCCATTGGCGGTAGTACGGAGGCATGGGTCGATCAACACTGTTGATCAGACAGCCGGCAAAAAAGTTGGTGGTGTGATGTTACTCGCGGTTAAACCGGGCCTCGAAGAAAGTAGACATTAACCCCTCATGGCCTCAAAATATACTAGGTTACAATGGCCCAAAATCCGCAATCTGAGTTTCGCTAACACTACCTGATCCTGGCTCTATAAAGAGAACCCCACCTGTTGGTACATTAGAATGAAATGCCTCTCAATGGGTTGGGACTATCCCCTCATCTGTTACCCCTCCCTGCGCAGAATGATTTGATCAGAAACAGGCGATGTGATCACGTGCTCTGCCCTCGGAAGTTGCGCGTGCTCCGAGTTTTCCCTAGATCCAAAACGAGATCCAACTCTCGACTAACGTAGAAGCTATCAATGAAAAAATCTTACGAGACTGAAGCGTCCTGTGAAGCAAGATCACGCTAAATTCCTGTAGTAATCGCTGATGATCAGTACCACATAACTATTTCTAGTTGCTGGTGATTTAAGTTTTTTATTAGTTCAGCTAAGTTGATGCTTCACCTGTTGTATAGTTCAAACACCGCCTCTTGGCTGCTAACGGGAGATGTCGGGATTATGTTGCTGTTTCCCCTCTTGCAGGCTGTTGTGGCTCTGTTTACCAAAATAAGCACGAACTCTCACCGTCGTTTTTCCGATGGCCGGCACCGGAAAAAATCGTTTAGCCCTTCCGCCTTCGCGTGTCTCGGCGATGATATTGGCTGCTGCAAATTGCAACCAATCACCAACATGACCGGATGTGTCTCGTTTGATGCATCGGAAAACATTTCTCCAGATGATGGTGGCATTATTGTAGTTTGCGTCTTTTTGCCAGTTTGAGAGGTTTCTGAATTTGGGGAACGAAACAGCTGGTTCTTCCTCCAATGGTGACAAATTCTACCGCGTGGCCTGCTTTTGTTCTCGCCTTGGGTTGGCTTTTCCGAGCCTTCCCCCATCGATAAAGCATGAGCCAATCGTCAGGAAATTGCTCAACGTCTCCTTCCACACGCACACATTCTTCGCACACGTACTTGACAGCGTCATATAGCTTACTGATGACGTTGGAAACTTCATCGTCGTCGTAGTCCTTGAGTTTGGCCGAGATCACTTCACTGGGATGGATATGAGCATGGTACACAACCTCATCACTGACCCAGTTCCCAATGCCTGCGAAATGCTCTTGGTCTAAAAGAAGACTCTTGATGGGCTTTTTCTTACTCATGATCAATCTCTGAAACTCTTCGAGCAGAAGCCTCGGGCGCCCGTGGTGGTGCGGATCAGGATCTCCGACTTCAAAGTGTTCCTGCTTGACCGCCGTTTCCGGTTTGGAATAATCAGGCCCTAATGAGCTTAGTGGTGGTTGCTGCAACAACGCCTCATCAGTCTGAACCTGCGGACCTTCGAGAAACCGTGCCCGTCCCAATCTCCGAGGATCCAGAAACGCAAGGTCGTACGACTTGCCTTGAACGTCGATTTTTATCTCGAACTTTGTGAATCTAGGAGGCCACTCCTGGTCGTCTTTGACGGTATCATTGTCTCGTGTTGTATTTGTAGTCACCACAGTCTTCGACTTAAAAAACCGTGATTGACGCCCGGAAGTCTCTTTGATGATCTTCTCTTCTTGCTTCACTGTCCCGTTGAGGGCTTCTTCTTTGAGCTTGAATTTCTGTAGAATTTTTTTGTCGCCGCCACCCTCCATGAACGTGAAGTGCGACTCCACATGTTTCAAACGGATCATACCGGTCATCCCAAAGTGCATCAAGAGCACGCCGTCCTGACTAGACTGGTCGGTTAACCGTAGCCAGAAGTACTTGCCGTGACGACCAACCGACGATACATGGCGATTCACGAGCTTGGTTCGTAGATTCTCGAGTTCCTGCTCGGCGTTGTCGTTATTCTTCAAGAACGGCCATAAAAGTGGATCGTTAGTCAAGGCAACTTTCTTGATTGTTCCTCCAACGATGTTCCTCCGAAGTAAGGCACATACGTGCGCCACCTAGGGTTAGTCTGTGCTCGATTGCATTGGTAAAAGTCCACATACTTCCGCTACTTCAGGCATTAGTAATGGAGGCAAGAGAAAAAATGGAGTCAAAAAATATCGTGCTCCACGGCAGGTTCGAACTGTCGACCTTCAGATTACACAGAAGCCTATGAGACTGACGCTCTGCCAACTGAGCTAGTGAAGCAATATTGGGCTCGAAAAGCGACAGGGTGTTTTCCGCCGTCATACGTCTGGAGTTCCACCGTAACTGCCCGTCATGGGCGGTGCTAGTGAAGCAGGAATTGTTTGACGACTTATGTGCGGATCATTTTTGCTGCCACTTATTTCTTGTGGTTGGGGACCGAAGCAGTGTGAGCCTTCTGAGGAAGTAGCCCCCACTAGTGGCGTGCAACGGTACCACGACAATGAGAGAGCCGGAGTCTCGATCAGGCCCTAAAAAGCAGTATCATTTCGGGGCCTGGCTTCAGGTCCTGGAACAAGGGTAGGTGAGACAAGGATGACGATAATGGCTTACGTAAGCGGTGCGCCCCGGTAATACATCTACCACATGAACAGGTTCTTTGGTACCAAGAACACGGCTCCCAAGCCGTCGTTGAACGACGCAATCAACAATATCGAAGACCGAGTAGGGTCTTTGGATGTGAAGCTTCAAAAAATCAACTCTGAGTTGTCCACATATCAGCAGAAGATCTCCAAGATGAGAGATGGCCCCGGAAAGACGGCTCTAAAGCAACGAGCTTTGAAGCTCCTTAAGCAGCGGAAGCAAATCGAAGCTCAAAAGGACCAGCTAGACAGCCAATCGTGGAATATGTCGCAGGCTGCCATGACGACTGACAATCTCCAGAATACCATGATCACCGTGGATGCCATGAAGAGTGCTAATAAGCAACTAAAGAAGACGTACGGGAAGATTGACATCGATAAGATTGAAGCGCTTCAAGACGAAATGTTGGACTTGATTGATAAGTCAAATGAGCTTCAGGAATCTTTACTGACGAGCTATGATGTCCCTGATGACATCAGTGAAAGTGAGCTTGATGCCGAGTTGGATGCATTGGGAGAGGAAATGGATTTCGAGAGTGAAATGACAGAGGCCGGATTAGGCACTCCCGGCTATTTGAATGCCGAGCCTGGTGACAAGTTACCGGCATTCATTGATGAGCAAGATGAAGAGCCTACCAAAATCGCCAGTTAAGTATATTCATAAAGTTTTGGAAACCCGGTAAACGATGTATACGAGTAACACATTAGATAAAAGACATAATGCAGCCATAAAGGTATATGTACCACCGACCCCCATGGCCAGGGTCATATTTGAGAGAACGCCAACGCCAACGGCTGCCATGAGGCAACGAGAAAGGTTAACACAGCTGGCACTGATTGAACTTTTGGTGGGATATAAATCCACTAACATTGTGGTGACACAGGCCATAAATAATGACACTGAGAATGAAATGAGAGATGAGCTGATGATAATCAGACTAATATGCTGTTTGTACTCAAGACACCAGCCAAAAATTAGAAGTCCAACGAGCAGAAGCACCGCCGGAAGAATGCACATGTCCAAGCGCACTCTGTATTCATTGAACGCTGGACGATTAGATTCGGCGACGCCCTTGTACTTTTCGTCATAGGCTGAGCGACGGGATGCGTAGTACAAGTCTAGCATTTTGCCCGCAAGAAATGAGCCGACAAGACAGGCAACACCTTGGGGAAGGTAGATGTACCCGACATGCATGATGGTGTAGTGATATGACTGTTCGAGGACAGTGGAAATAGAGGTGAGGCACATAATCCATGCAGTGTACTGGAGAGCCACCGGAATAAGAGTACAGAACACTGGAAGCTTAAACATGATCCTCAAAGCCGAGGTGAAATCTAGTTTCTCGGTTGGGACAAGGGTGGTCGTATCATCAGTTAAGCGTTTTTGGAAGCGAGCAAGAAATATGAAAGGAAAAGTGCAAGGCATGTTGGGAGGACGCACTGATCCATTACCAACAAGCAGTCGGTTTGTTTCCGGGAGAAAAAGTGCAACCACAACCAAGGTAGCAGCGGCACCTATGGCAAGAAAAATAAATATGGCTCTCCAATCAAAGGCAGCGACCATAGCAGCACCCACTAATCCACCAATACTGTTACCCACCAACGTCATTCCACTAACTAGTCCCACAAACTTACCGCGCTCAGCTGGGGTGCAAACATCTCCTGATATTCCCGATCCAATCGCAATGACAGGAGCAATAGCAGCAGCCTGAACACATCGAAGTAGCACAAGAAGCCAGTACACGTTAGTCTGACTGATACCGATACATGACGCGATGAAGGACAATAAACTGATGAGGAGAACCGGTCGTTTTCCGTACCGATCGGCAAAAGTTGATGATATCATGGGGCCGAGACCTTGCAATATCAAATAGGCTACCACCGACAAGTTAATGGAGCTCTCCGATACGTGAAAATAGTGAGCAAGGTCTGGGAGAGCTGGGAAATAAATGGGTCCGGAGATAGAACTCCAACATCCGATGGGACTCAAGAGGCAAATGAGTATGTACTTCTCGCCATTCGTAAGCACGGAGTATGGGGGATCTAGCGAGATGGGCGGAGACTCTGTCACTTCACTCAGATGCTTGTGTTCTGCGTCCACAGTGCCCTGAACTTCTTGCGAGTACATGAAGTAGCAGGTTTAGCTTCTTTTTATTTTTTTGAAGCCGCGCTGACTAACGGTTTTAATGCTGCTGCCTTCCCAACACGTAATTACGTAATTCTGGGAAATTAGCAGCTGCGAAACTGCTTTCGTATCCAAGGGCCAAAAAAGTATCCATATTCAAGGGCTACACAATCGAAAATTGATTGATCTATAATTCATTGTCTATATGCCTCATGCTAGGAGAAGAAGTGAAAGGGATATATATGCTGGACCCTTGTTGAAAAAAGGTGAAGAGGAAGGGGGATGAAAAAAAAATAAAAATCGAGTAAAGAAAGTCACACACACGGAGGCCCTAATTACGATCTTTGGAAGTATTGTTGTACTTCTTTGCAGGAGGGTTCTTAGGTGTGGTAATCATGAAGTTGATATTTGAAGATTTGGAGCCCGCACCTTTGTGCTTTTTTAGAGGAGTCTCGCTGGGCTCTTCCTTGGCTTTGGCTGCGGAAGGTTGTCCCACATTCTGATAACCAGGCACAAGGACAGGTTGATGGGCCGATGTCATGAGATATCTTTGTTGAGGTTGCAGATTACCACTGTTGGGAGAAGGGATATAATACTGGATGGGTTGCTGGGGAAGGTATTGTCCCTGGGGGGTATGATAGATGATGGGTTGATACTTTTGGGAGTAAGGCGACCCAAGGGACGAGGATTGCTGCTCACCTTCGCGACTGGGAATCGATTGAGGGGGTATTGGGGTATAATAGACAGGGTATAGCTGAGAAGGTTGAACGGGAGCATTCTCAGCAAGATTGGGAGATTGGTGCAGAGCGGGGACTTGAGAAGATCTCTCACTCTGGTCGGATGGGGCCCGGCGATGACTGAATTGAGGAGACCTTTCAGGAGATCGTATTGGCGACACAGCCTTACTGCTGATGTGAGACATTCCCACATTCTCGGCAGTTTCACTAAAAGACGGTAGCTGAGACGACTCGGAAATTTTGCGTTTTTGACTCCGAGTGGGGTCATTTTTCACGAGTCTTTCAATGTCCTCGGGGTGGCGCTGGAGGTGGTCTATCCTGTGTTTCAAGTCCTCATTCGCCTTCTCGGGATCTTCTTGGGTCCCGAAGAGAAGCGGGATGATATCTCCACTCAAGTTCATTGACTTGGCAAGTAGGAGGAGTTCCACAATAGTGGCCCCAAACTCTTGCTTAACTGCCAACTGCTTTGTTTTTTCTTGTTCAATCTTGAGCTTTAAAATGTCCTGAAGAGTATCATGAGAAAAACTATTTTTGGAAAGGCCAAGAATATCGCTTAGCTTGTCTATAGGAGACACTGGCTCAGGAGAGGGCGATGATCTTTTTCTGCCGTGAATAATCTCCTCAAAAGTCTTGGAGTTGATCAGAGACTGATGGCCATAGTGATGGTAGCGGCTTTTATCAATGGTGAATCCCCGTAAGTCGGTCAATATGCTGGGATCAGTAACCTTCCGATCATAGTCTGTGGGCGATGGAGTTCGTTTTCTAGGAATAATTGCAGGAAGTGCCGCCGCCGTGGTGGGTCTTCCACCATCAGTTGGTTGTGGCGTATTCATGAGACTAACAACAGAAATCACTTTGGAGGTATTGTTATAGGTGGCAATGAATGATGGTTTTAACCTGATAGGGGGCGGGGGAAGTGGGCAGATCGTGGACTTTAACACCTCAAGTCCAACCGGTTGAGATAGAGGTATTTAAGTTAAATTGACGGATTGACAATATATATATGAGAAAAAAGCACAGGACAGTCGGCCCATCACCCCTTTGGACCTTCTAACACTTGCGACGATGCCATCAAAGGCCCAGATGGTGTCCCAGCAACACTCATTACCCAATGCGGAAAGTGCAGAAATTCCCCGATTGGGGAAACACTGCACCTAGGCCCCGTTTTTACGAGTGTCGCACAATAAACCACATCTACACTGGTAGAGTGAATTGCAGCATTACCTAAACCGGTAGCAATTAATGGTAACTTATCGTCTTGAAAATGAACGATAAAATCTGCTTTTGGTACTCTACCCACGGATGTGTTCATTCATATTGCCGGAAGATGCCACAATGGGAGTCTTCACTACTCTCTAACTTCATGAACTCTATACTTACCTGCCAACCACGTCGCTTGTAAAATTTCATTTGAGCTACTAATACTGACCTCCAGAAAACAATAGAAGGGATGTGCCTGTATTAGGAGAAAAAATAGTTCTTTTTTTCCTTGCCCTTTCTTTACTAACCACTGATCCCCTTAATTGTGTAAATCATTAACTCCTGGTACTATTTCTCTCATTTCCGGGGAACCGCCCGTCTTCTTACCCTTCCAGGCATATAGGTGGGTTTATGCGTTTTTCAGTTCACTGCTTGCCATGAAGTCGCTTTAAGCAACATCACTAAGTCCGGATCTTGCTTACACCGACTTGACCGATTCCCGCCCACGCTTGAAGTAATCAAATGGGAAGACATGCAAACTCCGTTAATCTGTTCACCTAATATGTACCCCTGCCTATGATGATGTAGTGTGCGTAGCTATGATATCGTGTTGGCTTTGATTGACATTGATGTATTAAAGGAGGTGGAGGGGGCGACTTGATCAGCGATCCATTGAATTGAGATATGTGCCTATTTTTCCCAACAATTTCTTTTTGACAGCATTGGGCGCATGGACCTTTGATGTAAAAAAAAAATAGTTTTTTGGCCATTTGCGAAGATAAAGAAAAAAATTCAGTATCCCGATAAAGCAAATCATGGAGAATACAATGGTTCTTTTAGTGGGGATAGGAGGGCCATCAAGTTCGGGGAAAACTACTGTAGCTAAAGCTCTTCACAAAATTATCGACGGCTCGATATTGGTTCATCTAGATGACTTTTATTTCCCTAATGATCTAATCCCCATTGATGCTAATACCAATGTTCAAAATTGGGATGTACCCCAGGCAATTGATTTTGAAAAATTCCAGTCCTACGTCCAAAAACTAAGACAGGGCATAATTCCCGAAATTCATTCCTTGGAGGGGGAAACTGATTTCCAGTTACTGGATGAGGAGATATATTCCATGAAACAAACGTTGGCAACTATGCATCACAACCTCACCATTGTCTTGGTGGATGGATTTATGCTTTACCATGATCCCAAAATAGCATCGTTGTTTGATGTAAGGTTATTTTACTATGCTTCATACAATGTGCTAAAGCAAAGGCGACAGGCTCGTCAAGGCTATAACACGTTGGGCGGGTTTTGGGTAGACCCTCCTGGTTATTTTAATGATATTGTTTGGCCTGCCTATGAAACAAATCATAAATACTTATTTGAACAGGAGGATGTTAATGGTGACTTGAATTCAAATGCCAAGAATGTCTTGAAGTTGATAGGTTTACCCAATGAAGATGGTTCCTCACTAAAGGAGCTTATATCATCTTCCCTCTCGCATATAGTTACTGCAATTAACTCTACATAAATTTAGATCTAACTATTGCCATTTGGGTAAATGATTTTAGAAAGCGGAGAATTTTGTTGATGTCTCCCAACACATTCTCTCCACCTATTTACTTTTTGGATTTTTTGGGTTTCTTGGAAGCTTGCTTCATTTCGGCCTCATAGATGGCAGTGGAACTCTCAGTAGATTTTCTCTTATGCTTGCTCTTCACACTCACAACTCCTTTATTTGAAGCGGCCTTGGCGAGTGATTTGTCATTAGCATCCCATTCGACGTCATCACCAATGGAATACTTGCCCAAATCAAGGGCATTGATTAATTCTCTTTGTTTAACTTTCATTTCGTTGATGGCTTCATCTCCAGCATCATTCAAATCCTCTTCCATCTCTTTTCTAGCTGCCTCCGCATCAATGTGCTCCATGGTGCCTTCCATTTCCTTGACCGCCTCGTCTTCCAATTCCGGCATACTTTGCTCAATAGCTTTGCTGAGAACGCCTCTGAAGTAAGTAGAGAACTTTCGAACAATTTTGGAGAACATGGCCATGCTTTGATTGGCAGGAAGATTAAGCTCCTTGGAAATCTGATCCATGTCCTTGTGCTGAAGACCAATTGCCAACAAAATGGCGGCCTGAACTGATGATAAGTTGATGTCATTTCCGGTTCTCTTACTGAAGTAGAGCTGAGCAATCATGGGCAACATATCAACTATTACGTGATAGTCAAGTAGGTTATTGGCATAAGACTCGAGACGCTTGAGGTCAAATGGCGAAAGAACATCATCCAATTCACTCTTTGTCAATGGCTTGGCCTTGGCGCTTCCTTCTCCAGCCTCCACTGATTCAATAATGTTCAATGATTGGATGCAAGAGAATTTTCTAAACTCATACGACATCAACTGAAGATATCTCTTGTGGAAATCCTTGGAGAACTCTTTCAACCACGTATTTTCTCTGTTCTCCAAAACCTGTAACATCACAGCGGTGTGTTCACCCGTCAACTCGTTGGCAGTCTGCCTAAGGTAAACTGGAACAAACCCACTTTTCTTCCAGAATTTATGAAGCTGAGGAGTTAATCCGTAAGAAACTCCCAAATAGTGCAAGTAGTAAGGAGCCTTTTCTGAGAGCTTTAGTAACAATGGGGGGAGAGACTTGGCATCTCTCAACTTGATTTCTTCTTTCAACGATGCGTTTGCTAACTCCTTATCTGATACACGAGTTAAAGTATGGTCATCCAACTGGTTGGACTCGCTGATATCAGTAAACTTACCTTCGAAGTAATCTTTCAAGAGCTCAATGGCACGCGATCCATATCCCATACCCGAGTATTCAGGATTGGTGGCGATTCTCACAATACGAGCTCCGGATAATGATGCAAACTCGTCATCCTGGAACTGTTGGGAAATCAACCATGGAATCAAGTCCCCTCCAGCACGTTGGCCCCGAGAAAGCGACTTACGCACACTTTCCTTGGAGATTTCACCTTCTAAGGCAAGCTGAACCACGCAAAGCGGATCGGGGATTCTGTTGTCACCTTCTTCAATTGGGGGAAGAAGCACGTACAACTGATGCGCAGGAGCATCACTCATAAGCTGTAAGTCATTAGGAGAGTTTTTGTAATGAGAGGCAACGTAAAGCGCCATCATTTTTTGGAGGAAAGTTTCCGACACTGGATGATATGAAAATAAGGTATCTCTGTTAACGTAGAACAAGTTGCATTGCGAAGGGTGAGGAGTACCCTTGGCGGCAAATTTGGCATTTTTGCTAAGGGATACGTCCAAACATAACAACTTGTTCAACCATTTCTCCACCGCGTCACCAGGGGCATATCTGATGGGTTCATCGAGAACGACTTCACGAAGACTTCTGCTGTGAGTGTCGGGATCGGCCTCTTTATTGTCTCTCGACACCAATGCAGTGTCTCCGTTTCTGGAGTTGTTTTGTTCACGTAATTGTTGGATTAATTTCAACGAAAGCGATCTACCGGTACCTTCGTAACCATTGATAGTTGACGACATGAAAATAAGATATGGCCCCATCAACTTTTTGACTATAGGAAGTGGAATAGCTGCGGCCTCATCGATAATCACAAGCTCAGCTTGTCCCAAAACATGGTGGTCATTAGGAGAAATATACTGGATGGTTTGTCTATGGTCTCTCTTAACATCCACCCGAACAATAGCCTTGTTAAAGGAAGGATTGGTGGATTGAATGATGTCATAATCCATGTGCTCGGTGTAGCCCAAAGCGTCAAAACCCTTGAAGATAAACTCAAACAACGTCTTTAAGTTTTCAGGCGAAGGAGAGGTCACAAAAATGTTGGAGTAGCCATGAGAGATGGCGGCAGCAATGGCTATACCAAGAGCAGCAGACTTACCACGACCTCTTCCTGCCGTTAAGGTGACGGTGCTGCGTAATGTCTTTTCGGAAATAACGTCAATGAACGTCAAAATGGCCTGAGCCTGGTTGACAGTACGCGACAAGCCGACCAAGGAACCGGCTGGTTGCACGTCAGCCAAACTTTCCTTTAACTCTACCAACTCCCTTTGCTTTTCAGTCAATTCATCATCATCCTTAGGAGGGAGCGGTTTGACGTGCTTCCCTCCAGAGATGGGCAATACGTTCAACTCATCGTCAACCACCAAACAGTTTTCACAAGATCCAAGCGAAAGAAGGAATCTTTCGTTGAATCTGGCCACCACGTCGTCGTGAGCCTCGGTTCTATACCGGGAGTGGATGTCCATGGTCATAGTGTATAATTGCTTGAGCGAGTTCATCGATTTCAAGAGCATAATCACAATACCACCCCCCTCGACCGTCTCAATAGTACGAGCAAGTAAGTTGGGGGTGATACCCTCAAAGTCCTGAAGGATACACATACCATACGTGTTACCCAAGATCTTCTCTGTTTCTTTGTAGTAGACATATCTAATGTGCTGATTAGAGATGAACGCTTCAAAAGGATCTTGATCATTGACGTCTCTGATTCCTCTTTTGATGTCCTTTTTGATTTTGGTTTCTCTTTTCTTTCTGTGGGAGGTAAACCCAAGCAATTTCTTCTTATAGGCCCATAACACCGACTTGTTCATTTTCAAATCTGCTGACATCATTAAGTAATGCAAGTTGGGAAGCTGGTTCCGAGCTTTATCTCCAACAATGAAGAAAAAACTTCTTTGTTTTTCCTGGGCTCCATTCCGAATAAGAGCTGGGATACGTGAATCAATAGCTTTCTTCCCCATGGTGATGATGCTTAGAGATGAGGTGTGCGCCAAAAAATTTGATGAGTCGTGCGGTCACCGCACATCCACCGTTATCTAAACGATACTTCTCCTTGTTTGTAGTAGATTTTGCCAATAGTTGTCAAAATCTATAGTCACAGCAAGTTGGTATAGTTCCAGTGCCCACCCCATTTCCCGTTTGCCACAGAATATAACTTTTCGGTTTGTATCTTATTCTATGGGCAGCGGTGAGCGACTGCAAAAAAAAACCTCCCAGCGGCTACCTGTATTTGTAAACCAGTCCTCAACATGGCCCGAATGAGAAAAGAAAGAAGAAAACGCTCTTCAGACCAGTCTTCACACTCACTCCAAGGCCAAAAATCCAAGCAAAAGCTTGCACCTCGATCCAGTCTACAATTCAAAGTGGGTCCTCGTTTCTGTACAACTAAAGTCCAAACCGGACTTTACAGTAACTTCACTAAGGAACTAATTGTTCCCAATATCAGTGCCCGAGTAGATCGAGGCTTTGAGATGGTGGACGGAGAGTGGGTTGGTTACAAACGCAATTACTTTACCCTTGTAGCATCATTCCAGTTACTTGGCGAAGACCCTAATATGATCAAAAACCATGAGTTTTTTATATTAGACAATGGTATCCCTCATGTCGTTGATTACTTTGCCATTCGATTAGTGGCAAGGTGCTTCGAAGAAGACTTTGACATGGCTTTAGTTCAACATACTGCCAAACGAGATCGAGGGCCACAAACTGAGCCACCTGTATTCCCGGTAGTACCATGTGAATTACCCAGCCACGAAGTGATTCGACTGATGTCCAACATTAGAAATGGAAATAAGATCAGTGAGCACAACAGACTATTCTTCTTTGATGAAGATCCTACCGAGTTTCCCAATTCAATTCTCTTGACCTATCCTCTGGGCAAGATTTCCCGGGTAGCCAAATATGAACGCATCCAATTCTCTGGAAGTGAAGCCAATCGTCGAGCATCCGTGTCCAGCAGGCATTGCGTGTTGGAAGTCCAACTCGTGGCATGTTTACAGAAGGGAGAAAAAATCTTGGCCACAACAACAACTCCTCCTCTTGTGGTTCGAGGAAGGTCGCCTTCCAATTATCGAGCAAAATCAAGAAATGCATTGAGAAAGATGCCGGCTAACAAGTCCAGTACTCATGAGAAGCCTAAGAAACCGAGTATTACTCCGCCAAAGCTTCCAGACTGGCAAAGGGGTCTTTATGAGACAATTCAAGATGAAGACCCTCTTTTGACCGAAAATGATAGTCTGCTTTTGCCTAGTGATGTGCTAGATCCCCTTATTCTTGATGTTACCTCTTGTGGCAGTATAGGGTTGACTGCGAAAAGTCCCAAATTCAGCAAAAATTCTGAAATATTCCCCAGATCGTATTACGTCCCGGAATGGAGAATAGATGCTAGCTACATTGATTTCGAAGAGAATATGGTCCGGATCCACCATGAAATCCGTCATGACGATTCAGAACTCTCATTCTTTTAAATAGATATAAGTGCTTATATAAGCAATCCCCGACCCCGTCGAGCGAGGAAAAAAAAACGTAAAACCATTCTCCTATAACTACGTCACAATGTTATTCTTCAGTTTTTTCAAGACCCTTGTTGATCAGGAGGTCACGGTGGAGTTAAAAAACGATATCGAGATTAAGGGAGTTCTTCGGTCGGTTGATCAATATTTGAATTTAAAATTGGACAACATATCTATTGTCAATGAGTCCAAGTATCCTCACTTACAAGCAGCCAAGAACTTATTCATTAGAGGTTCCACCGTCAGATACGTTCACATGAATTCCAATGCTGTGGATTGTACCCTATTGCAAGATGCATCCAGAAGAGGTATGTTTTTAAAATTTCTTAATTCTGTGTTTTCCACATGTTCAACCACACTACCTGGCGAGTATTGATGGGCCATATCTATCGCTTCAACTTACTAACATTACTTAGAGGCCCTTGTCCAATCGGCAAAGTAAAATGATTTACGAACATATTGTAAATTACTGTATTATAGATGCCTTAAAATAAACATTTTATTTTATTCTACCCCCTGGGTACTTTCTTTATTGAGCCTTTGAAAACACCTGGCACGAGAGTGTCCTGACTTATGACAGTATGAGCATGTTCTTTTAGACTTTTGGTTGTTCCCGGTTTTTTTGGCAGGTGAATATGGCGATGATTCGATGGCTGGTGTAGCAGAAGGCTGTGGTGGAGTTTTTTCTGCAGAGAGATACTTGATAGCCTTCTTTGGAACCAATAGGAATTCTGTCTCATGTTGATTATCCCATATTATATGATCACAATTATTACAATGGATCTTGGTGTTAATTATGTTGGTAAAGTCATCACAGCTTATGGACAGAACAGCTTCGCCATGGGGTTGTATCAACAGAACAAACTGATTTATCTGCTGAAGCTTGGCATCATAGTTTCGTTTGACGTCTTCTAGCTCTTGATTCTTTTGGGTGATGGTCTTAGCTAGGGTATTTATTGTCTTCAGTAATTCAACTATTGACATGATGATGTGGGGGTAGCGAGAGTGTATATAGAAGAAAATAAACTGAGTGTGTGACAAAAGTTTTGAAAAAATTTCGCTGTGATGGCATTTGGCGGAAACGCGCCGTTATCGCACCTGCTATTGTACGAGCCTTGTGGTGTCCGGTTCGATCAGCGCGGTCGGGATTCTGAAGATTCGAGTAATCAGTCTTTCACATCCCAGTAATAAGTAACGTGATCACTGGAGGGAAGCAATTCAGCACAGTACGTTACCCGTGTTGAGGCGAAACGGATGGCACCCTGCATAGAGTGCTTGGTAGGTGTAAGGTGTTGTGACTCCACTTCGTTTTTTTGATTACTTGAACTACTTTTTTGTACTTTATTCTTAGCTATGCAGTCTTTTGCTTTTTAAACACGGCAGTAAGTGGCTCTGTGATGAGCAGCCGCTCATGGAACGCTAATGCCAAGAGGGTGACAAAGCACAAGCTGCCGCTCTTAACTAGATCCATGAAGCACGTTGTTTTAGGGAGAAGGAAGTAATGGGTCGTTCCAGCTGCAATTGCAGTTATGAGAGCTGGTGCTGCTCGTTTCACGACACTGCCCACAGAAACATGAATGTGATAGGGACGGTAGTAGTTTTCAATGTAAATCAGACAATAGGCGATCCTTAACACCATGTTCGAGATGTTGGCAATGATTAAGCCCGTAAGTCCCAACTGAAGATATCCGATGAGATAATACAGCAATGCAAAAACTAATAATGTCAGTGACGACATAAAGAAAGAAAATCGCTGGATGTCTGTTTTGTTAGATGCACTGCTAAAGAATGCCTCAAGAATACCATTAAAAGCCAAGAATGGAATGTACACGACATATTGTGGAAAGATAACAAAAATATTGGACTGGCTCCATTTGGAAGACTTTCCTCCTATGAGAAGCAAAAGCATGAATGAAGCGTTGGGGATACCTGCCAAGCAAATGAGAATGGAAAGGTTCAAGTAAAAAATGGTAAGGTATTGGATTATCACAAGCGATTTCTTAATATTGGCAGGCAGCTTGTTGGTGAGAAGCCTTGTGAACAGTAGACGGAAGGACTCTTCAATTGGCTGGAATAGAAGTCGGGCTACCATAGACCCATAGTTGGTAACCACCGAGTAAACGCCTTGCTCTGTGACCGTGCATAGGTAATTGATGAGTAATTTATCTCCCTCCGTCAAAAGATGCTTGAATATCATTTGTATGAAGGTGCTTTTCCATATCTGTAACACACCGGGGTCTAACCACTTGCCATCCAGGAGTTGGCGGACAGAAAACGCGTAGCTGAAGGAGAAGTTATAGGCAATGAATAAGGTGAATGAATAGGCAAATTGGCCTAGCGAGAATGCAAGCACTGCTAAACTATCAAAACTGGAGATGGGGGAATTCATGCGCTTGACAAAGCATACCACACCAAAGGTTACGAAACATCGCATGGTGATGGCTAAACTTTCAAACTTCGAGCGTCGGGCGAAATTTAATTGGAATTGATTGACAGCATAAGCAGGTTCAGTGACGAGCTCTAAAAGAATGCTAAGTGCTTGGATAGTAATGGCCTTGAAACCATGGGGTAATCGGGATAGTGTCACAGCGAAGACGTCGGAGTTGATTTGAGAAGCACTCACCAACAAGGTAACAGGCACCCCCACCAAAACCGGTATGTATGCAAAATTGATAATGCTCTGTATCGAATCCTTGGTGTGGGCCTTAGTTCTTTGGATAGACAATCGTTCTGCTTCTCGACTAAAGAAAAGGATGGTGGATTGGAGAAACTCCAAATAGGTGGCCACGCCAAACACTTCAGGGGATATCAAACGAATCAAAAATTGATTTAGAAGAAACGTCGCCAACTTAGTGAATACCTGTGTCAACATCAAGAGTGACACCCCCTTGGTTGATTTGCCGATTGTATCATTGGAAGACATTAAACGTAAGCGAGATCAAAAAGATAGCGCGCCACAACATGCAATTGGCCCGGTGAGATATTTTGCAGTTTTGGCGGGGCTGGTTTGGTAGCCGCTCTTTTTTTTCTCATAGAGAAAAAAACAGCCATTTACCAAGTAGGTAAAGTAATCGACGCATTCATCAGATACAGCAATTCATCGGTTCACGATTATAATTACCGGCACTTAACATACCTTGATATTTTACGTTACCAACAGAATTACAGTATGGATCCGATCAATACCCATGATGTGGAGTTAAGAGAACAAGATCGGTGGTTACCGATTGCCAATGTTGCTAGATTGATGAAAAATACCCTTCCTCCATCTGCAAAGGTCTCTAAAGATGCTAAAGAGTGTATGCAAGAATGTGTTTCGGAGTATATTTCATTTGTGACCAGTGAGGCCAGTGATAAATGTCTTCGAGAGAAGCGAAAGACTATCAACGGAGAAGATATTTTATATTCCATGCATGACTTGGGGTTTGAAAACTATGCTGAGGTGTTGAAGATCTACCTTGCCAAGTATAGAGAACAACAGGCTTTAAAACAAGAAAGAGGCGAGACCCGCAATAGTAAGAGAAGTGTCAAGCAAGCTACACAGGAAATCTCCGAAGATCCTTCTTCCGTGGATACTGGGTTAGATGAAGAAAATGGAATCGATGCAGATGTCAATGAAGAGGAAGCAGAGCCTCCGATGTATTACGAAAATGGCCACCACGACAATGAGAACATAATAGAATATGACGCCTTCATAAACGAAGATATCAAGACAGACGAAGCCGACCCCCAGCAACAAGATCAACTTGATGATAAAGAGTCGAGTCATCGAGAAAATATCGAGGATTTTTCCAAGCAGATCACCTCGGATGGTCCAGATATTGATACACTTGCGGCCGGTTTGACAAATGGAAGTGGAGATAACTACTTCTAAACGATGTGATGTAAGTATTTATTATTCAGTTCTCGATTGACAAAAGTTATGTATATTAACAATAAATGTAAATGATGATGGAGAATTAAATCGGATCTCTACAGATTGGGCAAGACGAAGAAATTTCTACCCAATTTTTCAAGCACCCGAAATGGAAGACATGATGACATGAGAGAATACGTACATCCTGATCATGATAAAATGAATCAAAACATACTATGCAAGTATCTTCATCCAGGAGTGACGCGGGTGCCTGGAGCTTCTGGAGCTGAAGTTGGCGTTTTTTTAGATCAACTAGGCATCTTGTTTTAATTACCAACATCCGAAGCGTTAGATAAGAAGACGGTAAGATGTGGAAGGGAAAGGTGTAAAGATAAAGAAAGATGACTGAAAACGTGCAGGTCATGACGAACCGCAAGAGGTTCACCATAAACTCGACCAGGTAATTAACAGTGAGTTTGATTTCCCTCCACTTTATAATGGCGGCGTCGGAATATGGCTCATCAATAATTGCACCAAACCGATAGAGTTCATAACAGTTAAGCCCGTGCTTGACAGAGGTGAGGATTATTAGAGGGAAAGCATTGAGGATCTCAAATCCAAAAATGGCAACCAAGATGTTTTCTCCTATGGGGGCAGCAATGGACTCCTTGATAAAACAGGAAATTAGTAGTCCGTCAATCAATATTAGCAACACGAGCCCAAATGCAAACCGTATAAGCGGAAACCGCATATGCCTGCGATATTCGGTGTAGATGGTGAATACCCGATCCACGCAAAGGTAATGAAAACACTTTAGAAGCAACACACAAAGGAACAATCCTCCATATTTGGCGAGATCCCACTGAAGATTCTGTTTGTTACCGGTGTGATATAGAATCATGAAGCCAAAGAAGAATTCCCACACGGTATAGTTTATTTTATCCTTTAGGTTTCGGATTTCATTTGACGTTAGACGTCCGAAAACCAACGTTTTGACGAAATGAGCAAATATGACAGCCACCAACAAACAGAAGTTGATGATATGAATGTTGGACGGGCCAGTTGTTAGCAGGCCCATCATTTTAGCGTGAACGCCACTCAAGGATAGTCGTAGCTGATCCTTTTGGTTCCATTTGGAGTATGCTGTTAAACCTAAACACGCACCCATCTATGGTTAGTACTTCATTATTGTGAATCTTCGAAAGTAGGTGAACGTACGGCGTATCGGAGGTTCCTTCTAGGTGGCATCGTGTGCTAGAGCTAGGAGTGACTCTTAGTTGTGAAATTCTTTTATCGCGCCTTCATGTGAAACTGGGGTATTTCTGCCAACTGCCGAATGGCTTTTCCAAGTTCCACGTAGAGAGAGAGACCGTGAAATCTGGTCATCATGATACTTTTATAGTGATGAAAGTACCGGTATGTTTAATCAGAGACTCTCGGTAGAATCGGAGGCGGGCTTTGGGTGTTGCTATTTTGCGCCCATTTCTTCACGCCTCACTCCACCGAGCGGCCGATTATAGCATGAAACCACCTCAGGTTGTAACTGGAACCACGCAGAATCAACGGTCATATACAAAGGCTGTTCTTCGGAATGTTTCTTTCTCACTGGTTCCGGATACCGCTCCTTCCAGGAGAGTGCTGCTAGATTGCGCTTCCGAAGTGCCTCTTCCAGGCCTGTCAGCCATCTCCGTCTCTTGAGCGACCTGCTACGACCCTTCCCCCACGCTCAAAGTACGAAGACATTGCCCTGACCTACGGCAATATCGGTGGCAGTGGTGGTCGTAATGACATCGCCGGTGGTAGTCTGATGGTGGTGTGCATACAAGGGCATCTCGCATCTGAAAAATTTCGTATGCTTAGGCAATTGATCGCAGGTGTTATCATGGGAAAGAGAAACTTTAGAAAGAACAAGGGCGCCAAGCTTAGTCGTGACCAGAACGAGAGAAGTGGCTCATGGACGGAAGTGGCTCGTGAAAATCTCAAGTGGGAAAGTTACTACAAAGGTTTGAAGATTATCCCAGAAGACGAATGGGATACCTTCAAGGCTCACTGTCAACAAAACCTTCCTTTAACCTTCAGAATCACCGGGAGCAGAGCTCATGCTGAAGAAGTCAGAGAAATCTTTGTCACCAGACACGTTAGCACTTTGGAGGGAGTTGAGGTCGAAGGACAACTGATTTCCCCCAGACAATTGGCATACTACCCCGATGGCTTGGGTTGGCAACTTGACGTCACCAAGTCAGTGATCAGAAAGAACCCAGAATTTGCCAAGACTCAAAGATTCCTTGTGATGGAGACAGAGGTGGGCAACATCTCCAGACAGGAGGCTGTGTCCATGATCCCTCCATTGTTGATGGATGTGCAACCTCATCACGCTGTTTTGGACATGTGTGCCGCCCCTGGCTCAAAGACCGCTCAATTGGTGGAAGCACTTCATTCTAAGGACGAAGAGACCCCTGCTACCGGATTTGTATTGGCCAATGACTCTGACTACAAACGGTCACATATGTTGGTGCATCAGGTCAAGAGATTGAACTCTGCCAACTTCATGGTGGTTAACCACGATGCTCAGCTTTTCCCTCGTATCAAGCTTGCCAATACTTTCGAATATCTTAAGTTTGACCGGGTGCTTTGCGACGTTCCATGTTCCGGAGACGGTACCATGAGAAAAAACATTAATGTTTGGAAGGACTTCACCGTCGGTAACGGTCTTGGTCTCCACAAGCTTCAAGTTGACATTTTAATACGGGGAATCCAGCTTTTGAAGAAAGGTGGCCGCTTGGTGTACTCGACATGTTCTCTTTCTCCCATTGAAAACGAAGCAGTTGTAGCTGCTGCGTTGAGAAAGTGGGGAGACAAAATTAAGCTTGTTGACTGCCAGAACGAATTGCCCGGTTTAAAAAGACGTGCTGGTATCAGCTCATGGCACGTGGTTGGTAAGGACATGGAAGTCAGAGAGCCCGGTGCTGAAGGTGTCCCTGAGACTGCATTCCCTCCTTCTGAAGAAGAAGTCAAGCTCTTCAATTTGGATCGCTGTATCCGAGTTTACCCTCACTTGCAAAACACTGGAGGATTCTTCATCACTGTGATTGAAAAACTAGACCCTGAAGCCGGAGCCAAGAGGCCGGCTGAAGAGGCTGAAGAGCCCGTCAAGAAGCAAAAAGTGGACGAGACCTCTTCCAAGCCCGTAGAGAAGAAGCAACGTCTTCCGCGTAATGCCAACGAAGAACCGTTTGTGTTCCTTGGTGCTGACAATGCCGAATTACAGAAGTGCTTCCCCTTTTACGGGTTCAGTGACGAATTTCCTAGGGACTGTACCCTCGTGAGAAATGCCACCGGTGAACCGTTGAGAACCATCTACTATGTTTCTCCCATCATTCGTGATGTGCTCAATTCAGAAGAGCAAAAGCTCAAGATCATTCATGCTGGAGTTAAGATCTTCTCGTCTCAGAGAAACGACTCCGGAAACTGCCCATGGCGAGTTCAAAATGAGTCGTTGCCCACTATCAAGCGTTACATTGGTGATAAGAGATGTGTTAATGGTAGCCTCGAGCTCTTGAAGACGTTGCTTCAAGAAGCATTCCCAAAGATGCAAACTATCAGAGAACAGCACCTTGATGATGAGTTTATTTCTCAGCTCGACACCATGGAAGAGGGATGTGTATTTTTGACCGTCAAGAGAGACGGCGGCGTGGAAGACCTCTTTTTACCTTTGTGGAAGGGTAAGAGTAACTTGAACTTGATGGTGAATAAGAAAGATACCCATGAACTCTTGTCGCGTGTCTTTGACATTGAGACTTCTGCCAAGGATGAGGGTAAAGAGTCCCTTCACATGAAGAAGGTTCTCGAGCAAAAGGCGTCCCAAACGCCAGACGCCAGCGCCACTCCTGAGGTTGAGTCTAAGGAATAATTGTATATTATGATGCATATCTATAGTACGTCATTAATCGTAAGTCATGCCAGTCGGGCCTTTTGGGTGCCTTGCCTACTCATCGTGGTCCTCGCTATCGCCATCTTCATGATCGCCGTCCTCCCCATGGTCTTCGTTGTGCTCTCCTTCGTCTTCGTCGTGTTCTTCTTCATCCTCGTCATCGCTTGAATCGAAGAGAACCGTGTATGGCATCGTCTCGTCCTCCTTCTCAAGAAGCATGTCCACGAGACTGTCATCCACCATGTCGTCCACCCACAGTTCTACCAACATGCCAAAAGCCAAGAGCGCGGTCTCGTCACAGCTTCTCTCCATCACCTTATTAGACGGGGCTCGAGCGACCTTGTCGCTGGTGTAAAAGTGTAACACCTTGAGTAGTTCAGACGACGGTAATTCGTCAGAAAATTCTTGCCTGTTTTTGACAGGGATCTTTATTCTGGACTTATTCAAATGCTGAAGAATCTCATCTGGTGGAATCGCTATTCCTTTGGCCACATAAAGCTCTTCAGCATCCGGTGCGTCTTTGTCAATTAACACGTTTAGCAAGTTCTTCTCCACCGTGACCTGGTGATACGGACTGTTAATGAGCTTCAACTTGTTTAAATGAACCCCTCGGCGAATATCGTCGTTGCACGCCTGGTAGATGTTAGCGGATCCATAGTCAGTGGCCGATATGTTCATTACGCGAAGTAGTTGATTATATATTTTTTGGTGAGATGATTGTTTGTTGTGACTACATCCAAGTTTAAATCAATGTCTAACATCATAGACCGACAAAAACGGCTACATAAGATCCAGGAGCTCGAGAGAAATCACGACAAAATTGGCGATTTGATCCGAATGGCCATTCTTCGGGTGATATCGGTGTCTGTACGACCTGTTCACGCCAGCGGTGACGCCAGCGGTGACGCAAGTCACCATCATGAATTGGAGATCAGCAAGATTAAACAACACTTCTCTACCAAAGAGAAGCTCGATGAATACAAGATAGAAAGTCTACGAGACGAGATTGACCGACTAAAGAAGGAATTACACTCCAAGAGCTTTGAGGCTCCGCAAGCATCGTTTAACCCCGAGCTAAGGCGAAACTATGCCCGTCCTGTTAGCGCCGAGTCCAAGTTCGGTAACCCATTCAAAGGCACAGCTCTGCCACTTAGAATTCGTTCGGACACTAATGACATTCTCTCTCCGATAAGGCCCAAGTACCTGCGGGGTAAGACAGACAAGCCCGCCAAGGGCGATATTTTCAACATCTCCAGCGACGAAGACACAACAATCCGCAAGTTTGACATTAACCTACCGCCGTTGTCTAACCGCTCGTCTCCCCGGAAGGTGGTGTCGGGAGAGTTACCGATGTCTACTTCCTCGCGCCAGTCAAGTGCTGGTCCACTAACGCTGGCGGAACCAGAGGAAGTTCCAGAAGCAAACTCCACCCTGATCGCCGGAAACTCATTGGTGTCAGACGTTGACGACAGTTTTGCCAGTGCTCAGATGTCGTTTGGATCCGAACGGAAGAAGAAGAGAAAGATCCACATTCTCAAGTCAAAGAGTACCAAGATTCTGCTCAAACCTCGTCTAGCCAGCGAAGCCGTCCACCTCGAAGACGAGGATGTGAACTCGCTTGACTACTACAATGACGAAAACTTCGATGATGACTCCCAGACCTCCGTGCTTAGAAAGCGCCCGCTTGACAGCGAACCCACCAACGAAGCTGTCGTCGAGCCCAAAAAGAAAAAGCGAAACGTGTTCAAGATTGACTAAATAGTTCTTTCATGACACCGACTGTATACAACCTCGCCTTTTACGTAGTGTTTTCTGTACCTTTAGCCCCTATGGGCCTCGATGGGGGGCCCAATCTGGTGGATATGGTAAGGCCGGCTTATGTGCAGTATGCATACCGTCCTCCGAGTTCGATCATTTTCATCGCTCACTGGCAACCGAAACTGATTATTCATCCACCCAGCTAGCTCTTTTTTCGGTATCCCCCATTTTTTTGGACATTATCCATTTGTCACCCAAGCCCATTTAGCCAGTTGCATTACCATCGTCATGCTTAGGGCCCGATATGTTGTTGGAGCTCGTAAATTCCCCGTGAGGTTGGGTGTCAGCACCGTCCGGTTTGCCACCACCGCCATGCAAGCTTCAAAGCCAGCTCTCGAAATCCCCTATTCATCAACCAATGACATCTCCGATTATAAGGAGCTTGTCAAGAGACTTCAGGATCCGTCCATATCACTTTCCCACGTCTTCGACAATGACTTATTGTCGAAGTCTAAGAATGACAAGACCCCAAGTCCCTCCACTCCCAAGAAACCCGCCAATGAATCCGACGATCCAGAAAAGAAACCTGGTGAAGAAAAGGATGATCAGAAGAAAGACATCGAGAAAGAAGATAAAGAAGAAGTCGACAAGAAGGAGGAGTCTTCCATTCTGGAGATCAAGGACTCCGGTGTTGGGGGTGCTGCAGCATCCTCGGGAGGTGCTCCTCCCTCTGGTAACAATAATAACGGTGGCGATGATGAGAATAATGAGCTTCCCGTTGATCCCGATACTGGGTTGTATCCTCCCTTGCTTGCCATCCCCATGAAGGATCGTCCTCCATTACCAGGTCGTCCGTTTGCCATTAACATAACTGATCCAGAGGTGATTAGGTCAATCTACACCATCATTGATAAGCGTGAGCCATATTTTGTGCTTTTCCATGTCAAGGATCCCAATGAACCAGACACCGATGTTATTCTGAGCAAGGAGTCGGTTCACTCTATCGGAGTCCACTGTCAGATCATCAGACACACTACCCCAAGACCAGGCGTGTTTAACGTTCTAGGATATCCTCTCGAGAGATGTCAGTTGGAGGATCTCAATTCTCCCACCAACAGAAAAGACGACAATGAAGTGGTTGAGGAAGATAAGGACTTCCCGACTTCTTATCTTAAGGGACTTAAAGTGTCATACGCTACCGTCAAGCCAGTCAAGGATCTACCATACGATAAGCAGAGTGCTGAGGTAAGGTCGTTGGTGGAATCGTTGAAAGCATTGTTGGGTAAGATGGGAGGAAAGAACCCTCTTGAAAAATTGCAGATCAAGGAAGGTACCGAGCTTGTGAATGACCCGCCTAAGTTTGCTGACTTTGTGGTGTCCACCATTCACGGTGATCCCAAGAAAATTCAAGAGATTCTTGAAGAGCTCAATGTGGAAGAGAGACTTGTCAAAGCACTCGAACTCTTGAAGGTTGAACTCAAGGCCTCGTTGATCAAGGAAAATACTATCCATAATCTCAGCTCCAAGGCTGATGAATACCAAACCAGATTATTCATCAAGGAGTTCATCAAGGAATTACAGAAACGTGCCGGCATCAATGAGAGTGAAGACAAGAAGACTCACAAGTTTGACGAGAGATTGAAGCATTTAAAGCTTACTGAAGAGGCCCTTGAAGCTTACAATGCGGAAAAGGCCAAGATGGAGAACCAAAACGAACACTCGAGTGAACTTGGTGTCAGTGAGCGTTACTTGGACTGGTTAACCTCCATTCCATGGGGTGTCTACAGTAAGGATCGTTTCAATATTAGGGAGGCGCGTAAAGTCCTTGAGAGAGATCATTACGGATTGAAGGATGTGAAGGAGAGAATTCTCGAGTTTATTTCTGTGGGACGTGTTTCTGGAAAAGTTGACGGTAAGATCTTGTGCTTAGCGGGTCCTCCTGGTACTGGTAAAACATCCATTGCTCGATCCATTGCCGAAGCTTTGGACAGAAAGTATGTGCGTATTGCCATGGGTGGTATTCAGGATGTTCACGAAGTTAAGGGCCACAGAAGAACTTACGTTGGTTCCATTCCTGGGCGTATTATTTTCGCATTAAAGCAAGCCAAGACCTCCAACCCGCTCATGCTCATTGATGAAATCGATAAATTAGATCTTTCCCGTGGTGGAGGTGCTGCTTCGGCTTTCTTGGAAATTTTGGACCCCGAGCAGAACAACGCCTTTGTTGACAACTACATCGACGTCAAAGTTGATTTGTCCAAGGTGTTGTTTGTTTGTACCGCCAATTACCTCGGTAATATTCCTGCTCCTCTCAGAGACCGTATGGAAATTATTGATGTTTCTGGTTATACCAACAACGAAAAGGTAGAGATTGCAAAGAGACATTTGATCCCAGATGCTGCCAAGAAAGCAGGTTTGGAGAAGGAGCACGTTGTTATCCCTGATGAGACCATCGTTCGCTTGATCGAAAAGTATTGTCGAGAATCGGGTTTGAGAAACATAAAGAAACTCATCACCCGTATTTTCAGCAAGGCTTCGCTACAGATTGTGGAGAAACTCGAGAGTAAGGAAGATGAAGTTGCTACTGCTGCCAAGGTTGCTGCCGATGCGGTGAAGGATGATGAGACTAATAAGAAGATCTTACAAGAGTTGAAGGAAGCTGAGCGTGAGCAAATTAAAGATGCTACTGTCACCGAACACTCGCGAGACCCCAACAGAGAACCGAAACAAACGGAGACCGCTCTCAAGGGTGAAGAAAAGGAGGAAGAGTTGGAGAAGCTTGAGATTCCTGAGGGCGTAAAGGTGGAAGTCAACCCTGATACTCTCAAAGACTTCGTGGGACCTGAAATTTACATCAGAGATCGAATTTATGATGTTCCTCCTCCAGGTGTGGCTACTGGTCTTTCCTACAGTACATCAGGTAACGGTGATGCGCTTTACATAGAGTCTATTCTCACTCACTCGATTGGTTCTGGTTCTGGCCATGCTGGTATGCATGTTACTGGAAGCTTGAAGGATGTGATGAAGGAATCGGCCTCTATTGCGTACTCGTTCGCCAAGGCTTATATGTCCAAGAAATATCCAGGGAATCGATTCTTCGAGGCTGCCGATATCCACGTGCATTGCCCAGATGGGGCCATCCCCAAGGATGGACCTTCTGCTGGTATTTCGTTCACCTCTTCATTGTTGTCGCTTGCTCTTAATGAGTCCTTACCTCCTACCGTTGCAATGACGGGTGAAATCACAGTCACGGGAAGGGTGTTGCCCGTTGGCGGATTAAGAGAGAAGATCTTGGGTGCAAAGAGATACGGATGCAACACCATCATATTCCCCAAGGATATTGAAAACGAGTTGGAGGAAATTCCTGAGGAAGTCAAAGAAGGTGTGAAGTTTATTCCTGTCGAGTGGTACCAAGAAGTTTTTGACCATATTTTCCCCAATATTAGTGAGCAAAGTGCTAATGATATTTGGAAGGCGGAATTCGCCAAGTTGGATCAGAAAAAGAAGAGCAAGAAGTGATTGTATATATGGATTACGAGTCAATAGACATAAATATAGTATTGTACACAGGAGGTCAGGATTACGAATCCTCTTCCTTAATCTTGGAAAAAAAGCTTCGAACTTCGTCTTCCGTCACTACTTTCCCCTGTTCTGCAAATGGTTTGAAAAAGTCACGAAGCTTGGAGCGAATTTTATCGTAGGCATGAAGTCCCTCGATGGCCTGTTCACGGGGAAGTGACAGCAATGCATCGGCTCCTAAATCTAGGAGCGATCCTGTGGATGAAACATTGTCGTCATCTCTTGGGGGCTGGTAGACAGGATCTTCCTTGTAGAGAAACTCATGCAAAGATAGGAACTTGCGGACATTCTCGGGGTATTTGTTGTAATTACTCAGGATATGTTCCCTGAACTCGGGAGCAAGGAAGACGGAAATTGGGGTAGTGAATTCCTTTTTGACTCTTTTTGCTGATGGGCCGTCTTTCTCTGCTCCGATCCACGATTCGTAGTAAGATTCCCATTCTTCACGGGTACTCACATTATCAAAATGGGGAACCGTCTTAATAACCACCCCGGAATCGGAAATGAGACTGTCAAAGGCATCTTTATGCTGAGACACACACTTCCAACATACGAACTGGTCAAAGTCATCGGCCCGAGGGATGTACGGCCCGATGATGGCAGTGTTGTCGTCATCGTCGTCACTAACATCGATAGACCCGTAGGTTGTCTCTGTGGTAGCGTCATTGGCCTCCTGTTCGACAGTATGAGCTTCCTGCTTGGCAGTGGGAGCTTCCTGATTGACTTTCTGGCTAAGGGATTGGGTGGCTTTTTTGACAAACTGCTCTGACTTTGCATTGAGCCCCGGAGATGTTAAGGTTTCTAACTTATTCTTGCCGTGAGTGGAATCAGCCGATCGGCGGGATCGGGTGATGTATCCCGTTTTGTAGCCAAGAATGCAGTCTTCGTGATACCATTCCTCGCCACAAACATCTCCAAGGTAGCACTGGTGCATAGTAGCGGTTTCCTCGAGGGGGTTGTAGAACTTGGAGCACGAGCAAAAGATTCCTTTGTAGTTTTGATTATACAAATTGGACAGCGATGGGATATCTTCCGGGGCCGAGTTCAAAGACGGGGCCCTAAAGGAAGGTCGCCTGCTCCCCGAGCCGCTGTCACTTATGTTGGCTCTCAACTGGCATACAGTTCCCCGGGCCATTCGGGTTGTTCCACAGTCACAAGTGAAGTTTCGCTTGGTGAATAGCTCCACGAGCTCGTGGGATGAGTGGCATTGAATAGAACAGGAGTAGCACACTCCAATATCATTGCCATTGGTTCTGGCACACGTCAAGCAGGCGAAGAGGGGCTGGCGCAAGTCTCCTTTGACGTAAGTACATTCATTGGGGTCGTATGGCATAAGCTCACGGGCCTGCCGTTCAAGACTTATCTGATTCTCAAGGTAATCCACAGCTGTAACTTCTCCCATGGTGTTCGCACAAGGGTTGATGAATTAGCAATTATCTCCGACCAGGACTAATGAATATGGACAGTGCTATTGGCAAAGCAAAAAAAATGGGGATTCAAAGTTTAGACTCTCGATGGATGGAGATGACGGCTGACACCAAGGCGAAACTGACGATGGCAATCACGGCCCAAGTTTAGTGGAGAGGGAGGATGAGAGAAGAGCTTCCTAATTGGGAATAATTAGACGCGTCTTATTTTAATCCAACCATTCCACGCATCGTTTTTTTCCTACCATCTACAACATGTCCAGCCCAGCCAGCAGCCCCAACGGCAGAAAAAGAAGACAGGACGAGGAGGATGGAGATTCTGGAAGACTGTCGCCATTGGCTTCAAGTCCTCAATTGCCACCATCGTCTCCTGCTATTCCATTTGACAATGAAGAAGAAGAGGAAGAGATTCACGATGAAGTGGAAGATCTAAATGAAGACGAGGAGGAAGAAGGCGCCATTGACTTGATGGACAATATGGAACGTGACTATCGTCTGAATGATGAGGAAGATCGTTATGATGCCGCCAACATTGACGACCAGGAGTACGAAGAATTGGACGTGGCTACCAGAAGACAAATCGACGAGCGGTTGAACCGTCACGATGCAATTTTTGGAGAACGAGGAAGAAGCGACAGCCAGGCGTTCTTGGACGAAAGCGACCACGAAATGGAAGAAGTGGACCAGTATGGGTTGCCCATTCAACGAAGAAGAAGAAGGTACGATGATGACGATCTCTTGGGTGAAGACGAAGACATTGAGCCATTCAACGAAGAGTTGTCGCTTGAGAGTTTGGCTGACGTGAAAGCACCCAGCATCACAGAGTGGATTCTCCAGCCCGCTGTGTCGCGGTCCATCGAGCGTGAATTGAAGTCGTTCCTCCTTGAATACACCGACGACAAGGGACGGTCGGTGTATGGAGCTAGAATCAGAACGCTTGGAGAAATCAATGCCGAGTCGTTGGAGGTGTCTTATGACCACTTAGCCGACTCCAAGGCCATTTTGGCGTTGTTCTTGGCCACATCCCCAGCCGAGATGTTGCGTCTCTTTGACGTGGTGGCCATGGAAGCCACCGAGCTCCACTACCCCAACTACTCACAAATCCACTCGGAAATCCATGTGCGGATTACCAACTTCCCCAATCACCTCAGTTTGAGGGACTTGAGAGAAAACAACCTCAATCAGTTGGTCAAGGTTAGTGGAGTGGTGACAAGAAGAACGGGGGTATTTCCCCAGTTGAAGTACGTCAAATTCGACTGCTTAAAGTGTGGAGCCTTGCTTGGACCCTACATGCAAGACTCCAATACTGAGGTTAGGGTGTCCTTCTGCACAAATTGTCATTCTAAGGGACCTTTCAGAATCAACAGTGTGAAGACGCTCTACAGAAATTATCAAAGAATCACCTTACAAGAATCTCCCGGTACGGTTCCCGCAGGACGGTTGCCACGTCACAGAGAAGTGATTTTGTTGTGGGATATGGTGGATAGTGCCAAGCCTGGAGAAGAGGTGGAGGTGGTTGGTATTTACAAGAACAACTACGACGGACAGTTAAACGTGAAGAACGGGTTCCCAGTGTTTGCCACCATCATTGAAGCTAATTCGCTCAGACGTAAAGATGTTGGTAACAATGGATCCACGGACGTGGCCTGGACGGAGGAAGAGGAAAGAGAGTTCCGTAAGTTGTCGCATGAACGTGGAATTGTGGATAAGATAATCTCATCGATGGCGCCTTCCATTTACGGGCACAAGGATATTAAGACGGCCCTTGCGTGTTCTTTGTTTGGGGGAGTTCCCAAGGATGTCAACGGAAAGCATTCCATCAGAGGTGACATCAACGTGCTCTTGCTAGGAGACCCTGGTACTGCAAAGTCGCAAATCCTCAAGTATGCCGAGAAGACCGCCAACAGAGCAGTGTTTGCCACTGGTCAAGGAGCGTCAGCAGTTGGATTGACGGCATCAGTGAGAAAAGATCCCATCACTCGGGAATGGACGCTTGAAGGAGGGGCGTTGGTGCTTGCCGATAAGGGAACGTGTCTTATTGATGAGTTCGATAAGATGAATGACCAAGATAGAACGTCGATCCACGAGGCCATGGAACAACAGTCGATTTCGATTTCCAAGGCTGGTATCGTCACCAGTTTGCAAGCGCGGTGCTCTATCATTGCCGCCGCCAATCCCATTTCCGGGCGCTACAACTCCACGCTTCCTCTTTCGCAAAATGTTAATTTGACTGAGCCCATCTTGTCAAGATTTGATATTCTATGTGTGGTTCGAGACTTGGTGGACCCGGTAGCGGACGAGCGTCTTGCCCAGTTCGTGATTGACTCCCATATGAGATCCCATCCTGCCAACGACGGAACTGACCAGAATGATGATTTAGACATGGAAGACGACCATGCACGTCACCAGCGACTCGACCAGTTGAACAAGCAAAAGGAAAGCGAAATTTCTCCTATTCCCCAGGACATTCTTGTCAAGTACATCAAATACGCAAGAGTCAAGACGTCTCCTAAGTTGCACCAAATGGATATGGACAAGGTTTCCAAGGTATACGCCGACTTGAGAAGAGAGTCCATTACTACAGGCTCTTTCCCCATCACCGTGCGTCACTTGGAGAGTATTTTGCGGATTGCCGAGAGTTTTGCTCGCATGAGATTGAGTGATTTTGTTAGTCAGAGTGATTTGAACCGTTCCATCAAGGTGAGTATCGACAGTTTCGTGGGAGCGCAAAAAATCACCGTCAGAAAGCAACTTCAAAAATCATTTATGAAGTACACGTTACCTCAACGGGCATAATTCAATTCGGGTGTATATTAGTTTATTGTTTAAAGTTTTGTCAACATTGACACTAGGGCGTAGCATTTGCAGCTGGCGCCGATGGGGAAAGGCCGACTGGCCGGTTGGTCGGGGCACGAAGGGCGTCGCGACTAATAATCCACGTTTGGGCGATGGACATACGCGTACCACATGTTGAACCTAGATGAGTATGTTCAGGGATGGGAGGTGAAATGAACGAAAGCAATTTACTAACATAAGAACCATCGAGAATATCAAACAGTGCAAGCACGTTCCCGAAGAAGACGTGGCGGAAATTTGCTCCAAAGTAATTGAGCTATTAGTGGAGGAAGCCAACATCGTTTGGGTAGATACCCCGGTGACCATATGTGGAGATATCCACGGACAACTACACGACTTATTGACGTTGTTCCAGACAGGAGGGGAATTGCCGGGGACGCAGTACCTATTCCTTGGGGACTTCGTGGACCGAGGGTTTTACTCACTTGAAAGCCTACTACTACTATTGACACTCAAGGTCCGATATCCGGATAAGATCACCCTTATAAGAGGAAACCACGAATCGCGCCAGATCACCACCGTGTATGGGTTCTACGATGAATGCGTTCGGAAATACGGATCCGTCAACGTATGGAGGTATTGCAGCGAAGTGTTTGACTATCTTTCGTTGGGAGCAGTGGTGGGAGGAAAACAGGGAGTGTTTTGTGTGCATGGAGGACTCAGTCCTGACATTGATAGCATCGACCAAATCCGGATACTAGATCGAAAGCAAGAGGTTCCTCACGAAGGAGGCATGTGTGATTTACTCTGGTCAGATCCTGAAGATGTTCCTGGCTGGGCCATCCTGCCTCGAGGAGCAGGATTCTTGTTTGGCGGCAATGAGGTCGACCGATTCTTACACACTAATAGCATCTCGTTGGTGGCGCGGGCGCACCAATTGGTCATGGAAGGCTACAAGGAGATGTTCGACGGGGGTTTGGTCACGGTATGGTCTGCACCAAATTATTGTTATCGCTGCGGAAACATCGCATCAGTTCTAACTATTGATGACAAGCTAAACAGGGAGTACAAAGTCTTCGAGGCTGCCAGCCAGGACGTTACCAACATTCCTACCAAGAAGCCGGCGGTGGACTACTTCATATAGAATGCACGTTTCTCCGGCGTCAAGTAGCGGGTGTTTCATAAAGGGTCCGACACACCACACCAGGTCTCACCTGAATCTCAATCACATACAACCGTGCCACGCCGTGTCAGCTTTGCCAATCCGTGGGAGCACTCTTGTTTGGCAGTTTGGAACGATGGCCTCGTATTTGTAACCATGGTACTCGGAGCTAGTCGGCCTGATAACTTAAGCCACGTCCATACAACAGCGATAGGCCACGAGCCATTACACATGAACTAGAGGGCCAGCTAAAGTTAGGTGTTTGTTGACTTCTGCACCGAGCCCAGGTACTCATCGTTGGAAACATTTACCCGTGCTTGCATGAGACTTACCTCATCTGGTGATGGCGGCCTGTCATTGCACCGTGGCAAGGCTTACCGTGGTCCTGCACCAGCCGTGAGGCCACTAAAAAAAATCTTTTCCACCGGGTTCTTACCCCTCGTCCCGGTTAACGATCTTTTATCATGCCTGGCAGTCGGTAACAAACAACAACAGATATCTTTTTTTAGATGACGCATAGCAATTTATCATCAGCAATCATTACTGGCACCTCGGCGCAAATGCCCTACATAGTGCTGTCAGTATTGAGACCTTCACCAGGCCAAAAAAAAAGCATCTTCCTACATTGGTTGGCAGGGTCGATATTAGAAGTCATGGCGGGCGCGCCTTGGTTTCCTAAACCTCTTCAGTACGACGGGCTTTGTTTGGTGCGTAAAATTTCATTTACGCATTGAGTTCGGCATGCGGGCTTGCTTCTGAGGTTCCTTTTTTTTTAACTTGCGTCAGCACGAAGCCATGGTTCCGCCCCCTTACCCGATATCGATATCTCTTATGCGGTAATCGCTGCTCCCCCTCCCCCCCTTTGTACATATATACCGCAATTCGCCATGATTTTTGTTTCACTGGTGCTATAATCCTTTTTATCCTCGAGAGAGAGCGTATGAGTCTTATCCAATAGTCCCAGTCCTCGAATCACTCGTTCCGTCATAATCATGAAATTCCTCTATTATTTATTGGCCTTCTTCGTTGCATTGGTCGCTGGTGAGACCACCACCTCTGCCACTAAAACAACCACGCTTGTTTGGGTCACGGGAACTGACTCCAACGGAGTCACCAAGACCAGTCAGTCTGCCTACACCCAGAGGTTCACCAGCATGTATGAAAGTGTGGAAGACGCCTCTTCGGGCCTGATTGGTGTTGGGACACTTTCGGGCGAAGTTGGTGATATCAGAACCTACAGCCGTGTCACGGTGTCGGCGTCCTCCGCTCAGTCCTCCAAGTTCTCTGCCATTTCTTCCAGACACGGAGGCTTACCCTTCTCAACTTCACTCATGGTGATGACGATGGCGGTGGCCACCCTCTACGTGATGGTAATTTAACGGAAACAAACATGTGTCTGAGAAAAATTTTTAGCGTGCTTCTTTTTCTTGTCACTCTATCTTGTTCCACATCTTGCATTTTTTGGTGTTTCCTTGATCCTCACGACGCCTTCTCAAAAAACCAAAATCCATTGGCCTCTACACATCAACACTACTGGTCAGTTGTCATGGTCTCATTTATAACTCAATAGCATTCTCTTCATTAGCTTTTTTCAATGCATTCCTCAAGTTGAAAGGAGTTTCAATTTCTATCAATCGTGCATATCCTGCATGGCCTCGACTCCTGGCCATCGGCGTTTAAAAGAAATTCAAGATTTTTCCGAATCCTGAAAAAATAATCTTGCACGTCACCTCGATAACTCTCGTGCGATGGATGCCGTTGGCGACCCCCGGAACGAGCCCCCGTAAAACACCCGTACACCCATATGCCTGCTTCCCCGATCCTCGCACGTGAGCGACCATCATTGATGCCACACTACTGTCTGGGGTAAAGTGCTTAGAATCGCCCATCGTTCGTGCTGGCGTTTATGACTTCCTACGGCACCATCAAGGCGTCTTCCTCCGTTTCAGCAACTCCCTTGTTGAGTCAGGATTCCATAGACGATGTCCCAATTGAGTCGAACCCCTGGTTCTCGTCAATTTTACCTGGTGTCAACCTCCAACGCTATGCCTCCATTTCTCTTGATAATAAGGGTTCGGTGGCTAGAGATCATGTATGTGCCAAATTCAAGCATGTTCGCTTAATATGCTCCTTTTACTAATGTCTTAGATGGCCAATGAAAGAACCTTTCTTGCATGGCTTCGTACATCACTATCATTTATAACTATTGGAATTGGCGTAACCCAATTATTTCGGCTAAAGGAGGACCATGCAAATAAACTTTCCCTGTTCGTATTCCCTTCCATTAAGCAGTTGGGTAAGCCTTTGGGTTCGGTGTTTATGTTTATTGGTATTTCCACCCTTTTGTATGGCACTTCTCGTTACTTTGACGTGCAATCAAACCTCATCCACCTGAAATACCCTGCTACTCGTCTTTCCATTGTTGTGTTAATCTCGGTAATCTGCCTTGTTATTGCAGTGACTTTCATGGCCATCATCGGCTCCCCCGTCTAATACCGACTATTTTGTCTCTACTTCGTCGTCTACGTAAACTCCTTACTTCATTCCCTAATGCACGTTTTACGAAATTTTGGCCAATGGCTGCGAATCTAATTTGGCGACTATTTGACTTCCTGAAAGAACACCGCTAGTGGCCTCGTCCTGACCCCGTCTTCTTCGCTGCATTGTCACCGTCGTAGTAGCCTCGTATTTGGGGTGGTGGCCATCGACCCATGCCGCATCCACCGTTCACCTCAACACCAACTGGTGGCCTGCACTACCGCCTCCTTTTGGGTCGCCGCCGCCGCAGCCGCATAATCTCTCTAGCTCACAGCTGCTCCCGCCTGCCCTCACCCCATAGCAGCATGTCTCACCTCCTTCGGCACCTCTGTGTTCGTCCCACACCGCATCCACCGTGGTCGCGAGGCTAGTGCCCTACTTTTTTGCACGTGATTCGCACCCCGGTATCTGCACCTCCTCCGCGCCCAACCCTCGCCCTCCTTAAAAAAATTACTTCCTTTTTTCGTTGTTACTACACTTAATACATTAAATCAAAATGGTATGTGGTGGTTGCCTATGAATCAACGAGTCGTCCAGTCGTTATCAAGATCACATACTCGTCCCGTGATCGCTCTATGAAGAACTGAATCCTTTCGACGTGTTTGTTCCTGTGGTTGAATCTCCCATGAAAAAATTCGCCTCCGTCGTCTTCCACTTTATTTACTATGGTTTTGTCAACGACTCATTTGATTCCCCATTCTCAACTCATTACTAACATATTAGGGTAAAGTTCACGGTTCCTTGGCTCGTGCCGGTAAGGTCAAGTCTCAAACTCCAAAGGTTGAAAAGCAAGAAAAGCCAAAGAAGCCTAAGGGTAGAGCTTACAAGCGTTTGTTGTACACCAGAAGATTCGTCAACGTTACTCTTGTCAACGGTAAGAGAAAGTTCAACTCTAACGCCGCTTAAACAAGTTCATGAAAGTTATTTATCCACATGATAACTGTGTGCTATATATGACGGGCTCCATGAGTCAATAAACATAATTGAAAACTTACGGCTACGTAGAAATGCTTGCCTGTGTGAAGGGATTACTAGTATGTGTTTGCTATCGGCGTTGGACTGTACCTATGGCTAGTTACCACTGAGGCAAAATGTAGTATGCATACACTCTAGCACGAATGTGAATGGTTTCGTCGTCCTCTTCGAACATTGGCTTCCAGGTGACCATTTCGATCTTTTCCGCCTTGAACTGGTGTTCTTCACAGGTTTCGAAGAATCGTAAATCATCGTCAAGTAGCCATGGCCGGTGAGGACTGAAAACAACTAGTCCCTTTCCATTGCTCTTCATTGACTTTCTGCAAGTTTCGAGTAGTTTGTGATGTTCAGTGTGGTTGAATACAAGGTCCGAGAGAATCACCAAGTCAAACTTATCTTTTTCTTCAACAGTGACAGGCCATTGAGACTCTTCCGTCGATGCATAAACCACTGACCTGACATCTGCACCCCAAATATATCCCTTAACCACGCTTTTGGACTCATCAATATCCTGACAATGGTCAAAATTATACTGAATATTCAGAATCAATTCCACGTCGGGATAGTCTGTAGAAACAACCTGGGATGCTCCGTTCAATGCACAAATCAACGACGGAAGGGCAGCTGCAGCTCCAAGCTCTAACACCTTCTTCCCCTTCACAAGCGTTTCGGCGTGTTTATCGAGGTAGTTGGCGGTATATATACCAGCATTCCAGAGAAGATGGCCCCAGAGTGGAGACGAGCCCACTAATCGAAGCTTGAGTTCCTTGGGGTTCTCTTTTCCTTCGATTCTCTCATACTTGGCAAAATGTGGTTCCGGCGCTGGGGGTCTGAAGTCGTCAGGCTCCTCGAATAGTCCTGCTTCTAAGCTTAACTCGTCTTCTGACATCTTGAGAGGTTAGACTTTTTGAGGTCGATGCCGTCACGTGCTGCTACCTTCCTCGCATCCAAATCTTCCTCCATCTGACTCTATCCACTCTCCACAATGTCGGCTAGGACGCTAGCGAGGCTTCCTCCTGACATAAGACACATGTTCAGCGTCTACAAACTTGCATCGGACAACACCCAACCATTTAAAACAAAAGATGTTCGAGATTTTCTCACCAGTCACGCCAGCCAATATACTGCCTTCAATCGCTACAAGCTTCTTCACGACTACAGCGGCAACAAACTCGATACTAATACATTCCAGCCACTTGCTATTAAGCAAATGAGCTCTTTGTTCAATCGTGCTCTTGATCTTGGCCCATTGGAGAATGTATCCACCGGCAGTCTATTCAAGTCGGATCTCCTCAATCCTGGTGAACAGTCATTGACCAGTGAGTCTCATCTTGGCGCCAAGCGCCACTCAATGTTCCATTCTGGTATCTTATCATCCCTAGCGTCGTTCTTTCTGCCCTTGCATACAATTCCGCCCAACGCAAAAAATTACAAGTCGTTGATGTGGTATCAGCGTCTACTCAACACCGCTCCTATCATCATCTTTCTAAAGCAAAAGCATCTTCTATTTTCCCTGTCGTCATTGCATCAGATCAACAAGCCCTTGCATGATCTCCAGAAACGAATAAGAAGCCTCTCACATAACTACATTGGTGAGAACTTTGAACAATACTCAGACAAGGCAGTTCGCAACTACCATCTCACTGACCTCAAATCTTTGGACCTATTCGTTCTAGCCATGCAGCTTGACGCCACTTCCACATCTACGTCTGATGCTTTGTGCTCGCAGTTGGAATTTTCCCAAGAGGTAACTGTTGTCGACGAATTTGGAGACCCTGTGGATGACACTCATTACAACTCTCCACGGTTTTCGCTTCACACCATGAAGAAACACTTCTCTCAGGGCTGTCAAGATATTAAAGACGTTTACCCCTATGATCTTATATACTCCACCTTCCACATTCTAACTATTGAAGCGCCCATCGTGGATCATGACCACATACAGCTACTAAAGATATTGCATGATAGCCACGACTTCGAAGTGGTGGCTGTTCGCTTGTCACTCCAAAATGACTTCATCCGGGACTTCGTCTCCCATGACTTGAACAAAAAGCAGTCTGCTGACACCTACGAAGATCTCTTGGCTCGTACCTCTCGCTCTTCTACTCGCCACGACCATATGAGCACTTTAATGAAGCATCTCGGCCAAGCCGGTCTTACTGTTGCAGAGGAGGCCACCGATTGCATATACCTATTGTCCGAGTAGGTCTAGTGATGCTTACCATTGGTGGTGGGCGCCATCATCTCAACTAAGTGTCATTTCCCTGTATATAATAAACCTAAGGTGCACTTTCAAATCACATAGATACGGGGTACTAGACATGGCGCTCTTTTTTCAAGGACGACGGAATCGTGGTCTCCGGCTCGTTTTGGTAGTGCTTAGTGTGATCACATTCTTTTACTTGTTGAAAGGATTGAGAAATCAGGGTGCCGATCCTGTGGATGATGATGAGAGCGATTTCGTGCAATTTGGCGAATCCAAACATTCACCGAAGGATGATCTGGCCCATCCCCGGGAATCCAAGGAGAAGTATGCTCCAATTACATCCGAATTGTTGAATAAAATGGACAAATCCACAAAGAAGTGTCCCGATTATGTGGGATACTCTCAGAGAAAGCACTTTCCCTATAGTTCTGGTCGTTATAAGTATCCTTACATGCGGCCAGCACCCAAGTGTCGTACGTTTACTTCTCCCGCAGTGGAGTACGTCATTGAAGATTTGAAGATGAAGGTAAAGGATCCAGATATGGCTAGATTGATTGAGAACTGTCTTCCCAATACTCTAGACACCACAATTTTGTGGCACCAGCCCGCCCAGCGGTCTGGTAGAGGCTCCGTCGCCCAGACATTCGTGGTTACAGGAGATATTCATGCTGAGTGGCTCCGTGACTCAGCAAGGCAATTATCGATTTACCAGCCGTTTGTCAAATACGATAAAAAGCTTCGGGAAATGATAAAAGGTGCCATCAACACTCAGGCACTGTACCTTGTGACGTCTCCTTATTGTAACGCATTTCACCCTCCTTCTGGATCAGGAGTGAAAAAGGGCGATACCGCCATGGATCTGGTGAACCCTCGTCCTGATTGGCGCCAAGTTTTCGAGTGCAAATACGAACTTGACTCGTTGGCATCTTTCTTGACCTTGAGTAACGAGTACTATAGAAATTCAGGTGACACTACCTTCATTAACAAATTGTGGCTACTGGCGTTCGAAAAGCTCTTGATCGTACTCAAGCGGGAATCGTTTCCCAGTTTTGATGAAGAGACTGGAATGGCCCTTACTTTCTACTATTCTTTTCAAAGACAAACCAACATTGGATCCGAGACGCTCCCCTTGGGAGGAGTGGGTAATCCAGTCAACTTTGGTACTGGGCTTGTAAGATCTGCATTCAGGCCCTCAGATGACGCATGCATTCTTCAATTTTTCATCCCCGCCAACATACACATGCTCACAGAACTCCAAGCAGCGAGAGACACGTATCTTGACGAATCGTTGGCTGCGGAAAGTATTGACGTGACGCGTCTTGTGAATCTCGCTGATACATTCATCACCAGCATATCCAAAGGTATTGAGGAATACGGTATCATTGACCATCCTAAGTGGGGTAAAGTATATGCCTATGAGGTTGATGGCTATGGCGGGGCCATTTATATGGATGATGCCAACTTACCATCTCTTCTCTCCCTCCCTGATATGGGATTCCTTGGTAAAGACGATGAGGTGTATCAGAATACCCGCAAGATGATTCTCTCCAAATCTGGAAATCCTTACTATCTCAAGGGTCTCACGTTTGAGGGAATTGGGGGTCCTCACATTGGTATACAAAGTGCATGGCCCATGTCTCTTCTTGTGAGAATTAGAACCACCGATGATGATAAGGAGATTTTGGAGTCGCTTCAGTACATCATGGAAAACACCGCGGGGTTGGGTCTCATGCACGAAAGTGTCAACGTTAATTCACGTCGTGGCAGGGACTACACCCGCTCATGGTTTGCATGGTGTAACTCCGAGTTCGGTAAGACCATTCTTCATTTGGCCAAGCATAAACCACATCTTCTCTTCAAGGATGAATATGTGGAGCCCTACGATTTGGACGCAGTTCTTGCCGGATTCATAAAACAATCTTAGGATTGACCGATATATACACTATATTAATACAGAATTATTGTTTGATATACTGAGCAATGTTCTCAGCAGTTTTACTAGAAGCGGACCTGGCCGTCTGGTCGAAAGCGGCCTGATAACGGGCCTGTAAACTAGAGTCAGACTTTTCGTTCACTTCAGAATTCCTGTCCTCGGGGAAGGTGTACTCTCTATCTGGTTCGTCTTCGTCTCTCAAAAGTTCGCCTTGGTATTCCTCGTCCTCGGCTTCTTCGTAGTCAGAGAGGACCTCTGAGTCCGGCTTCTTGCCGTCCTTGATATCTAAGTCCTTCATGAGTTTATTCAAAGAGCCGGACTGTCTCTTCTTTTCGTCCTCTTCCTTCTGCTTCATAATTCTTTCCCTCTCGGTCTTGTAGTATTGATTGTATTCTTCCACCTTGTTGTCCACAGCATCCAAAAACTCATCAAATCCCTCTCCAGTATATGCACTACATCCCACCACATCAAGGGTAGAATAGAATTCTTCAAGCATGAGCGACATGCTGTTCACCAACGAACCCATGTAACCAGAAGACGTACCGTCCTCTCCATTCAAATCTTGGTCGGCTCTTAACGCGAGTTGGAAAGCTTCAAAGTCCAGCATCCATTCCTTGGCGAAGTCTGCTTTCTTCACATCGGTCTTATTGAACACAATAATCATAGGCAACTTGGTCTTGTATAAAATGGAGCACGCATAAAGCATGTTAGACATAAATGTGGTGGGGGAAGAGTTACGTGGCGTATCAACAATGTACGCAATAACAGTTGGAAAAGTAGATGCAAACGCTTCAGTGATGATAGCACCTGAGGCGGACCAGATAAAACATTCAATTTGTCCGGGAGTATCGATAATGACGTTCTTATGTTTCTCTGCTCTCTTTTCAACAAGCTTGATCACTTGATCGATTTTTGTGGAAAAGAGATTAAGAGATGTAACAATAGCACCGTTGGGGCCAAGATTGTACTCCTCCATGACCTTCTTGTATTTAACTGAATCACGAATATCAATATTGGCGCCAAAAGGAACTTTCAAGACTGCAGGGTCCAAATTAATCACATATGGAGGCGCTTTCTTAGCGTGAAGATGCGAGTTGAGTCTTTGCATAAAAGTGGTCTTACCACTTCCTGCCATACCAATACACAACACTGTAGTAACCATGGTAGAAATAGATGTGGAAGTTCAAATGACTTGCGATGCAATTTCTGACATCCGCGCAGATGTCTTACAAATGCATTGATTATGTAATCTTGCCCATGCCTTCCAGTTTGTCCCAGCGGCGAGCTTGATATTACCTTGATTACTCTAATTAGCTACTCGTACGGTAATGCAGGACAGTAGCAGAGAAAACTTCAGAAACGGAGCGGCACCTGACTCAAGATTCATGAATTTGCTGCTAACACCCTGTCCACAATGCCCTTGTAAATAGGCTCATAGGAGAGAATTTGGATATTCTCTGCCTCAGCATTGAATATCTTTTCTGCCTTTGGCTGGCCAGGACCTCCGATGTTGGGTAGAGCTTGTTGCTGCTGCTGCTGTTGGACCAACTGATCAGCAGCTGTTGAGTCTCCCATCAATAGAGAGTAGATGGGTCTAAGACCAAGTAAATTAACGAAATACCATGATATTGCCGACACATACCTCACGTTCAAATCAGGCGTATTGACACCATTCTGTAAAGTACTCTTGAATCCATCAGTAAGAGGAAATGGTAACTTCATAATCACGAAACCAGCAAAGAAGTAGTTGACCCAGCCCATGATCAAAGTTTGAGGAATGTAATTCATGAGATTTCCCTTGGCCATATTCATCAATGCATCGTTGGTGCCGGGGTCGGTGAACGGGTTCTGAGGTCCCTGGTTGGGGTCTTCAACCACCGCATGGAACTCGGTAGACTTGAGCTTGTCGAAGTAGTACTGCTTACGAGTCTCAAACTCGCTTTCGGTAAGTATGTTGCCGTTTTGGCGGAAGCAGGCTGCCCGTTTAAGAAATTGCCTGTTGTTAGAATATTTCAGTGTCGGAGAAATAATACACATACTTTTCGCGTAGCGTCTTATACCCTTGCAACTTTGGAGAAGAAGCTAGAAGCTTGGTGACGTTAGACCGCAATAGCCCCACGAGGACCATTGCAAACGAAATGGGCAAGAGCACCCAGTACTTGAGCTGGGGGTCTAGGATAAGATCTGGAGTCATTGGGTTTCAACGCTACGCGGGCCTCACGTGCCTTTATGTAGCGAGCAAGCGAGAGGGGGCCCGCACAGTGAGGTACACTCAGGCTCAGAAATCAGCATCAATCAGCGCCGTGGCGCAGTGGAAGCGCGCAGGGCTCATAACCCTGATGTCCCTGGATCGAAACCAGGCGGCGCTAGCTGAATTTTTTTGCTCTTACTAAACGTACCACGTCACGTGCTTCTTCACAGCTTGACCCGTATTCTCATCTTCCACATTCAATTATGGGATGGTTTAGCAGTGCCCCTTCTAAAGTCTCCACGGTAACCGCAGTGGTGGAGGAGCCTAGGCAGCAGCAGCTCTTGGAAGACCTCCCTCCTAAGTTTGAAGACAAAGAGCCCATGAAGCGTACTCAGCAAGAATACTCGGACGCTCTTTCCAGTATCAAGTGGTCTGATTTCACCATCGACAGATACGTGTCTATGCCGTGTTTCCGAGAAGCCATGATAACTGGATTTCAGGCCATGGGAGTATTGGGTGCGGTTACCTTTTTCATCCACAAGAGTCCAGGAAAGTCGATAAACTGGGCTGTTGGGGGTTTTTTCCTTGGAAACATCGTTGGCTGGGAACAGTGTCGTTCAATTAGACGTAAGTCTTTTCAAACCATGGAAAAGGCTCGACAAGTAAACATGGAAAAGAACTCAAAAAAGTTGGCAGAACCTCACCCCGATGACCAGTTAGAAAAGTGGAAGGAAGTTCAACAAAACCAAGGCAAGTGATAAGCATCTTTACAATGTACATAGTTACGAATCAACCGTTACGAATTGATATAATTTGAAGCGTGCAAAGTAAGTTTGGCCGGGGAATGACCAGTTCCATCGGCATCGTCCAGAATTTGGTGGGGTACCTCGGCATATTTAAATTTGGTGCGCCCGCATTGATCATTTAGGGTCTGAAGAAATATTCTTATTGTGAGTTATATTCATCCACGATGGAAAATCATAAGGCCACGGTGGAATTTAAGCCATTAAGGTCCAATTTCGTCAATTTACCTTCGGGCTTGGCCAATATCTTGAACAATGCCAATATTAGCCCTCAGGATGTGATCGTGGAAATTGCACTTCCAACCAAGAAGGTGTACGCTGGATGGTCAGGTATGAATTCATCCTCTATCAAGACAGTGGAAGCTGATCCCACATTCTCGAACGCAGTTGGAATCTCAGAAAAGATGTCGGTTAGTGTTTCCATCAAAACCAACTTTTATCTGGCTAAGAATATAAATGTGGAGCCGGAGACACTGTCTGATTGGGAGTTGGTGGAGCTTCATGCCGGAATTTTAGAGGACACTTTGCTACAGCAAGCTCGTTGTGTTGCAGTAAACCAGGTTGTTGTTGTTTACCCATCCAAAACGTCTTCAGTCAAGCTCATTGTTAAAGATGTGGGGAGCCAAGAGCATACGTTCGCCAAAATCGACCCCTTCTGTGAAATTGCCATTGCTCCCAAGATTAGAGAGCGTCGAAGCTCGGTTTCCAAGTCTATAAAGTCAACCAAGTCGTCCAAAAGTACGAGGGCGGGAAGTGAAGATTATAACAATCTTCCTAGTGTCTTGAAGAGAGGGATCGCCCTCCCTCACCCTTTATTTAGTGGCGTTCCTTCCTATGCCGATATTCAAGGCTATGAAGTTTATGGTAACTTCAGTGAAATGATTCACACGCTCAACAAAACTGAATATGTGGCAGTGTCTTTGGTACAAGGTCCGAATCAAAAGCAAAATACTGTCGATGTCAACGCTCAAACTCTGCATTCCCAGGCCCCTCAACAACCATCCCAAAATGACATCAATGCATCTTCAGGTAAGGATAATTTCGTCGTCCCTTTGAAAGAGAACAAAAGGGTGGTCGCTCGGTTGATTAACTACCCATATTGTCAAAGAAACACGATCGGTCTATCAAGGAGACTCGCCATTGCCTTGAATTCAGAAAACCATGTGGGTTTCTCGGTTGTGTTGAAGCCAGCAGTGAAGTACGTTCCCAAGAGACCATCCACCATTGTGATTCATCCTTACATTCAACAAACCAAGAAAGTCAGCCAAATTAACATCAACTCACAAGATAAAAAAGATAGAGAGGCCAAATTAGCGCAAAGTCTTTCAGATGTTCTTTACTCCGGGCAATCTCCATTGTCATCTTCTCCTCTCACTAACTACGTCAAGCTACCCATTATTCCTGGCATTTTGCCGAGTGGGGGTCTTCTTAAGTTCAAACGCAATGACGATACCAATGCATGGGTGCGGCCATATGAAATTGATAGTAAGAAGATACCTCGGATTGAGATTGGCGCTGAGTTACTTCGCAATGCTTCCTTTATCGAGGAGGAATACGTAGAAGAGGACTTGAAAGCTATCGGATGCGATAAAACCATTACGTCGGTGGTGGAGTCTATCGTGACTTTCAGAAACACGGGTACTTTGATCCACGGAAACCCTGGAAGTGGAAAGACCCTTCATCTCAAAATCATAGCAAACAAGCTTCGCTTGGAGCACGGTTACCACATCAAATTTGTCTCATGTGAATCCATCATGAACGAAAATATTACCAATTTGACCAATAATCATTTTGCCAAGTGGATCCAGGAATCCACCTGGTACAAGCCTTCCCTTCTTGTACTCGACAATCTTGACAAGATTTTCGCCGCTGAGCAGGAACATGTTGACTCCAGCCAATCCAGACAATTGTCTGAATACTTCATCTCTCAATTACAAAAGGTACATGCGCAAGCAAATAGCAATGTGTCTATTCTCGTGTCTGGTGTATCTAAGGAGGCATTCAACGGTGTTATTTTTCAGTCTCATGTGGTAGAAAATTTCGTTCACTTATCAACTCCTGATAAAACGACAAGGCAAGGCATTATTGAGGACTACTTACAAAATACGCTTGGTGGTGAAATCAACTTTGATATCATGGATATGGTTTCGGAAACCGAAGGATTTCTTCCAAACGATCTCAAGACTCTCTGTGACCGTATGCATCATGAGACCCTCTTCAGTTCAGTCAACGGGGAAGAGAAGCGGGTCTCTAAGGCCGCATTCGATAAGGCTTTTGAAGGATACACTCCTGCAAACTTGCGGGGAGTCAAGTTACAGAAATCTTCCATTAATTGGACCGATATTGGGGGCCTTCAGGAAGCCAAAACTATCATGTTGGAAACTCTAGAGTGGCCTACCAAGTACGCTCCCATTTTTGCTAACTGTCCGCTAAGGTTGAGATCGGGTATTCTCTTGTATGGGTACCCAGGATGTGGTAAAACTCTTCTTGCTAGTGCCATTGCAGGACAATGTGGACTTAATTTTATTTCAATCAAGGGTCCAGAAATTCTTAACAAGTATATTGGTGCATCTGAGCAATCGGTTAGAGAGTTGTTCGAAAGAGCCCAATCTGCAAAACCATGTATCTTGTTTTTCGATGAGTTCGATTCCATTGCTCCAAAAAGAGGACATGATTCCACTGGTGTTACTGATAGAGTTGTTAACCAGATGTTAACGCAAATGGATGGTGCTGAAGGATTAGACGGTGTTTACGTGTTGGCGGCTACTAGTAGACCAGATCTCATTGATTCAGCATTATTGAGACCGGGTCGTTTGGATAAGAGTGTCATCTGTGACATGCCCAATTATGATGACAGACTAGACATATTGAAGACAATCGCTGCTAAAATGGATTTAGAAGATGATGTTGACTTAGATTTAATTGCTGAAAAAACCTCCGGATTTAGCGGTGCTGATATGCAAGGTCTTGGTTACAATGCATACTTAAAGGCAGTTCATGTTAAACTTCTGAAAGATGAGGATAAACACAAGGGAGGTGAAGACAATACTGATGAAGGAAAGGCCCATGATTTTTTCCTTATCAACTCGGAAAAAATGAAGAATTCAAAGTTGAGACCTGCAGACCGTGTGAAAATGGCCCAGCAGATTGAGCAGCTCTTTGAAAAGGAGACACTTAAATCCACTTCAAACTCGGATGAAAAAGTCAAAAATGATACCACCATTAAGATTTCTCAAAAAAATTTTGAAGACTCGCTCCGTGAAACAAAACCGTCCATTTCGGTTATTGAAAAGCAAAAGCTCAGCAAAATCTATAGCCAGTTTGTCTCCGGGCGTGATGGAAATATGCCTAATGGGACAGCAAGCAGCGAGGTAGGAGGTAGAACCACTTTGATGTAATTATACACTCATTGTAATTTGAATTGTAGGCTGACTGCGAAAACGGACCAGAAAAGACGTGAAAAATGGAAGCAAAAAAAAGATAGCTCGCACCCAGGTTCGAACTGGGGACCAACAGATTTGCAATCTGCTGCGCTACCACTGCGCCACACGAGCTTTTCTTGACTAACCAAATAGGATTAGTATCCACAATGTGATGAATAGGTTTGCCAGAGAAGAGTCTACATTGAGAGACTTAGCTTGAGAATCTTACGCTTCATATCTATCTATATATGAAACAGATGATTCAATGCTAACCGAGACCTCAAATTGGAAGATCGAGATTGCTCAAATTGCCACCAGCTTTTCTTCAACGCCATACTCTTTAAAGTAATCGTGGGCTTTCAAGATTGTGACTAGCGATGAGTTCGGATATTTAGGACCATAGTGAGATACATTGACCTATAACACACCAATAATACATATTACAGCGCCAAAACCATCTTCAGGGCTTATAGAGTAACTTTCCAGCCTTTGAGGACAAAAACAATTAGATTGTGGACGCTGAGTTGTTCATTGGTCATTTCTTCCACTACTCGTGGGGTAAAGGCTGTCTTCATGCTTTCTTGAGTTTTTAAAAAAATTGTGTAATTTTCAACTAATTCATAATTAATCAGATATTTCAGAATTATAACAGAAATTCGCAGTCATTCAAAAAGACCTTCGAATTACATTAATTGAATTAGTAACTTTTACTGAGTACCTAACTACCATCGTCGTCGCCTTCGTCATCGTCAGCATTTAAGTCAAAGCAAACCCAACCAGGCCATGCAATCTCATCCCGTATGATGGTTCGAAGTTGTTCCACTAAAAACCTCTCCACCTTTCCCACATTTCGGAGTATGTTATTCTCTGCCTCCCCTATCTCCGATTCAATTCTAATTTTCTTAAGGATGTCGATTCGTTGACTATTGGTAGGGGCTGACACATAGTCAACTATATTTCCTCCGGTGGTGGCTTCTGAGTTATAAGAGTGACTTCTTCTATTGGGAAAGTAGTCAGAAATATCCTCGCTCACGTCACAAAGAAACGAGAAGTAAACGGCATTCTTCAAATAGGCGATTGCAGCTATGCTGTGAACGAGGATTTCACTTATGTGTAATTTTATGGGTAATGTAATAAACCTCGTGCTTGGATAATTGACCAAGAGATTGACGGTGACCTCCATTTCAAGGTCGCCATGATAGTCGATTTCCACAAAGAGCTGAATATCATTTTCATTCTTTTGGGAAGACTTACTCTGTGTAATGGAAATTCTCTTTTTGGCAGTGGCATTATCAAGAGGAGTTTCGTTTTTCACGTTTCGAATTGAGTACAGGTTATGATTGAAAATGGAAGAAGGGGTATCAGCACCGGGCGTTGAGGTGCTGTTTAAACCCAAACCAACATTATTCATATTGTAATTGTGCAAATTGTGACTGTGCATTTGGAAGAAGGAATCCGACGGCATTCTTGCCTTCAGAATATTGCCAGGTGGTAAAGGACTTCTGACATTCTCATCTTGTGTTTCTTGAGTCTGTTCATCCGAACTTTCGTCGCTAGAGCTATCGTCCCTTTCAGTAACTATGTCCTTCTTCTCATGTTCACTTTCAGCGGACTCCTCTTCGTATAATTCGTCAAAAGGGTCCCCTATATGCCTTATGGTGATGTCAGGAGGGATGGACCCTAAACTGAACTTCGTGACTGAGAGGTTACTAATAAATGAAGGAAGTGATAATTCTTGGAATTGGGAGTCGAGAAACTCACGAATGGCCTCATTGATGTCGTCATCTGCTAGTCGACTCCAGTTGATATCGAATGACATGGAGTAACAAGTGTGAAGTTGACTCTGTGCAGGATTTCTTTATCATAGGACCACTGAAGTGATCATTTTCGCTGTCAGCTGTAAGAAGTCAGATATATAGCTGAGCACTAGATGGCATTCAAACATTTTTGAGGGTAGACCTTAGCATCCAAGAGGTGCTTCAGCAAGCTTTTGAGTCTTAAATCCGTTTGACCATTTGATAATGTGCCTTGCTACCCAGACTAAGGCACCGCTTTTTCAGCTTCTTCTTTGGATCGTCTAAAAGATGAGAACACCAAGAATAACACCAGTAGATAGTTCTGTTCTATTACGACGGTACTCTATCATGTCATTGGGGCCTTATTCATTGAGATTGCAACTTCCCATTAATTACCCCGTATTTCGCGGACCCCCATTCGGGCGAGATGAGCGGCATGCCCTTATTTCCAACAAGCCTACGAGGCATGGAATGAGAATGACTGCCATTAACTCGACTTAGAGCCGATAACATGCTGTACATGAGGGTGGGAAAAAAGACGAGTGGTTTCTCAAGACTATTGCCCTAGTGGGTGTAGTAGTTGCAGCAATATGTATAGAAAAAGAAATGTGACTCACCGGCACCGGCTGAAAAATTTTAATACTCAACTTACTACTACTGTTATCGTTTGTGAATCCATGATCCCGAACATTCTTTAAACCAGGTTTTCCGTCACTCATGATTGCATCAACGCCATTTCAAATTGTTATTGTTGGAGCTGGGCTAATTGGGCCTCGCCATGCCAAGCATGTTCAACAAAACCGCCGAACCCAACTTTTTGCCATTGTTGATCCTCTGGCTACCGGTATTGAAGTTGCAGAGGAACTCAAGACCTCATATTTCGCTTCTGTCAAGGAAATGATCAAGTTCTGTAATGAGGAGCGTGTCAGCTACCCTGACGCCGCCATTGTGTGTACCCCAAATCATACCCACGTGAAGGTCTCGGCAGAGTTGGCTTCGTATGGAATACACCTCCTTGTTGAAAAGCCGTTTAGTTCTGATGTTTCGGAAGGAGTGGCTCTCAAGGAGTACTGTGATAGCATCAATGTCAAAATACTTGTGGGGCATCATCGCAGATTCAATCCATTTATTATGGAGACGAAACGTAACCTCCACAAGGCCGGCGACATAATTGCCGTACAAGGCTCCTGGATGCTCAAAAAACCCCATGGTTATTTCGAGGCATCCCCTTGGAGAACCGACATCAAAACTGGAGGAGGTGTACTTTTAATTAACCTTGTTCATGATATTGATCTTCTTCAATATTTCTTTGGACCTGTGGACAAGGTTTATGCTGAACTTAACCAGAAACAGAGACACGAATATCCTAATGTGGATGAAGGAGCGTGTCTTACACTTAGATTCAAAAACGGAATCTCCGGAAGTTTCGTATGTTCCGATAATGTCGTTTCTCCATTTAATTTTGAATCGGGAACCGGGGAAAACCCCACCATCCCATTTCACGAAGACCTTGATGGTTTTTATCGCATATTCGGTTCGAAGGGAACTCTTTCGGTACCAGATCTTTCATTGTACCGTCACGAAGAAGAAAACAGTGCATGGAACGATGCAGTTATACGGGAACGTCTTGTCAAAGATGAAGAGAGACACTCCGTTTTATACTCACAATTACCATTCGATCTACAATTAGACCATTTCGTTGAAGTGATATCCGGCAAGCTGCAACCTCATTGTACTGCTGAAGAGGGCATGTCTGCATTAATGTGTATTAATGCTGTGGTCAAAAGTATTGAAACCGACCAGCCACAATATGTGGAAAACTTGGAAGATGTCAAACCCAATTACGAAGCCCTCGGGTTAGAGACCAAGTAAATAAAAAGATAACTACGGTTTGAAGACGAAAGCTTGAAATTAAATTACATGAGCAATATCTAACATATAACCCCTTTCAATTCACATAAAAAGTAGTAATGGAATGTTAACTACCACTGGTTTAACGACCACGGGAGGTAGTCTTGGTGTGTTGACCTCTGACCTTGAGACCCCAGAAGTGTCTGATACCACGGTGAGCTCTGATCTTCTTCAATCTTTCCAAGTCATCTCTGAGCTTGGATTCCAAGTTGTTAGCAAGAACATGGTAGTCCTTACCGTCAACTTGATCCTTTTGTCTGTTCAAGAACCAAGCTGGGATCTTGTAGTTGGTTGGGTTTTGCATGATAGTGACAATTCTCTCCAATTCTTCTTGGGTCAATTCACCGGCTCTCTTGTTCAAATCAACATCAGCCTTCTTGCAGACCAAGTTGGAGTAACGACGACCGACACCTCTGATCTTGGTCAAAGCGTACATAATCTTAATTCTACCATCGATGTTGGTGTTCAACAAACTAGAAAGTTAGTAATGAAATTTTTATAGGTGAAAACTGTTGGACTATGTCACTGTTTGAAAAGGTAATTTGGGTGTGACCATCTCAGTCCCTAACGACGTTTCGAGAGACGAGTTTGAGTTGGAATAGCGGTGATTCTTATTATTTTGGAAATCATAGTGGACATTTATCGATGAATAATGGACGGCTCTTCATTCATTCAAATTAACAGTGAAAGTCGTATAGTTCGTGTGAGAGGATAACATACCGCAAGATGTGTTGGAAAGAATTTTGTTCCTGGACAACTAAAGACATGTTGGATGATTCTATTAGATGCTTGATGAAGTAAGAACCTTTTTCAAAACTAAAAATTGAGGTAACTTTTTTCCCGGATTTTTTCAGACTGCGAGTGCCTTCCCACATTGGGCGATGCACAGTTGCAAACTGCACAGGAATGTGCGAGGTTCACGTGCGCGAGGTGAATGGGGCTCGAGCCCTAATATTACAAAGATGAAGGCTGTTGTACTCAACGGGCGGAAACCGGGAAATACTATGTACATGTATTTTGTAGATTATGCAAATGATACTTAATTAGTGGAGTAATGGGAAATCATCCATTGCAAAGCAGACGCTTCAATGAAGATTCTGTTTGCCTTCAAGAGGTCTCTCACTTCCACAGCTTCTTTAATTAACACATCGGCCTTGTTGCTGCTGTACTCTGTGGATCTGAGAAGGTTGTCACGTTGGCTATCAGTAATGAATAAAAGATGTAACCTCTCCAAGTTGTGTTTCTCTATGAAATGCTTGGTGGCATATTGATGGTCATATCTGAAGTCAACAATGGCATCATCAGATTCTGGCTTACCCTGTGTATTCCCAATTATGAACACATTACCTTGACGATACTGTTCAGAAAAGGCAGTTTGAAAAGCCTTTGAGTAAATCTTTTTTGGCAATTTCGTAGACCAGTCATGAGGTGCCTTGATACCGTGGGCCTTGATTGGATTATCTCTATTTGGAGAGTTAGCATCACCAACACGAGCTCTACCACTACCCTTTTGGGGATGTAATTTTCTATTGGAATAGAGCTTGTCGCCCTTTGTTATCACATAACCAGAGCCAACTCTGGCCTTATCAGCTTCATATACAACGGCACTCCATAAGAAATCTCTTCTGAGCGGCTGATCGAAAAATGTAGTTGGTAATGGAATGAATGTATGAGGTTCCAAAGATGGGAATGTGCGAAGGGACCCAAGAGTATACTTTGGGGGTTGGGCAGTGTGGAATGCCTTGGTAGCCAAGGTACGAACGCTTTGTTTAAACATGGTCAGCTTGTATAATCACCACGATACCTATGTATAAGGTGAGCATTTTTTTTCCTTTCTCCGAAATGGGTGCCGCACGCCCGACTGCGAAATACTACAGGTAGCTAATGAATGCACTTACTCCATAAATATCATACTTCATCTGGCTGCTTGGTGGCCTTCTGGTGATCTGGTTCGTCATCCGACTCAATAATGAAGTCTTCCGGATCTTGTGCTTGGTCAGCAAGTTCGATGTCCTCTTGTGCGGTGGCGGTATAGCTCCCACGGCCGTCGCTAGAACCGCTCTTGAGTTTATTGAATGCTTTTGAGAAGATGTTTTGGCTCTTGTCGTCTCGAATTGGAAAGTCGTCGTCTTCTTGAAATTGACGTAATTGATCGGCCCATTGCACGTTCTTCTTTCTGCCGGAATTGGGCCGAGTTTTGATGATAGAGGTGGGGCGTGACTTGTAGGACGAGTAAAGGGCAAACACTCCCCAAACTAGAACAGCGATTACCAAGAATTGTATCAATCTGGTGATTCGGGATGTTCCCTCCTCCTTAGGTTCATCTTCTTGATCCAGATCAGACTCACTGTCGCTGGAATCATCCGCGTCGGCTGTCTGTGCCGATGTTGGCTTGGTCACTACTGTGGTGGAGGCAGAAATAGGGGAAGCAGATTCGACTGGCGAAGCCAATTCTTCAACTTTGCTTTGTTTGGCTGCACGTACGCCCAATGGGTAAGTGACAAAAGAGGTGATGGTATTTCCTCCAACGTCCTTTTCCTCAACATCGTAGTTGCGGGTGATGAGGTCGACCAATGCACGAGAAACCTCAGGAAGGTCGAATGGTACCATATGAGACGAGTCAAACACATTAACAAACGTAAGGTTCCGCTCGGACTTCACATAGCCAGCCTTCTTCCCGTCATGAACCCAATCGATGACATTGTCAGCATCTTGGAAACCCTTGTATCCGTTCCAGGTAAGCTTCTTGATCATATTCTCTGTTCCAATGTAGTTGCAAATGATGTCTCTGTTACCGTTGAAAAGTAACACTTCAACCTCTTCCAAAAGCCCCGGAAGTAAATGAATTGATGGAAGGGATTTTTCAGCAGAAAAATGGACTCCCACGGTCCCAGAGCATTCTCTCCATTTTTTGTGATGAACCAAATTGAGATCGGATTTGACATCATCGTTGTTTAAGAATGGATAGACGGTTTCTAGGTCAGGAGGCCAATTCATTCCACATGAAGGATATAGATCTCTTAAAGTATAGTCATACATGTTAACACATGCCTGATCTGGGTTGTCATGGTCCAAAGTAGCCCGCAAAATCATGTTGAGGATTTTCTCACAGGTACCACTGCTAACCTCATAATCATGGACCTTGTTATCGGTTGTGGTATCGATACGATCAACAATTTTCTGACACTTCTCGTGTTGCTTCAAAAGATCTCCCCACGATGGGTTAGAAGTCTTGATGATTCCCGAGGTAAGCGCAAACGGAAGGTACGACAATGATTGTTCGTTAGGCGAGATCCACCCGTTTCCTATGAGAAGAGACTTGAGATTGTAGGGCTTTCGGCCATCTGTCAAGTTCTTGTTGTACTTGAGAACACCATCAGCGATATATGGGATATACTGGCCAGCATAACTCTCACCTGCAAAGTAAATTTCATTATCGGCATCTTCAGGGAACATTTTGAAGAACAAATCCATAAAGTGAAGAAACTCAGTCACAATTTGGCCAAGATCGTGGTCATATACATCGGTATAACTGAAGCCAGTACCGGCCGGTTGATCCACGAATACAACATCACCAGCCTTATGCCATGATCCATTATTGTAGATTACCTGCTCCTTTTTATTGATTCTGAAAGGTCCTGCCTCCATCAATGCGCCGTCCATTGAAGAGCAACCAGGACCTCCATTGAGCCAAAAGATGGTTCTTTTCTCTGCTTCAGGAATCTTGTTACGATCACTGAACTTCCAGAAGAAGTAATGGGTATTGTTCTCGGGATATAGCTCCATTTGGCCAGCGAACATCACCGGGATTTCATCTCGGGGAATATTCTCATAGAGACCCGGGAGTTTGCTTACCAAAAAGTCTTTAGCGTTATCCCTTCCCGATTTCAAAGGGTTTGCAAATACCAACACGACATGTAGTAAAAGTAGCCAAAGGTACACCATTCCGACTATCAAACGTGTTTAGAAATGATCTGGAGAACGTGAGTCCAATTTGAATTGCAAGTAGTCCTTATAATTGCTCCCCAAGAGTGTGAGCTATGGGATAGTTCAGTAAGGGAATTTAAAAGGGGTCCAACACTTTAGAAACAGGGATTAGCGAATTCAAGAAAAAAAGGGAATTTCGTGTATATGTAAGCTTGCGCGGCGCAATGGGGTATAACGTAATACATTATCATATAAAAACTATTTGTTAAGGGGCTCCACTTCCCAAATATTATCGGCATATTCGTCGATACAACGATCGGAGCTGAAGAATCCCATGTTGGCGACAGAAATAACAGTCTTTTTGACCCAACGATGTAAATGGTCCGTATCCTTGGCATCCCCGCCATGGTGACCATACACAACCTCTAGCTTCTTATGAGCCTCTAGGAAAAGATCAAAGTCGTCAGAAACCAAGTAGTAATCACCGTGGTGGCGAATACTGTCAATCAATGTATGGTACTCATCGGGATTTCCAAATATGCCGGATTCAATGGCGCTAAATACTAATTGCAAAGACTGAGGCACATTGACTCCATGGAACACATGCTCGTGTCTGATTTCATCAACAGATTCAGCAAGAGCACCAAAGAGAAAGATATTTTCCTCGCCAATTTCTCGAGTGATTTCAACATTAGCACCATCTACCGTACCGATGATCAATCCTCCGTTCAATGCAAACTTCATGTTGGAGGTACCTGAGGCCTCGGTACCTGCAGTAGAGATGTGGTTGGAGAGATCTGAAGCGGGACAGATAATCTCGGCTTTGGAAACATTATAGTCAGGCATGAACACCACCTTGAGCAAGTTTCCAATCTGATCATCGTTGTTGATAACTCGAGCCACTTCATTAACAAGGTGGATTATGATCTTGGCCATGTAGTAACCCGGAGCAGCCTTACCTCCAATCAACGACATCTTGGAAATGTAGTGCTTCAACTTGATTTCCTCAACTGACACTCCGTCCTTCAATAATTGCTTGATGTGCAAGTAACGGTGGATGATGGCGAAAATATTCAATTGCTGACGTTTATACTCGTGGATTCTCTTGACCTGAATATCGAACATCACGGTGGGGTCCACGTCGATATCGGTTTCTTTCTTGATGAGATTGGCCAATTTCACCTTATTGGCGAATTTGATGTTGTCCCACTTGGTCAAGAACTCGTCATCATCCACGAACTGCTCCAACTTCTTGAGATTTCCCAAATTAGTGAGATACTCGTAGTTGGGATCGTTTAACTTCTGCGCAATTAAATCTGCCAACTGGGGATTGGCTTGCTTGAGCCATCTACGGGGAGTGATACCGTTAGTGACGTTAGTAAACTTGTCAGGCCCATAAATGGTGACAAAGTCCTTGAAAATGGTGGTTTTGATCAACTCAGAGTGAAGCTCGGCCACTCCGTTGACCTTATGAGAGCCAATAACAGCAAGGTAAGCCATTCTAACCGATTTGCGATCGCCTTCCTCAATGATGGAAACCCGCGAGAGCAATCCTCTATCTTCAGGAAATGTATGCTCAACTCCCTTCAAGAAGAAGTAGTTGATGTCATAGATAATTTCCAAGTGTCTAGGGAGTAACACCCCAATCAAGTCCACCGGCCATTTTTCTAAAGCTTCAGACATAACCGTGTGATTGGTGTAGGCGAAAGTTCTCTGAACAATAGACCATGCATTGTCCCAGGTGAGACCAATTAAATCTACCAAGATTCTTTGCAACTCCACAATGGCCAACGTGGGGTGAGTGTCATTCAATTGAATGGCAACCTTCTCGGGGAACTTATCCCACTGGCCCTTGTGGGTTTTTGTGAATCTTCTAACAATGTCATGTAAAGATGCAGCCACCCAGAAATATTGCTGCTTTAATCTCAATTCCTTGCCCTTATCAAAATTGTCGTTTGGATAAAGCACCGCCGTGATTGACTCCGCACTTTGCTGAGCAGCTACCGATTGCAGGTAGTCACCAGCATTGAATTTGGTGAAGTCGAACTCGTTGGTGGGTTTGGCGTTCCACAATCTCAAATTGTTGGTGTTTGTGGTGTTGTAGCCAGGAATGGGGAAGTCAGCGGCGACCGCCAAAACACGTTCACCTCCGTGCCAAACTTTCTTGGTACGGCCTTTGGCATCCGTCTCTTGCGACACCCCGCCATAGAAATCAACAGGAATCTGGATCTCGAGTCTGTCAATTTCCCAAGGGCAAGAATACTTCAACCAGTAGTCAGGGGTTTCAACCTGGTAGCCATCGATGATCTTCTGTTTAAAGATACCATACTGGTAGTTAAGACCATAGCCCCATCCATTGAAGTTTCGGGACGAAAGAGAATCCACAAAGCACGCAGCCAAACGACCCAAACCACCATTACCCAAAGCAGCATCGGGCTCTTGCTCTAAAACCTCCTCAAGATTGAAGCCAAGGTTGCTCAATGAGTCCTTGACTTGGCTTCTGGCATTGAGGTTAATGATGGCATTATCCATAGCTCTGCCCATCAAAAACTCCAACGAGAGATAGTATACTCTTTTCCCATCGTGAATAGTTTGCTTTTGCTGTGTATTTGCCCAGTCCAAAATGACACCATCTCTAATGGTGTTTGCGGCCGCCTGGTAAGCACCAAGGTCATCACAGTTATACATGCTTCTAGCCAAGGTGGTTTCCACATGGTGGACAAACCTTTCTTCGAACTTTTCGCCGCTGGTGGCCACGGTTTTCTTGGTCTCAAAGTTCGGCTTGGGATGGACCGGTGTCAATTCGGAGTACTTAGACCACGTTTGTTTGGCACTTTCAGGAATTGACGCATCGAGAGCGATAATCTGGTTAGGGGTGAATCCAGTGCTGGTTCTCTTCAACTTGGGCTGAGGTAACTCACTAGGAGTTAAATAATCACCCATAGTACGATAAAGAGGAAACACAAGAAATTGACAAGAAATTGATATTATTTATAGGGGGAAGCGGAGGGGCGCTGGCCCCGCCGGCCGTGACGGGATAGGGGAGATTAGCCCACAGGGACTATTTTTTTGGGGGGGCAGCCCGGGTGCGAAAATGCCTCCAGTGGTCCATTGGTGGATTTTTTGACCGGCGACTTGGGGCTACTTAGACCCCTCCGTTTGGTGTTACTTCTTCTGGTTCTACACACTTCTGTACTGGAGGAGTCATCAAGTGGTGTCATGGATTGCTTAGAGACCGAGGCCCATGCCCGAGCCATATCACTAGCTACTTCGACTAGGTAATCACCCGTTTCCCACGTAGGAAAATAAGGGGAGGCGGCGCACCTGCATGGAAATGTGGAGTGATCGGCCTGCACAATGGGCCAACTAAATATAAAATACGAGATGGCTATGGTTGGCTATCTACCACAGTCATCGGAATCCTACGAACGGCGCTACAATTTTGTTTGGGAGATAAGACATCACGTTTGGGTATATGTGTAGAAGGCGAAAGCATTTTTCCTTTTAGGCAGACTTTGCAGCTGCAATGATGGGAGTGTGGCTCACCACAATGGAGTGAGATGAAGTAGCGGTTTCACTAGCAACCGAAGAGGATGCGGAGCCACTGGCAGGACAGGTGTCTCTGTCGGTAAGCTCGTCGTTACGGTAACTGTTGCAACATTGGTCAGCGTTGTAGAATTCAGAACACCAGTCCAAACCGCCGTCATATTTGAAACCGGAGTTGTACTCCACGCATCTGAACCCCTGGTCGATCAAGTCGTCGTATGCGTCCTCGTGATACTTCTTGTTCAATTGACAGGAGCCAACCAAAAAGATCTTATCTGACTTGGTGGTATGATTACCCTGTTTCTCCAATTGGTACATCACCGTGAACTGGTATAAGAATTGACATAAGAGGCCTTTCGCAAAGTCAAACTTAAATTCCACCCCGTAGCCCGGTTGCTGCGAAATGAGAATGGGGTTGTACTGGCTTAACACCTCTTCGGAATCTGACGTGTTCAAGATGGCAAAGTCGTTTAATGACTGGTGATTAGGGTTTTTGAAGTACATGTCGACGGTGTAGTTGTCGTTGGGAGCGTCGTCACTCACAGACACGTACAAGTTGAATACCACTGGGAAGTCTGTGGTGTCGTTAGAAGACTGGATGGTGGATGCGTACTTGTCACAAACGTAGCTACCAGTGAACATTAAGTCGCTGGGGGTCTTGACGCCACTCAGGGATCCGATTTCGGGAATGTTGGAAACAAGTGCATTGACGGAGGTCAATGCCATGAGAGTAGTAGCTAATGCTTTGAAAAACATGAGAGGATTGCTAAAACGAAGGATGAGAGGAGAAAGAAAAAAAAAATTCCTACAGACACTCACCTCTTTATACTCCACTTTCTGCAATGGTAAATATAGTTCGTGACTTCGTGTTACCGTCAACACGCCCAGGCACGGTTAGGCGAATCGCTGCATCTCTGGTGGACATGCTTCGGTTGTGAGGAGACTGAGGTCAGTGCTTTATTGTTACTTGAAACAAAAGGAGTCAACAGAAACGCTTTGTGTCAACGCTGTATCGTTTAACGTTACTAGAGAGTTTAGGTTTATGAATGTGAGCCCCGACTTATGGTTGAAGGTAAGAACTGGGTGAAAAATAGAATTCCTGCATTGGACCATAGACGTCGCACAATTCAGCAAACTGAGATTCCACAAAAAAAATGTTCTTCTAGCCATTACATCATACATCAACAAATGAAGGTTCGTCAATGAAATCTTACCTAGGACATGAAAATTCCTCCATCAACTGTATTGAACTAATTGGCAGTTCCAAATTTTTTCTCACGGGAGGGAGTGACGATGGGTTGGTGAAGATTCATCTGATGGAAGACAATGCCGACGTTAATGAGTTGCCAAAACAGCATTTGCGGTCCATCAACTGCATTGATTACATGGAAGCCAACGATGAGTTTATTCTGGTGGGCGGCGATGGCTATGCGGTTTTATGGAGCGTCTTTCGTCCACAGCAACCGAGACGATTTCTGTCAGGAGATGACTTACTCAGCTGCAAGTTTTTGGCGCCCGATTTATTCATCAGCTGTGGGGTAGATCACGTTGTAAGATTTTATGATACTAGGCAAAGGCATAGCTCTGCATCCTTTCAATTGTCGGTGGGAAGTGATAATTTAAACACTTGTGATTACGCTTCTGACGACTATAAAATCCACGTGGGAAGTTCCGACGGGTGTTTGTACACTATTGACCTTCGGAAGCATCAAAAGGTGGTGAATCACTATCAGAACCAAAACAGAGGCGGTGTTCTACATGTCAGCGAGGGTTCCAAACTAGATGGGTGTTTGGTTACATTTGAAAATGGATCCATACTCCTTCAAAATTATGATGATGACCGATATTCGGCTGAAATTTCCGCTTCTGGCTCATCTTACCGCATCACATCACAGATTTTCCCTGACTACCATCGGCCTTACCATCATATCATCTCGGGGTCCAATGCCGGCGAAGTAAGACACTGGCACTACCTGAACCGTGCCATTGTGCAGGCGCCACCCGTGCAGATCAACTCCTCTTTGGTCAATAACGTAGCTTTCAGTACCTCCAAAAATATCTTGGTTTGTACGGGAGGGGATGGCTATGTGCATATAGTGGACAATTTCATATAATGGTTTGATTTTGAGTCATGAACAATTACACAGCCATTAAGATCCCGGAAACTGGGCTATGACATTCCTGTTGCTAATGAATTCTGCTCATTGCCTAGAATTTCACCCAATAGCATGTATAATTTTTCACGAGTCGTGTTTCTTGAGGATTGTGACTGTAAACATAATTGGAATCACTTGCCCAATCATTCTTGTTTGGTGTTGGCTGCAATTTCGTGTAGATACCGAGCGTCCAGAAAATCCACACGTAAATTTATTGAGCATCATGGCTAAAGATGAACTGGGGGCATCCCCCGAGATCACCACTAATCCAGACTTTCCTCCTTCAACTGTGGTACTAGCCAAAGTCAAAGGTTATCCTGCATGGCCAGCCATGGTCCTTGAAGAGTCGATTCTCCCAAAAAATATCATCTCTTTAAAGCCAAAACCATCCAAGAACGCGTCCGGTACCGTCCATTCCTTGCCGGTTCGATTTTTCAGCGACGATACCTATATATGGTTACGTCCCAATGACGTACAGAAGTTGGACGCCGGAGCCATAACTAAGTACTTGGAGAAGAGAAGTCGAAGCACCAAGAAAAAGGATATTCTCTTACGAGAAGCATATGAATTGGCCAACGATCCGCCGGAAATCAACTCTTTCGTGATCTGGGGATCCAAGGGACCGCAAGAGGCCGTGGAGGATGACGAGTATGTCGAAGACGATGTGTCCGTTGAAGATGACGACGACGAAGTGGAGGAGGAAGATGACGAATCCCTCGAAGATGACGAAGGAGAGGAAGAAGAGCCTCCCAAAAAGCGTCAACGTACCACCAAAAGCAGAGCCAAAGCACCGCCTTCTAAGAAAGCGGTACAAAAAAAGGCACCTCCACCTAAGAAAACCAAAGCCAAAAAGGAACCTCCGGTGGACGAAGATTCTGACTGGGGCTTGGATGAAGACGAATATAACTATGAAGAGGGATTTTACATCTTTGACGATGAAACAGACCAAATAAAGTTCATGAAGGAGTTCCCCAGTGCCCAGCAGATTTCTGAGTTTCTTAGTTCTTCAACCAAAAGATTTCAAGTGCTTGCGTCCGTCATCGCCAAACAATTGTTGCAGGAAGACGTAAAACCATCGGAGGTATCCGCCAACCTAGCCAAACTCAAGACAGTTTTGGCTACTACTCCCAAGACTGTTTTCGCCAAGAGTCCGCTCTTCCGAGTCATGGTGCTTACGCTCCACAAGCCTGTGGAACTGTTCACTCATACCAAGATTAGAAACGATATATCATCCATCCTTTCCAAGCACTTTGACCTACAAACCAGTGAAATTACGGCAGAAGACCTTAATGCTCCCGAAGCGTCCACCCCACCGGAAACTCCGGCTCTCAAATCTCCCGTTGGCTCCCAGGCTGGTACTCCCCAGCCACCTGTTGCCGTCGCCGTTGAGGTTTCTAATGCTGGTGCAGAAGCATAATCATGTACTATATAAATGTCCAACGTTGGTTTATCAGTAGAATTCCCTGTTTGGCGCGACCTTACACAGAAAGGCCCAGACCCCCTTTGTTATTTTTCGTGCTTTCGCCATCTTTTTTTTCCTTCCCCTACTAAATTCTCACTTGTTCCCTTTTGGATAAAAAAATCCTTGTTACTTATTTATTTACTTGAAAACAATTGGTGAAACGCCCGTTCTGAACAAGCCACAAAATATCTATCACCATATACAGTATGTGTACTACACTCATAATTCCTTCATGATTTAGGATGGTCTATTCCGGGCGTCAATATGTCAAATTATCATCATTTCTAAAAAGTACAAAAACGCTGAGGTCAGGTTACCTAATTGGGGTACGAAGCAATTTCCTATTATGGCCAGGGTTGCACATTGACTTAATGAAGATTAGTTGGTGACCATGATGATACTCACGTTGGTTCAACATAGATGGATGATAAAGGGAGATTGATGATTGAAGATGGCAAAGTCAATTTGTCGTCGGTGGACAGGGGTGAATGACAAAGGAGGGGGGGCCAATTTAATTTTGGTGGTTGAGCTTACCCACAGCCATAATAATTTACCCTTCCCTAGTCTCTACGGTAGATTGATGGTGGACAGAAGTCCCAGATGAACTCTATCCGTCGGGCTAACCCTTCATTGGACGTTCACTTCATGGGAATTTTGATTGTTGTTTTTTTTCCTTGTTGTTTTTTTTTCTTTCACTGTAATACTAACCATAGATGTCTGAAGCAGCTGATGCCCCTAAGTTGGAGAATACCGATGAACAGTTAGGTTCTGGTGCCCAATTCACTTCGTCCACTACTTCTCAAGGAGGTGTTGCCGCCGGTGGAGATGACGATGACGACGATGAACCATCTGGTGGTAAACAACAGAAGGAGAGAAGAAAGATTGAGATCAAGTTCATTCAAGATAAGTCTAGACGTCATATTACCTTCTCTAAGCGAAAGGCTGGTATCATGAAGAAGGCTTATGAATTATCAGTTTTGACTGGTACTCAAGTATTGTTATTGGTGGTTAGTGAGACTGGATTGGTGTATACTTTCACCACTCCTAAGTTGCAACCCTTGGTTACCAAGTCGGAAGGTAAGAACTTGATTCAAGCTTGTCTTAATGCTCCTGAAGAAGGCTTGGGTGACGATCAAGGAGACCAATCAGACGGAAACTCTCAAGATTCTCCCGATCAAAGCCCAGTCCCTCCGAATGCTAATAACCCTGCTCAGCAGCAGCAAGCACAAGCTCATCATGCTCAACAAGTGCAAGCACAACAACAACATGCAGCAGCTGCTGCCGCTGCTGCTGCTCAAGGGCAATTACCACCAGGACACATACCACATGGAATGCCTTATCCTCAAGCAGGTCATCCTCAAGCTAATATGGGCATCCCAGCTCAAGCTTACAGTGATCCAAATGTTTATCAGCAATACTTTTCCAATCTACCAAATGGAACCATTCCCAGTCAACAACAATATCAATAAAGTTTCTGAACACGGTTGTTGATTTTTAGTTCTTGATATGGTATTGATTTTGCGATTGTATTTCAAACGTCTCTATCTTCTCTTTGTAGAGAGATGCTTTGCGTTTCTATCGTTGTATAATAAAAGTGTTTGACAATAATCACGGCTGTATTCTTAGGGTCTCTACCATCACACCCGTGCACCGGAGTGGAGGCTGGCCCTTGCGTACGAACCCTTGCAGGAAAGCAACCAGAAATGGTTGCGGAGCTCAAGATCTACGGCCGCATATAGGAAGAGGGGCGTGAATCGCATATTGGCTTCATTTAAAGTGGGGAATCAGTGTCAACTGCCGTCAAGAATTGTCAAGAAAAAATAACATAGCAAGTCGATCTTTCAGACCTATTGCAGTTTGCTAAGATTTGGCATTGTTGGCTAAACATCGCAAAACTCAGAAAAATACTTAAACACAAAAGTCTGTTGAGAAGCAACTCTGCTGAAAGCGTGAAAAATGCAAGAACTAAATTATAGAGATAGGGTCTTTAACGATTACCCCCCATTATTTCACTAAACGGCTGACTCACTGCAGAAAATTATATGGGTGGAGGGAAAATAATCTTATTGGCTAATAATTAGGTCATATTCAAGTGTGGTAGTCAAAATGAATGATGCTACCTAAGAAGGGATGTTGTGTGCAAAGCAGGAATGGAGAGTGGGGAGAAATAATCTCTCCACTTGAAAAAAAAAAAAACCAAGAATGTGTAGATCCGGGAGGATTTAATAAAATAATTTTGGGTTAAGTTTCCAATATAAACACGCCATTCCCCAGAAGTCTTCACAACTCCCTTTTTTGAGCTGTGAACTGTACAAGCTACCCTTGAGTCCTACTAAAGTTAATCACAGAACTTTGACTAGAATTCACATATCGCTAGCTGTGCCATCCATTCCACAATCTGCTTAATATTTACCCCTCCGCAGCCGTGTTACTACAGTCTCAAAAAGACTAAAAAATTGCTTTCGGCTTTCGATTATATTTATTAGACGTTGTTTCTGGTAGATAAACCTTGTGGTTAATTGATACTTCCCCTTTTTACCCTTCGATTGCGTTAATTGCTTATTTGATGCCCCTACCAATGCCTGACAATATTTGGAGCAATAGTTTTACATTCGCGCCTTTCGGGCAAAAGCTGCAACATATGCATGACCAGGAATATGTCTCGCCACCTTTAGATATTGATTCAAACTACACCTCTTATTCAACTACAAACCCTCAACGAATGAGAAGGTCTACGGTAGATAGTATCTGGTCTACTAATTCCTCCAACACCAATCCTCCAACTTCCCACATCAACTCTTTATGGTCTGTTGAATCTCCTACACTTTCTTCTGGCCCCGCAGCAGCTTCTACCTTTCACAATCATAACTCTTACGCGGGGCCTTCATCTTCAGTTGGTTACACTCCTCAGTCACCTCCTATCCAAGAAATGAACACATTTAACATTCCCAATATGACACAGTATGAGATGAACTTGAGGCGCCATTCCCATGGTGACGTTTATCCACAAAGCCCCGCGCCGGCTTCGTACTACAAACCTTCTTTTTTGCCAGCTTCCAACGACAACCACAGAGACGCAGGTACCATGGACCAGGTTCATAGTTATTTTGACACCGATCCCCATCAACGGGTTAAGGTGACGATAAAATTTTTGGAAGAACGATTTTTCGATGAAGAAAAGTACCTTAGTGACGCCTACCAGCTTCCTAAGTTCCCGGTGGAAAACTCTCTCAGGAACTACCAATTGGTGTTAGTGGGCTTCAAAGCCGGGCGGGTGGATGTCTTTTACTTGCCATCGAACAATCCAGAGCTTCAGTCTGTTAAACCAGGTGATTTGGTGATCGTGGAGGCTGATCGCGGCCGTGATTTGGGAAAGGTGTTTAAAATGAACATTTCCATTGACGAAGCACGTTTGATGAAGTTGTTACAATTCCAAGAGCAACAGGCCGCCTTACACGAATACACTGGTAGCGAACTTTCTGTCAAGGATATTAGTCTGACCAGTGGCTCTCAATCTTCATCGCCTCCCACGCTTCACTTTCCAAAATCAATTGTGGAGTTTGCATCTCACGGTGAGGTACTTCAAATCCTCAACAAGCGTCAAGATGAAGAGAAAGCCTGCCGGTTGTGTCTTTCCAAGATATCCAACACCACTGGTGCCAACAACAACAATAACAACAACAACAACAATTCCAGCGTGAATGCTGATGTGATGCAAATGAAACTCATTGATGCTGAATATCAATTTGATCGCAAAAAATTAATCTTTTACTATGGAACTTCTAAGAGAATCGACTTCCGGGATTTGGTCAGAGAGCTTTTCCGTATCTACAAGACTCGGATTTGGATGTGTGCTGTGCAGGGCATTCCTTATGTTCCTCAACAACAGAAACATCATAAGCAAAACCGTCGAGGATCAAATTCTAAGCACCAAGAAGTTAGTCCCACCATGACTCAAGCACCCTTGGCACAGCCCAGTCACCCCTTGGCTTTGGTGCCGCCTCCAAGTGGACAATTTCCCATGTCTTTTGACAGAGGATGGTCTTACCAGCAAAATTTAAACTTGGGTAATGGGACGACCGAAAACACGCAACAGATTATGCTACAACCAGTCATGGGTGTTCCTCGTCAGCTATATGGGGAGACGTTGCAGGATACATTAGATGCCAAGGGAGAACTGTTAGTGCTTAAATCGTTGGTGGATTCCATCAATCACTAGAGAAGATTAGAACTATACGAATTATGACTGAAGGATCGGAAAACCAAGATTGGATTCAAAGCTTAAAGCCAAAAAATCAAAAACACAAGGTATTAAATAAAAATGTTAGGTGTAAAGGTAAGGTTAGGATGGTTCAAGAGTGTAGCAGCCAAACTGGAAACGAGGCGGCAAAAGAAATTGCATGGAACATGAGTTTGCGGTACGGGCGCTGCGGTCAAGAAAAAACGTGGATCGTGCACCTGCTCAAGTATGACTCGGACTCCCCCGTGATAAAGGCTCCGGTCCGGAGAAAGCCAGGGGCCCCTTTGGAGGCCCCTCCAGAGGTGAGCTTAGCCTAGAGTCTAACCAAAGATCTACGCCAACGAAATACCGGAGCACAATAAGGATGCTTCGGATATGTCAAATGTAGCATCAGTCACGATTATAAATCAAGAAATACAATTCCGAAACAGGAGCGACCTTCCAAAAACAGTATGTATTTCCCGACAGAGGAGGAAAAAAATTTTCGTGAGGCCAACTATGATGAGTAATTAATTGAGAAGCAAAAAAAGGGCAACGTTTACCTAAGCAATATAAGGAAGTGAGGACGGAAATTTTTTTCTCTTCTTCTTTTTGCTTTGTCTCCATCGAAACAAAATAATGAACTTTCAGCCTATTGACTATCTTAGTCATCTTAATTTTGACTTTGATCAAGACGTGAGTCCCAACGTTGATCACAGCTCCAATGATCTCGACCTTTTTGGAGAGGCCGAGTTCTTTGATTTGGATGTATTCTCTAAAGACTCCAGTGCTCCATCCAAGCAAGAACAAGTTGAACAAATGCAACAAAAGGCTCAAAAGTCCACCGTTGTCAAGGAAGAAGAAGTGTCGTTGGACTTCTTGGACTTCGACCAAAGTAAACCCCATGTTTTGGATAGTCAACAATGCTCGCCGCTGATGTCCGGATCTTCAGAAAGTCCTTTCCCCGACAATATGAATATCGTTGACAAGAGGAAGAGAAACACCGCTGCCAGTGCCAGATTTAGAATCAAAAAGAAGATGAAGGAAAGACAAATGGAGGAGCAAACAAAGGCCTTACAAGACAAGGTGCAAGCCCTTGAGAAGTACATCAAGACGTTGGAAACTGAAAACAAATGTTTGAAGAATCTCATCCTCAAAAAGAATGAAGAGAAGAATAGCGATCTTTTGGAGTCGATCAAGAAGAGATCCATTCTCGATTTCAACTCCAACTTTCAGTACACAACATAATGGAGAACCCATATCATAATCGGCTAAAATCCAACTTTTAGTCGACCTCGAATTCTTACGCCCGTTACGACTGTAATAGATCCAACTCTATTACAATTTATGATAGTGATGAAGATAATCTGTTGAACCAGCTGGACTCAGTCTCGAGTTATTGTCACACACAAAAACCCCTCATCCCACTCAAAAGACATTACATACTAATAACACGTCAGTCAAAACACCGTTACACTGCTTCTGTACATCCCTTGGTATGGCTCTGCGCAGGCTCACGTCGTAGTTACAGTTATTAGGCCGTAATTCTGTAGCTATATGTGGACTTAGGCAGTGCGTGGGTTTCCATTCCACTGAAGGTTGGCTAGACAGCCGCCAGAGCGACAGGACTAAGGAATGCTACGATTTCAAGCTGACTCAAAGGATCAGATATATGGGGTCTGCTCAAAGTGTAGTCGTAATTATAGGTTTGTGTCCGGCTGTGCAATTAAGTTAGGCATTTTTTCAGGCCGTTATCTTAGTGCGATCAAAAAACAAACCCCATATTAACCCTTTCTCACCTTTGCATGACATCCACCACCCCTCTAATTAACTCGATACTCTTCAGATGACCAATTCCTCTTCGAAAAAGAAGAACTCCAATTTACCGGCCATTCGGACCGATCTCCACCAACCCAGTGCGGAGCGGCTTCAATCCCCAATTACCCCCGTTGGTTTGACGATTAGTAACGATGATGATGTCAAAGGGCTATTCCATCATCCTGGATTCCTCAAGGATCACGAGCATTTGTCCCATGCCAGAATACAACGCTCCGTCAGTCCCTTCAACACCGGAGGAGGAAGTGGAAGCGAACCCGACCACACTATTGATAAAGTGACATCCGAAAACCTACAGCAAGATACCGATCAATACCTTGAACAGTCACCAACACGGCGAAAGATCGACATTGGTCTGACCAACTTCGTGGAACTTATGCAAGAACAAATTGACTTGAGACTAGCTTCGTCTGAAGATCCTTCCGCAGTGATGGAGTTAGATTTGGACGGGAACATCCGATATCTCAGTAAGAACTGGGAGGTGCTCGTGGGCACTAACATCAAGAAGCTATTGCATAAGCCGATTTCGAACATCATTATCGGTAATAACGAGGACGACTTGAAGGTGTTCAACAATGCTATCGATCGCATGATCAGAGACGATGGCTCTTATAAGGTGAAGTTTGTAACTGCCACCAATGATCGAATTGACGTGGAAACCCATTCCAGCGGCAAAGTCACTCCCACCAACTCCATCGCTGGAGATGCTGACATAAACGATATCCCCCCGGAGCTCTTGCTAGAAGGTAATTTCACCGACCCCAATACCCCTCAGCTGGCATTTTTGCCTCATGACAATATTACCGATGAAGAAAATGACAATGACAATAGCACCCTTAGCTCCAAACTCACCAATAACGGAGAAGTCATCGAGCTAGAGGCACAGGGTATTTTGATTCATGATCCCAAGACCCGTCTTCCCACCCACTCCATGTGGACTATCCGGCCGTTTATCTATCTTGACTTGGACCTCACTCTTCCCGACAATCTCATCGACCTTTTGGGTTTTGGTTCCGAAATTTTCGAAGGCTACCTCATGAATCTCAAGGACTCTGGCATCATTGACGAAGGCAACGTCCCCCAACCAAAGGCCATCCTCTGTCGAATTTGTGAAAGCAGCATTCCTGCTTGGTTTATCGAGAAACATAGTGACTTGTGTCTCATGGAACACCGTGTAAGTGAGGACCTTCAGACATGTCATGATCTCATTGCTGATCATAAGGAATTGATTTATCGTATTTCTGAAAGTCTTTGGAACCAGCAACATGACTCCGTCCCTGGCAGTGGCTACTCCACTCCTACCTCGGTTTCTTCCGCACTGTCTTCTCTGTCGGGGGTGTCACTACTTCAAGACTACAAGGGAATCCCATTGCCATCATTGGCTACCCACGATTCGTTGGGGTCATCGCCTAGACTAATGAGTCCTCTCGTCAAGACGTCCCACTCCATTTTCCATACTAAAAAGTTTCCCTTCGGTATTCTACAGAGATTACTTGAGCTATGCGATGAGGCTTTACTCATGAACCCGGCTGAGAGACGAGAAGACTCCTTGGAGCTCCTGTTCTCGCCCGAAACCGAAAAGGCCATCAATTTTGTCGTCAACTGGAAGGGTATGGAAACCTCCGATCCCGCTATCCGCGCCATTGTAGAGGACACCCAGAATCTAGTTAATGACAAGGTGGAGACGTTGACTCGTTTAAAGTCTGTTTTGCAGTATAGTGATAAAATCAAACACGAAGTTGACGATTTGGTACTCCAGACGGTAAGGGAAACCGTTCAGAAAATAAGAAACCAGTCCGTTCACCACGAATTTTCCGTTTCCAAGAGACCCAGTTTCTACAATACGCTGAGAGGAAGCTCGGCGGACATAGTTTTGGACTCAGACTCCAATGAAAAAAGTCTTTCTGAACCTATTGACTTGACAAACCCACATCTCATTCATTCCCCTCAACCGTCTAGGACTCGCAGCCCCACGTCCAAGATCATTTTTGACTCTTATGAGAACCTCAATGTATCTATTACTCCTAAGGATATCTTATTGCGGGGCCGTCCTTCGGTGGAAGTGTCACCCAGCTTATCGAGGCCGTCTTCTATGAGTGTATCCAGGCACAACTCCAAAGACTTGGTGGAGTCCTTGCAGGACCTTGAGCTATCGAAACGTTCACTGGAGGCGTTGTCCACTAATTCATCGTTCTCCTCTCCCAGGCGACATCTCTCGCCTGCACCCTACGTGGAGAAGCAAAATCTTTCTTCTTTACAGCGAAACACCCGCATTGATACTTCGTCACCTATGTCATCGCCATCCATGCATAATTCAGACGTCAATGATAGTCTTTTTCAACAGCCTCACTATCCAGAAAAGAGGTCTAACTCTGGCGGCAGTTTCACCCACCACTTGGGCATCAGTTCCACCAAAGGAAGTGTGGGAAAACCTCCTCTCTCGCCTCTCTTGGTAAGTCAGCCCGCTCCTGCCAAGATATCCACCAGCATCAAGGACTTTGAGGTTCTCAAAGCAATCTCTAAGGGTGCGTTTGGCTCGGTATTCTTGGCCAAGCGTAAGCTCATTGGCGACTACGTGGCCATCAAGTGCTTGAAGAAGAGAGACATGATTGCTAAGAATCAGATTTTGAATGTGAAGTCGGAACGGGCAGTTATGATGAAGCAAAGTGACTCACCCTACGTTGCCCAACTCTACTGTAGTTTCCAGACGAGAGACTATCTCTATTTAGTCATGGAATATCTCAACGGAGGCGACTGTGCTACTTTGTTGTCTGTGTTGGGTACCTTGGGAAATGACTGGGCTCTTCGTTACATCGCAGAAGTCATTGTGGGAATTGATGATTTACACAGACGAGGAATCATTCACCGGGACTTGAAACCTGACAATTTGTTGATCGATAGTAAGGGACACTTAAAACTTACGGACTTTGGGTTGTCCCGAATTGGTATTGTTGGAAGACAGAAACGGCCCCACCGAAAAAGTTCCAATTCATCTGAGGCCATTGAGCTCTTTAGAAAGAGCATCAGCGCCTTTTCCCATAGTCCGCTTGTCAATGTATCTCAAGAATCGCCGATGCTCGATTCAAACAATCACAAGAGAACCAGCTCGGTGACCCCTTTCTCGCTCTCGCCCACTCTCGAGTACAACAAGCAGAGCTCTTTCTCGCATCATTCGGCATCTGGGTCCATTTCTTCGCCGTCAACAGCCATCTCGGAAATGGGGAAATCACTGACACCTCCACCCGGGATGCAAAAGGGTTTCAAGTCTTCCATCACCCACATGAACCGATCAAGATCAAGCTCCAATGCGTTTGACTCTCCTCAACTCAATCCGACTTTGCCACGGACATCGTCTGAAACATCTTTTGCCATTGTTGAGGACGACTTCCAGTACAGTCCTTCGTATAATCCTCCAGTTTCTTCATTTGCGTTGTATGATCCACTGGAAGACGACACAAATGACACCAAACATTTCGTGGGCACTCCTGATTATCTTTCGCCGGAAACAATTGATGGTAGTAGCCAAGGAGAGTACTCCGATTGGTGGTCGGTGGGATGTATTCTATTTGAGTTCTTGTATGGATATCCTCCCTTCCACGCAGATACTCCTGATAAAGTATTTAAGAATATTCTAGAGGGCAAAATTGATTGGCCACCTCTCAGTGAGAAGGTGGATAATGAAATTTGTCCCCCTGATGCCAAGGACCTTATCAAAAAATTGTTGACGTTGAACCCAGAGGAACGATTGGGTTATGGGGGTGCTGACGAAATCATGCTGCATCCATACTTTAGGAACATCAATTGGAGTACTCTTTATGACGAAGAGCCTTCATTCGTCCCTGCAATTGATGATCCAGAGTCAACTGAATACTTTGACGCAAGAGGAGCTGACATCTCACACTTTCCTAAGGATGATTCGGACGACGAAAAGACAGAGCCAGATCGCAGATACAAGACCTCAGAGCTTGGACTGCCTCCGCTCCTGCTGCAAGTGTTGTCGTTGGCAGATAAATCGATAGCCGGCTCCAGTAAACGGGAAAGGCGATCCAGTAAGTTGACAGATCCCACGGAGTTCGGGTCGTTCAACTTCAGGAATTTGAACGTCTTGGAAAAGGCCAATAAGGATGTGATTAATCGTCTTAAGAGTGAACACTTGGAACACAAAAATAGCTACTCGTCGTCGTCGTCGTCAGAATCTGGGTCCCACACCCGCTCCAGGGGCTACTCATTCAATGCTCCCTCTCCCAACAATCCTAGCAGCCCCTTCAAAAGACCAGTTTCGCCGGTCGCAAATTTCAGGGCACCTTCGCCCAACAAGTCGGAAAGAGACAGCAAAGAGGGATCTACTGGTTTGCCGACTCCGTTACAGCTCATGGGCAGCTCGCCATCGTCGTATTTCCGCCACGAGCGGGTAGGGTCATCAGTCAGCACCCATTCTAGTGGGGATGAGTTAGTGTTTGACCGCCAGTCGCCTAATAACGAATACTTCCCGCTTCCTAATACTCCTAAAGTGCGGTCTTCGGTGAGCTCATTGTCTAAACAGGTGTTGAATAAATCGGTGGGAGATCTCAACTCTCCTTCAAGCTCTGATACTGAAGATTCAAAGTCTTCAGCTCTTCTTCGAGTACAAAAAAGAAGAGAGAGTACTAGACGGTATGCACCGGTTTCGCTAGTTCCAAGTGATTCTGTTGAATCAACCAACGATCTTGATATATTATACTGTGAGCCTATTCCCATTGTTCGACATACGATATCCAAGCTCTTCGAAAAACTTGGGTGTGTCGTTGTTGCGGTTTCTGATGGTGATGAGCTCATTCGAAGAGCTACCAGTCAGGTAAAGTTTGATATCATTTTTACGGCATTGAGAACTTCTAAGGTTGAGGCCATTGATGCGGTAAAGCTTATCAAATATACCACGGGAATAAACTCGTATACTCCTGTGATTGCCCTTACCGGGTTCGCCAAGGAGGCTTCCCAAACCGGTATGTTTGATGATGTTATTGAGAAGCCCATTGATCGTGAGTTGTTGAAGGCGTGTATCCTGAAGTTTCGCAAGAGAAGCGATGAGTTGAGTCAGCAAAACTCTCTTAACCAAGCCACATCCTCCAGCCAGGCTAGCTCAACCCCTAGTATCGGCGTTAAGAGTAGTGAGAATGCTATTGAGCTGGACGACGAGGAAAGATGATGCAAAAAAAAAATGACTGGAAAGAGTAAGTAGAGATAATTCAAGCATAATGGATAGGTATATTATGGAGTAAGTATGATAGCGGCGGATAGGTTATCGTTATATGGACTGGGACAGCTCACTCTTAGTGTCCTTGTTCGCTTTTTCGGAAGCAATGAAGGACTCACATTCGACCTCCAGTTTGAGATAATGGTCTCTGTACCACCTCAACTGATTAATGCTTTCCAAGATATCAGACTTCGCGGTGTGAGCTCCATCCTTTTTAGGAAAGCATTTCATGAGCTCAGGGTTATGTCTCCAGCCAAGTTCCATCACTGATGAAACATCAATGAGACGATAATGTAAGTGGTCAATGACCTTGGGAAACTCCTTCATCATGAAGAATTTGTCCATGTGTACAGAGTTACCGGCGAGTATCCCCTTTCTTGGCTCTTCGACATACTTGGTGATGTAGTCATAAAGCTCCTGCTGAACCTTTTCTAAAGTTTGTTGAGGGTTATCCAAGATTCGGCCCACCAAGCCCGATTTGTTGTGCTGGTTGATACACCATTCATTCATATTATCCAAGGTTGCTTTGGGAACGTAGACGGTACTTTCGTAGCCCTCATGGACAATCTTGAGATTCCCGTCGGTGATGATACAGCAAATCTCGATGATGTGGTCGGTATTGATATCAAGACCAGTCATTTCACAATCAACCCACACTATTGGCTTCCACACTTTGGAATCTGTCATCTTGGGACCGTTCAACACCGCCAACGTCTCTTGTTGGGCATCCACTTTGATCCGTTTACTTGGCTTCTCTGATTCTGTGGAAAGGCGACGAGTACGTATGATTTCAGTTGCCAGCCCAGCAGCAGGCACGTAACTTCTTTCGACACCAGCAGTCTGAGGCTGTCGAAATAATCTCACAAGATGTCTAAACATGGAGCTGATGGATCTAAAAAAAAAAGTTCGCGTATTCCCATCATCATGTTTAGCTTGGATCAGTTGTACTTTTGGTACTTCATTGCTCACATCCCCATCACAGTGGTGATTGACTCGACTCTCATCGTTCCCAAAGCATACCAATTGGACATCCAGAAGAGCATCTTGAGCTTTCACATCGCCGCCAATAATGATTTTCTTCTCGAGCAGTTACCGTTATGGCTCCAAGTATTTGGAGCATTTGAATTATTTGTGCAACTACCAATCTTCTTCATCGGGGCATACAAGCTCAGCAAGCGGGACGTGGCGGTGTACCCACTCTTAATGATATACGGATTCAATGCTTTCTTTACCACCTTGGTTTGTTTAGTGTATGCTTGGCAAGAAGGACCAGCCAACGGGTTGACACAGGTCCAGGTGGTGCAATTGATTGCCATTTACTTACCTTACCTATTGATTCCGTTTACCATGCTTGTGGATGGTTACTGCAAGGTGGTGTCGTTGGTGAAGAAACAAAAGACGGAGTAGCTAGCACGAACAATGGCTGTAATCAACGAGATAATTGCCAGTCATGACTCAGCCACCGGAGTGCCATCGTAAAAGTAGACTATTAGTGTCACCCTAATCAGCACTCACTTTACCTCCTTGTATCTACAAATCAGTACCAATCCTTCTATTCCAATATCTAATTGTACTTGGAAATCAATTCATCAGCCAAAGCAATGTATTGGGTCTCAGCTTCTTCTTGAGTGGTTCCCTTCAAGTCCTCCCAAGATTGCCACTTGTACTTACCCTTTAAGTCAAACATACCTGGCTTGGCAGTGGTGTTGTCACCAACAGTGGCTTGCTTATACAAACCATACAACTTCAACAATTCGTCGTCAGATGGACGCTTGGTCAAGCTTTGAACAGCAGCAGCCTATCGTCAGTATGAGAACGGAATTCTTCTAGTCGATTGGACATACCTTATCGGTAAATTCTTGGGAAACCATATTTGTTGATTATGTGGCAAGGATTGTTGAGTATGCGCTTTTTTTGGGCCTACGCCAACGCCATGCGTTAGATTAGTGATTTGATAATTGCTGAGGTAAGCGTAAACGTTTGGAGCGTGCCGAGGAGGGGCATTATCGTGAGGCCTGCGACCGCCCATCATCCGCTGACATAATCGAGTGTGTAATATCCGGCGGTGGGAGGAGGGGAGCTATGATACTGCACAGTAATGTCTGAGGTAACCGCAAGTGGTGGTTCCCCAACGGACCATCGTCGGATATGAGAGGCAAGGAAAGCTCCACCAACTCTGGAGTCCCTCGGAACGTTTCGGATGCGGCGTAAGCGGTGGATGCAAGCCAATGGAAGAAGAGACTTCAACCCACTTGAACAGCCTTGCGTCGCCTCGCCTCCCCTCGTGATTTAAATCAACGGTGTTTTTAAAGCCACTTACTAAGCTAGCTGATTAGAAAAAGTAATTTAGTCATCATGGAACTCTTATGGGGGAAGACATATTGCTTCCGATGAGTAAGCACCGCATGAGGACCCTAACAATTCGGCCGAACAGCGTCGAAAAGTGCGGGAATTTCTTTTTTGGTGCTTCGGCTCTGAACGCGGCCCTCTGGTTTACTTCCGAATCAGATTATCTCCGTGGCCACTCCCAAAACCGTCTTTCACCGGATGCCCTGGGTGTGTTTTATAAATTAACTCAAGTCGCCACCTCTTCCTCATCTTTTTACTTCCTGATCATCTTCCACCGTTGTGTTACACATTACATCTACCTGCGTTTTTTCTTTCGTCTATTACTTATATAGGTTGCAACCATGACGCATCCGGCTTCCGTGTGGAAACTACAGTATGATGAGTCGCTTCAACAGTACTACTACCTCAACACCAAAGATAATACCGTTTCGTTTGACTCTCCTTGTGAAGTACGAGGTCCCGGACACAATGAAAAGTGTCAGAAGAAAATATGTGCATCGTTGAACAAAGAGTTGAATAAAGAAGAAGGTAGTCAGAAGAAGCGTAAATGTGTTCTCAGCAAAATCGGATCTGCTCTATCCAGGAGAAGCTCAAGTAAGTCTCATGAACAGGTGGGTAGCCTTGACAGTGCCTCCTCGACTACCACCACCTTAGTTAACGAACAACCCCTGGCCATGACACCGTTTGATTCCTTTTCTCAAAATACTTATGCATACACTCCTCAACTGAATGAGGTCAACTCTGTCATTGATGGTCTTGATGACGAATACTTGCTTCAGCCATCTTTCAATCTTAATAATAATGTCACCAAGGCCGAATACAATTCTGACATGGAATCACTAACGTCGGAAGAAGAGTCGATCCATTCCTATACTCACAACTATGACGGTCATTACTACGACTGTGATTATGTCGAGGAGGAGTCGGTCACACATATCGATTCTGCTGAAAAGCAGAAAGAACGCCACGAACTTCGGATGCAGTTCTTGAAAGAGTTAGAAATTTAGTAATGGTCCATAACTTGTACATATACTACACGTATTATGACTTATGTTGTTTAGAATGTCAAATATTCAGCGTGTCATTGTGTTGTTCCGTGTGCTACACGCTAATCCACTTAAATTTATCATATGGTATGCTTATAGTACATTAGAATTCAATGGCAATATCAACGTCAATTTCCCTGATAATGCGATCAAGGTTTCCCAACACCCGGTAGGTGGAACTGGCAATCTTCAATTCCGACTTCGACTTTTCCTCCATCAACTTATCAAAATTGGCCTTGGCTTCATTGATGGCCCTCTCGTTTTCTTCCCGTTGTAAGTCTTGGTAGAAAATTCTCGTCTGGGTTTTCAACCTCGAGAATGGATCAGTCAGATCGCTAGCAGCCTGCTTTTTCAATATAGAGGACTTGATTTCTGCCTTACGAATATTTGCAGTGTTGAGTTTTCTGTTTCTCTCGTTGACCCGGGACATGGTGTTCAACGATTCCGATTGGTTCTTCTGTTGGGACTTGGAGATTAAAGCATTCTCCAATTCGGTCAATTTCTTGGATAGTTTCTCAACCTCTTCACCGTTATTCTGTTGCTTTGCAATCTTGATTTTGTCCATCACCTTGGCCTTTTCAAACACAGCATCGAAGCCTTGCATACCACCTTGTAATTTCCGCTTGTGCTCAATCATTTGATTAACGTCCTTGTCAGTAAGGGCTCTGGTCAACAATGTTTGTAACTGATCGTACTTGTCATTAACATCGTCGGCGTATGGAAGTCCTTCACTTGTCTTTTCAAGCTCGTGTTGATACCGATCAAATTCCTCCTGGGTTAGGGGAGAATCACTAAACACGTGGATGGGGAACTCCTTAGTCTGGTCTTTGTTCTGTGAGACCTTCAAGTAGATATCACACTTTGTGTTTGGTAGCGAATATGGCCGGTCAGGATGACTTTTAACGTCGATGATTTGCACCATCCGGTAGATGGGCCGCTTGGTACGTTTGTCCATACCAAGGTTAACTTTTCCATATGTCTCAACAATAGAGTCTCTGAAGTCAGGATAGAAACAGTATTTGTGTAATATGCTTCTTCCCACCTTGATCTTGACAAGATCTTCAAACTTGGCGATTTCATAGCTCTTGGGCTTAAACTTAGAAGACTTGGAACTACCCCATACAACTTCTCGTTCCTCCTCGTATCCATAATCATCTTCGTCTTCATCCACACCAATGTCATCTCCGTTTTCATCCTCATCTTCATCGTCCTCGTCGTCAAAGTCATCATCTCTGTTTGCACGACTACTCTTCTGCTCTCTTTGCTTTCTTAACTCTGACAACTTATCCAACTTCGAGCTCTTGGCCCCCGTTGCCGCCTTGCTTCTCTTACTGGTCCGAGTGGCCTTCTTTTCACCAGACTGCTGTTTCTGTTGCTTCATTCTTTGAAGTAAATACTTCCGTTCATTATACTTTTCCATTTCCTGGGATCTTTCGAACAAAATCTGTTCTCTTTCCACTTCATCTAGGTCCAACAAGTACTCTCGATCCTCCTCGTTCTTATATTTTCCTTCGAGCGGATAAGGGTTCACCAATTGCTCTTCCTCTTCCTCTTCTTCCTCGTCGTCGTCGTCGTCGCCTTCATTTTCCTCGTCCAGCACTTTCCTTCTTTTGTAGCCCGAAGTAGGTAACTTGGATCTCTTGAGCGGAACATCAGAGTCAGATTCTTCTGCTAATCCTTCGTCCTCTGAGCCGGCACCAGCAAGAGCCAACAAGTCGTCATCTAAGTCAGACATGGTGAATAGTTGATTAAAAAAGCGCACAAACACCCGTACACCTTGTAGGCGGTGGCCGCCAGCTGGGCTTTCGCTGCCTAGCCAAAAATGCCATGCCCACCTAGCTTACGTTGCTTCATCCACTTATCTTATGTTCGAGAGTTCACTCCGCACGTCTATTTGTCTTTGGACGACAGCTACATCTCGTGAGTTCAGTATGCAATTAAAGTACAGGACGTATGTATGGGGCCGGCAAAGAGTTTCCCTTCTATTGTTGGACATCATTATGATGGTTCATGAAATGTGTATCATAATGACTTAGTTCTTACCCTTTTGAGCAGCCTTCTTTTCCTTTTCTTGCTGCTCCTTCAACACTCTCTTAACGATCTTTTGTTCTTCAATCAAGAAAGCTCTGACAACTCTGTCCTTGACACAGTTGGCACATCTAGAACCACCGTATGCTCTTTGGACAGTCTTGTGGGTCTTGGAGACGTTAGCGTATTCTCTTGGTCTCAAGGTTGAAATACCAGCAAGAGCGTTTCCACAGTCACCACACTTGGGTCTGGTAGCTTGCTTCTTGACGTGTTGGGCAACCAATTTTCCACCGGGAGTCTTAACCACCTTTATCTTGTTAGATCTGGTATTGTATGGGTTTCTTCTTCTGTAAGTTACTCTTTGAGCCATTGTGATGATGATGTAGTTGAAAGCGGTAAAGGATGAATGGAAAATTTTTGAGACCGGGACGAGGGCGCCTGCACATGGTGGCAGTATGTTGTGTCACGTGTTGAGTGACTGCTAATTTCCGGTGCGCGCCTTCTCCTGCTCAGGTTTACCTAGCCCTACCAAGAGGCTAAGTGGTGAAAGCTACAATCACGTACAATATACCTAGTGTATTATTATATGACGGGTGAAGGAAAAGTACAAATAAAACGTTGTAGATCAAGCTTCATCAACTTCGGGGAGTTTTCGTCAATGCCAATTCATCCAATGAGTACCTTAATTCCAATGGGACCAGGAACCATGAATAGAACCAACAATAACACCAGTAGTCATGGATGCTTGAGCTAGTAACTCGTTCACAAGCTTAACGCAATCTTCTAGCTTCACGCTCAGACTCCATCAAGCACAAGATGTCGTTCTCTCTGACTGGACCCTTGACGTTTCTGACAATGGTTCTGGAAGAGTCTTCCAAGAATTCAACTCTGACTTGGGTGACACCACCTCTGGAACCGGTTCTTCCCAAAACCTTGATAACCTTAGCTAAAGTAACTGGAGTCTTAGTGTCCTGAAAAAAGTTAGTATTTGAGTCGTTTGACTGGAGCAACGACAGACATGCTAAATGTTGAATTCTCTGTCGAAGACGGCGAAAAGGCACTTATGAAGGAATACAAGAATCTGACTTGATATCTAACTCACCAGTCATTTGATGTAAAAAAATTTCTCTTCATCAGGGTAGCTCTAGACGCACAACTTCATACCCAACAGAGTATGACACCATCACAGCACGACCGGTTGCGTTCTCGCCAGCTTTTAGGCGTTTTGGGGGAAACATACCATTTTGTATGATTAATTTATGTGGAATCGAGTAGATGAAAATTTGAAATATTTCGAGGTGTTGCGTGAGCAGGAGGGAAAAAAAAATGGAAAACGGTCACCCCACGACCTTGTCGCTCCCCGGGGGCCAGGCGGTCGTGCGCGCGCCGCCATTGAGAAGTGTGGACACGTGATCTCTCGAAGCACATGGCGCTCTATTACCTCCGCTATTTCCGATGTTGCTTATCGAGTCTATGTGAATTTTCATTTCTCCTGTTTGCCACCACTTTGCCATCATGTCATCTTCGACCACCGAGGTTGAAAGCTCCCAAAGCCACCTGGACACAGCACCTCTGTCTCGTAAGGCAAAAAAGGACGAGTTCAACGATGGACGCGTGCGTCCTAACTACACCTGGGGGCAGTCGTTCAAAGACTGGTTGACACATTCGTTTTCATCACTGTATACCGATGCTCAAGTAGAACACCGGTTTCTTTCTTACCTCCCATTTTTCCCGGAGTCAGACGGGAAAAGAAAGGCGGGAATAGTGAATACAAAGTTAGACGATGGTAACTTTATTCATGAGTTCTACATCGAGAACACAGAACCAGAGACTGCGTTGCTGAAAACGAATTCGCCGGTTAAGGACGTTGTGCTTGTTCATGGATATGCCGCATCGCTTGGATTGTTTATCAACAATTTCGATTCGTTATCGTCAATTCCTGGCATAAAGATCCACGCCATTGATCTCTTGGGATTTGGGCTCTCATCACGACCCAAATTTCCTCCATTTTCTAATTCCAAGAGCGATATCTTGAAGATCGAAGACTGGTTCATCGACTCCATTGAGGAGTGGCGCAAAAAGAGAAACATCGAACAATTTGTGTTGGTGGGCCACTCTTTTGGTGGCTACTTGAGTTCTGCGTATGCTATGAAGTATAACAAGAAAATCACCAACACCAGTGGTACCTCCGGCAACATGATTGACAAGTTGGTGTTGGTCAGCCCTGTTGGGGTGGAACGAAGCAAATACTCATATTTGAAGGAAGATAGCCAGGGAGGTGCCTCCGATTCGCAGAGGGCCCACCAGAATGCTCAGACGCCGGAAGTTCCCCTCTCGCAGGAGATCAACGCTGATCAACAAGACATTATTTCTGGCGATTATCGTTCTACAAACGAAGATGGTGCCCGGTTCGATGTCAGTGATACGCTTGTGTATCTCTGGAACAAAAACTTGTCCCCGTTCTCGATTGTTCGAAACATTGGACCCATGAAATCTCGGGTGATCTCTAATTGGACGGGCCACCGTTTCTCGCAAGTTTACGTTGAAGACAAAAAATACTGGCAGGCAATCCACGATTACATTTACCGTGTGTTTAATGGAAAGGGAAGTGGGGAGTTTGCCATTACCCGAGTTTTGGCCCCCGGTGCCTTGGCAAGACTACCTTTGGTCGACCGAGTGCCGCGACAGTTTGCGCAACAAGATTTGCCTACGCTCTGGTTGTATGGGGATAAAGACTGGATGAATGAAAAGGCCGGCTTCGAGATGAAGGAAGAAATCAACGCGGTGGCTGCTTCGCTCAACAAGAAACCACTTGCTCAATTTGGCTTGATCACTAATGCTGGGCATCATCTCTACCTAGACGAGTCGTTGCAATTTTGCAAGGTTCTATTCAAGTTTCTAGATTTTAAGAAGTAGCCAATATATAGATCTGGATATAATGCCTATACCCCGATGGTAGTCGTGATGGGGAGCAGGGTTCTGTAAGGTTGCACCCGTACACCTGGTCGTGCACCACCGTTGCTTATCACAAATTTTTCTGGCACACGCGAAACCTACCCACTCATCACCACTCCCAGAATGACCGACCAAGAGATTATCAGCCTATTTGAGGCGATTGGGCTTAATGAAAAGAAGACCAAGGATATTCTCAAGAACAAGAAAGTTTCCCAGTCTTTACATGACATTGTTTCACAAGATATTGGTACTAAGGACCCTATTGAAGACAAGAAGTTAACTCTTTTACACACTTTAGCCGTGCAGTACAAGGGCGGAGACATCAGTGAAGGAGCCATTCACAACCGTTCACATGTTACTGAAGCCATTTTGAATGGCGACTTGAAAACGAACTTGCAAGTTGAAGAAGCATTCAAGTATATTAATAGTAATGAGTCATTTAATGCCAGTGATTTTAACAAGGCAGCTGGAGTGGGGGTTGATCTTAGCGAACAAGACGTCACCAAGGCCATTCGCGAATACATGACTGCTCACAAAGAGGAAGTTGAAAGCAAGAGATATAGCATGATTCCAGCATTGTTGGGAGAAAGCAAGAAGTTGGCGGAATTGAAGTTTGCGGCGCCAGCATTATTCAAGCCAGTCATTGACAAGTTGGTATTGGAGTTCTGTGGACCCAAAGATGAAAGAGATGTTGTTAAGAAGGAGAAGAAGAAGGCCAAGAAGCCCGCTGGAGACGCCAAGAAGGAGGTGGTCAAGGAACGTTCTATGTACTCTGAAGGATTTCTTGGAGACTTACATAAACCAGGCGAAAATCCTCAAGCATACCCAGAATTGATGAAGGAACACTTGGCAGTTACCAAGGGTGAGGTGTGGACTAGATTCCCCCCTGAGCCGAATGGATATTTACACATTGGGCACTCCAAGGCCATTATGGTCAATTTTGGATATGCCAAGTACCACAATGGCAAGTGTTATTTGAGATTTGATGATACAAATCCAGAAGCCGAGGACGACGTTTATGTCCAATCATGTAAAAACATCATTGACTGGTTGGGATTCAAGCCATGGAAAGTAACCTATTCATCAGACTATTTTGACCAATTGTATGAGTTTGCCGAACAATTAATTAAGAACGGCAAGGCTTACGTGTGTCACTGTACTGCTGAAGAAGTCAAGTTGCAAAGAGGACTCAAGGAAGACGGTACGTTGGGAGGTGAAAGGTTTCCATCCCCTCACCGTGACCGCAGTGTGGAAGAGAACTTGAAGGAATTCCGGGCCATGAGAGACGGCAAGTACGACGTTGGTAAAGCCACGTTGAGAATGAAACAAGACATCAATTCTCCATCACCTCAGATGTGGGACTTGGTGGCATACCGGGTGTTGAATGCTCCGCACCACCGCACTGGGTCTAAATGGAAGATTTATCCAACTTATGATTTCACCCACTGTTTGGTTGATTCTCTTGAAAATATCAGTCACTCGTTGTGTACCACTGAGTTCAGATTATCCCGAGAGTCGTACGAATGGCTCTGCGATGCTTTGCATGTGTACCGCCCTGCTCAAAGAGAGTATGGTAGATTGAACATCACTGGTACTGTGTTATCGAAGAGAAAGATTGCCAAGTTAGTGGAAACCGGAGTCGTAAGGGGATGGGACGATCCTCGGTTGTACACCTTGGAGGCTGTCCGTCGTCGTGGTGTCCCACCGGGTGCCATCTTGTCATTTATCAACACCTTGGGTGTCACTACCTCGACTACCAACATTCAAGAGATCCGTCTTGATAGCGCAGTGCGGAATTACTTGGACCAAACCACTCCAAGATTGATGATGATTTTGAATCCTGTTTTAGTGGAGATTGAGAATGTGGGTGCCGATTTCAAGGAGGTGGTAGAAATGCCATACAAGCCAGGCAGCGATGAGTTTTTCGGCAGCCGTAAGTTGACATTCTCCAAACGGTTCTACATTGATGGAGATGATTATCGGGATGAGATTATCGGAGACTACCGTAGATTGGCCCCTGGTCAACCTGTGGGATTAATGAAAGTTCCTTACACCGTTAGCGTGGTGAGAGTGGAAAAGGAAGGGGATGCCATCACCAAGATCGTGGTGAAGTACGACAGTGAAAAGTTGGTGAAACCCAAGACTTATATCCAGTGGATTGGTGAGGAGAATGCCAAGACGATCAAGGAGGTGCGTGTTCTCAATCGGTTATTCAAGAGTGAAAACCCAGCTGGTCATCCTGAAGGATTTTTAAAGGACATCAATGATGACTCGGAGGAGATTTTCAGGCATGCTATTGTTGAAAAAGCCGCCTATACAGAAGTGGAGGCCAAATCTCCTCTTAACATCGAGATTCCTGGTTCGGAATTCAACATAAAGGAAACTTCTGCTCCATACACTGTGAGATTCCAAGCATTGAGAATCGGTTACTTCTGTAAGGATAAGGACTCCGATGCAGATGACTTGGTGTTGAATCGTATTGTCACCCTTAAGGAAGACTCTTCCAAGAACTAAGCAGTATCGATAGTGTCTATAGTGTCTCAGATGTATCGGTCTATGCGAAGTGTATTCACAGCCACAAGCGCGAAAATAATAGTCGGGGCTGCAAGCCCACCCAGGAACTAACCCGGCATCCGAACAAAGGCGGCTCGTAATCATTAGTGGTGTTGCAGGGTGACGTAACAGCAATCAACGAGTTCGGGAATGTAGCCACATCCGCTCAGGGCCAGTTGCAAGCCACGGCGCTGGAACTGGCACCGATCATCTTCGATCTAGGGTTCGGCAGTCTCGATAGCTGAAACATCTCACCAGTTAAGAGTTTTCTAAATGGGCTTCGTGAAGGCGGGCACGCCGATATCGGAGAGCTGGGAATGCGAAATTGTCTTTATTTTTTCCATCCTCGACTCTCCTTCATCAGCCACCCTCGACTCTGCTTCATCAGCCACCCTCCACCCTTGAAGCCCCATCACTTCGCCTATTTCGTCTATTGTTGATGTCTCAGATAATTGCACTTGGCTACTGTCACCTTGCGGGTCAACTTCTTTTCAGTATTCCATATTCTTGCAACCATCTGCGGGCGGTTGGCCCAATATCATCGGGCAGTTGGCAATAATATCCACAATAGGCATTTCAACCAGTCAAAGTTCTTGACCTATCGCTCCTATCCTGAGGTATCGCCTGTCCCGCTCCTGCCGTGCCCGCCACATCCAGCCAGCCCGAGCGGGGATCAGCGATCCCCTGCCGCCGTTTATGTGCAGGTCGATCTCATCGCCTATTCAGGAGGCTAGCTTTCGCCCAAGACGCGTGGAAGCTGGTGCCCCGCGGGGCCAAAGTGGAGATGCCTCATAACCCTTAACACGACCAACAATAAAACGAAATAAAGGCAAAGAAAACAAAAAACCTATACGCGACGAAGGGGTAATCAACGCCTTGCTATTGTTGATGTATCTGATAGATGTGGATCGCTATCCACCCATGAATCGATAACGACCTGTTGAAATTAAGTCATTCAATATCCGCGTCAAATCTCCATCGAAACCATATCATTAATTTTAATGATGGCGTGGGTAAAGGGGTGTTCAAGAATTGTGGTGCGAGAAAATTATTGTTATCTCGCTAGTAAAAATATGGTGTGCGCGCAAGAAAAACTTTTAGCCGCCCGTGGTCAAAAATGAGAAATGTTGACTTGTATTTTTCACCCATCAAATTTTGATGGGTGAGTGTTTGATATGTCTCTTCTTACCACATGACTTACTGTTAGCATGAAACTCGCCTCATGCGCCAAAATAGAATACCCCGCGTCCAGCTCCAGAATTTAACCTGTTTCGATATCCTTCTTCCACACCCATATGCACTATAAAAAAGGAATGTCAAGTACGTACTGCACGTTAATTTTCCCAACTAAGGTTTCGCTTTTGTGGGCGCGAAAAGGGTGCTGAGTAATTTTACTTGCATCGGCCGCAATGATTAGATAAAATCATGACATCTCCCCCCTTTACTGATGCCCTTGTTTTTTTTCTCTGTAACTTTCTCCTTTTGTTTTTTGTCAGGTCAACTGGGCTATCTTCCCTCCCGTCTTTGTTGTGCTTGTATTGTATCCCAAGGGTGGCAATCTGTGTCAGATCAGAAACCCACGAACTAATTACCGGGAGAGCCGTTTTTTCCTTTTTTTCACAGTGTCATTGTTATCCGGCCCTTTTTTTTTGCACTCATCCACAAATCCACAATAAAGCATGACATCTTGCTCAACACCGTTGACGATGCAGAACCTCATAAAGGTTGATGGTAGTCTAAGTGCATATTCCAACTCTCTGGTATATTTGAACGAAGGAAATGCTTCCTCTGACTCAATCCAAACCAATACTACCGCATCGTCTCTTTCAACAATCAAACTTCTGCCTGGGCCCTCCATTAACGTCATTCAACCTGTCAAAGATGAAGAATCGTCGGTCTCGATGACTCGTATCCCCTTGCTTAGAAAGAAGTCGGGTGAATTGGTCAAGTCCTCATTAAAGTTGACTACCCTTCGGTCATTATCTACTCCTCTGCTTCCGGTGTCTCCGAATAAGTCGGTACGGTTTGCATCTCGATTAACCAATATCAAGCTCTTTGATGGTACTGACAGTCCCAGCACTGTTTCTACCGCCGACAACACTCCTCTTGGTTCTCCTCGTTATTTTGATGATGATAACTCTGGTTATTTCAATGTGAATTGGAAAGACGATAATGAAATAAGTGATATCACTGACACTTCTTCTGACTCAGAAGATGATGAGTTTTATCATTTTGGCTCTAAGCCAAGGGATTATCAAATCCAGTCTCACGATATCTCTCATCGTAGTCTCCTGGGTCCTTCGGTGTATCTTCAATCTGTTCACATGTCCTCCAACAAACATAACCTTGAAGGCTACATAATGTGTGAAAACCTTGCATTTGAAAAACTGGTTTCTATCAAGTTATCATTCAATCACTGGAAATCAAGTATCATCATCAACAATGTTCAATTCATCAGATCCTTTGGTCAAATTAACTATGATCAATTCAAGTTCTCCATCCCCCTTTCCAATCTCCCCAGTTTCATCAATATCGAAATGGTGATCAAATACGAGGTTAACAACACCGTTTACTGGGACAACAATAACTTTAAAAACTATCACATCTGCTTAAAGCCCATTGAGGCCCCCAGAAGTCTAGGCCACGTTCAAAATTACAACTATGATAGTGCCTCGGTGGATGACTTGGTATCTAAGCTTCTTTCGCTTAACCAGTCCAAATCAAAGCCAAAATCTGATCTTCAAATGCGTTATAATTTGAATAACGAACTTGACGATGATGACTCCATTCCTCGCACTTCCCCCATTCCCAAAATCAAATCGACTTCTTCACTTCAACCCAAGCCAAAGTACTCTCAAAGTTATAAAGCTAAGCACAACGCCGAGGCAAAATTCAATTCAAAATCTTATACTGACCTTGTTCAGAGTTATTGTTTTTACAATGGAAACTCTGACAACAAATTAGTCCGTCTGCATTCGCTCACCAATTTCACTTCTACTTCGTTAACCGATTAATCTGTTTGGTGTTTTCAAACTACATAGTTTTTTATAATTAATCAAAACGTTTTTATCTTCACAAGAAAGTGTCTCACCTTCTGACGGGCAGAATTAGTTCTACAGGGGTACGGGTTTATCTCGAGATGAGTCGCATTCAATAATCATATATCATAATGGAAACCAAAGTGATCAAGGATGAGGAGTGGTCCAAGATCTCCTTGCTGCTCGTCTCTGATCCTCATAATCTCGGTACCTGGAGAAAACTTGTGTCAGCTGCATTAGCGAAATCTCTTAATAAGACAAGTTCTCTCGATGAAATCAATCTTGTGAGAATAACATATGAGAGCTTTCTATCTAAATGGCCATTGGCCTATAAGTACTGGAACCACTATGCCGTCATGGAGTATAGCTTAGGGAATGTTGAAAATGCCATAAATGTATTCGAAAACGGCCTTAAATCCAACATATACTCGGTTGAGCTTTGGACATTATACCTTAAATTTAGAATTAATATCCTTTCCAACGATATCTCTGAGATTCTTGCTATTTTCGAACGGGCCAGGAAAAGGATTGGACGCCATTACTTCTCTGATGAGTTCTATACCCTTTACCTAGAATTTCTCGATCAGTTTGCAAAGCTTGACCATCAGTATTTGGAGAAATATGTTGTTCTTTTACGAATGGTGGTGGAGATACCCATTTACAATTACGAACGCTTTTTTGCAATGTTCACTGATTTGCTTCAATCCAAGTCTCTCACGTTTACCCAGCTTTCATATATGGTTCCCAAACCAGAACTCGAAAGAATGAAAAAGGTTGGCAAAAATAACTTGAAGGCAATCTCTCTCAAACTCAAAAAGCGCTTCACAGACGCCTTCATTACCACCCAGTACAAATCTTACCAACTCTTCAAATTTGAAAGAACCATATCGAAACAATACTGGGATACTAATTTTGTATCCAATGACGAGCTCAATAACTGGGATAATTATCTTACCTATGTGGAGCAAGAGCATTCTTCTTTGACGGAAGTTGAGTTGTTGTATGAAAGATGTTTGATTTCTACTGCTAATTACGATCGCTTCTGGATACGATATGCTGACTTTTGCATATTACACGATCAGCCGATGAAGGCTTCCCACATCCTACAGAAAGCTTTGAGACACGTGCCTAATAATATTAATGTTCTTTCTAAACTTGTTGATATTCATCTTCACAGTGGAGACTTTCTTCTCGCTAGAGATATCATTGCAACTTATTCAGCTGCTTGTCAACGAATACCTATTCAGCTTTATGAGAAACTCATAAATGTCGATAAGTCGTGTCAATTGGATATTGACAATCAAGACCAATATGTAATTGACATTTTTGACAAGTTGTTACTGACAAAGAAAAACCCCTACCTCTTCCGTGTTATCATGAACCATTCTCTTAATGACGTGAAAGCAGTGATGGCTTTTCTCAAAAGTCAGGCAGAATCCTTTGAAACCTCGAAACTTTACTGGAAGTGTCTAATTTTCTTTCTGACAAAATTTACCTCTTTTGAATTAGCCAAGGAGTTAATGAGTAAGAAGACTAATCAAGAGCTCGTGACCGAATTAGATTTGGATACGGTTACTATGAAATATTTGGGGATTGAAAAAGCTAACTATAAAGTTGAATTTACTTCCAGGATGGCTGAATGTTTGCAGTACTAACTATAAACGGAATTAAAAACTGTCACGATTCCCCCAAAACAAAAACAGAAAATAGACATTTTTCTGTCAAATTTCCATCCATTGGAGGGGATGTAAATAAGGTACAATAATACCAACATTGTCAACCCCAAAGTACTTATTACCAACCCTTGATTCAAGCGAAATTTGAGCTTCAGCTTATTATTAAAAGACATCGTAATCATCCCGTTGACTCCAAGACCCACCAATATATTCAAAATTGGTGTTCCCAAGCATGCATTAACCCCCAACAAGGGATTCACGTTGAGGGCTAATGACACATTCATAATCACGTCGTTGATGGAATTGACAAAGGAGAATATCAAAATCCCCAAGAGGTAATCTGAGATTTGGAGAATTACCCCCACATTTTTAATAAGTTTCAATATTTGAACCGACAAGGATGAAATTATTATAAATGAGTTCATGATCCCGAATATGCATGCAGTGTAGAACTGTAGGGTCTCCTCAAACGGGTGCTTTTTCGCAACCATTTGTATAATTCCAACAGTGACAACCATTATTGCCAAAATAATGTAAAAGATGTATGACAGGAGATCCACCAGTGGTAACTCTAAACAGATAAAAGTTGAGGTAATTATCACATACCACATTGACAAGAATTTGTTAGTCGATAATTTTCTTTTCCACTCACGAAAAATGTGATGATGTGGGGTACGTTGACTGTCCTCATCTTCCGGTATGAGTCTTTGAGAAGGAACAAGCAAGAAGAGCACAAAGTCTATGCTGTCGATGAGTAGCTGCAAATAGTGTACCAAACGATTCTCTCTTGGCTCATTATGACTTGAGATAGGTGTAATAACATTCTCTATAGTATCATAATGTGCTGCTGGCACTAGTAAATCATACGTTTCCTCCAAATCCAAGGACTTGGCTGAAGAAACAGACCTGATGTCGTCGTCAGGAATCGAGGAACTGATAAGTCTTTGATCAAACCAAATCAAATAGCACACGTAAATCACGAATGCAACAGACATTACAGTACATTCTCCAATGGTAATTTTTGCATCTGAGATAATGTAGTCAAACATTACAAGCACTAGTAGCACCCATATAAAGTTGCAGATAATCAAGCGTAAATCAGAAATGCTGAACGGTTTGAGGAAGCTTATCAAGCCAATGATGATACTGAATATTATAAGGTTGGCCCCGATTATCTGCCCAAGGACTAACTCGATGGAATTCGAGCGAATTGCTAGGTTATAATTAACCAAATCTGGTAAGCAATTTGTGAGTGGAATAATTAGAAAACTCAAGAGCTGATGGTTGATATTGAAAAGCTCAGCTAGGTTTTGAAGATTGTCAATAAGAAAATTAGACACCAACACACTCAATGTTAAAATTAAAGTAAGAAGGGTAACAATTATTGCGCCGGCATAGCAAATTGATAGCCACCAAGAAGGATATCTTTTGGAGCAATAGAAAGATATCGCAATTCCAAAGTAATCCCTGTCACAACTCGACTTCAAACTCTTGCAACCGAATCCAGACTTTCCCAATGAACATGTCTTTCCATCTGAAATTTGCTCAATATTTAGATTAAAATCATTCCGTACATGAAGAATGAGCACCGATAAGGGTATTAAGCATACCAAATAGTGCCATTTAGTAGCAAGGTGCTTAAATTGTCTAGTTGACATTCCCTAAGTGTTAAAATTTGACGTAAGAGAAGAAAATGGATTCTATATCATAAGTTTTGTAAATAGAACGCTGATTGAATTAAGCAAGGAATTCATGAAAAATATCATCACGCTTTCTAATGTCACGCACCAGCAATCTCGCACAGTGGGAGCAGCGTTATCTCACCTTGCGATTATGGCCAACAAAATTCATAAAGCTTCGAGGTTTGAATCAAAGCTACTAGCTTCTAAGTATGGTAGACCTGTGCTCTTGGTAGGCAGCTTTTTCAAGAGCGTCCAAAGCGATTTTGATGTCAAGATTAATGTCTGCGATGAGAGCATCTATAAATTTGGTTAGTAACTGATCCAACAATGCGATCCACAGTCTAAACATACCTTTAGTTGTGTAATTGAGCTCGGGTCTGATGTAACCCAATACAGAATAAATGATAGTAGCTCCGTAGAAATTCTCTTTGAATTTGTGAATGATGTGGACTTCTGCTGCTTTTTCAGTGTTGTTGTAGAAAGGATTGAATCCAATTGACATTACCATAGGCAAAATCTGCAAATCTTCTGCTTCTAGATGTACTCCATTATTGAACAAAATTTCATTACCGTCATTGCGCTTGACTTTTGACTCTTCCTTTTTGGTCTCTGGTGATAGCTTACACCATCCAAAGTAGATGCCAGGCTCAAGCTTATTGAGGGAATCATTAATAGGTATGTTAGCAGTGGGAATCCCTAGCTCGGAAGATCCTCTACCAAATCCACTGATGATGGGACTAGTATTAACAATGGGATAACCTGAAGGGATGGAGTCGGGAATCACAGTGCTTGACCTGGACATAGAGCTTAATTTGAAGAAGGGAGTTAACTAGCCGATTTATTTGAGAGCGTACTTAGTAGAACGAGACTGCATATAAACTACTTTTCACGGACTTTGCTAATGATGATAAATCTTTCTTTAGAAAACATTAACAATAAGAGCTAGATACAAATTTAAAATCTAGTCTCCAATTGAGACAACAAGGTTTGGGCATCCTTGGCAAAGCCTCTGATACCTTGAGCCAACTTCTCGGTGGCCATGGCATCTTCGTTCAACAAGAATCTGAACTCAGATTCATCGTTGATGTAAGAGACCTTTTCGATATCTTCCGAAGAAGCGGCAGAGGCATCCAAGACCTTTGGAACTGGAGCATCAGAGTTGATTAATTCTTCCAACAACTTTGGAGCAACCGTCAAGTAGTCACATCCAGCCAAAGCCTTGATTTCACCGATGTTTCTGAAAGAAGCACCCATGACGATGGTCTTGTAACCATACTTCTTGTAGTAGTTGAAGATACTTCTCACAGAGACAACACCTGGATCGGTTTCGGAATCGTATTCCTTACCGGTGGATTGCTTGTACCAATCCAAGATTCTACCAACGAAGGGAGAAATCAATGTGACCTTGGCCTCGGCACAAGCAACAGCTTGAGTGAAAGAGAACAAAAGAGTCAAGTTACAGTGAATGTCGTACTTCTCTTCCAATTCCTTGGCAGCTTGAATACCTTCCCAAGTAGAAGCAATCTTGATCAAGATTCTGTCCTTTGAGATACCAATAGACTTGTACAACTCAATAAGTTCCAAAGCCTTCTTGATAGTAGCTTCCTTGTCGAAAGACAATCTAGCGTCAACTTCGGTGGAAACTCTGCCTGGAACAATGTTCAAAATTTCCTTACCGAATTCAACCAATAAACGATCCAAAGCAATAGAAGCCTTCTCCTTTGGGTTGGATCCCTTGTCCTTGGCGTAGTCGATGGCAACGTCAATCAACTTGGAGTATTCTGGCTTCTTAGCAGCAGCCAAGATCAAAGATGGGTTGGTGGTAGCATCTTGAGGAGTATACTTGGCAATGGATTCGAATTCACCGGTATCAGTAACAATAACAGTTCCAGTAGCTTTCAATTGTTCCAATGAGTTAGACATTATGATGTGATTTAAATTGATTCAATTGAACTAAATGAAAATATATCTAGTGGAAATTTTTGCACTATTGGTGGGGGCGAAACACATTATTTATATTTCTGTTGTTCGCCTGTTGGGGGCCAGTGCATATTACCCAAATAATTTCGGGGAAATTGTCGCTGGCGCACTATGACAAATTAATACAAATTTCTCCGGCGCCGGTACCTGAGCATTCTCCATAAGCTTTTTGCTTACTATCTACGTGACGGTTTTGAAAGTTGCGGTGGAGTGTTTGTGTTAAGATGAGGTAAGTTGTTATGACCTCATGGCTGATTCTCGTCCGAACGTGACTACCAGACCGGTTACAGGCCAAATGCGACCGGGTAACCCTCGCTGCTGACTTTGCCCTGAAGGTTCCAGACCAACCGATCATCACGGCACATTATTAAGCCGTTTTAATAATACCTGATGGCAATATCGGACCTCGTACTTGAACGCAAGTACGACTTCTGTTCGTGCAAACTAGACAATTATATAGATTTTCGTAGTTACTGTGGGTTGCACCAACGTCTGCCTTTTTCGGACATAATGAGAAGCGGAAGCAATCTGACGCAGCTGAGAGTATCCTAGATGGCAAAAAAAGCAATCTTTGTAATAACTTTTCCAATTCTTACAACCAAGCCCTAGAATGTCTGGAGATCTGTCCATTATTAGAAGATTGGTCATTAGAGCATCTAATGGCTATGATGTATCCAACGCGAAGCTCGTTCCAGTGAACACAAATGAGCCCGTTGAGATTACACTGGATATTGGAATTTTCAGTTTGACGGTGAATATCAAAGGCTTTGATGGGTCAAAATATCATCTTGATAATAGCTGTTACAATATTGGTGACTCAAAATATCTCAATGGAGAGTCGTTATCGACTCCGAAGACTCCGGTGAAAGATTTGACCGCACCGAATTTAACGGTGAATATTAACTTCAAACCCAAATATCCCATAAAGGGTTCAGAACTTTTATTTGGAAACGATTTCAACGTTCCTATAAGAGATCACATCCCTACTGCGTTACTTTCTACTGGCCTAAAATTCTTTTCGTGGTTCATTAATAAAACAATCAAGGGTGATATTTACAGCGACAAGCCGTATTTATATGGACTTGCTCTCAATAGTTTCAGCTTTATGGCCATTCCTAGTGTGGCTTCGGAAGGAAATGACATTGGTGAAGTCCTTGAATATAGTGAGAAGGCAGAGGAGGCTGTTTATGCTGAAAATTTAAACGAAAACATTGATAACACTTTGAACATTCCCTCTAACTCACTAGAGAGAAAGAAGTACTTCAATAACATGGCACACTGTGAAGATTTCGTTTTCAATGAGGGTGTCGGGTACACACTCAGGTTTGACTCCGATTACTTACTTATGTCTGATTCCAAGTATGCTGTGAGTATCCCTACGTATGGCAATAAGACCTTTGAAATCGACGTTTCCAAGTATGCCAATGATAGCCTCAAGGACTTCAACTGGGTCCTCAAACAGAGTGGTTATGAAGGAGTTGGTCTGGGAAAGTTGGGCCTAGTTCTTAACTTTGCCTTATCTGACGAACGTGCTCGCTAGCTTAATTAGGTTCACCACATTTAGATAATATACAGTCTTAAAATTTTTGGCACAGTGTTCCCTTGGAGTAGAAATACTTCATCCTTGAGGTTTTATATTTTACGGTACTTGATGTACCCAATATACCTAACGGCTAATGACTGCAGAATATTGTAAAATTCGCATTAAAAACTACTTTTCCTTGAAATGAGAACAAATCCGAAGAAATAGCAAACTTAAGTACGTGAAACTGTGATTCAAAAATTGCGTTAATGAAAGTAAGAGGTCAATACTAACCACTTTAAAGAAAGTCATCTGACCACCGTTCACTTGTCCATAGTGACTTTACAAACAATATTTTAGCTTCAACCGTTATTACACCGAACGCACGTGATAACTAGCTCATATACCTTTTATGCGCATATATAAATCACGTGATGGAAAATGGAATGTGGGCCTGCTGCAAAGGATCATCTACCATGACATATGGTCATATAGCATCTACTTATAAAACTCATTGTCTTACACATCGGTGGTAAAAAATTACTATAGACTTGGTTGAAATGTGATTTGAAGCCCAGTAGAGTGGTATAATTGTTTCAGCTAAAATTACATTAACACCTTCTTTAAAGATGCTTAACATTTGAGGCCATACGGAAGCGGTTTGCAACTAGCTTCGCCACGAGTCTTCCTACCATCGCTGGCGCCAGGGAAACTGGTCTCTTTTTCAAGCTGAGCAGACTGTCTTTAATGCTACTACCACCAACATTGAAAAGTATATTAACTCACCACTGAACTCAATCACACAATGGAAGGGTAGCAGTTTATACGGGAAATCTCAAGAGGGAAGTTTGGTGACTTTGCCCGAATTCTGATACACCTAAGTAATCCTTATCTAATAAAGAGCTTGATAAGCCGACTTTGGGCCTGAGAGTAAGCTTGGGCTCTGAAGTTGAAACTGGTAGAAAGCCAGTCTTTTTAACTTGACAGCCTATTTTGACAGTTCCAGAGCAAATAGGTATATACAAGTCTTCAGCAAATGGCTCGAATGATGCATTCCTACTTCACTTAGAACCGTTCTGTTCGACAGAAATCATAACTCCAAATACCTTATTCATCCTGTAAGGTAAAATAGCAAGTGCAAAAGCAACATAAGCTCTTGGTCTAAAAAAATTCTCCATATCCTCTAGCGCAAGCTGCAAATTGTGAAGCACTGGAGAGAGTGGTGCAGCAATTTAAGAAAGAGATTTTGATGCACAAGGTCCTCCTTTTTGAAAAGGTAGAGTCAATATAAATCGGGAGGTTATTAGGAATCTAGACTTCTAATAAAAAGCCATAATGCCACGCAGACTGACGAATGCTGCCGAGTCATCTCGAAAGGGAAACGCAAAAGCTTCAAGAGCACTATCACAATGCTGATAATCCATCTACACGTATATGCATTGCTTTCACAATATAATAATGTAGGCTTCCTTTGAGAACATAAATCATATTGACAGAGGGCACCAATACCATTGCTGCAATTATAAACTAATTCTCTGTAATGCGATGAGGATAATCTCATGAGATGGAACCAAAGTCTGTATTAGTTGTTTGTAAAACTTAAGTGACCAGTAATATGGTTATGCTTCCGTCTGAATCAGATTTCTTGAGGCTGAATTCAATCTCTATACCAAAGTCAGAGCACTAAACTCATACAATAGGCTACTTCAAGTTCTTGAAAACCCTGAATCATGTTATGAGCAGGATCACAGTACAGGTGCTATAACTTTTAAAAAAACCACCAAAGTGATATAAAAGGATTCTAAAATGAAACAAACATTTACTAAACTTGTATGAGCGAGTCGACGTCAGATGTCACAACCAGCTACAGGATATCCTTCTAGATACGTGGAATCGCCTTTTATGCTCTTGTTGCCCATTGTGCTAGATGATATATATACTGCTAAAAGTAAGAGTATGGCTTAAAGGGGTCCAAGCAGGAGTCAGACCTTAAAATAGCTTATCATCTGAGCAAATTATGCGAGCTTTGTTTAGGTTCAAAACTACAATAGTCAAGAACGTTACAAACAAGCTGATTTCAGAATGGTCTTTCGGTTAATCTAAAGAATTGGAACGACTATAGGTATTTGTTAGAATAAGGTTTGAGTCTACATGTAAAGGCGTAAAATTCATGTTATACCACTAGTCCTAGTTGTTTCCACGTCAGGAAGAGTAAAGCCATAATGAATGTATTTTTATTTTTACTGAAGCATGAGTTTTACTTGGGTCAGTTTTTGAACATGTACCTAATTTGACTCCAACCAAGCAATCACCAGTTTCATCACGAATTAGAGTGACAGTGTGAGACTAGCAAGATAGCTACCGTCTCCTAAGTCGAGAAGGCTGCAGAATTCTCCTCTTAATCTGGTTCCTTGACGCCGGATACGATTGAATATATCGTACTCTGCACAACTTGGATTAGCTCTATGATGGTGTTTGAATTCAACTTTATCTTCTCTCTAGATAAAGTCATGAAAAATCATAGAGTTGCTAGTTATTGTTGGTGAGTTCCGAAAAGTGTCTGTTCAAGAATTGCTAGACTCAGAAACATACAAATTTTATCTTACCCAAATTAAAGCTTTCTAACCTACCATCTATAAGTCAAGTTAAGCTGTAGACTTTTGATTTTGGTTCAGAATTCTACCTAGTCTTCCGAGAGAGTCTATGATGGTTCGTGTAGTGATGAAGACCAGCAATTGTGAGTATATTTGTATTTGCCTACAGATAGAAACACATTCCAATAACTCGTCATGGCAAATTCTATGTTACTGGAGCTATATGAAGGGGTTTAAACCAGAAAGGCTTCAAAATCTCTCTTTCTCACCCGATGAGAGTAGTAGCTAACGCTTCCATGAGTATCTGCCAGATAATCATTCCATTATCTGTGTAGAAGATGCTCAGAGAGAATCTCTCTGGCTGCCATCGCACGTCTTCTGTTGGAAGCACGTTCACCACCGGCTGACCTATTTTGCTAAGGCTGCCATCGCAAGCGCCGACAACGTGGTGTCGTTGACGGACAGAGGTTCCTTGTATCTCAGCATCACCCTTCTCATAGTATTCTACAAAATTCATTATTGCAAACTTACTCTTCGTTACTTGTCTAGTTTAATGCTTCGATCATGGTATTACTTTGATTGGGAGAGATCAATCGGTGGACACTCATTTAACACTAATTTTGCCAAATCTGTTGTGCCCTTCCGCTTTACGTAGGAATTCTCAAACTAGATGTAGTCTGAATGACAGCCTCGTCATTTACATCGACGAGATACTCCCAGGACACACAATCTTTCTTTAGCTCGATCTCTTCCGTATTCCAGTTTGCCTTCACCTTTCCCAATCTGTCGAGTTTCAATGTGAAAACGACGATTTTGGTAATTTCAAAAATAACTCTAAATTCTTATTTCTTCTCATCCATAATTCGAGATTCTAGTGTCTTTCTTGTTGTAAAATGACATTGGACCAGGTCGAACTGCGGTTTTGGCATGTCTTATTCTCTGTCAAGTGTTGTTATCTTTCATCCTGATTTTGTATGTATTGCATATTTTAGTATGTACTCAAGCTCAAATCTTCAACATCCAGTACCAGAATTGCTAGTTGGCCCATGGCCAGTAAAGTCTTCAAAACCTTGATTAGAGAGTCAACCACTTCTAGTGTTTTTGTACAGTCTCCCTTTAGAATATGTTTTCAAGGGGTCAACCGAAAATCATACTCAAAAAAAAAACGCCAACATCACTGAAAAATTGAGTCAAGATATGTCGTTATAATACTATATCATGATATTGAGCGAGGGAATGTAAACTATGGAAAATGAGATAGGGTAAGCAATGAGTAAATGGTCTTCTACGTATACATTTGCTACTTATTCTTCCTATAGCCTGTAACGAAATGATTCAGATAGGTCTCCATAACTATTTCTGTCTTTCATTCTACTGTTCATTCAGTGCGACTATTGGCTTTTGAATTTCCTGAGTGTCAGCTAATTTTCGCAACATTATACAAAAGTGCGAATAATCATAATATAATTTATTTTCATTATAAACGAGAATCTAAGTGAGGAACATGTGTCAAGGACAGATCTTCTTTCATTCGTATCTGTACTTTTGTATCTGGTGCAGCTATTGCAGTAGTTGTTGGCACAACATCACCATTTAAATCTACTACACTAAAGACAGCGACAGAAAGCTTTTAATCAATCATGTCTTGACTTGTAAGTTCATCGGCTATGAATTTTAATGACGTCATTTATAGTCAGCAAATTAGTAATTTTTTTTAACCCGGCTTTTGTTCTTCCTGCCGGAGACACGAATTTTTTTATTGGAAGCACCAATAGATACATCTCTCCCATCGCCATTTGGGTAGCTAGCTTACATTCTCTGAAGGCCGCTGCGAGAACGATTCACACCAGATACAATTAGACTTACTTCGTGTACCGATCATAAGCAAAGTTTCAGACTGTTGTGTTTTAGCCGTGGTCTTGCAGCTTCTGGCAATAGAATGCATTTGAGACATCCATACCCGGTCTTACCAAATTAAATAAAGCAATATATTTCCGTGGTAACTCATACGCGATAGACTTTTACATGGTCTTAATGAATTTCCCAGTCGTACTCCTCCATTTTGTCTCTTTACTTTGAGTTTCCATGGATGTTCGTATGAAAGACTCGGAACGCATGAAAGAACATGAGCCGAAATCCGCTAGATTTATTTCTTTTGCGGCCAAACGATGTAGGATCACGAAACCCTGCCCCTCCAATGAATATTTTGAGAAGAGCCTGTCATCTTCTTGAAGCAACATGTCCATAATCCTGACGAAGAAGAAGAATTCCAAGGCACAAATTTAAGCCGTCAAATAATTGCCCACAATTCATACAAGTCAACAGCTACAAGAAGCACACGCCGAGCGGCAGAACCCCCCTCGCTTTTAAGACTCAAAAGCTCAAGGTGTATTTTGTCATCGTCGGCTACTAACAAAAGTACTGATTGCTTGTATTTGTGTTCTTTTAGAATTAAGTTTACGATGCATTAAAGAAATGCTCCCTCATGACTCCAAGTGGATTGTTTAAGTCGAGCTGCAGCAGTTTCGTAAATCACAAAAAAATACTACTTCCCTATAACCTTAATACAATAATTCGCGCTTCGAGTGTATGTCAGTCCTCATTTCCTATAAGTAGTCCTGTCTCGCACTGTAGCTGTTAAATCAAACATGCTCGCTTCAGTATCACAATTGCTATTAATGGCCCTGGCCACCTTCGTGTACTCAGTTTTTTTAATCTTGGCGATTACTTTTCCATTTAGATTAAGCAAAGTATCCCAAGAAGCCAATAGTTGGATGGCCACATTGACAAATACAGCTTTAAAAATTATCATTCCTTTGATGTCCTATTACTTTTCGAAGCCTATTGCTGATATGTGGATTCTATCTAGTTTCGGAGCCAGTACCATTTCCGACGACTTGCAATTATCATTGATTCTCATGGGCTTGTTTATTATATCTTCCGAATCATATATTGGCGTGTGTTCTTTGAATTCTAATTCTTTGAAAGCCTAAATTATCGGTACCCTAGGCAAATTACTCTCATATAATGTCAATGAATCCTTATCAAAGACACAAGTTACAGTAGTGGTAGTACCATAAGTCAAACCTCCCAAGTCACCACCAAGAGAATGATCTTTCATATTCCATACTCGTCTCTTACTACTTCATAGACTATTCCACTAAAGCTTTCAAGATCTTCTAATTTGCACCCCATTCAGTATTTGGTTGGGAGCTAATATTGTATCTCGCTGCTACAGCGGCTTTGTACAAAAAGGAGCGCCTTTTTTGCGAGTTTAAGCACAGCGCGCCTACATACCTAAATACACCTTTATGAAATACCCCACAAGACAATCATTACACTTTCTCAGGTTTAGAGGTCTTAAGCGGCCTGAGTTTTCACGCTTATACGGAACACGATCTGAGTTTGATCCTCCAAAGATACGTCTTCGCCTCGAAAAGAAAAGCTTCTTCAACTGGAAGACCACAACAATATTTTTTGGTTTGGGGGCGTACTTCGCTTACAGTGAAGCTCTCTTCGATTTCTATCAAGAATTTACTGCTTCCCAGCTGACAGATGAATTGTTAGCCATTAAATTGGAATATGAACTCAAGAACTTGCCGATTTATCAGAAATTAGCACACTCAGTTGAGAGCGAGAAATGGGCCAAGTTGGAATCATGGGAAAATTTGGATCGAAACGTGCTAGAAAAAAAGGACATATCTAAGAAAACAAAGAGACAAAGAGAATATGAGAGGCAATCTTTGCATACTCACACTTTAGCTACTCCTGGAGGGATCATGATCAAACCTGTATTCTTTCACAATGTGGATACAGACGAAGGTGTTTCGATTATTCATGTAGGTAGCAAACTATGTGGTTATCCATTATTAGTTCACGGAGGAATCATTGCTACATTGTTGAATGAAACATACAAGAGAAACGCTTCTCTATCAAGTGCTACTAAATCTGATTTGAAGGAAGACTTTAAAGTGGAGAAGTTGTCCATTTCCTACAAGTTCCCTTCCCTTGCTAATCAATTCTTGATCATAAAGACGAGGAGAAAACCATCACTGGAAGACGATAACAAAACAATAACTCTTGAAAGTGTGATTCTCTCATCGAATGGAAAAACTTTAGTGAATAGCCAAGCCACTTTGCATGACACAGGCAGGGGAATGGGTATTCTTCGCGGTGGATTAACCGAAAAATGGTTTGGCTTTTAAGCTTAGGTAATAATATAACAGCTTTAGTTACCTGTCTATATTGGTGGGGAGGATGTAGCATAACTTCACAGCGCGACATCCAACATTTTTTTCAACATCCCATCTCCCAACGTATAATAAAATGGTGCTGGACGATGAGAGTATGCTCAGTCAGCAGATTGAGATAATAGATATCAATGACTGCGAAGAGAAATCAGAGGAGCCTATGGTTCCTCACGAAAGGCAGATCGTTGATGATGTGATCGCGATATGGAAGGAGGATCCATTAACCGAAGGACTTGGTATGGGAAAACTTCATACCGTAATAAAGGAAAGACATCCTAATTGGTCTCTTTCAGAGAAGAGAGTCAGAACTTTGCTAAGAAAGTTTGGTTTGATGCCTAACAACGCATCCCAACAATTCACCTATGCCAGTGATATCAAATCAGAGTTGACATTAGATATTGAGCTTCCTCAGAAAGTAAATGTTATCATGACTTCGAAAAGAGGTAAGGGACTTTACGTGAAGACAAGTATCAAAAAAGGTGAACTTATCTGGGAGGAGAAGCAGCTATTCTTTGTTCCTCCTTTGGAAAATGCAGAACTCATCAAACTTAGTAAAGCATGTGCATACTGTGGGAAGCTTCTTGGACAGACAACCAGAGGTCTTTCTGGAGCATCAGTTCTTAAAGGCCTCGACTGTAACGTTTGTCCAGAGATTTGGTGTTCTCAAGCTTGTAAAAAGGCTGATACAGTCCACGCTCTCTTGAAGCACAACGTCTATAACCACAACCCAGGGAAGAAATCAAAAAAGCCGATTGACGCCGATGCATTCATCGAATTGCAAACCTACTGCATTAAGGAACAATGGAATGCACTTTATGCCATTGCATTGATCTATGCCAATATCATAACCGATAAGACTGGAGTCAAGGGTTCTCAGTTCAAAGCTATGGCCAGAGTTTCTCAAGCAGTAAGATATAAAGCACTCAACTCTTCCGCTGGAGCATTTGATTCTCTCCAAGGTGGTGCATTGTTTGTTGAAGAACAGCAAGAAACCTTATGGAGGGAAGGGTATGAAAGATTTAGAAAAGCATTCCCAATTGCTTATGAGAATGGCGACATTTCTTATGATGAATTTTTGTACATGATGGGAACTTATAACATCAACAATTTGGACTCATGTGTCTATCTCGTTCAATCCCATTTAAACCATAACTGCTCTCCAAATACCGATGTCGTGACTAATCCAACTACCAGAACAGATGGCTTAAAGGTATACGCAGCTAGAGACATTGAAGCTGGCGAAGAACTCACCACTACATACGTAAACCCGAGTCATACCTTACAACAGAGACAGCGAGAGCTTCGGGTCAATTGGGGATTTGTGTGTGCATGCCAAAGATGTAAGAACGACAAAAATTTACAGCATAAAAGAAAGTCAAGCTCTGCGTCAATAAAGGAAAAGTCAGACATTAGAGAGATGTTAAGTGAAACAAAAGATTCGCTCGGAGGAAATGGAATCGAATTAGATTTCCCTCAAAGCGTCAACACGGAGAGAAGAAAATCGGTCAGATTTGACGAAAAGGTCAAGGTAAGCTCATAAATAGATAAATCCTATTTTTTTGCATTGTAATTCCGGGAATGGCCTGCGCGTAAGTGAGTAAACGAACAAAGTACTACCTGGTCGATGTCTAGGGGCATTCAAGTCAAGGAAGCAAAGCAAAAGCTTAGACTTTCACTCAAAAAGAAATTGAGGAGCATATCACAAGAAAGTATTGAACTGCAGTCTCGATCCATCACTAGGACAGTTGTGGATTTATTGCAATTCGCCTCTTCTAAAAAAGTTGGATTATTCATGAATATGCCACATCTGGAGCCACACACCATATCGATAATCCGTGAGTGTTTTCTAAAAAACAAATCGGTTTATTTGCCTCGATGCATCAGTGAAAGCGTATCAGGGCGAAAGATAAATCATATGTCAATGCTCAAGGTGCCTTCGTTTGAAGCAGTGCAAAAGCTTACCCCACAGGGAAAGTACAAGCTCCTCGAGCCTCTTTCAGGTGAAGATGCAATGGAAACGGGTGGACTAGATATTATAATAGTGCCGGGTGTTGCATTTACTGGAAAGAAAGAGAGACTAGGTCACGGTGCTGGGTTCTACGACGAGTTTTTAACGGTATACCAACGAAGGTTTGGAAGGATGCCGTTTATTCTAGGAATCGGACTTGAAGAGCAGTTAGTTGACGACATTCCTAAAGAGCAGCATGACTGGAACCTAGATGGACTTATAGTCGGGGACCGGGACCCCTTTTAATCATGCATTTCATTAAATAAAGAGCTATGAGAGCGAGAAGTTGTAATGATAAAGACTCCACTCTAAACTGATAATCATTTTCCACTAAGAACTCCCACAAAGCAATTCTCGAGCATTCTGTCTGCGTTGACCCATGAATGGTACTTATTGAAGAGAAGAGTTCCATCCCTCCCTGCACATCTCATGATTTCTTCAACTCCACCAGGATGGAAATCAACATATGGAGTTAGGTTGAATACCTTGCCATTTATGCTTGTCCAACAATCATCTTTGGTCTTGTGTGACTTTAGTTCCTCTTTGTCAATTCTTATATAATGTGGAGGAGGAGTTTGAGGTGGGACCCCTCGAAGTAAGTGACGGGGTGTCTTTCTATTTAGCTCCGCCCAATCAAGTGGAGAATGACCCGGTTGTAATCTAACCTTTCGTCTGGGCTGCCTTTGTGGAACAGCTAGGCCTCCTGATGATCCATTAGATGCTGCTCTTTGCGGAGAATTTTTAGAGGGAAACGAGCTTTCGCATTGTCGAGCCAGGCTACTTATAGTAGGTGGCTTGAGAGAAGAAACTCCATTAGGTATATTCGGACCAGGTGGCATTCTATGAGAGGACATGTATTTGATGACTGTAGATAGTGATGGTGTACTATCGATTAGGAAATTGATTGGCGCACTTCCGCATACTACTGCAAATATCGAGACTATATAGTGCAACAACTATTTATATACGGATTGTTAGTTTCCTTTCACCGTTTTTCTCTCACTTCTCTCATAATAAAGCATATACACGGTTTCAGTTTCCAAAAGGACAGATGCTCGTGATACTTCCGTCACAATAGCATCACTGACTCTCCAATAGGGGTTTTTGATCAACGATGGAATCTTCTTCATCTTCACCTTTTCCTTTTTTGTGACAGAAGAAGAGTGTTTCATATTCTCAAAAGTAAGCCTTTCACTTACCGACTTCTCAAGACCGGATGAAAAGTAATCAGTCTCTAGCTCATCAACTAAAACCTCAGCTGGTGTGGCAAGCCCAGAATGAATAATTTCTTGTAAGTTGGCATGTTCGGGGTCTGCTTGAAAGACAGAAGGACGACGGCCCATCATGTTAGAAAATTTACGACGCAAATTGCTTCCGTTCTTTAATTCTCCATCACCAGGAGAAGTTCCTAAAGTGGTTGAATCATCGGTAGAAGCTTTGTCACCACTGACGTTATCACTCTCCGACGAAGATGTATTTTTTTCACTGCCTGCTAAGGAAACCTGAGATTTTGAAGTAGAAGATCCAGCATTAGACGAAGATGAGTCCTGCTCAGAACCAACGTTGGAGTTCTTCAAATCCGCCACATTCTGCTCAATCTCCTCTAATCCATCCTCCAGAATTTCAGAAGAGAGCTTAAAAATGTGGCCATTTTTGTCCTTAACAAAAAGTGGCTTTTTCTTGTAGCACTCGTAGTGACCTTGAGTATGAGACCCTTGATGTCTAACAACAGCTTTTAGACGGTACTTGTAGACATCATTATCATTGAACTGAAAGCTGCGGAAGTGTTGCTTCAAGTGGTCAGTTTGGTCTTCAGTAATTGGTGCATTATTCAATGTATCAGGAATTCGAATTGTAGTTGAGGTCGATGCAATCTCATCCTTCGACGATGCTGATTTCTGTCTAGAATCATCACGTAAAGTACCCGACGTATTCTTAGAGAAAGAGGATTCAACAGAAGTGAGCGAAGCTTCATCATCATCATCTTCTTCAGCCTCATCACCTTCAGTGGTAGTACCTTCGTGACTTTCAGCAGTGTCATCTTCATCTTCATCCTCACTCCCTTTTTCATCGATATCTTCCCTTTGCTTGTCTTCATCTTCCATGTCATTTACGTCCGTGGTCAAAACCTTGGACTTTATGTCCTTTTCGCTAAGATTATCTTCTTTAGTAGCAGCGGCTTGAAATTGCTTTAATTCATCGTGGTATTCTTGACCAATGGATAATGACAAACTGTCTTTGAAAGAAACACGACAGGAGTTACGTGAAATGCTGACACCGTTAAAAGTAGATCTTGATAAGTGTAATCCAAATACTTTTGGAGGTTTTAAGATCTGGGTCTTTCTGAAGACAGTTGAGGTAATGGTGGAGATGTCCAAACCCTCGTGATTATAGTTCTTGATGAAGTGGTCCAATTCTTCAGAGAGGTCCTCATTAATACAAAATTTCTCATCTTGATTAAGTTTATCTAGGTCTTCAAGAAGCTTTTGCTCATGTTCGTTATGAACGATCTCCTTGTTCTTCTCATGATGCATAATGTGAGCCAAACGACACTTTATACACTGATAGCCTTCAATTGACTCAGATTCATTTTCATCAAGAAGATCCTCAAGATTTGTAGAGAATGTCTGAGGGGTATGTAATGTCAACATCAAGAATGGAGAGAAGTGAGGCTTGGAAACATGCTTACACGATAAACAAGTCATTTGGGATAACACAAGTCCACTGAAAGGAAATTCTGGAACTTCACATTCATAAAAGTTTGCATGAGTGAACTTTTTCTTGAGCTTCTTGAGCACTTTGTTGAGATTAATGTTTTCATTTTCAAGAGTTTCGTTGATCAACTGGGTAAGTTCCTGAGCATCATGCTGAGATCTAGAAATCTTAGCATTAAATATCTTTTCCAATGAATGAAGGAATGTCCAGACACTTATAGTTCTCGAGCTCATCTGAGTTTCTTGGAGTTTCTTGATCATTTCCGCCATAGCAATATGAAGAGGAATGTCTAAAGTGTACTTGGCTGAATGCTTGAATTTAGAATTCATGCTATCAAATTCTTTCCCTTTAATTAATGTTTCCAAATCAATGTTGTTTTCCTTGATGAACTTGGCAATCTGGTTGAAAGAGGCAATGATTATGTTCAAATACTTGGTCATTCCTGGTAACGCCGAATAGGCTTGCAAAGAGGAATTGGCGAAGCAGTCATTTCTCATGTTGATGAGTCCGGTTGTATATTTATCCGGGCGCTTGGTAAACATGTTGGGATCGGAAGATTGAACAAAGGAAGGCTTGAAGATGTAATATAGTAGTGACAGTAAGACAGTTGATGAAAACACCAAATTTCGGCGTTCAGAGTCAGAACGATTGAACAAAAAGCGCTGAAGAGTTCTGCTAGGAATGTAAGTAATGAGGTTACTTAAAATGGAATCAAATGATAATGGATAGGTCACTTGTTCAGAGTGAGTAGACAATTGCTGATTAAGAATTAATAAACGAAGTTGTTGCCCCAAAGACATATGAGGAATAACAATCTCAATGAAAAAAGCCGCATAATTCAAATCTTGGCTCGATATGGTTACCGGGCTTCTACTGTCAGTCTACATCATAATGTCTCATTTCCATGGGGTGAGCTACCCATTTTATTGGTTGACAAATTGTCTACGGTCTTGTAAGGTTGAAAAAAAAGCTCGTGGCAAAGCAGAAGTGAAGCTCAGATACCCGTATTTGTCCGAGATTCTTATCGATGCAGGCAATATTTTAAAAAGCGAATGCAAGAGAAGTGGTGAACTCGGGGCAAAAATGGAGAAAAAAGTGTCACCCCTGGTGCGGATTTTTAGTCGACTTTCGCCACTAGGCACGGGAGCCTGTGTCGCTCACTGCGAAACGGGTCCTTCGGCAAACGTCCGGCCAAAGGCTAGGTCAGTGGTGCACACTTCAGCCAAATTTGTAGAATGTTGAAAGTAAAAAATTCTCCAAAATCAACCTGGGCGAGTCTTAGACTCTTCCGGTAGATCCACGAGTAGTATGTGGATTCAAGTCCATGGGGCTACACCCGTTAGGGGCCACACCCCATTGTTTGGGTCCTGCACAGAGACATACAAGGGCTCACTGATAAACACGCTAATTTTTACTGACTTCGAGATAACAGTAGGGAAGAGCTTTAATCAAGAGTCATGAAATTCTCTCACTCCTTACAGTTCAATGCTGTCCCAGAATGGTCTTCGAAATATATTGCATACACTTCCCTCAAGAAGCTTATTTACTCGTTACAAAGAGACTCTTTGAGAAGACAGTCCTTGGATTTGGAGGAGTCAAGTCATCTTATTTCAAATGAAGTAACTGGAAGACCTGAACCCGACTCAAGCGCAGTTTTCTTAGCAGCGTTGGATGCTGAACTCAAAAAGATCGATGGCTTTTACCAAGAGCAAGAACTGACAATTTTTAAAAGTATTGAAGAATTGGTTGCCGACATTGAGCGGTTTGAAAGAGACCTCAGCTCAGGAAATAGTCTCTCTGGCATAGGAAAGTTTTCCCTTGACAAGACGAGACTGAACGAATTGGGTAGTAGTACGCATGCCGGTGAGACTAGGGCCACAACTGACTTTAGCGATGGTCATAATCTAGCGACTACTGATCCCGACACTGAATTTACTCAGGGTGATGATGACGACGACGACGACGACGACGATGACAACGAAGAGGATCGTGACTCCAATCAGGTTCTCGCATACGGACAGGAAGGCTCTAAGTCAAAAGATAGTCTCAACCTTACTCAGTCCAAGTCTCTTGACGATTATTTAAAATCTCCCAAAAGTCCTGGTGTGTGGAGTGACATTTACAATATTAGTTTGCCCCCTCAACTTGTTTTGCTCAGTGAGACCCGAGTTCTTTTGAGAAAAAGAATTATTGTACAGTTCACTGCTATCTCGGAGTTGAAGTCATACATTGAATTGAATCAAACTGGTTTCAAAAAAGCTCTCAAAAAGTTTGACAAGTCTTTGAATACCAATCTTAAGGATCAGTATTTGTCTGAATTACCAGTAAAGTCATACATTTTTAAGGAGTCGACCATCGCAGAAGTCAATCGTAACGTGGAGTCTTTGGTCAAGTTATATGCTCTTATTTGCAATCACGATGACTTGGAGAGTGCCAGATCCGAATTGTCTATTCATCTCAGAGAGCATGTTGTATGGGAAAGAAATACTGTTTGGAGGGACATGATTGGATTGGAGAGAAAGACTCAAGCTGCAAACTCCATGTTGAAGAACACCAAACTCATTGACAGGTCTAAAGATGAAAAGTCAAATAATTCTCCCTCAAATCTAAGTTTCAACGCATCCTTGAAAAACCCCCGTGTTATTAAGATGTCACTTATCATCTGCGTGACCTTCATACTACTCAACTTCAGCCCATTTGACGATGTGCCACAAAAAAACTGTTTTGCTTTACTCATCTGTGCCTCTTTATTATGGGCCACAGAGGCAATTCCTCTTTTTGTCACTTCGTTATCCATTCCTTTATTGATTGTCAATCTTCTGATATTGAAAAATGCAGACGGATCGGTGATGGAAACACCTGATGCTTCCAAATACATCTTGGGTACCATGTGGAATTCAGTCATCTTGTTACTCTTGGGTGGTTTTACTTTGGCAGCTTCATTATCAAAATATCATATTGCGAAATTGATTTCTACTTGGATTTTATCCAAGGCAGGTACCAGGCCATCAACTGTCTTGTTGACTATCATGAGTGTCGCGTTGTTTGCGTCTATGTGGGTTTCTAATGTGGCAGCACCGGTGTTGTGTTTCTCGTTAATTCAACCATTATTGAGAACTTTACCAAAGGGTTCCGAGTTCACCAATGCATTGATTCTAGGAATTGCCCTCGCTTCAAATGTGGGAGGAATGGCATCTCCTATTGCATCTCCTCAAAATATGATAGCAATTGGTGCCATGGAACCTCAACCATCTTGGGGCCAATGGTTTGTTATTGCTCTTCCTGTTTGCATTATATCCCTTACCTTAATTTGGGGTTTCTTACTTCTTACTTTCAATTGTAATCCAAGAGATAATCAACTTGTTGCTATCAGGACCATTGACGACAAATTCACTGGAGTTCAATGGTATATCATCGCTGTTTCTATCGGTACCATCTTCTTATGGTGTATTGCCTCCAAATTGGAAGGAGTGTTTGGTGAGATGGGTATCATTGCTCTTATTCCCATGATACTTTTCTTCGGACCCGGATTGCTCACCACTGAAGATTTTAACAACTACCCTTGGAATATTGTAGTTTTAGCTATGGGAGGTACTGCTTTGGGTAAAGCCGTCGCTTCATCAGGATTGTTGGGCACAATTGCTGTTACCATTCAACACGAAGTTGAGGACTTCTCATTATTTGGAATTACTTTAACCTTTGGATTGTTGATCTTGACGATGGCTACCTTCGTTAGTCACACCGTTGCTGCTCTAATCATTATTCCTTTGGTTTCTGAAGTTGGTAATGCCATGCCTGAACCTCACCCTAGATTGTTGATCATGGCCAGTGCATTGTTATGCTCAGCAGCCATGGGCTTACCAACATCTGGGTTCCCTAATGTTACTGCAATTTGTATGACCGATGAGTTTGGAAAACCTTACTTGACAGTTGGTACTTTCATTACTCGTGGTGTTCCGTGCTCTGTTATCGCATATCTCGTTATTGTGACGATAGGATATGCCACTATGAAAATTATCAACTTTTAATACAAAAGAAGTTTTCTACAGATAATTTCTTTAAAGTTTATTCATAAACCTATCAATAGAAACAATAGAACTAATAGGATCGACATGACTCACATTATACTCGTAGCTCGCGAATTGATCGAAGTAGAATCCGTGAAAAATTAATCATCTAACTTCTCTCAAATACAAAGAAGGTCGAAACAATTCAAACAGTTTCTTGGGGAGCTTGAACAACTGGCCCAGGAACAGCAGTGTCACCGCTGTGTCTAGGGGTTTGAGCAGTTAACTTCTCGCTCAAAGATGAGGGCCTAAACCAGTTGTGGAAGAAGGCTTCATCTGTGTCTCCAATATTTAACCAGGTTAAGAAAGTTGGCACGAAACCAAAAGTGATTAAATCCAAGATACCATAGAAAACGGCTTCTGAGTCGGGCTGGATCTTGTTACCACCTTCACTAAGACCCCAGTTGATAGGATACAAAATCCAAACCACCAATTGGAAGATGACTATGGAGTTGGCCAACTTGTTACCAGAAGCAGATTTCAAGGATCTTGCCACATTGATGCTGATGAGAATGATGGAAAATAATTGGGCAGTGACTGCAAAGGTGAAGTAACCCCACTTGTAAGTAGAGTGAACCAAACCACCAATCAACAAACCCAACACAAACACTTCGGTAGAAAGCAACTTAGTGAGTAAGTTGGAAACAACGGAAATCAACTCATTGACATTTTCACCAGCAGTGGAGTAAGCTTCATTGGCCAAAGTGTTGGTGGTAATGGAAATGAGGAACAAATTAAGTGGCCAAGCCAAGAACCATCCAATGTACTTCACGTAGAAGACTTGTCTGTTGTAGATGTGCTCATCGGTACCCACATGCTTGAACTCAGTTGTGGTAGAGGTGTAACCTAAATCAGAAGCATAAGTGAAGTAAGCATAACTCAAAACAGCGTTAGTGAATAATGGAACCACCAACAAAGCCTTCTTAATGGTACTCTTGGAACTAGTGAGTCCATAAATGAAGGCATGAGTAAGAGCAAGAAGGGCAAACACACTGAATGCTGCCCATAACCAATCAGAACCATGGCTAGTAAGATGGATATCAATGGAGGAGGAGGGAGGGTTAATCAGGAGGGCTTCGTTACCACGTTTGAGAATTGCGAACGACATTGAGAACTATTCTATGATTTTGCAACCAAGTAAAGATGTTTGAGAAACTGTGATAATGAAGAATAGGGGGAACTTGGTCATCCTTTTATACACCGACGAAGTCAATGAAGCATGATCACGAAGAATAGAACGGAAGTATTTGATTCCACAGGTTTCCGGAATCCTCCATACCTAGTAGCTTATCCGAGCGTTCCAGCCAATGTCAAAAAACTACGAGCTCCACACCATTCATTACTTACAAATCGTAATTCACAAAAGGGAAAACGGAAAATTCGGCATATCATTTAAGAACCTTATAGAAAATTCTAAAAGATCACCACGTCTTCCGAAGACGGTAGTTCAAGCCTTCTCGCCCAATGATTTTTTTTTAATGAAAGGCAATACCATGTACTAGATCAGCGGTAGGCCGATTCCTCCCCTCGTGATCTATTGTAGCCACCTGCCCAGATAACAACTGTACCAAAAAGGTAATCTTATTGTAAAATAACGCTTTCGAATAAGCTTTCAATATTCTGGATGCTTCTTAAAATCTGACATGACCTGCTTTCTTGCGCAATTTTTTTTGCCCTCATATTTTTTTGCATCAAGCGGCTGAACCGGCAACGGGGTTGGGATGACACGATGTGTACACACGCCTGATGGCAGTTGTGATCTAAGAGACCCTTCGACAACAATGATTCAACAAAACTGATAACATTGTGATCAAGGGTTACTGCATTTAATTTGTACGCGGCCTTATTCGCTTCGGACATAGAGAATATCGTTGCTTTCCATTGTAAACGTTAATTGGGACAGCTAGGAAGGGATGAATAACCTATGGTTTTGTGGGGTGACATGACAGCCACACCATGTCGGGGACGGCGGAACCCACATATTCTTACATGTCGGGGACGGCGGAACCACATATTCTTACATTAGGAACGAACGGAACAGTATGTACTGTAGTGTATATTAGACTTTTAGTATCTAATTACTACCCGATAGCCACAGGTTGCCCTTGCTGAAGGTGTTGGATTGCTTGGGGAGATAGGTCACCCGAGGCTCCACAGATGGAGCATTTTAATTTTTTAGAATAATAGAATGGCAATACCGGAATGAAGAAAAGTGTAATTGCATTGATGGTTCTAATAGCATGGGCCGATTGATTGTGACAATTACCACAATAGCAATTGATATTGCCAATTTGGTCTAAAGGTTTGTTGAATTCTTTGACTGTTGAGTTAGTAGTGAACATGACACTTCTCTTCGTAGCTTCTCTACCCCCAGCTTTGAAGTCTCCGCCACAAAATTTCAAAGGTAATCTATCTTTGCAACATACATCCTATGAGGAAGAAACAGAAATCCATGGCTCTAATTGATGGTAAATGTGATTTTTCAGCTCGACAGTGGCGTGTCCAAAGGTAATAAAAAGAAGGAGATTGTTTGGCAAACTGGTTGCTTTGTTTCGCGGCGATGTGTGACGGTTCCCGTTAAGGGAAAATGGAGCGCCCGCTAATTGTGCGACTGAGCCGAACTTTGTCTCAGGTAAACCTAGGCTAAAAAAAGTCTTGGCCGTCTAGAAACTGCATGGTAGCTATTTTCCACTTCGGATGATAATCTGAAACCCTTCATGAGAAAAAGCTCTTTTTTCGTAAAAAGTAGGAAATTGGGATTATATGCAATTCAGCCTCACTGGCAATCGTTTTTCGAGGCGTTTTGTCGTTTTCTCTGCGGCGACAAAGCTCATGTCTAATGTATTCATCGAATTCTATTCGGTTCCATGAAGTTAATTCCGGGGTATGAGGATTTTCCGAGTGGCGGGTGTAACCTGCAAAAAAGAAAGTAAGAGAAAAAGTTGCCGTTTTGGGCGCTTGCGAAAATCAAATCTTCTCCTATATCATTCTAAACGAGACTTCGTTCATTCTTCATTGTATACATTGTTTCAAAATGCCTTCGACCCAGCCAATACCAAGGTCGTTTTTAGCCACTATAAGCCATTTATCAAAGAGCATTCAGTTTTATTGGTTTCTTGGCCATGTGCTTAGTTTCCAGTGCTTCTTGTGGAGTACGCTCGTCTCCTTTTTTAACAAATCGAAGTCATTACGTTACTACCAACTTGCCTTACTTTTTGTCATCGTAACGTATGGAATTGTTATCAAACAAATTCACTTGAAAACGTTGAATGTTACCACTATCAGAAGAAAGATTGGCATTCAGCTCTTGAGAGACGAGAATGTTCAGTACTTGTGTCTTGCCACAGTTTTCCTTGTCAGCAGTCCTGTAATTGGTCAGGTATCGGGTGCATTATATTCCTTTGAATTGTATTCTCTCTTCCATATCCTCAACTACTTTCAGAATTACTTACTCAATTCATTGCCAATCTCGTTATCATCTCAACAGGCCATCAACTCCAAAATCAACTTTTTCACCACCTCATTTTCTCAGCAAGCCTTACAGATTGCTGCCAACTCCGAGGTGATGCTCCCGTTGGGCTTCCTCTTGAAGATTCCAAGCCTTCTCATTGGGCTTTTCAGAAATCCTCATGTGGTATTTGTCAATGTTCAGGTATTTATCATGGTGGTGGCATTTGTCAAGCTCAGATACAACGATAACAAATACACCCAAGCCGTCATTCAACAACTTGACCTCAAAATCAAATCCGTGGTCCTACATCCTCAGCTACAATCATACCCATTAGCTTCCTTATATGAGCAAAAGGTGTTGGGTTTTATTTATAAGTACATTGGGCCCATTCGAATTCCACCTGTTGCCAAAAAGACACAATGATCCTTCGCGGGGCTTAAGCTTTCAATGATTTTCATGGCAACAGAAGGCTTCAATTTGTACTATACTGGCTCCTCATGCAAGGCCAATTGTTTTTGGCCATCTACATGCTCGGTGGCTACTTTATGTTACGTCCCCCATGTCTAGCAAGATCGCGTACTTACTTAGATCATCGACTCAGATCCCCTTTCATTTTTGATTTCCGGCGTTCTTGAGCTTTTGAATTGTCTATATAGCTGTATTCATTACAATCATACCATATTTTTGAAAGTCACGCAACAAATGGTGGCTAAACAGCTCCTCAGTAATGGAACCTTTAACAATAGGCGTATCGATGCGGTGTTGCGTAAAATACGCATCTTCCATCGTCGATAAATACTACCCAATTTTTTTTCACATTCTTCACTCTTCCCATCATGGCATCTTCCAGCAGTAAGAAGACTGCTGCCTCCAACGTACAAACGTTGAAAGAGCTTCATTTGATTTCGCTCGGGGTGAACTTGCTTGCATTGGTCATATTATTTGGATTGAGTCGTCCGGCCTCTAAGACCCCATACATTCTATTTTCGTTGCCGGCTTTCTTTTGTCAGTACACGTTGGAGCAAAGTGGACGACCAAGCTACTCAAAGGACAGAGCAACTGGAAACTTGAAGCTTATCAGATCGGGTGATGATATAAAGGGCCCGGGACTCTTTGAGTATATGTTTGATTGCGTTTACATTACCTGGCTTCTTGATATTTTGATGATTGTACTTGGAACCAATCATGTGTGGTGGGTATACTCCATAATCCCTGCTTTTGCTGGCTACAAAGCATTTTTGTTGGCTAGATCGTTTTTTGGTGGCGGTGGATCGTCTCCCTCTCTCTCCAACTCATCTCCAACTTCTCCTATTAATGAAAAGAGCAAGCGTCAAGCTAAAATGGATGCCAGAAGAGAAAAGGGACAGCCTCAGATCAAGAGAAGATGACCGCTTTGCTCGGCGAGTTACGTATATATATGACAGTTCTTTCTTTACACATAAAGCCGTACACCATCGCATATCTGTAAACTTTCATACTTCATGATCAAGAGATCGGTGCTCTCGTCATTAGGCAAGGTCCCATATAGAATTCAAATGATGTCAAGTTCCACGTCTTCGGCATCCGAAATAATCACTTCGCCGATTTCAGGCCCCATCGAGAAATCCATTGCTGAGAAGTTGGTAAGCGAGTTTAGTCCATCGTATCTCAAGATTGCCAACGACTCTCATAAGCACAGCCATCATGCTGGTATGAGAGGAGCTTCAAACGTCAAGGAGTCCCATTTCAGAATCGAAATCATCAGCGATAAGTTTGCTGGGTTGAATATGCCGTCAAGACATCGTTTAGTATACCAGTTACTTGACGATGAATTGAAAAACCGAGGAGTCCATGCTTTACAAATGAAAACAAAGACTGCTCAAGAAGTGAAAAAGTAGGGATGTCCATACACATCACTCTTAGTACACGAAAGTAGAATGGGCGTATTGAGCTACTTATTAATTTTTTCTGCAATAGAAGAGAAAAGTTACACTGTGTTTCGCTTACTTCAGTAACAATGGTTGTATTTATATTTATTTAAAAAAACTCTTGAACAAGAATCTATGCCTCAGCAATGGCGGCAGTGTTACCATTCATGTGAACATCGTTAAACTCACCGGCTCCAACTTCTTCATTCATATTATTAGCCTCTTGCACCGAAGCATTCTTAGCCACTAATTCGACTATTCGTCTAATAACTGGCAAGCTTAACCAAGCTGGAACGTAAGCTTCGACTCTAGAGAATGGTCTCAACTTGACACTTCTAAATGGATCATTGAAGTGTCCGTCAGTGGAGACCATCTCGAATAAATCATCGTTTGTTCCACCTTCATGAGTCTTGACCTTATCGGCAACCGCCTGTAATACCTTGGGGGCAATTGGGGTTTCGTAGTCAGCAACATAGTACTGAGAGATCAATTTTTGAATCTGAATTGGCTTCAATGAGTAACAAATCTCGTAAATGATTTCGATGTCTTCTGGGGTATTCTTTCTCAATTGCAATAATTTAGCAGCTTGAAGCAAATGACTCAAGTATCCAGAACCTTCTTGGATTTCGTGTCCCTTACACCATTCTTCCAACCTTGTTACATTATAGTTCAATTGTAGACCTCTTTTCCAAGATAAGAAATTCCGTCTCATGATCAAATCATTGAAACACAATGCATCCACGAATCTTAATAACTCGATGATTACTTCATTCATCACTTCGTGTTCGATGAAGTAAGACTTCATCGACCAGTAAACTGAGTTAAAGAAGCTGAGAATATCATCCATTTTGTATTGAACACCAGGAGAGAAGACCTTGGCCAAGAATGGAGAGTTTTCGGGAGCCATGAACCCAGGAAGTGATTGCGACAACACAACAGCAGACACTGCCTTCTTTTCCAAATCCTTTTCCATCTTTTTCATCCACATGTTATAGATGTTGTAAGAAAGGGATTCGAAGTCTTCTTTAACAACGGCAACCAATTTCAAGTATTCGTCAAACTCTTCCTCGCTCATTTCGTGAGATAAAGTGTCATTGGCAATGATAGTCTGTTGGGCATATGACACAAACGAGTACAACTCATGAGTGTTGGATAACCAGAAAGCTCCATTGGAGATCACATCATCTTCCTTCAAGGTCGAAACAATTTGTTGAATTGCTGCTAAGACCTCACCCAAAAACTCCTCACTTTCCTTGGTCAATCCTAATCTCCACATATCTGACAAGATGATGATGATTATTCTGGCAGGGAAAAGCACTTCCTTTCTGGTCAAGTCAGCAGCAACTCCAGCAGGAGGTATTTTCAATCCTTTCAACAAACCGTCGACAATCTCACGATGTAACTGTCTGGAGTCTCTCAACAACTTGAACAATTCATCATTGATATCATCAATATTGGCAAATTCATCATTTGACGAGACAGCAATAACAGAAACCGGTCTGTTGGATTGATCCAATGATGAAGGAGAATTCCAACCAACGGCACTGCTGTGACGCTTGTTGCTGACACTTCTGCTTTTAGAGTTTGAAATCTTCGACTGTTGGGATTGTAATGTAGCGATCTCCGACTTCAACTGTTCGATATGAGTTTTCAAGTCCACCTCAATGGTATCACGCTTGACAAGAGCGTTCTTGGCTTCATTCAACTCCTCAATGTTGCGTTGAACCTCTTGTCTCAAATCAGCCTGTTCCTTGGTCAATTGCTCTATCTTCTTTTCAGCAGAAGAGTACTCCGACTTGATTGATTCCAATTCTTTGTTCAACTCATCAACTTGGCGCAGATGTTCTTCACCTTGGTTCTTGTACTTCTCGGAATATTCTAATTCTCTAGTCTTGAGGGTCTCATGAGCCGTACTAGATTGGTCTAACAAGCTCTTGAGGTTGGAAATCTCAGCCACCAATTTCTTGTTATCTTGGATCTTGGAAGTCAATGACTGTGTGAGTTCAATGACCTTGTTCTCCAATCTATAGGAGGTTTCCTTCAAACGATTGACCGATTTAGCTTCGGTCCTCAAAGTTTGCAACTCGCGACCCGCATACTTTCTTCGAATGCAACTCTGAATCAAAACAACAGCCTTCAATTGCTTTTGGTAGTTACGTCTGGCGACCATACCCTTAAAAGATTTTTGAAGCACAATTGCTGATTGTTCAGTTCTCATCTTGGTGATGTTTCTTCTAGCTTGTAAGCCTCTGATAGACTTCTGTAACACCACAATACTGCTGAGAGTATTGTTAAGCCGTTTACGAGCCATGGTACTTCTGACAAGTGTTTGAATCTTGACAGCTGCATCATTTTCGATTTCTCGCTTAATTCTGTCTCTGGCAATATACCCACGAACCAATGCTTGCAACTTGCGATGAGATGCTTGAATTTGCAAGTATCTCTTTCTGTAAACATGCTTTCTCATGTTCTTTTGAATCATCACAGCAGAGCGGTAAAGTTTATCAGATCTTAACTTCTCGAAGTGAGCCAACATACCGGCCTTGAAAAAGATCTTGGTGTTACCTAGTTGGTACTTACCAGCGTCTTCAATATGAGTGCTCAAGATCTTGTTACACAATTCGGTAACCGACTCTTGGGTGGTTGAACCAGCCATGACATTCATCCATAATGCAGAGGGAACCAAAATATGATATCTATCGGCAAACTCAACATATGACCATCTCGAAGGGTACCCGGCACAAGATATACGAATAGTCTCTAGAACACCACAAGCACGCAATTGCGACAACACCATCAATGAGTCGAATTCCCAGGCCTTCTTTTGTTCGTTGGGTTTGATACATCTGATATAATGCACATTGGTGGAATCAATGGTCTTCATCAATTCAATTAAGGAGTTTTTGAACATGGAACCTAAGGTGGGCTTCTTGCTGGCAATTGACTTTTTGGCACCAGTCTTTACACCTGCGGAAGCAGAAACAGCTTCTAGTTTGGCGGCATTCTTGTCAATGATGGATAAGACATCTTGCAACAACTCACTGGTTGTGTTCTTCATCACCTCTAAGTGACCTTCACCCACTGTATCTCTATTCTTCTCGATGAAACCTTCGATATCATAGCTTACATCCAAGGCGTAATGACTGACAATAAATTTCGTTTGGCCGAATCTAGGCTTCTTGAAGACCTTGTTATGAGGTTCCTTATCAAGAGTTTGGTACATCTTCTCAATCCAAGATTGATCATTACCAGCAGGCAATCTAGATTCTTCATCCAAGAGGGACAAGATACCCAATCTGTTTTCAATCAAGTTAATACAAGGTTGGTTATCAGCGAACTCAATGAAGGACCATTCGATTTGCTCCTTGACGTATTCTTCTTGTTCCAACTTGAAGACATGCTGATTGAACTCTTGTTGCAACTTTTCATTAGCGTAGTTGATACAGAACTGTTCGAAAGAGTTCTTCTCGAAATGCTCGAAACCGTAAATATCCAAAACACCAATGAAGGACTGAACCTGTTCGGCGACTTCAGCAGGACATAAATCGGCGTTGACGTAGTCCACCAACCAGTCAAACAAGGCAGAATAAATGTACTTGGCAAAAGAATCTCTAGCTACCAAAGCTTGTTTGTGATTTAAGTTGGAAGTGATTTTTTCAGAACGAGTGGTAATTTGTTTCTTGACACACCATTTAGCGAAATTCATGGCATCAATACCCAAAAGCTCACACGCTTTGACGAGGTTTGGTTCATCGGAAGAGAGATGAGCGTCATTTCTGGTAGCGGCAATATCGATATTACCAAGATGCAACAAAGCAGCTAAAATTTTGTAAATTTCCAGTTGCTTTGAATCTGTGACACCAATAAGCGACAAGGCATCTTGGGTGATTTTGAATTCTTCGGAATCGTCGACACCATTGATGCTGCATGAACCACCCTGGTTGGTATACTTATAGTCTTCAGCACTTGTCAAACCCAAAGCCGATTTGGTATCCTCATTCATACCAGCCAATAACTGATAAAAAATGTGATAGTTTCGTTCGTTTTTGGGCTGGAACACCAATCTAGATCTTTCCAAAAGGTATGTTCTGATTCTGGCACCGATGATGGATGTTTTGTTGTCAAACAAAATCTCCAAATACTTACCGAAACGAGAAGAGTTGTCGTTTCTGGTGGTTTTGGCATTACCAAAGGCTTCCATGATGGGGTTGGTGGCCAAAATTTGTTTCTCCACGTCAGACATATCGGACTTGTGCTCAGTGCCAACTTTATGTTCTAATTCACTGTCTTCTTCAACGGAAGCAAAATATCTCATGATGTACTTGGCACTAACGGTTTTACCGGCACCAGATTCACCACTCACCACAATGGTTTGATTTTTCCCGTCAGTCTTCATACATCTATAGGCGTCTTCAGCAATAGCAAACAAATGGGGATCTAACTCGCCTCTTCTTTTACCAGCATATGCTTGGATAATATCCTGAGAATATAATTGATCCACTCTTTGGAAAGGATTAGTGGCAATCAACACAATACCCGAATAGGTGTAAATGTTCAACTGGGCGTATCTAACCTTGATGGCATGTAAAACCGCCGGTTCATTGAGATACGATAAACTGGTCAAATCTTCGGCGGCTTCAAGGATAGGAGGATTTCGTAAAGGCGGAAGAGCGGTATTGTCCTCGCTCAAATTATCCGATTCAACGGTGAAAACTAGACTGTCATCTAATTCAGACACCAATTCGATGATGTATTTATTGCCCAGCTGCTGATTTGACTTGACGGTGGCTCCGATCCAGCCTAACTTATCATCTGGATACCAACAACGCGTACCGACATCATAAGCCGACACCATGATGGTCAATAATAACAATTAAAAAAAGGAGGGTGGCGTTTTGGAAACAGGAAGCTTGATGTATCACGCTGGTGATTGTTGTTACTTCTTTATAAAGTGGTAAAGATGTATCAGGGAAAAAAAATTGGCTCGTGCCTAGTGAGTTTTTTTTCTGATCTGGGCGGAGGGGGGAGAGGGATAAATGGCGAGCGGCCGTAAATGTGCACTAGACAACGACTTTCAACAATGTTGGAACCGCCTAATATTTTAGTTCCAAAAAAAAGACGTAGCAAACGGATAAATGCCTAGATCAAAGTGACACGAAGAGTGAGCGATTTGAATCAAGAATACCAGCCCAGGTTAAACACCAATATTTTTTCAAGAGGACACGACGAGGTAAACAACAAACAAGACGATGTAACAAGGGAGTGTGTGCAGGAGAGTGACGCGTCGTGCACACGAGCTTACATAAGTGATGTTATGGGTGTCAGAGATGTGAATCAAGTGTCAGAGATGTAAATCAAATGACGATGACAGAATGTGAAACAAACGAGTGGGAGTGCTACAGGAGGATAGAGAATTGGGATATTTAGAATCAAGGTAGGGTCGGGAGTGAAGCCCACGAAGTCACAGCGAATAGGCGCACGAAGGAGGGATCCGCGAGGAGGGCCGGTGAGACGACGCCCAACCCTGGCTCGTCAATGGGGAGCAGCTGGGCATGTGTAAGACTGGTCGTGTGTGATGTGGGTGGGAATGGACTGGACCAGGGTCAAGGGGCGCGCCGAATCCGTCTCTGTAGTGGTTAGTTTGTAGTGAATCAGTGTGTAGTGGTTCCGAGTGTAGTGGTTCCGAGTGTAGTGGTTCCGAGTGTAGTGCACCTTTGCAGTACCTCCACAATCATGCTACTATGCTACACAACACCATTGTCAGCTGTACATTGACTACAACTTGGTTTTAAACTCTGGGTGCGTTAGCGGCTCGTACACTCCCGAGAATAGCTTGTCCTCAGGAACATACCGTGATAGACCACGGAGATCCACAAACAGGTCATTGAGCTGGTTGATAGAGGTGGCGCCCAAGAGTCTCATATTCATTGTCATTTCATCCTTGAGAATTTGAATGGCCTTCACCACTCCTTGTTCTCCGTAGGTAGACATGGCATAGAGAAACGGGCGTCCTATGCCAACTCCTTTTGCACCCAAACATATGGCCTTAAGAATATCGGTAGCCCGACGTACGCCTCCATCAATGTAAACTTCGACCTTGTCTTGCCAGCCTCTCTTTCGGAGCTCAGGCATGAGCTCCGCGAGAATCTCAATGGGCGGGCATGAGAGCTCTAACTGTCTACCTCCGTGGTTAGACAACACAATGCCATCAACACCATGTTCCACGGCACGAAGCGAATCCTCCACCGTCTGCACTCCCTTGAGGATGATAGGCATCTTGGTAATGGATCTAAACCACTCGATATCCTTCCACGAAAGCGAGGTATCGATAAACGACGAGATGGCTCGAGCAGCGCCCTGAGTACGGTCGGCATGGTCATCGTCGCCTTGAACATGACTCAAATCTTCAATGTTCTTGGACCGCATATCTTTCTCACGGCGCCCGAGCTGAGGAGCATCAACGGTGATGAACAAACCCTTGACACCTCGCTTTTCTGCATGTTGCACAATGTCCTTTGTAATTTCGCGGTCCGAGTTCACGTAGAGTTGGTACCACTGCGGTTGGCCTTCTTCAGCGGCATCCATTATTTCTTCAAACGAGCAAGATGCGAGCGTGGGAATCATCTGGATGATTCCTTGCTTATGTGCCGCCTTGGTGAGCACGGTTTCTCCGTCAGGGTGTCCCAACTTCCCCAACGCGGTGGCAGTGATGTAAAACGGCGCCGACGCCTTGGTTCCCAACATAGTGGTGGAGAAATCAATGGAGCTTACATCCACCAACACCCGAGGCTTAAAGTATATGCGATGGTACGCAACGTGGTTTTCTCGGAGCGTAAGCTCGTCGTCACATCCCGACGAGTAATACGCCCACGCCGTTTTCTCCATGGTGTGACGGGCCACGAACTCAAAGTCAACCAAATTATAGATCTGACTTAGATCCGGCATTTTCTTCACCATCTGCCGCCGCTTGAGCTCCTCCTCGCTGGGTGGATCATCTTCGTCGTCATCATACTCGTCATCGTACTCATCATTTTTGTTTGCAACCGACACCACGCCCAGGTCGGCGGCAGCAGCAGCGGCGACGACGGGAATGGGCTCCATGCCGTCTTGTTCGTCGTATTCCACGTCAAACTCATCCACCACCCTGCCAGAGGAGCCGGAAGCCTCTGCGGCCGAGATTGTCTGAGGCGGAGCTGGCTTTGACCTGGACTTTGGCTTTGGCTTTGGCTTTTCTGCTTCGCCAAGGTGTTTTTCCTTGGCAAGGTACCTATCAAGCGTGTCGGGGGGATGGACTGGCTCAAATGCTTTTGTGGCGTCCTTACCAGCATATTTCAAGATAATGGCAGCACCTCCTGGGTGCTTGTCTATAAAGTCTGTAACATCATATACCTTCCCGTGAACAATCACCCAGCAATCGTCCTTGGAGCTGTGTTTCCGAATTTCTTCAATCGAAATCATGACAATTCTTCGGCACGTAATCCAGTGGAGAAACTACCTAATCTTTATATTTCGAGGATAGGGAGACTTTTTTGCTAAACTCCACTACCCCACCCTCAAGCAACCCTCGCTATCAGGAACCAACCACACCCCAGGCGAAATAAGCGCCCCCAACTCCGAGGCGCCGGGTGACACCCGTCGGCCGCGCATCGCGCACGTGACTTGCCCTCCCTGGTCCGACAATGTCGTCGCGGCCTCTACTGCGACATCAGTCGCTCCTTGCTGTCACTTTTTTCTGGTACCTAAAAAAAAAAAATCTCCCGACGAAATTAATCCTCCTTGTTGAGCCCAATCCTTAAATTTATCAATAGAAAGCTTTCACCGATAAAAGTCTGTTCCCCTGTGACAGTCTTCTCGTGATTCTCGTTTAGCCTGTTTTCCGTCCTTCGCAACAAGCAGTTTCACCGCTCACTTTTCTGTTGAACGGCGTTCATCCCTCTAGACTCCTCTTTCCCGGTGTCTTTCGCTCCCCTTTTGGCTGGCTAATCCTCCATTTCCACAGTATCCTACTAATTGAAACCCCCCATATTTTGACGACCGCTCATGGTTCTAATTAACGGAGTGAAATATGCCTGTGAACGGTGTATAAGAGGTCATCGTGTAACCACATGCACTCACACAGATCAGCCACTAACAATGATTAAACCCAAGGGACGCCCCGCCACCCAATGCCAGCATTGCCGGGAACACCGAAAACTCAAGCACAGCCATGTGAACTGTACCTGTGGAGCAAAGGGTAAGGCGCCCGGTACTCATTTGGCCTCGTGTCTCTGTCATAAGAATTCCCATTGTACTTGTTCTTCAAATACTTCCAGGAAGATTTCTGCCGACAAAAATAAGAAGAAAATGTTAAATAAATTTTCTCACGACTCCAATCAGCATTTGACTTCATCTAACGGTGGCTCGGAAACCAGTCTTTCTCAACAGAGTGGCGTATTGGATGCAAATTATCTTGTTGAAGATGTGATTGTACCATTTGAACCAGGACAAGGGCTTTTCGATTTGTTTGCTTCGAAATCAACGTCGACATCCGCTCCCAATCTTGCTGCTCAAAATAATGATAATGACCCTATTAATGACCCCAATAATGACTCTCAAAGCATATCCAATGGTATTGTGGAGGATTCGTCTCGTCCGTTAGTTTCCGATTCCGACGAGATTGACTTGGTGGAGAACATGTTCCCCTTGTTTCCGCTTGTCGGTTCTTGCAGTTTTGATGACAGTAAGTCGTTACCGATGCTGTTGATCCCCAAGTCTCCCGACGATAAACAAAAACAACAACAACAGCCACAACAACAACACCATCAGCTACCCCAACCCCAGCCCCATAACCCTCTCGCTAGTCATCAGCACATGCATTCTCAGCCTCGTCCCAAGCGCCCAGAAAGTGCCCTTTCCATTACTTCCAACTCATCCAGCAAATCAATGATCCCCACAGACTCAAAGCTCTCCACAAATCATTCGTTCACCCTTCCTTCCCATTCCACATCGTCAGCATTTCCGCCCATCGAAATGGCCGAAGAAAACTCGTCTGATGAGCACCCTCATCTTTACCACCACCAGCTACAAAATCCGAATGTCAATATCAATGCTGACGGTGCACAGAACGATGCCGCCAGTATCAACTCTTTTTTCGGTGATGGAAACAACAACAACAACAACAGCAACAACAACATCATCACTGCAAACGGTGACTTTCTCAATGATGCCTACGATCTACGATTGGTCAGCTATGAAGACTTCATTAAGAACCTTGGCTCCAAGTCTTCCGACAACGATGTCAACGTGCCTTCTCCTGTTTCGGTAACTCCCCAATCTTCGGTAACACCTTCAAGACAACCATCGCAGACTGGATTTCTGCAAAGAAACGTTTTGCCTCATACCTCCATTTCTCAACCTCCCACTCATCTTCCCGAACGCAAAGAATTAGATAATAACATCCAAGATATTCCCAACTATCTCAATGGATTTCCGGATTCTCAAACTCTCAGTGACTTTAATGTGCCCCCAATGTACAGTGATTTTGTGGGTCCCATTAAGTTTGAAGAAGAAAACAACCAAATTTAGTCACCCTCTATTTAACTAAGATGTTGTGTATGTCAATTTAGGAATATGGATCATGCATTCATCAGTCAGCGCGGTGTAACTAACAGTATTTAAACGTATAGATAGCGAGACATTGTGCTTGACTGCAATCTACTTATATTGCTGTGAGTACTATGGCTTGCCCGTGATCGACGATGGACCGAGGACCGCGTCGTTACTTTTCCAAGCTGAGCTGTTCGAGTCGATTAATGTTGGAGTCCATGGCAATGACACCGTCCGTCTTGTCAGTGGCCACCTTGTCGGCATGCTGCTGTTTCTTGGTCTTGGGTGCCACCGCCAGATTGCTGGTAGTCTCGTCCCGAAGGTAAAGAGCAATTCTCTCATCGGAAAGCTCCATGATTGACTTGTTCTCGTGTTCCTGTAGACGCGTTAGCCGTATGAGATATTCAAGGAGTGACAATGACGTATGTTTGACCTCTTCGAGAATGGCGGCACCATCCTTGGCCTCGTCGGCCCCGTCCTCCTCCCCCTCATCGTCATCATCATCGTCATCGTCAAACTCCTTTGATCCCACTTCCCCACATGCAATCCACTCATCGGCACCCTCAATAGACGCCTTGATCAACACCACCGGAGCACTCCGACTCTCAAGCTTGAGAAGCTTGCCGCTCGCACTGAAGAACAACTTCTTTATTGCTAGCAAGTCGTATTTCTTGACGCGAGGATCGGTTTCCTCGTGATACCGACCGTCGTTGAAATCTTCGGTGATCTCAATTGTATACTTATAGACGTCAACCTCTGAAGCCACTCGCACGATCCGCCCCAGGCATCGCGCAAAGTCTTCTTTCCAGGTGATGCTAGACAACTCGGACGACTCATCCTCTTTGACAAACCTCATTCGGCTGGGGTTGTAGAAGATGGAATATAGCACGAGATCAAACGTGGGCCCCACTTGAATTACTTTGGTCCCGTCAAACTGGTCATTGGCCTTGGCAATGTAGTTGCTGGCTTGAAGTAGCCGCCCTGGCGAAACGTGGCCCGGGAGCCCTCCGTTCATATTCACCCCACATGTGATGAGAGAAAGATTGATGAGTGGAATGGCTTCGTTGATCTCCTCTAGTAGCCGCGACATGAGCGTCTCCACTCGCCGAATCAACTCCTTCTCGTTAGAGCTGTTGATGTTTCGGATTATGGCGCTTATTTTCTCGTCAAACGAGTCCATTTCTTCACTCAACGAGTCAATCAAGTCAATGGTGGCTTCCAAAGTAGAGTTACCTCGTGCTGCTGCCAACTTGATCAAGTCAATCGATACTGACAAGATGCTGATCTTAGTTTGAATCTTATCTCTTCGGGAGATAATCTTCTGTTTCTCGTTCTCGGGGATCTTATCTAGAAATTTGCTAACCGCCTTGATGGCAAAGCCTGATGCAAGTGAGATTCCCGACCGGATCGCAAAGGTCACCGCCTGGTTGCTGGCCTTGGCAAGGATTTCATCCATGTTCACAAATAAAAGGTGGAGGAGGAATGGCAAAATGTCGCGATCCCTAACTACGCCATTTTTGGCGCTTGTTTACGCGACTTTTTCACTGTTATTACTTTACCTACCATGGCTCGCAAACCGTTGAAGGGCTTTACCACGCCCATGGGCTCCGGTGCCGGCATGCCCAAAGATAAGCGACCTCCCCCCATTAATGACGGAGCTGCTCGCTTGGCTAAACCGTTCAGAGTGCCTTTTGCTTCGAGATCAGTGGGTGCCTCCAGCGCCTCCCATCTTCCTGTACGTGCTGTCCGGGCCAAGGTGGCCAGCTACGAAGTACACGAAGACGCGTCCGACGACCTTTTCATTGACTCCAATGGAAATGTGGTGGCGCCAAAGCGCCGTGGGGCGTTGCTTCCTCGTTCGATGAATGCTCTCAATAGCGAGACGCGGTTGAAGAAGAACTTTAGGGTCCCCTTCTCCAAAGACAGTACCAAACGAGAGGAATTGGCATCCCGCGGACCTCCTCCGCCGTTGGGAACAAAGCGAAAGATGGTACTTCCTCCTCGGGCGCTCCACGATCCCACCAGTGAATTTGCCATCGTGTTGTACGATCCCACCGTGGACGTAATTCCCAGGATCGAAGAGATCAAGGAGCCACTGGAAGAACCGCAAGAGAAACCTGAAGACCAGGACCGACCCGAGGAACCGCCTGTCAAGAAGAGAAAGGTCCACAAGTCGTTGGCAGAGATGCTCGGCATTTGTAAAAACCCCGATGAGGCTGCTGCAAAATACCCCGATGTGCCGGTGGTGATCGACCCTAGGCTTGCCAAGATCCTCCGACCGCATCAGGTGGCAGGAGTGAAGTTTTTGTACAGATGCACCGCTGGATTAGTTGATCCCGCGGCCAAGGGGTGCATCATGGCTGACGAAATGGGGTTGGGGAAGACCCTCCAATGCTTGGCGCTCATGTGGACGCTTCTTAAGCAGAGTCCTCGAGGTAAGAGAACGATAGAGAAATGCATAATTGTGTGTCCTTCGTCGTTAGTTCGCAACTGGGCCAACGAGATCATCAAGTGGCTCGGAGAAGGTGTTTTGACGCCGCTTGCGGTTGATGGGAAAAGTACCAAGTCCAACGATTTGGGTACTGCTCTCCAGCAGTGGTCGGTGGCCAGTGGTAGAAACATCGTGCGGCCGGTTTTGATCATCTCCTACGAAACCCTTCGCCGCAATGTGGATAAGCTAGCGGGTACCGAGGTGGGGCTCATGTTGGCAGACGAGGGACACAGACTCAAGAACGGTGACTCGTTGACGTTCACCGCTCTCAACTCTTTAAGATGTGAGCGCCGGGTGATTCTCTCCGGTACCCCCATTCAAAATGACTTGTCAGAGTATTTCAGTTTGCTCAACTTTGCCAATCCTGGATACCTAGGGACGCGAAGCGACTTCCGTCGTAACTTCGAGAATATTATTCTCCGAGGTCGGGACGCCGATGCCTCCGATGACGAAAAGACAAAGGGAGACGCCAAGCTCACCGAGCTTTCCCGGCTTGTGTCTAAGTTCATCATCCGCCGTACTAACGACATTTTGTCCAAGTACCTTCCCATCAAGTACGAGTACGTTTTGTTCATTGGACTATCCCCCATGCAAAAAAAGCTCTACGAGCACTTCATACAATCTCCAGAGATCAAAAAGCTTTTAAAAGGAACCGGTTCCCAGCCACTTAAGGCCATTGATATGCTCAAGAAGCTCTGCAACCATCCAGATCTTCTCAATCTCCCACATGATATCGACGGAAGCTCCAACGTGATTCCAGACGACTACCAGTCTTCAGACCACGGGGGCCGTGGGCGTGAGGTCCAACTGTGGAACAGTGGAAAGTTCAGTGTGCTCGAAAGATTTCTTCACCAAATTCGTACTCAGACCGACGACAAGATCGTGCTCATTTCCAACTATACCAAGACATTGGACCTCATCGAGAAGATGTGCCGCAGCAAGAAGTATGGCGCCCTTCGACTTGACGGCACCATGAACATCAACAAGCGCCAAAATTTGGTGGACCGATTTAACGACCCTGAGGGGAAGGAGTTCATCTTTCTCCTTTCTTCCAAAGCAGGTGGTTGCGGTATCAACTTGATTGGAGCTAACCGCTTGGTTCTCATCGATCCCGACTGGAACCCCGCCGCCGACCAGCAAGCACTTGCAAGAGTCTGGAGAGATGGCCAGAAGAAGGACTGCTTCATCTACAGATTTATCTCCACCGGAACCATCGAGGAAAAAATCTTCCAGAGACAGTCGATGAAAATGTCACTCTCTTCGTGTGTCGTGGATGAAAAGGTAGATGTTGAGCGTATTTTCAGTGGTGATAACCTTAAGCTTCTCTTTCAGTACCAGCCTCATACCTCTTGTGACACCCACGATACCTACAAGTGTAATCGGTGTCAGCAAGACGGCGGTCAGCATACGAAGGCGCCAGCCATGCTTTACGGAGATGCCACTACGTGGAACCACTTGGACCACCAAACTTTGGCTGTAAACGAAGATGGACTTCTCCAAACCGAGAATGGCTTCAACGACATTTCTTTTGCATTCCAGTATATTTCACACCTCGACTAACGGGCGTAATGTCGTTTATATCCCGACACCATCTGTGGCCCTGACGTCTGGCAGATTCCCCCGGGCATGGCGCCGTGGTTCATTATCCGACTTCCCCACCGTATATGGCGGGTGTTTTCTCCGTTTTCCGCTACGCTCTGTCCCCCGCTTTTAGCCCATGCATTTTTTTGTGTTGCTGCTGTCATCGGAGTGCACCTTAATTTTATCGCCGAGGAGGGGATTTCCACCAATGTGGAGTCGTGCCTTTATAAGCACCCCCACGATACTAGAACCTTTCTATCCCATCTTTTTTCATAATTTATTAAACAGCAATGTCTGACATACTCAATCCCATAATTGTGGTTGGTGGAGGATTGGCAGGATTGGCTGCTGCCCACCAGGCGTATTTACGGGGCGCCCATGTGGTGCTTCTTGATAAGCAAGGGTTTCTTAGCGGCAACAGTGGAAAGGCCACCTCTGGAATCAATGGGGCTCTTACTCGGACTCAGGTGAATTTGTCCATCAAGGATAGCGTGGATCAGTTTTATCAAGACACGTTGGCCACCGCTAAGGATAGAGCTAATCCTGATTTGATTAGGGTACTCACCTACAATAGTGCGGATGCCGTTCACTGGCTCCAAGAAGTATTTGGATTGGACTTGACGGTGGTATCAAGACTTGGGGGACATTCTCAACCACGGACTCATCGTGGAAAGGACGCCAAGTTTCCCGGAATGGCCATCACATACAAGCTCCTTGAGACTCTTGAAAATTTGGCCGACCAGGAGCCCCACAGGATGCAGATTTTCAAGAATTGCCAGGTAATTGATTTGATTTTAAATGACGATTACGACGTATCCGGCGTCAAGTACAAAAATCTCAAGACAAAGCAGAAGAGCGAAGTACACGGCCCGGTGATCATGGCGACCGGAGGGTATGCTGCTGACTTCACCAAGAACTCCCTCTTGCGGAAATATCGTCCTGATATCATAGACCTTCCATCAACAAATGGTAATCATGCTACCGGAGACGGTCAGAAGATCATCATGAAGAACAAGGGTGTGGGAATTGACATGGACAAGGTGCAAGTCCATCCGACTGGATTGATCGACTTGAGTGATACCGATGTCATTGAAGGTAAAGTAATCCCACGATTTTTGTTTTTAGGGGCAGAGGCACTTCGAGGAGAAGGTGGCATCATCTTAAACTCCAAGGGTGAGCGGTTTGCCGACGAACTTGGCACGAGGGACTACGTGAGCGGTGAAATGGAAAAGCAGATCAAGATGGGCAATGGCCCCTTGAGACTTGTTCTAAGCTCTGACAGCGAGAAGAACCTCAGTTTCCACATAAAGCACTACAAACAAAGGAATTTGATGAAGACCATCTCAGGTGTTGAGCTTGCCGAGGAAATGAAGATTTCGCCTTCAAAGCTTGCCGGCACTTTTGATGCCTATAACGAGGCAGCGGTGGGAAAGACTCCCGATCTGTTTGGTAAGAAGTATTTCCCCAACACGCCTTTCAAGTTTGCTTCCGACGAGATGTACCACACGTCGTTCATCACCCGAGTGCTTCACTTCACCATGGGAGGAATTAAAATTAATGACAAGTCTCAAGTTCTCTATCAGGATTCCGACGACTCCTTCCAGCCTTTCACTGGGCTCTATGCCTGTGGGGAAGTAGCAGGAGGTGTTCATGGCCATAATCGTCTTGGCGGTTCTTCATTACTAGCGTGCGTCGTTTATGGTCGAGTTGCTGCCGATAGTGCCATCAACTATCTCATGCAAAAACTCTCTAGCGCACCTGCAACTACGAGCTCTGCCGTCTCCAGATTGCAACAGATCAGTCTTCATATCGATCCCACAAACCCTCAGAGAGTGGTTGTTGACTGGTCACTGCATCAAGGTAAATCAGCACCGGAACCACCATCAGAGGAGAAAAACCCCCTGTCTTCATCACCCAAACCGCCAGTCTCAAAGCCATCGGTTGAAAAGAATATCACTCAGAACAAGATCCCCGCCAAAGAATTCACTGCCCAAGAAATTGCTCAGCACAATAAGCCAGATGATTGTTGGGTCATTATAAAGAATGTTGTTTTGAATGTGACACCATTTTTGAAGGATCACCCCGGAGGTGATAAGTCCATCATTAATTTCGCTGGCAAAGACGCTACAGAGAGCTTTGATATGCTTCACGAGGACAATGTCATTGTTAGGTATGCCAAAGAATGTGTTATTGGTAGATTAAAGGGAGCTACACCCGCATTGGAATTTTGAAGAAAAAGTACATAGTATTTTAAGAAAACTTTTTTTCTTCTTGATATTACATATAAGAACTTAGAACTTGTAACAAGGGAGGAAAAAGTATGGAAGGTGAAGAGGTACAGTCAAAACAATCGAACTAACCACAAGCGCTTAGAAACACTTGTGGTGAACGATGGAAGGACCAGACTCGTCATATTCTTGCTTGGAGACCCACATTTGTTGGAAAGTAGACAAAGAAGCCAAGATAGAACCACCAATCCAGACAGAGTACTTTCTTTCAGGAGGAGCGATAATCTTAACCTTCATCGAAGAAGGAGCCAAAGCAGTAATTTCCTTTTGCATACGTTCAGCAATACCAGGGAACATGGTAGTACCACCAGACATGACAATATTACCGTACAATTCCTTACGAACATCAACATCACACTTGATGATAGAGTTGTAAGTAGTTTGGTCAATACCGTGAGCTTCCAAACCAAGGTCAGAAGGTCTAAACAAAGCTTCAGCAGCTCTGAATCTTTCGTTACCAATGGTAATGACTTGACCATCGGGTAATTCGTAAGACTTTTCAATGGCAGAAGATTGAGAAGAGGTTTGCATTTCTTGTTCAAAGTCCAAAGCAACGTAACACAACTTCTCCTTGATGTCACGAACAATTTCTCTTTCAGCAGTGGTGGAGAAAGAGTAACCACGTTCAGACAAGATCTTCATCAAGTAGTCAGTCAAATCTCTACCAGCCAAGTCAATTCTCAAGATACCGTGAGGCAAGGAGAAACCAGCGTAGATTGGAACAACGTGAGTAACACCATCACCAGAATCCAAGACAATACCAGTGGTTCTACCGGAAGAGTACAAGGAAAGGACAGCTTGAATGGAAACGTAAAAGGCAGGAACGTTGAAGGTTTCAAACATGATTTGAGTCATCTTTTCTCTGTTAGACTTGGGGTTCATTGGGGCCTCAGTCAAAAGAACAGGATGTTCTTCAGGAGCAACTCTCAATTCATTGTAGAAGGTGTGGTGCCAGATCTTTTCCATATCAGTCCAGTTGGTAACAATACCGTGCTCAATTGGGTATCTCAAAGTCAAAATACCTCTCTTGGATTGAGCTTCATCACCAACGTAAGAGTCCTTTTGACCCATACCGACCATGATACCTTGATGTCTTGGTCTACCGACAATCGAGGGGAAAACAGCACGAGGAGCGTCATCACCGGCGAAACCGGCTTTACACATACCAGAACCGTTATCGATAACCAATGCAGCAACTTCTTCTAAAAATGAGTTAGTATTACGCGATAACGCAAAAAACAGACGAAGCTCGTTGGGGAAAGAGTGGGCGTGCGTGCACCACAAACCCAAGACCACCCATTTTTCAGTGCGCTCCAAAATAAACACAGCTAGAAAAAAGGCTGGCAGGGGTGGCCGTCGTAGAAGATAGCCATTGTGGGAGAGAGTGGTGTGGATTGTGACAACATTGTGACCGTAGACGAAGTGAGCAAGGTAGCACAATATAGGTAGCAACTCCGGGAATTTGCACGGTGCCGGTGGTAGCCGATGCTCGACGCATCCAATTAAAAGTGCCACCGACACGTCCAACCAGTTATCCGTCCACGCCATGGCTTCCAGCCAACACCTCCAGTCATCGACTACCAGCCATATGATTGTCATCCTTCAATTATCAGTGTGTGAGGACGTCACATCATCATCCTCCCAGAAGACCCACCCAGATCATGAAATAGGGGAACGCTCACCGCCCATGGCTCGGGCCAGGTTGGAATTCCACCCGGTCTCCATGGCCATCAATCAATCAATCAATCAACCAGATCCGTCAGGTTCAATTAATACATACCACCGTCCATTGTAAATTAATTTAGTGTTGTAGAAATAAAGAAGAATAGAAATTCAAAAACACTAGTTGTTTGAAACAAGTAGAAAAAAGAGAAAGATTGAAAATATATATTGAGAGGGGGGATTTTTTCCAGCCTGCGTAATGATAGAGGATCGCGCGCGAAACAACCGAAAAGAAGCAAAAGAAAAAAGGACACCAAAGCAAATTGATTTTGTGTTCGGCCCCGGCTGGCCCACTATGCAGGCCCCACCTAAACGTTTAGTAGACGACGCCTCGTCCTATCCATGACTTTTATCGCCAGCCATCATTGTAAACGAAGATCCAGAGATGTTTAACACCACGATGATGATCTGGAAACATCCGACTTACCCTACGCAAAAATCACATGGATAATCTGGCCAACACCGCCATCTGTTACTTGTCATATTTTTTTTTTTGCATCATGGAAATTCTGCCATCCGGGCGCTGTTATATAGGTCACTCTGTAGAGGCGATTTTTTTTTTCCCTCCTGTTTTGATATTTTTCCCCTGCTTAAACCACCTTCTCAATTGAGTAAATTGAATTTGGGGTGTCTTTTTTCTGAACAACAACATCAAAAAATTCGATTGAGTTGAAATGTCTTCAGCAGTTCCATACGACCCGTATATTCCCAATCAGACAACTGGTGAGCAGTCCAACTCCAGGACAGCTGCCATCCAGGCGGTATGTGAAAAGAAGGAGGAGTCAGATGTCAGGAGATCAGGGTGAGCCGAATTCATCGAACTCGAGTACAAGTGCCCAGGATGTGGAGGTAACGATTACACAGAAGACGACATTCATGGAAGTGTGATGGATGGCGGTTAGTGAGGTGGGATACCAATGATGGAGATGGCGGTCAAAATTGTGATTCAAGACATGGGGATGCGAGAGATGAGAGGTTCCTTGACGGCTCTGATGTGATTCTGACGACGATTGTGTAACATTATACTAACTTTAGCAAATCGATGATACCGTGGGCATCATGAGAGATAACATCAATAAGGTTGCTGAGAGAGGTGAACGGTTAGATTCCATCGAAAACAAGACGGATAACTTGGCCATCAGCGCCCAAGGATTCAGAAGAGGGGCCAACCGGGTAAGAAAAGACATGTGGTGGAAAGACATGAAGATGAGAATGTGTCTTATATTAGGAGTTATTATTGTTCTTATCGTTATTATTGTGCCTATTGCTGTTCACTTCTCTTAAAATGCCATGACTGTCGTTGATGGCGACGCTTTTAATATGTGTATACGAATATACTTTGACGTGCCAGAGAATGTAGTCTAGAGGGGTGTCAGACTCCTTAGGCTATTGCCGCTTTCCCCGGCCCTCCTCACGCTCACCCTTACCCCGTTCCATCTTCTCGAGCTCGCCATTCATGGCTTACAATTATTACCGGATGCTTATATTAATGCTCTTCTAATGATGCCTCGTATGCAGACTCATCCAATAATTCTTCACTGGCTTCAACACTGGCAGGGTTGGATAACTTGATCTGAGCAATCCATCCATTTCCCATAGGGTCTTCGTTGATCAACTGGGGCTTGCTTTCTAACTCATCATTGATAGCAATCACCTCTCCATCAACAGGGCTGTAAATCTCGGAAGCCGATTTGACCGACTCCACCGAACCCACCGATTCTCCGGCTTCAACCGTGACACCGACCTCTGGCAACTCAATGAACGTAGCATCTCCCAAAGCTTCGGCAGCATACACAGTAATACCAACAAACGCAGTGTCGTCCTTCATAACTGCCAACCACTCATGTTCATTGGTGAATTTGACGTATAAAGGACCTTCTTCAATATATTTATACACATGGGACTGGGTGTTCAATTTCAAGTTGACGGAGTTAAATCTGAGTCCCAAAGGCTTGATCACTGATGGTCTGGTGTTGATTCTGCCAATGAGTCTGGAGCTGGGTCTAAGGAAAGAAAGCATGGTAGTTTAGACAATAAATATAGATTAAGAAGCAAGAAAGAAAAAAATGCTAACTGTAAGCTTATATGAGGATGCCGCGTCAGATTGTCCCCTATGATGGGGGACAGGTTCTGACTCGCGCCTTGACTCGGATGCACATGACTCTGCATGTGACTCCACCCCACGCTCAGCGAAGAGGGACAACGAAAGATGGAGAGGGAGTAGGCGACTGGTGCTACTAAGAGGGCCCCGTAGTTGCGCAGTTAGGGGCAAACGTCCCGAAGCAGCGATCTCGGTGATTCGAAACAACCGGCCCTGTTTTGCAATGACAATGATGGCTACCCGATAGTAGCACCAATATCCCCAGCAGGCCCTTCGTCCTGCTTCCCAAAATTTCCCGGCCGCTTGTGGCTTCTCAATCTCCTTGGTTCGTCTCCTGCAATATATGATACTCTGTGGGCATTCCTTTCCCGTAAACCCATTTTTCCTGCAGTCCTCGTTATTGAGACTAGCCACGCCGTTTTGCTGCAACTGCCAATCATCAGACTCGGCAAGACCTGGCCATCGCCAAGTCAAAGGCGCGGAAGCCACGGTAACATCAGATTTCTGGCTGAGCCATGGTGATCCCATCTTCCTTTTGCTCTCGGTATCAGCCGTGATTCAGATGCAAAGTGCTTACTGCGACCTCCGGGTCTGCAACCTCTATGTAGCACCTGGATTCACTTGCTATCATGTCCACGAGACTCCAACAGCTATACTATAGTTGCATTCACTACCTAAATATCGCTGCCTCAATTTTTCTTGTCCGGCTCTTCCTTTTTCATGGCCATCTCTAAAATGATGGTGCGCTCCATATGGTTCGACTTCATTTTATAGTTCGCCAACTTCTCCCTGTTTCCTTGAATAGCATCAAGCTTGGCCTTCTCACGTGCATGTCGGTTAGTAGCAAATGAGTGCTTGTCGATCAAGTCCGCAAATTCAGGGTGTTGCTGTAGACAATCAGCATCCTCTTGCTTGGTGGTGTCGATCCAGGGAATTTTCAGTTTACAAGCATCTAACGGCACCCAGGTGTTGAAAAAACTTCGGAATTTATACCCGTCCACTGTAGTTCTGTCCTTGAATTCCTGTTGCTCCAACTCTAAAAGATCATTGTACGCTCCAGGAACTGCGGCCAACTCATTCTCAAAATGGGTGGGGATGATCGGGGTGATCTTAGCTAGATCAATGAAGTTAAGCGCCTTATCGTAAAGAACGGTCCCCAATTCACTCTCGCGCATTAGTTTCTTCAAATCTCTCAACTTGCCCATCGTCAATTCTTGACTGGCCTCATTGCCGTCAAAGGCTCGAAGCGCAAAGATATCAACTTTCAATCCGGTCTCCATATCGACGAATCTGGCATCAATGCCATTTAATCTGTTCGCATTACCATTGGCCTCGCTGACTGGCAAAACGCTGAAGGGATTGACGTCAAAGTAGTAGGCCCCGTAAGCCCCATTGGTGGCGTCTGTATAGTCAAACACCACCGTGCGATTAAGAGGTATCATCTTTTGCATCAAGTCAGACACCGGCACCTGCACGTTCTGGTGTAACGTCAACGGTTTGTGGAATCCGTTCCACTGCCAACTCAACACTTGTTCGCTGGAAAGCCACCAATCAATTCCAGCGTGTCGAGCAAATCGACTCCACGCTCTAGCGAGATTCTTAAGCTTGTAGGCAACAAGCTCGTCGTCCTTGATGACATCCAAGATGTAGAAGCGATAGTCGGCCTCGCTGGCCTTAAGGGAGTCGTAGAGAAAGGCCTCTCCAAAGTACTTGAACTCCTTGCCGGGATTAGGGCGTTGTTCCGGCAAATGCGGCCCGCGTACGATAGAAAACCGCTCGGTTTCAATGTCCTTGGCCTCGAATACCTCGTCATTTGGCAACACCAGCCGGTCGATGGTGTTGACGCGGTTGATTTGATCCACGAGCGACCGCTGCAGGATTTCCTCCTTATCGTTGTTCTTGACATTCACCTTTATGGGGTCGTGGGGATAGCCTGGGAGGAAGTAGAGTAACCGGTCTGGAGTAGGCATGCTCTTGGCTAAGTGGATACCCTTGATGAACAATCGGAACGTCTTACTCATGGCAATCTCAAGATTGTTGTGAATGGTGATGGGTAGCGGGTCGACGGGCGTGTTGGTACAAGCAAACGGCAATTTGGAGGGACGGTTGACCTTCTCGGTATATAGCTCACACGACATTCCGTCAATCTTACTCTCTTTGACACTTTCAAAGTATTCATCAAGGTTCATAAACTGTCTCCAGTTGAATGACACTTCCGGTGGTTCTTGACCAGGAGTGATTTTGCTCAACACATGGGCTGAGTACAGATCAAAGTGGGCAGGTAGCGGTCGTACAGGGGGTAATGCCTTGGTCGAATACTGGCGGTTGTTTCCAGGTTGGCTCATGGCGTCAAAGAAGCCTCCATACCACACCACCAAAAACATACTGGCTGTGGCCAACACCAAGCGGTATTTCCACACCATGACCTTCAAGTAATGACTCATATCTGGAGGTTGGAAATCGTAGCAAAACAGGTTTAATTCAATCCTTGGCAGTTTCCTTTATCACCTTGCAGTTTTCAGGAGCGTATTTGTTCAGGCTTCCCAATTACGTAAATATCCTTTCATCAAACTGCACAGGGAATATTTTTACGAGCATGCGGATCGTATATTTTGAGGGTCCTTATCTGGGGGGGCTCCGTGTCGGCTTTCTCTCTCTAGTACCGGTAACTGCCACTTACATCGGTATTGCCACTATGAGATCTTCATACAGCAGAAGCCCCGTTGAGTGGTCCCCCAAAAACCCTAGTACAGTTTCTAGACATATTCAAAGTGTGGGGGCGTTTGCCGCTCCAGGATTTCGCCTTCCCCAACCGAGAAAAAATGGGCAACGGCGTGCAGCCGCCTTGCGCTGGTGCATCACGTGATCACGTTCCACGCGCTCGCATGCTCTCGCAGCCCTGCTCCATGGCTTGATCACCTGACAAGGGTCTGCGATTGGCGCCCGCACGACGAGAACGATCTCGAACGTTCCAGAAATGGCCCCAAAGTGTAGCAACCATTTCCGCAGCCGATTCTATCCCATTCGATCGGCTTCTCCTTAGAATCTCCCCACCCTATATAAACCCCTGTTCCGTAGCCCCCGTATAGTTTTAGGTAAACTATCTATTTATCAATTAAAATTATCAAACATGCCAAACGCAGTTGGAATTGATTTAGGAACAACCTACTCATGTGTTGCTCACTTCACTAATGACAGAGTAGAGATTATTGCCAACGACCAAGGTAATAGAACTACTCCTTCTTATGTTGCATTCACCGACAGTGAAAGATTGATCGGTGATGCTGCTAAGAACCAAGCAGCCATGAATCCTGCCAACACCGTTTTCGATGCTAAACGGTTGATTGGTAGAAAATTCGATGATAGCGAGGTGCAAAATGATATGAAACATTTCCCATTCAAGATTGTCGAAAAGGGTGGCAAGCCAAACATCCAAGTGGAATTCAAAGGTGAGAACAAGGTGTTCACCCCCGAAGAAATTTCCTCCATGGTCTTGACCAAGATGAAGGAAACTGCCGAGAATTATTTGGGCGGAAATGTCAATGACGCCGTCATTACTGTACCCGCCTACTTCAATGATTCACAAAGACAGGCTACCAAGGATGCTGGTTTAATTGCTGGTTTGAATGTTTTGCGTATCATTAACGAACCTACTGCTGCAGCCATTGCTTATGGTTTGGACAAGAAGGCTGGAAGCACCGGAGAACAAAATGTGTTGATTTTTGACTTGGGTGGTGGTACATTCGATGTTTCTCTTTTGGCCATCGATGAAGGAATCTTTGAAGTCAAGGCCACTGCCGGTGACACTCACTTGGGTGGTGAAGATTTTGACAACAGATTGGTGAGCCACTTTATCCAAGAGTTCAAGAGAAAGACCAAGAAGGATATCTCCTCCAACCAGAGATCGTTGAGAAGATTGAGAACCGCCTGTGAGCGTGCTAAGAGATCCTTGTCCTCGTCTGCTCAAACATCCATCGAAATCGACTCCTTGTATGAAGGTGTTGATTTCTACACTTCCATAACCAGAGCTAGATTTGAAGAGTTGTGTGCTGATTTATTCAGATCTACTTTGGACCCTGTTGAAAAGGTATTGAAGGACGCCAAGGTCGACAAGTCTCAGGTTCATGAGATTGTGCTTGTGGGAGGTTCTACCAGAATCCCTAAGGTGCAAAAATTGGTGTCCGATTTCTTCAACGGAAAGGAACCATGTAAGTCCATCAACCCTGATGAAGCTGTTGCATACGGTGCTGCTGTGCAGGCTGCCATTTTGACGGGTGACACTTCTTCGAAGACCCAAGACTTGTTGTTGTTGGATGTTGCCCCATTATCTCTTGGTATCGAGACTGCTGGAGGTGTTATGACCAAATTGATTCCCAGAAACTCCACCATCCCAACTAAGAAGTCGGAGGTGTTTTCTACCTATGCTGATAACCAACCAGGTGTGTTGATTCAAGTGTACGAAGGTGAGAGAACAAAGACGAAAGACAATAACTTGTTGGGTAAGTTTGAGTTGTCGGGAATTCCTCCTGCTCCAAGAGGTGTTCCTCAAGTTGAGGTTACTTTTGATATCGACGCCAATGGTATCTTGAATGTCAGCGCTCTTGAAAAGGGTACTGGTAAGTCTCAGAAGATCACAATCACCAATGACAAGGGCAGATTGTCAAAGGAGGACATTGACAGAATGGTTTCCGAAGCTGAAAGATACAAGGAGGAAGATGAGAAGGAAGCCGAGAGAATTCAAAGCAAGAACGGTTTGGAATCTTATGCCTACTCGCTCAAGAATTCTGTCAATGATGGAGAGATGAAGGATAAGATTAACGAGTCTGACAAGGAGAAGTTGTCCAAAGAAATTGAAGATGTAATTTCTTGGTTGGATACCAACCAGACTGCCACTACCGAGGAGTTCAAGGACAAGCAGAAGGAGTTGGAAAGTGTTGCTAACCCCATCATTTCTGCTGCCTATGCCGCTGCAGGTGGAGCTCCTGGTGCTGCTCCTGGTGGATTCCCTGGCGCTGCTCCTGGCGGTGAAGGTGGCGAATCTGGACCCACCGTCGAAGAAGTTGATTAAGTTTTCTAATGCAGTTATGTCGGTTTTGTTTCAAAAGGTTAGGTAAAAATTCAAAATACATGATTTTATAAGTTTGCATCTGTAGAATCACCAGAACTCAAGTGCAATGCACAATGCGGTTACTGCTACCCAGTTCATTAGCAATCTCCAGCCTATCAGCCTATCAAAGGTCCAGTCGTTTCGAGGTACGGCAACCAGAATGATGGCGATGTTGATCGCCAAGCATAAGGTATAAGCCACAAGAGCACCGGATGTTTCAATGAAGATGTCTTGCTGAGAACTTTTATGGAGATAAATGAAGGAACTCACCCCAAATGAGCTGAGTGCCAATAAAGGTCCTCCAAAACATGCCGCAAATGCCATAAGAGGAAGTCCCATTTTAGCAATGGTGTAGTTGGATATGAAATCTCCCACCGAGTTACCCAATGCAAACACGGTCAAACCTAAGATAGCGTCACTCAAGTCTAAGATGATGGAAAATGATTTAAGGATGGCAATCACTTCGGTTGCAAACACCGAGATCCAGGTAATGGCAATGGCAAACCCGAAGAGAGCGTAGCTGTAGTTGACAATGCGTAATCTGATGTAGTCGTGATGTAATGAACGCTTAGTTGAGTACATTGTTTCCAAGCCAAACACCAGAATAACGGAGAATACTGCAATCAGGAGCGGCAATTTCCACCAGAGCTCGGTACTGGAACACATGACGGTTATAAATATGGACGCCAACACCGTTTGAATTTTTAGTAAAAGTTTATCCTTTGGGAAGTCAAACTCGCTCTCAGACATGGGTTCCTTCATCTCTCTATCGAGAGCAACGATAAAAGAGTGGTCCCTGACAGGAGTGGTAGCCCTCAACACCACTGCTAAAGGGTACGACATCACGAAATAAATTACATCTAGAAAATTAGAGAGTTCACCTTTTGGATGGAGAACATGTAGGATGCTGTGAATGTGGATCTGTTCGCTGAAAGAAACCTGTTCCTCGACATAAGATTCTTCGACATCGGGCAGTGAGTAGGGCCGATCAAAGTCGATCAGATGGGACGGTGTTGACTCCACCGGAGCAGTGAGTGGTCTCTCGAGGTCGTTATGAAGAAAAATGCTACCGGATGAGTGTTTTGACAATTCTTGAATAAGAAGCCGGATACCGTAGGAACCTTGAGCAGCGTGGTGAGAGAGGTTGTCGTCTGTCACCTCTGTAGGTTGGGAGCCATCGAGGGCATCAATGGACGGAAGATGGTCAAAGTCATCCAAAAAGACATCTTCGATCCCATCAATGGCATTGTTGTCGCCAGAAAAGGCATCTCTCGAGCGAATGTAGCGAAGTTTAGTCCTAGCCTGGTGCTTTTGGATAGTATGAGTGGAGATCACCACAATCACATATACGAGGTAGATGGAGGCCAACAAAAGGCACATGAACCTATTGAAATGGCCAATTAGCACTGCAAAGAGGATTATCAACACCGTGAGGAAGTAGAACAGGATATCTCGTATGAACAGGTGCTGAGACACCTGGAAGGGATGAACAATGGAAACCAGCCCCACCACAATGGTGGTAATGAACACCGAGGCACCCACAAGTTCGGAAAGTGCCAAGTTAATCGATCCCACTTCTACCGCCTTGTATGTGCTCAAGACATCAGCGGCTCCGTTCCCCAATGCTAAAAGTGTCAACCCCGCCAAATTATCTGACAACTTAAGGAACTTCGAAATAGTGTAGAGGTTTGGACAAAGATAATCCGACGCCGTAAGACCCAATCCCAAAAAACAAAATACCAACGATATTAGAATGACGATGAACGGTAGCGGGTGAAATGATCCGAATCCACAGTAATATAATGAAAGGTAGTTGATCTGACTGAACTGGTACTCACCTTCAGCACAATGTACACTAACGAAACTGCATTGCTCCTTTTGGGGGAGTTTGGACACGTCCGCACATGTTTGGTTAACAAACACAGTATCAACTTGAAGCAGGAGACAGAGTGCTGCCCAAAGAATCACTCCAAAGAACCAGCTCCACTTCATGGAGTTGCGATTGATAAAATTATTATGCGCAGGCTCATAATAGCACCATCTGTTGATAGGCTTCAGCCAACAAACACTAACGGATAAATCTACAAGTTACAAATGTATTGCCAATCATTGCACCATCCCCCATACGGGTACACGAAGGTAATCCCTTAGGAATAAAATATTCACCGATGGGATGCTGCACCCAAGATCGACTAGTTGTTCTCCAGTCCACCACCAAAAGAAAAACAGAGTCCTTCTCTACAACTATACTCCAGCGGTCATGGGTCAGAACGCCAAAAGGGTTCAACCTCAGAGGAATGCATTAACGTTGTGGATGGCTGTGGTTTTGCGTTAAGGAAAAAACTTTTTGGGATGCCAGCGGTATTTATACTCATACGTGGGCGGGTAACAGTTGCAAAAATGGAGACTGGTAGAATATTGCATGCAATGGTCTTCGGTGAAATTACACCCACCATTAATTTCTATTATTAGTTGTATAGGCTATCTGTTTTAGTGTTGTTCAGCTGAAGTGAGATACTGGACTCATTAAGATCATTGAGTTTTTGAAACTTGAATTCAAGAGGATCTGATGGTAGGGTATTGATGATGTTGATTACTTTCTCAAACACCATGGCGTAGACATCCTTGGCCCAAAGAGTATCCATATGTTCGTAAGACGGGCATCTGATGATGTTAACAGCCTGATTTCTCATCCGAGGGTTATAGTCAAAGATCAACTTCTTGGTCATGTTGATATCTACAAGGATATCCTCGTCGCCATAGACTAAAATCATTGGCACATCTAAATGATGGGCAATAGGAAACGGTGCCACTTTATGGCCTTTAGCTTGGGAGATAGTCGCAAGACTGGTCACCCCGTACTTTCCTGTTTCATCGTACATCTGGAATCGCCTAGCGTTGATAATCTGGAACCAATGAACTAGCGACTTTACCGATGAGTTGGAAAACATATGAGGATATCCAATTCGCTTTTGAAGAGGACTGATGTTAGCACCAGACCAACCGAAGAGGTATTGGAGAGAGATATCCACAACCTTCTGATACGTTTGAGAGCCCATTAACCATGACCAGTAGCTAACCGACGGCATCAACGCTCTCTTTCCAAAGAGGCTGAATAGAAAATTGTTATCCTTAGCACTTTGTTGAACAATTACCTGGAAAAGAGGGTGTTTTAAGTTGGAGGGAATTATGGCCGGTGATAATGCCACAAACATGTTTAGTCTATGGTTAAGTTGGGGCTTTAAGCTTAAGCTGGCAAAAAGCTGAGAACATCCCTGAGAGAATCCGATGTATGTAATTCTGTGTTGGTGATCGTAAAACCCGGATATGTACTCGATGGTGTCAGGAATATCATAGAGGGCATACTCATCAAGTGAAAAATCCCAGAACTGTTCATCCATGACTGAATACTTGAGATGTTTTCGAGAGTACTTATTTCCCCTGTTGTTTCCTAGCCAAACCTCGTAGCCTTGATCCACCAAGAGAAAGGGAAGACACTCTTTCTTCGATTCGCCCACCACAAAGAGCTCGGAGTTGGTCATGAGACCATGGTGAAAGTATGCCACCTTCGAGCCTGGTCCAACTGGCGCTTCTTCACCTGGCTTTTCAAGCTTATGAATAACAAGAACATACTCATCGGTAGTAGTGACAACGAATTCTCTTACGATGTAGCCGTTGGCCTCAGCAATCTCGTTGATGTCGTTGGCGTTGATGATATTCTTATACTTGGAGGGAACCGAATCCCGAGACCTAGAGTTTTCGGAACCATACAAAAGGTTCCAGACGTAGGATAGAACCAACTGCCACACACGTAGCGTTAATATTGTTAGGTTCGTGAGAGTCTCGAGCATACGGGGGTGAAGATGCAGTGTATACAAACGCGAATTGCGATAAGCGCTGCCGATCGGGGCCACGAAGGTACATCATAACGAAGTACCACATGCGATACTGGTGTGAATCGAACCTCCCGTCAGACAAGGTACTGATATGGGGTGTTTCGAAAAGCGGAGTCTTAGACAGCAAACACCGTGGTGTGCTCTTCACACTCATGCACTGGTGGCGGTGCTCTGCGGAACAACGATGAAATTCTCTCCCTGAGCCGAGAGTGGAATGGCAATTCCAGCGGTGATTGCAGACTCCGTGGCTCACATCGGCCAAAAAAGGACTCAGTGATGGTGTCAATCGGTACACTCCCCGCAGATTCTTCGTCAGATGAGGTGCACTGCTGATTTTGCACCTCTAGCATGAACTGGTGGTGGTAGTATGGATCAAGCGGCTCGTCATCGGTATCAACGTGAAAGCTGACCTCGCTGTCTATGGCGTCAATATCACAATTTGATGAGCGACAAACATACAGCATGACGCTAGGCTCACGATCGCTGGTGACGGAATCAGTAGTCTGTGGGTCTTCGGGTGCACAACCATCTAGAGATGCGGTTCGGTAAACGGGCCATCCGTCCTGTGATACGCCCTCGTGCTCTGAGATACTTCGTCTGTAATCGCTCTCACACGCCAGCTCGCAGACGTACGGTCCACGGTCGGTGGAGTGCGGTGTAGGCACCTGGGGCGTCGCAGACTGGTTGAGAGGCCCCCACGAATTCATGAAGACACAGTCGAAGCATGGGCTCAAGTTGATGGCGGTCCTGTCTTGAGAGCAGGTGGTGTAAAGCTCCTTTATTGAGAGATACGGCTCCAGTGGGCTCTTGAACAAACGATACTGGTGACTTCTGACATGGTGGTGGTTTTTGCCGTCAACTTCCTTCCACCGCCGAAAGATGGCGTCAAGCTCCAGGCGGGAGCCCCCTCCTCTCAATCTGCTCAATGCCTGAATTTGGGCTCTTTCAAATAGTAGCTGCCGAGTTAGACTTATTTGCTGGGCAACCGCCAGTCGGTAGTGGTGATAATCGGAGGACCACACGTCAATGGAGCGGATATCGCCATTGCTGGATAGTAACTGGGGAGAATACTGAATCTCGATGACATTACTCATGAGATGGCTCCATAACACTAGTCTTTCGTATCTCGCTTTATATATTCCTTGGTGATTTATATTCAGATTGTCACTTGGTTCACTCATATATTTGGGTAAATTTGCAATCTTTACCCAAAACTGCGAAATTGGCACATTTCCAAATCACAAGGACAATGAATGTCATTAGGGCTATATACACGTAAATCTATGATAAAGGATGCTAGAATATGCCAAACCACTTCTTGCGAGGCTTCTCACCAAGGAACTCCAGCGCAAACTGCTTGTGGTTGTCCAACTCACGTAACATTTGCTCTTCTTGTTCTTGCTGGATACGTTGGGCTTCCAACACATGTCTCTGCGATGGTCTATTCAAAGCGAATTCACCTTCCTTCGTCTTTCTCATGTCTTCCGGAATATAGTCGGTATCCCTGACATTCTTGACCACGATGCCGGCTCCCTTGGGATGATACAAATCTTCATATTCCTCATCACTCAACCCACGTACCTTTTCCTTCACCATGAGCCGTGCACGGTAGAAATCGGACATGACGTTTTCTCGTCCGTCATTCCATCTATGGAAAAATGCAAAGTACAACACAAGCGTTCCCCCCAAAAACGACCCAAACCATCTGGTTCCGGTATTGAGTCGCTGATTGGTGTCAACTTTTCTCAACACCTTATACTGACCTGGATATAATTCAGAAGCTGGTCTGGGTGTATAGTTGAGCCTCTTCATGGTTTCGTTGACCTTCTTGTACTGGGTAGGGTTCCCTGGGATAGATGAGAAGCCCAGAGGCTGGTTACCTGGTATTTTAAATTCACTGGGGTATCCTTCAGGAGGACGTAAATCGGTAGGGTCGTAAGGATTATACGGTGCCTTGGGAGGAGACCAGCCCTTGGGGTTAGGTCTTCTTTCGAATTCGGGGTCTTGAGACATCGGTATAAGTTTAGGGTTGTATTTTACCTGATGGAGATTTTTTGAGAGTGCCTTTGGTTTTTTTTTTGGTGAAGCTCACGACTTGTGGGGCGCTGTTCAAAACCTATAACTACTAACATGATTCCCGTTCTAAAAGAAGTGCTTCGGTTCTTTTCTTTGGAGACACTTGATACTCGATTATTCCCCCCTTCTGACTTAGCCAAGAAGCAAAGGGTGGTCGAACGGGCCAACGCGGTTTCTAGATGGAGCACCCTAGAGTATCGCATCTATCTTTTGGTATTTGCCGTGGTGGTTCCGTTGATGTATAAAACGTGTATGGATGCTTCTAACGAAACCAATGCCAACTACCCCAAGTTTCAACATTTGCTCAGCCAAGGATGGATGTTTGGCCGCAAGGTGGACAATTCCGACCAGCAATACCGATTTTTCAGAGATAACTTTCCCCTTCTCCTTGCATTGATTTTGATTCACTTCACCATTCGTCGGGTCTTGACGCCAATTCTTCGAATTAACAAGCGTACATACTTTGACTTTGGGTTTGGAGTTATATTCTTATTGGCGGCTCATGGTACCAATGCCTGGAAGATCTTGTTTCACGTTCTCACCAACTACGCCATTTCCCGCTATGTGCCTAACCGCAAGGTGGCATTGATTCTTGTATGGGTATACGGGATCCTGTCACTCTTCATTAACGACAATTTTCGGAATATCAAACTAGGAGTTTCCTTGGTTGATAACGGCTTCAAAGGCATTATTGCCAGATGGGACGTGTTCTTTAACTTCACCCTCTTGAGAATGATTTCGTACAGTTACGACTATTTGGAAAACTTGGACAGGGACAGCAACAAGAAAGACGAAGAAAAAAGGACTAACTCCTCCAGCTCGCTTGATTTATCACTTCTTGATGATCGCGACAGATTGACGGCTCCGCTTCCTATTTCTGACTATAACATCGTCAACTACCTTGCCTACATCACATACACTCCATTATTTATTGCCGGTCCCATCATAACCTTCAACGACTATGTATATCAGTCAAACTACCAACAGCTTCCTTCGGTGAAGAATTACAAGAGGACCTTCGTCTATTTTGTGCGCTTGATGTTTTGCGTGCTTGTGATGGAATTCCTCCTTCACTTCATGTATGTGGTTGCTGTCTCGAAGACAAAGGCGTGGCAAGGTGACACGCCTTTTCAGATGTCGATGCTTGGGTTGTTTAACTTGAATATCATCTGGTTGAAGCTATTGATACCCTGGAGGCTTTTCCGCTTCTGGAGTTTGCTTGATGGTATCGATCCTCCCGAGAACATGATCAGATGTATGGACAACAACTATTCCGCGCTTGCATTTTGGAGAGCGTGGCATAGATCATACAACCGCTGGGTCACCAGATACATATACGTGCCCATGGGGGGAAGTGGTAACCGAATTGTGAACTCACTCTTTGTGTTTACTTTCGTGGCCATTTGGCACGACATTGAGCTTAAACTCCTCATGTGGGGTTGGTTGGTTGTGCTCTTCCTCATTCCGGAAATGACGGCTACTCTCTACTTCAAGCAGTTCTCTAGCGAATGGTGGTACCGCCATCTTTGTGCGGTAGGAGCCGTCATCAATATCTGGATGATGATGATTGCGAACTTATTTGGCTTCTGCTTGGGTAAAGATGGTACCGTTGCGCTTTTGAGGGAAATGTTCAACACCGTGGCTGGATTCGAGTTCTTTGTGACCTCTTCAATTGCATTATTCTGTGCTGCCCACGTCATGTTTGAGCTTCGTGAGGCTGAAAAGAGAAAGGGTATTGACGTGAGATGCTAGGAAGTGTATCAACTCACACAAGTACTGAATTGCTTAGTCAACATACTCTACCCTACCTACTGTCCAATAAGAAGTGTGGTTATGACCCAATCTGCTTGTAGTGCCGTGCTGGAGCCGCGGTCGTATGTCAGTCCCCTGCTTTTTTGCAACTGGCGAGCCAATACCACTCACGTGACCGCTTTCCACTACGTTTTTTTCCTGGACAACTTCCCATGGCTCCACCCACACCTGTTTATAGCCGTAATGACATAAACAGCCGATATCACCAACAATTGAACGATGCGGAGAAGTACCAGTGCAAGTTGAAATCGTTGACCCAGTTTGAGTGTACCTTCAAAATCTCCACAGACGAGTCCACGCCTCAGCAGATCATATGTCTTCCATTCAAGCGAATATTCCAGAGATGCTTAGTTCCCGAGGTCAAAAATGTTGACGGCCAGAAAGTGAAGCGTGAGAAGTGGGTGAACATCGAGATCACGAACGAGTCCACAAACGCAGAGCTCCACCGGAATAAAGAACAGTATGGCAAGGACGTTACCGATTTTTTAAATGCTGAGAAGAACCTTCAGAAGTTGATGGAAATGGCCGAGGAGCTGTGATTACGGTGTGTATTACGAATGAACGACTTCACATTACTGAAATATTTGACTCCGTGTAGGACTGTGGATCCTTCGAAGGACGAAAGGACCTACGACTTTAGCACGAAGCAGTGTGACGCCATACGCAAGTGCCGTGACAGCCCTCGCCCAATGTAAGCGGTCTTCTATACTCAACGGATACAGTGGTGGACTTATGACAATTATTCATATATTATTCATCTATGCAGCTAATAAGTAGAGCCCTCGGCCGGCTGAGGTAACTTCTTATTGGTGGGAGAAGCCATGCACTTTCTCAACTCCAACAAGACAGTTTCCATAGTGTATGATCTCTTCCAGTTCTTCAAAGTGTCAAAGTCTTCAACCACCACATTTCCCTTGCCGTCAACACAAGGCAAGTTTATTTTCGATATGAAACTTACCTTGGGCGGTTTGTCGGGATAGCTTTCATCGCATACGATGGTCAATGAATAGATACGATTCTCGTGAGTTGAGTGTGGAGGTCCAAGGATGGTTCCATTCCAGTAAGTCATGGTGATATCATCTTGGTTGGACAACCCATACGAAATGGATTCAGCGCCAAGTCCCTTTTCTCCCTTTTCCAATTCTTCAAGAAGCTTGAAGTTTCTAGGCCTGAAAGTTAGTGAATCGGTCTTCAGAATGATGATTCTCCGGTTGTACGTACACTTTTGACATGGTTTTCAAGTGAGTTTACGGTAGTTGCTATAAGCTCTTCAAGTGAAGGAAAGATAAAATGTGGAAGTCGCGGAAACCACCTTTTTTTAATTTGTAGCACGCGAAACACCCGTCTCCACTCTAGTCATGTCAGAGGGGTCGCTGCCGTTTGTCGATATTCTCCATGAGGACTCGGAGTATAACCTCAAGCAGGTGATATCGAACTTGCAGTTTCAACTTTCCTCCGTTCAGTCCGAGAAGAACCTCCTACAGCAGGGCAAGAACAGTCTCAAAGAAGAGTACGAGTCTGTAATAGCCCGCAAGAACCAAGAGCTCACCAACCTCAAGGAGAACGTGCAGTATTTACACAAGAAAAGACAGCAGCTCCAGTCGAAGGTGGATAACCAGGCGCAGATCTCAGAGCAGACAAGCAAAGAGGTCCTCAGCGAGGTGGAAGCATTGCGGCGTGAAAACAAAGACGTTAAGGCAAAAAATAGCAAGCTCGAATTCAAGTACAACAACATCATCACCAAGTACGAGCACCTCAAATCCGATCTCAACTATGAGCTCCAGACGAACGACGAGCTCAATGCTCGAGTGGATACCCTCCAGAAGGAGAACGACCGACTTGCAGCCTTGAACAATGATTTTTCCATTAATTTGAAGATGGCTGGAGAGCAATTGGAAAACGACCAGAGCCAAGCGTTACAGGAGCAGATCGAAAACCTTCGTCGCACCAATAGCCAGCTACAGTTGAAGGTTGACGAGCTAATGCAGAAGCGCACGTCGGTGGAGCTACTCAAGCAGCAGAATGTGACCTTGCTCAATAAAGTGAATCTGTTGGAAGAGACAGAGAAGAAGTATTGGGCGCTTTCCATTGAGTTTGATGAACTAAAGGTTAAGTTTAATGATTACTTCAGCGTCATTTCCAGGTACATCGCACACGAGCCCAACGAAGCCAACGAAGCGGTAGTGAGCAAGTTTGTGACACGGTTCAAGGAGCTCAACAACACCAATGTGGTTCTTTACGACAAGTTGTCTCAGACACAGGCCAAGTTTGTCCAAGTGGAAAGTGAAGTGAATAAGTTGATCCTGGAGACGGACTTGCTCAATGAAGCCATCAGAGCGTTACAAGACACCGCTTCCCAAAAAGATAGGTTGATTAAGAAGCTTGAGAATCAAAAGTCGCTTAATGCAAAGGAAATCGAGTTCCTCCGCAACTCTCTCAAGAAGTTTGACGAGATCAGCAAGAAGAGCGATCCCAATGCTGCCACCAACCAGTACCTTACGAATCTCGAGAAGTTGGTAGATGAGTACAAATCGGAGATCGACAGTCTTCAGAAACAAATACAGGTAAAGACCCCTAGCATCGGCGAAAAGCGCCCCCGAATTGTGGACGATTCTTTGAGACGGAGCGACCGGACAAGTGTGGAGAAGGAGAATCTCAAACTTCTCATTGAAATCAAATCATTGCAGGAAGAGGTTTCATTCTTGAAAAATAAAATAGCGTCGCTAGAGAAAGTCGAGAACACCAGAGAATCATTTCATATCTTGCAGCATAAAGCCAATCCATTTAACAAGGACCAGCTTATCAAGAGAGAAACCCTTGACGCTCTTCGCCGGGAAAATGATGACCTCATTGCCACATACATATCAGGGAAATCGGTGGACATGGTTCCTCGAGCAGTATTTGCACGTCAAGAACACGATAAGTCGTTACTAGACGAGAAGGTGTATCAATTGAGCAAGAAGATCAATCGTCTCCAGTCCATTTATTCTGATAAGAGCAAAGATATATTGTCGATTATCTCAAGGTACTTTGGGTACTCCCTTGAATTCATTCCCAGCCCCGTTAATCCCCACGATCTCTCGTCTAAAGTCAAGCTCGTATCCAAGCTAGCAGGCAGTACGTTCAACGGATACCTTGTACTTGACTTGAAAACAAAGGCTCTCAAGGCTCATGGCAATGTTGAATTCAAAAACCTCTGTGAGGAGTTGGTTGCTGCTTGGGTCAGCGAAAAGGGACAGATCCCCTGTTTTCTAAGTGCATTGAACTTGAAAATATATAGTCAATCTAAGTAATATGTATACTAGTATGTCTCTGAATCCAACACCACGCTTTTGGTAACCAAACCCAAAATATCAGTAGGCTCTTTTTCGAAGTTCTCGGTGCTTTTGTTGACACGATTCCACTGGTCGCCACTGTTGATATTCTCGAAGCATTGGAGGTACTGTTGGATTAAGTGCTCACTGTCCACAGTGTTTCCATGCTTCTCATGAAACGCATACATCCATGCCCAAATGTCTCCATTTGTCTTATCACTTTGAAGTGCTCTTTCGAACCATGTTCGGGCCTTGGGGAACTTCCCGTCTATCCAGAAGAAGACTCCCACAGAGCAAAGGATCATAGGTGAATTGCTCGTCTTCTTCAATGCATCTAAGAACACATTTTTGCGCTGGGACATCTTGGGGATGAGCGCCAAATTCTGGATCCAGATCAACGGCAGCAGGGGAAAGATCTTGAGCGCCCGATTCACCAATTGACGTGCCGCATTGGCATCATGGCGTCTTTCAAGTTTGATGCGGGCTTCCCACAACCGATCACTGTTTGGAAGCCGGAGGACTCCAGTATCAAGAGTGGAGCGTGCTCTGATGATGGACTTGAGATGATGCTCGTCAATATGAGCCATGTAAAGCCAAATATGTTCATTCTTGCATCTCGTGGTACCCACCGATAGAAGTTCACGAGCCTTCTTGAACTCTCCCTTTTCAACTAACACCTGACTGTACTGGAGATAAAGCTTGAAGCATTCGGGGAATTTATTAGTAGACTCTTCACAAGTTTCAGAAACATCTACCTCCAAAACTCCTTTAAACTTGAGGCATCGCAATAGATGAATGTGTTTGTACCAAGCACGCTCCGAAACAGATCCCGTAGCGAGAGACTCTTTTGATATTCGCAATGCCTCGTCATAGTTCTTGGTTTTTATTTCCACTTTGACTCTTGCAAACACAACGTTTTCGCTATCGGGTAGGCGCTTGGCTGCCAGAGCCAAAATGTCTCTTGCCGAGTCCACGTCATCACCCAAGATCCACTTGTCTTTTGCGTACATCAACGTGATAAGCTCGTCTGAAGTCAGAGTCACAGCTTGCTGATAGTAGTCCCAAAGCTTAGCTTTATCGGTACCATCTTGCCTAAGTTCTCGAAACAAACGTAACCAGCAGTCAATGTTGGACGGAAACTTGTCCACAATGTACTGGTAGATGTAGTGAGCGACGGCATGGTTCTTGGCTGATATCTTATCTGCTTCCTGGAACAAAACCTTGGTGTCATCGGTGTCGAGACAATTATTTACAATTGCTTGTGAAGTCTTGGGGAAGTCTTCACTTTGGGCAACCACCGACTCATTAAGCCATTGCTGGCGAGATAATGGTTCCTTAAGCTCCTTCATTCCCTTGGCCATCATCTTGGCTAGCTTTTCCACACTCACTTCTGGATGTTCACGCTCCTCCAACTTCAAAGCTGTGGTCCACACGCGGTGGTCGCTTAGACTCTTTCTTGCCTTGTTTAATAGCGACTTGGACTCGCTGTAGCTGGACAAGTTAATGAGCGACATCCAAAGATCCCACTCGTGTGGGCATAGCTCTACGGCCTTGTGAAGAATTTTCTTCGCGTCATCCTGGCTTTCCTCGGTATTCACAAGGGTCTTCCAGAGCTGTACGCTGGAAGGAATATACTCTAACGCTTTCATTAGAACACGCCGGCGCGCAATGGTGTCGGCTGGGTTTTCTAGCTCAAAGGCCTTGAGCCAGAGCCTCTCTGAGCCGCTGTTGGACTTGAGACCTTCGTTCACGATGGCCTTGCAGAGGCGAGCTCCGTCGCTCGTCTTCTGATGTAGTCTCACGTTATCAAGCCACAACTCCTCACTGTGGGGGATTTTAGCGCACCCCTCCTCTATAAGGCGCTTGGCTCCAGCGAGGTTCTTGGACAGTTCCTCCAAACGAGCAGAAGCTAGCCACGAACTGGGCTTGTTTGGCTCTGTCCGTCTGAGCGAGGCCAAAATGGATCGTCCCTTCTTGAGGTCCTGAATCTGGGACTCAGCTTCCTCTAGCTGCTCGCTGCTGACTTCCGGCAAATTGGTGTCGTCAGAAACCAAACTGTCGAGCTGCTGACCCAATAATGTGTCCTTGGCATTGGAGATGGACTGGAAGTTGGTGAACTCAGACGACCCCATGCCTCCCAACACCGAGTCTGGCACAGCATAGAACCGGCGCTGTTGTTGCTCGAGTATACGAGACCGCTTGTTTCTTCGGGTGAGGTCACCCACCTCAGGTAACGATTCCCATTCGGAATCCTTGACGCCTCCCAATGCCCGTTTGAGATCCGTAAACTGTTCTTGAATACTAGACGTCGATACCTCCTCCACTTCCGCCTTTCTTTTCTTTCTCTGACTCAAACGTCGCTCAATATCATCGTATATTCGATCTGCTTCGTCGTCTTCTTTGTTGGAAGAGGCCTGACCGAGTATTCCCCCTTCCTCATCAGCATCCTCAAAGTTGGCCTCATCTATGTCATCAGGCTCCTCGTAATCCAGCTGGAATCTGACGGGCGCGGTATCAGCACTAGTGGTGAACCCCGTTGCACCTCTTCCCACTCCGGCAACGTAACCAGGAGGGGCCTCCTGGTCTAAAAACGCTAGCCTGTCCATGTAGAAGGTGTATATATGGAGAAGAGCGGACCAGGTTCCTGTCACGTGATGTCATCGGTGCGAGGTGGTTTTAAAAAAATTTGGAGTCTACATTTTTCAAACCATCATGTCCAAAAGACCTGCATCGGAAGACTTAGCTCCTGGAGCTGGGTCCAGTGCGAAGACAGACAGACAGAGCTTGCCAAACGCAACAGCTGCCGAAGGAGACGAAATCGAAATGGGAGAATTCGAGGACCCTTATGGAGATGACTTCGAGAGTGATGGGGAGATCATCGAGGTGGACTCTGCTAATGAAAACGAAGACATGGATGTTGACGGTAAAGCAATGGACCAGGACGAACAAGAGGACCCCGAGCCTACCATTTACTTGCCCCACAAGTCGAAGCCCTTGGGCCCCGATGAGGTTTTGGAGGCAGACCCAACAGTATATGAGATGTTGCATAATATTAACATGCCTTGGCCGTGCTTGACGGTGGATGTTTTGCCTGACAAGCTTGGTGACGAGAGAAGAAACTACCCTGCTTCAGTTTACGTAACCACGGCTACTCAAGCTTCTAGAAGCAAGGACAACGAGTTGATCAGTATGAAGCTCTCTTCGCTAGCCAAGACACTCGTGAAGGATGACGACGATGACGAAGAAGATGACGAAGATGACGACGATGAGGATGTTGACCCGATCATGGACTCGGAGTCGGTTCCTTTGAAAAGCACCACCAACCGTATTAGAGTGTCTCCTCACGCTTTGCAAACAGGTGAATATCTCACGGCTACCATGGCCGAAAGTGGAGAGGTGCACATTTACGACTTGGCTCCCCAAATGAAGGCATTCGATACTCCCGGATACATGATCCCCAAGGCCGCCAAGAGACCTCTTCACACCATCAGACACCATGGTAACGTGGAAGGTTACGGATTGGACTGGTCGCCATTGATCAATACCGGTGCTTTGTTAAGTGGAGATCTCACTGGTAGAATCCACCTCACCACCAGAACCACCTCTTCATGGGTTACCGACAAAACCCCTTTTTTTGCATCCGACTCGTCTATTGAAGACATTCAATGGTCCACCGGTGAAAACACCGTTTTTGCTTCTGCTGGTTGCGATGGATACGTGAGAATCTGGGACACCAGATCCAAGAAGCACAAGCCTGCTATCTCTGTCAAGGCTTCCAATACCGATGTCAACGTGATTTCTTGGTGTGGTAAGATCAACCACTTGCTTGCATCCGGACACGATGATGGCTCCTGGAGTGTGTGGGACTTGAGAAACTTCGCTCAACCAGACCCATCACCCGTGGCGCATTACGATTTCCACAAGTCCGCAGTCACCTCCATATCCTTCAATCCATTAGATGAATCCATCATTGCCGTTTCCTCCGAGGACAACACCGTCACCCTCTGGGACTTGGCCGTGGAGGCTGACGATGAAGAAATCTCCCAACAGAGAAAAGAAGCAAAGGAACTACACGACATCCCTCCGCAGTTGTTGTTTGTTCATTGGCAACGTGACGTCAAGGACGTTCGTTGGCATAAGCAAATCCCTGGTTGTTTGGTGTCGACAGGAGGCGATGGGCTTAACATCTGGAAGACAATTTCTGTTTAGTGTATATTAATCGAAGTTTGTACGTTTGAAAGGCCCAAGTAGCAATCCAGGCATCGCCAGCTCGCCGCAGGTGCTATAAGCAGGATGTATTTCCGTCAGCAATGGGTTTGGGTGCAAACGTCGTGTAGAGCTCAAACTGGCGATGAGTTTCGAACACTATGGCTAAAAAGGACAAAAAGTCGAAGGAGGCCAAGAAGGCCCGTACTGCAGAAAAGCAGAAGAAGAGTCAATCCAAAGCGGAAAGCAAGTCCAAGAAGATTGCTAAGAAGACCGGCGAGGAGGAGGAAGATGAGGATATTGATCAGATTCTAGAACAGTTTGCCAAAGAACAAGAGCAGTTTGAAGCCATCCACATTGAAGTATGCAAGCGCCCCAGCAAGCGTCTTAACCCTACATTGGTGGCAGCTCCAACTCACAACAAAAGAGAGCTTATTCTTTTTGGCGGTGAAGAGACTATCAATAATGTTTCTCATTTTCACAATGATCTCTACGCCTACACCATCGACAACGATACCTGGAGAAATATTTCGTCCAAGAACTCACCATTGCCCAGATCGTCGCATGCCATGTGCTCGCATCCTTCTGGAATAATGGTTATGTTTGGAGGGGAGTTTTCCTCTCCCAAACAATCGACATTCTATCATTACGGAGATACCTGGGTGTTAGACGGCGAAACCAAGGAATGGGCCAAGATAGACCAAAAAAAAGGCCCATCTGCTCGTTCTGGGCACAGAATGACAGTGTGGAAAAATTATATTATTCTTCACGGGGGTTTCAGAGATCTCGGTACCATGACCACTTACCTCAACGATATGTGGTTGTTTGACATTACTACTTACAAGTGGCAGCAAGTGGAGTTTCCTCCCAATCACTCGATCCCTGACGCCAGATCTGGTCACTCTTTGATCCCATGTGCTGAGGGGGCTATTTTATATGGAGGCTACACCAAGGTCAAGGCTAAGAAGGGTTTACAAAAGGGTAAAGTTTTGTCCGACTGCTGGACGGTCAAAATGAAAGCAGACCCCAAAGCAATCCGATTTGAGAGAAGAAGAAAGCAGGGCTTTAACCCGTCTCCAAGGGTGGGGTGTTCTATGGTCTACCACAAGAATAGAGGTATCTTGTTCGGAGGAGTCTACGATTACGACGAAAGCGAAGAGCAAATCGAATCTGAATTCTACAAGAACTTGTATGCATACCAGATTGAAGTGAACAGATGGTACAACCTTAGTCTCAAGCCCCAGCGAAAGAAAAAGCAGGAGGCTGTCAAGGAGAAGTCGCGAGACGAAGATTTGGAGGACATTCTCAATAGCATCTTGGCTAAGGCCAACTTGAACGACGACGAGGACGAAGACATCTCGGAGATTGAGAAATTGAAGTTGCTTGAAGAGGAGGAAGAGGAGGACGCCAATAAGGTGGAATACCCCATGCTGAACCAGCTTCCACACGAGAGATTCAATGCCACGACGTGTGTGGTAGACGATGTGCTCTACATCTTTGGGGGCACTTACGAAAAAGGCGAGCACGAATTCGTGCTCGATTCGTTCTACGCCATTGACTTGGGTAAGCTCGATGGCGTCAAGGTGTTCTGGGAAGATCTCAGCGAGCTTGAGAAGGAGCTCGAAGAATCCGATGACGATTTTGGCTACTCAGATGAAGACGACGACGAAGACGATGATGACGAAGAACCCACCGATACCAAGCTCGAGGCTGAGGACGAGGAGGAGGACGAGGAGGACGAGGCGGAGGAAGAGGAAGAGGAGTTCCCCGACCCTCGGCCGTGGTTGCCTCACCCCAAGGCCTTCGAGTCGTTGCGGGCGTTCTACATCCGTACCGGTGCTCAGTTCTTGGAGTGGTCTATTTCCAGTAATCGTGATGCTCGTGGTAAGTACTTGAAGAAGGCTGCATTTGACTTGTGTGAGGATAGATTCTGGGAGAGAAGAGAACAGGTGAGTATCGTCGAGGATAACCTTGAGGAAATGGGAGGAGTTGGCGAGGTTATAGAACGAGAGACTAAGTCCAAGAGAAGATAGAGGATACAAGCACCATTTACTGTCATAGCGTAGTGCAGAGGAAATGGGACGTAATATACATTATGCAAAGTGAATACCTACCTGGTGGAAAGCATAGAGAAGTTTTAAGAAGTCAGTCTGGTCTAACTTGGCGGCACGCTGATCGGAGTAGCCAGTTTCTGTGAGTACAGTCTCAATCTTTTGCTTCACCACATCGGTCATGGATGCGCGGTCATCCACCATCATGTCTTCATTATTGGTCGCAAGATAGGTCTTGTAGTTCTTTTCTAGAATTTCAAGCACATTGTTGGACTTAAACCCTGCAGCAATGGTCTTATTCTTACGCACAAACATGATTCTCAACAATCCATCCCACTCGTTGAAATCAACATTGGGTCTGGGTTGTTTGACTTCAATTCTGACCACAGAAGACTCGACTTGTGGAGGAGGACGGAAATTGTTTTTACCCACTTTCATAATATGGGTGACATTGGCCCACATTTGCACGTTGGCGGACAATCGACAGTAGAGGGAATCACCGGGTCTAGCCAAGAGTCTTAATGCAAACTCCCTCTGGAACATAAGAATGGAAACTCGAGGCGGACGCGGCTGGTTTAAAAGCTTGAACACAAGAGGAGATGAGATCTGGTACGGAGTATTGGAAATGCAAACGTCAAAGTATGGAAGGTCCGTTTTGATGAAATCTCCAAGTAGCACCTCCAATTTCTTTTCCTGGGGGGTACCGTGCACTCTCTTGGTCAATTCTGCCGCCATTCGGGGATCCATTTCCACCGCAATCACATTCTTGGCACGTTCAAGAATTCTAACCGTCAAGTTACCGGTACCAGGACCAACTTCCAAAACAGTGTCACTTGGCTTGATGTTGGCCTTATCCACGATTCCCTGAGCCACCAACGGATTCTTTAGAATATGCTGACCCAAATTAGTATTGAACTTGAAAACTGAGTTAACATGTTGCTCAGCGGACACGGTAGGTCCAGACAGACCTCCAAACTTCTTTTTGGGAGCCTTTGCCATTGTCGATGTAGCACAGTATTGAATTTTTATCATTCCCTCATCTCGTCCTGCACATAGTGCAATACACCTGTCTTGATGATGCGACTGCATACTGTGCTCCGCAACCCGATTTGGTAAGGTGTCGCTCCGTGTAACAGTTGTTTTGATTAATAACCGACAATCAAACGAACTAACCGAAATCTTCCTTTGAAACAAAGAACAAGCTTTCACTCAAGTAAGGTACCATCGAATCATCACCGAAGAGTTTATATAAATAAACCGCGATCTTTTACGGTTCTGTGAACGGGTGTTTCCTAATAACAACAAAAAGCGGCACATCATCTAACACTACCCTCCAACTTCTCATTCTCCTCCTTCAGCAATACATGTATCATTGATGAATTCCTTTGGCGGAGATCTAGCGGGGATTCTCGCCATGATCCCGCGGTTCTGTTCCTTTAACGAACTAATCAGCTTACCGGAGCCTCCCAAATTATCCCAACATGACATCTTTAAAATCAACAAACTAATTGACGACATTTATGACCATCTTACGACCTTACAACTCACCTTCACTTCCCGACTTCGAAATAGCGATAAATACCGCCTAGAGTGGTTCTATAACGGCAAGGGCCCAATTGTGGACCTCATTAGTGATGCAGAGATAATTGACTCCTTGGTGTCTCAACTACTCGTGGTCTTAGACGAAGCCGATATTCCTGCCTCCAGGCTAGATGCTATTCTCAACAAACTCGAGCTCACCTCGGATCTTCTTTTGAACGTCAAGCGGGACTATATTGTATTGAAGAGGAAGGTGGACATCGCCGTTAACTATAGAGAGATCAACGATAATATCATTACCTCGCTCCGAAATGAAATCTTGACCTGTGTGGATAGCTTCCAGTCTCTTTCACAATCACGACTTTCATCTCCTAAGCGGCATCTCCCGAAGTTTGACCTTGGTGATGTAACCGCCAAAATGAAGATCAATGATCTTGCCAGTCCTGCAGTTCTGACCTTCTCCACCAAAAGTATCCGCCTTCCTACCTTCAACGAGTTCGATGAAGGTCTTTACAACGAGTACCTCTCACTAGATGCTCGCATAAAGCCTCTCGAGGTGAGTTTGGATTTCCTTCCGCTCAAGATCAATGAGTTTAAGCTGATTGCCTCCAACGTGTTCCCTCATGCCATCGAAACTGTTGAAAGTAACTACCATACTTTAATGGAGACGTGGAATTTCTTACAACTTGAACTCGGCAATTTAAAGAAGGACAGTTTAGATACAAAATGGGCGGAAATCTTCAACTACCTCATTACCGAAATTTCTTATAAGTGTGAGTTGCTTCAGGCTGAGCTAAAGATGACGGGAGACTACGATTCTATTGGCCCTACCTACAAGCTCTGTTCCAACAGCATTACGTTGATAAAGAAAGCATTCTCAGAGGGCACGATATCCGACCCCAGCATGGCCTCCCAGTTCAATGAGTCGCTTCTTCCAAAGTGGCAGGCGCTCAACGATGTACTCGTGAGTACTCCCAAGGCAGCGGATCCCACTCGCACTCCCAAGAACAACGTGAATGTGGATGAAAACGGACTTCGGACTTTCCACACCAGTCGACGCTCGCTGTTGATTCGTACTGTTCGTATCTCATCCCCATTGGATCATCTTGATACCATCAACGAAGACGCACCAACGGATAGCAAGTCTCGGCCTCTCCGAAGTGTCACCAATTCTCCAACTTATGGTATTGATCTTGGAGTGGATGTTGATCAGACGACCAAAACTCCCTATAGCATTGAGCAGAAGGACAAGGTTCGTAATTTCTTTCCCGAAATCCAAAAGCGTCATCTGGACATCAAGCGTAAGAATCTAAAGCAGTCACTTATGAAGCTCAATGGGATGGATGCTGACGATGTCGAAGATGACGAGAAGACCTTGGTTTACGCGACGCCGAAGTTTCCTTACGAGTTTGATCCACAATTCACCGATCGTACATCGCGGTCCACTGTACGCAACTCTTACGATAAGCAGCAAGCGTTGAGTTATCTAACCCGTAACAATACCCTGCTGTCTTCGAAGATTCCCCTCATTAAGCCCAACTACATTGCCCTTGGATTCTCAGTTATCAAGAAGAAAAAATTCACGGGCCCCGCTTCCAAAATTCCCAGCATCAGCCCCAATCATCCTGTATTTCAATCACCCGTTAAGCTGGAATTATCATCTCAGAAAGCCAGACTCGCTTCTCAGGCATCTCTCAAGCCTCCTCTTTTCGCCTTGAAAGAAGAGCCCACCATCACAGTCGCCAAGAGAGGTGCCAAGAAGGACTCGTGTCTGGAAGCCAGAACAAATGCGTTAGCCCAATTGTCTGGTCTTTCCCTAAGCGACACCCCTAACCTATCGTACTCACGTACTCCCTCGACTTCTTCCACTGGTCTGCCAGGACGTTCCAAGCGAATTACCCTGGGTATGTCTGATTGCTCAACATCATCACTTCGGTCCACCTCCCCTGAGAGACCTACTTCATCCATGGGAAACCGATTTGATGATGCTCATCTCGTTCAGCCGTTGAAGTCTAGCAGTAAACGTCGGTGGAGATAGTTTCGGTGGTGACGTTTCTGTATCATTATTTTGTCATCTTGTTTCTTTCATTAGTCATGCATTAAATAAAAAATTTTTACAAGTCACTTCTCGTCTGACTTCGGAAGCGTTTTACTGGTGAACCCATCAAGGAAAAAGTCCCGTCCGAACAACCGGTACATCCAGCTGTTTCGTTCCTTTTGCCATTTCTCTCTCTCATCAAACTTTCTAATCTCCATGTCCTGGGTAAGCTCTCCCTGCTGGACCTTTTTCGTGCTCTTACCTTCTAGACGCCTGTATATCTCGTATGAAGGAAGCAAAAGAATGGGTATAGAAAACAATACCATGTAAACTCCGTAGTACCTTGTTTTGATGGCCTTGGGGGCTTTCTTCCAGTTGACCTTTCCAGTTTCCACAAGCTCCTTTACAAATTCATTATTCTGCTGTGGCTTCTTTGAAGGTGTCTTTTTGGGGGTAGGCGTTCCTTCCTTGTGAAATGAGGAATTTGTAAATTTACTGGACATGAGATTTGTGGATATAGGGTGTTTGTCTGAAATTTTAATGTTTTGGTGATGTTTTCGCAGATCATTCCAGATTTCCCCAAACGTTGTTATTTTTAACCATGTCTCTTGAACAACTCATTGAAACGCAAATCCCCAACCATCCCAAGCCTGTGGATGTACAATTCACATATGGAACCGCCGGATTTCGTATGAAGGCTACCAATTTGGACTACGTTAACTATACCGTGGGCATTCTTGCTGCCTTGAGATCGAAGTACTTCAAGGGCCAAACCGTGGGAGTGATGATTACTGCTTCCCACAACCCTCCTCCTGATAACGGTGTCAAGGTGGTTGATCCACTTGGAAGTATGTTGGAATCTTCGTGGGAAGCTCATGCTACGTTGTTGGCCAATTCGTCTCATGATCAACTTGTGGAGAACATCAACAAGATTGCCAATGAAACAGGAATTGATCTTAGCTACGAGGCCAACGTAGTTATTGCTCGCGATTCTCGGGAATCCAGTCCTGCTTTAGCCAAGGCTACTATTGACGGGTTAAGATCAGTGCCCAATACCAGATATACCGACTATGGGCTATTCACCACTCCTCAATTGCATTACGTGACCAGAACCCTCAACGATGCTCAGTTTGGTAAACCCACCGAGGAAGGATACTACGAAAAGCTAGCACTGTCGTTCAAAAGTATCTTTGCTTTGACAGATGGCGAAAAGATTGACATCACCATTGATTCTGCCAATGGAGTCGGGGCTCCCAAAGTCCAACAGTTATTGGAGAATTATCTCAGCGATGAAATCTCCTTCACCCTTGTCAACAATGACTACCATAAGCCCGAGGCGTTGAACTCAGATTGTGGAGCCGATTTCGTCAAGACCAACCAAAAGGTACCTAAGAATGTTAGCCCCAAATCTAACAAGTTATACGCGTCATTTGATGGAGATGCCGATCGCCTTATCAACTACTATCAAAAGGAAGATGGCTCGTTTGGATTGTTGGATGGTGATAAGATATCCACGTTGATTGCATTATTTTTACAAAAGCTTCTTGCTGATATCGACACCTCCCGTCTTGACTTGGACATTGCCGTTATTCAGACTGCCTACGCCAACGGTGCTTCCACCAAATATCTTGAGGAAGTTTTGAACTCCAAGGTTCGTTGTACGCCAACTGGGGTTAAGCATTTACACCACGAAGCAGAGAAGTATGATGTGGGTGTGTACTTTGAGGCTAATGGTCATGGTACGGTGATCTTTTCTCCTTCTGCCGAGGCCAAAATCTTTGCTTACACACCTAGTGGAGCCAAAGAAACGACTGCTATCAACGTCTTACAAGAGTTTACCAAACTTATCAACCAAACCGTGGGAGATGCAATTTCTGATTTATTGACGGTAATGATAATTCTCAAGTATCTAAAGTTGAGTGCTGCTGATTGGGACAAGGCATACACTGATTTACCCAATAAGTTGGCCAAAGTTATCGTCGCGGACCGGTCCGTTTTTAAGACGACCAATGCCGAAAGAACGTTGGTGGAACCAAAGGGGTTGCAACAAAAAATCGACGACATTGTGACTCAGTTTCCACACGGAAGATCATTTGTCAGAGCTTCTGGAACCGAGGATGCAGTTAGAGTGTACGCAGAAGCATATACCAAAGAGCATGCTGATGAGCTTTCCAAGCTTGTTAGTGAATTGGTCAAATAGATTTTGTAAGAGGAATTTAAATATTTCCCTTATAATGAATGCGTTTAAACTCACTGGGAGTCGTAAGTTTCTTTCCCAACGACCACACACCTTTCTTGAGTTTCTTAGCTTTAGCCTCAAGTGACCTATACCACGACTCGTTGTCACCGAACTCCGCGCCAGTCTTTCCTTCGTAAACGACCCCGAGCCCTAGTTTGAGCATCTCGGCACTTACATCTTTACGACCGGTCCACTTCCACACCTGAACCCTGGCCACCACTCGTTTATACTGGTCCACAGAATAAGGAGTCACCACCACGCTGCGTCCTAACAAATAGTCTCGAAGCCATATGAGTGCCTCTTCGGAAAATGGTTGGGCGGGTTTCCCCCAATGAGCTCGCTCTGGTGCATCCACTCCACAAAGTCGGATTTGAAGGGTTTCGTCCTTCAACTCAGACCGATTCACAGGAACCAGTCGGAGCCATCCCCAGCCAGTAAACACCCCTCCTGGGGTATGATAGAAACGAAAGTTATCACCATCCCCGACCCTGGTCACTTTGCCGTAAAGAGGACGTTGGTTGTCAAGAATGCTAGGCGTCAAATCAAGGTATGTGCGAATGCGTCGGAAGTATCGACGGTATAATTTGTAGGAAATGAATAATGACGATGTGATTCCCGCTGATAATAGTATAACCTTGGGATGAAGAATGCCTATCTCCTCCTGAAGAACCATGCTTTAAATAGAAGGAACAGAATACTGGTTTCAGATGTTGTGGAGTGCTCACCGTTCTTTTTTTGGTATTTTTTCTCTATTCAGGTCCTGTACGTATAGCCCTCTGTGCAGGGGAGGGGGATTAAGTAATTGCCTTAGACATTCCTTCTCGACTACTCCATTGAAGAAAGCCGTGATGTCACTCCCAGATGGAGAGTATGAAATTGATCTTCTGATCCTCAACGGGGGATCTCCAGATGTTTCCACCGAGTCATTTGCCTTCAGATACGGGTTCATTCCTGATTCCATGGATCAGGCCAGCATGCTTAAGCTATACCAGACAGACAAAGAATGTATAGTCGAAGCCAAATCCACCGATACTAATGTGATTAATCCCATAATATTCGAGGGTCAACCACAACGACATCGCAAACCCAACCCGGCCCTCGATTCATACTACTTGTCATTTACACCGTCGCGTGGAGGGACCATCCAGCTAAGGCGATTGACGTCTACATTCCGATTAAACAAATCTAGAAATGCCAAAAAGTGGGAGCAAAAACTCCACGACTGGAATCGTGCTCCAGTGCTTGAAATTCCCACCATAGTCGAGCCGAAGGCTCTGACCATGAAAGTTGAGACCCACAAAAAGATCGTGGCCAAGAAGGAGTCCAGGAGTGCGGCCAAGAAGGCGGTCAAGGAGAAGTCTCCCGCGAAAGAAAAGACGGCGGCAAAGAAGGAAGTGACCCCGCCATCCAAGCGGCCTCCCTCTGTTTCTCCTGACAAGAATATCATAAGCGAAAGTGACTTTGAGGACTTGGAAAACGAAGGCTCTTTTCCGAAAATAGACATGAAGCCGGAAACCCTGGTGGCTTCCAGGCTAGTAGCCGACGACATGGAGGTGGATGACTTCAAGGACCTCGAGGAAGAATTGGAAGAAGTATTGGGCGAAGACGACGAGAGCGATGCTGATACTGGATACTCCAAGCCCATTGTAATTAATTTTGATGACGATTCGTCCAACAAGTCGTTGGCCTACGAAAAATACCAGTCCTCATCCAACAGCAAGCCCATAAGTCTACGAGACTTCTACGGCGAGCAGAATGACGATTTGAGCTCCAGTGAAGCTGAATAATACACCATTAGCATAGTTCGCATTTTACACCATCTCTCTACAAGGTTAATTCCTCCAAATTCCCTAGTGTAGACCTCCAACCACTCAATGTGCGCCATAGTTACTCGCACGAGCAGGAGGCAGGCGTCAGTTGCGTTTGCAAGGCGGATGACGATACTTACAAGGTGGGGATGAAAAACGGAGGCATCAGGTTTTACAGTAGGCGAGTACCAGGCCCGCAAACCGTGCCAGTGGTGGACCAGCTAGACACTCAGGCACTGGTGAGTGCCTATGGCACCAATGGGTGGCAATGGCGTTTGGTGGCAGCCTTCTTCATCGCTCGAGATGATGCTACTTTACGTGTACTATGGCCTTGCTGGACATGATACAGGTCATTAGGCTCCCCTTCACCCACTGAGTTGCACTCTGTCGCTACATGTGTGAATAGACGCTGTTTGTGGCCTTAGTCGAACAGCACTCCGCCAGCGTGCATCCTGTGAATGTTACCGAGGAGGCTTCTTGCGTCCAAGTCCACCGGAACCCCGTATCAGCTATATCATACAACCATGTGCTCCAATTGTTTGCCAGTGTTGATAGCAAGGGAGTGTTTGGATACCGGGAGCGCCTACGCAACCTACGGGATTCAGTGGCCTTCAAGTACAAGGGTCAGACCGATCTCTTCGCGATTGCAAAGAGAAAGCTTCCGGTGGCTAATATCGCTTTCTCAGGCGACAGCTCCAGCATGGTGGTGCCTACTCATACATCTATGTTATTTGTATTTTCTGTCACGGTTAGCAGGCTCGTCCACGTGGAAAATGACTCGCTACTGGCACACCTAACCGCCTCCAAGACGCTTGTGAAGGTGAAGTAATTGAGCGGGAAATGCGGATCCAGCGTGGCATTCGGCGGCACCAGTAACTTCATCCACACCACATAGCTTGCCGTCAAGACACTCGTGACCATAGCCTTTAAGCTGCATGTGTTGGGAGCTACCGACTGCAGCGAATGGATGGGGCGGTTTGGCGGCGCTGTGCTCTTGAGCAAGACCTGGCTTTTTACGTTTCATCCCTTGATGATAGCACCCAGCAGCGCTCTCCTCAAAACGCAGCCGTCGTCGTCACCTACGGTGTAGACACTTTTTGAATATATGTGTTTGCTCAGGGTGACTCGGTATTTCGAGTTCGTGACGTCTATCAACCGCAAGAATCCCAGCGAAACCCTTGTGACGCTACACACATGGTGCGGTGACACGAAGATAAGTCTCCACGGCACGGTTGCACCTTAGGCGGTGAAGAACTATGTGGGGCTTTGTGGCAAGCACCACTACGATAGCTTGACATTCCACCGGGAAGTCAAACGGTGCATGATTAAAACCGGCATCCCAATGGTGACAGAGCAGGAGGCCAGTCGCTACGTGGGACGAATGTAACCACTAGCTTTACCGTTCCAAACTGTTCATGGTCAGCAAGGCCCATGCCGGCCCCATACTAACGGGTCCCAATTTTTTATCGCCACCCAGCCAAATGTGGCTCGACATCAAGCATTCCGTCTTTCGATAGGTGTAGGCGGGTCACGATGTGGTGGCCCACATCTAGTCTTCCAGTGTTGATTAGAAGCACCGGCTGCTTTCACCCATCACCATCATCTTCACAACCCGAAGCCCCCAGTCCGGGTCAGAATCACGAGTCTTGGGAGTGTCAGTCCATGAACCACTTTGTGGTGTATGTTATACCAGCACCGTCGATGACTATGTCTTGGAAAGCTGGTCTCGTCGGCCGATCAGTTGGTCTTGTCGTACCACTAGGGAGTCACGGGTGCAAATCCGCGATTTGTAAGATGACAAACGTCTTAGTAAAGATGAGGTGAGACACTCAAATATATAAAAATCCACGGTACCAGCCAGGAGTTTATGAAAGTTGTGGTGTTTATTGCTGTCGCTTTGATCGGAATATATAAAATGTTAAGCCCCTCCTATCTATTCAAGGCTAACCCCAAGCCGTTTCCTACCGTTTTCGTGAGCCACGGCGGGCCCACCCTCATTTACGGGGACTCGGACTTCAACGACGTGGGGGCGCGGACCACCATTGCACAACTTGGTGCCAAGATCAAGAACGAATGGAAACCCGACTACATTGTGGTCGTGTCTGCTCATTGGCAGAGCGATGGTAGCCGGCTGATTGAGATTGCCAAACCTAGTCAGGGGGACGAGAATGAGCTCATCTACGATTTCTACGGATTCCCCAACTACATGTACCAAGAGAAGTTCCGCTCCAAGTATGACGGCACAATTGCCAATTACATCAAGGAGCAGCTCGTCAAGGATGGGTTCAAAAGCGAGATTGTTCCGCGGGGTATCGACCATGGCGTGTGGGTTCCCTTCAAGGTGGCATTTTCTTCGTACACGGCCCGGGAAGGAACCCAGCCCAGTCAGCACGACGACCTTGGTGACATCCCCCTCATCCAAGTTTCGTTGACAGGCATTGATCGAGACTTTGACACCCATTACGAGCTTGGAACATCTTTGGCAAAGTTTAGAGAAAACATGATCTGGCACGAGCAAAAACAGAAGTATCTTCGGGGGCTTGTTCTTTGTACGGGGATGTCGGTTCACAACCTACGTGACCTCGGTCGGTCCATGCTGATGCCAGGACGGGTGATGCCTTACGTACGATCATTCCAAGAGCTTCTTAATGAGGCACTTGTCAACAACGGAACCCTTCTCAGCAATCTCAACGATCTCAAGAAGAACCACGCCAGACTCTTGTATTCTGCCCATCCTACGTTGGAGCACTTTATTCCCATTGTGGTGGCCCTGGGTATCATTGGCCATACCAAGGAACCCATCACCGAAGTCTACAACGCTGACCAGCTCAGCTTGGGATGGGGGATCTACCAATTCGGAAACGACTATAGCTAGATTCATTTCGTAGCTTCACACTAATACGCTATATTTATTGGTTCACTCATCCGTCTACGTTGGTGATAGGTTGTATCATGATACATGTATTCTATATGTACACTAATGTGAATGCTAGTTTACTCCTTCAACAACGCCTTGAGGGCACTTTCAATTCCCTTTTCATCTAATCCGTCGAGACTGTTCTTGACCTCTCTTCCCTTTTCGAATCTGGCAGTTATGCTTGGAGGAACCCCAAAGCTCTCCCTAACGAGAATGGGTAATTTGTAACCAGACTTGGACTTCAAACCCTCGTAGTTTTTGGACAAGAAGCTTCTGAGTGGAACGGATGCCTCTCCGGTCTGTGACAAGTGGAATCTGAGCTCTCTGAGAGCAGTTGGCAACACAAACTTGGACATGGTGGTTATTGGGCCTATGACAATTTGTTGAAGTTTTACTGGTGGAAACAGCGGCAGCGTGCGCGCACCACAAGGTCACGTGGGGAAACACGTGACAAGCATCGCCGTTCCCCAGACTCGGGTGCACGGGTGGGCCCGCGGCCCTGTCGGTCGCATCGCCGTTGCACGACATGGGGCTACCAGCGCTCGAACGATAATACATTAGGCCACGGGCAATACTGCCAAAAAATATCGCCATTTGGATAGAGTCATTGCTTACTGAATATTCACTTTGTGAAGACAATAGGCAAAAGCAGAGAAAATCCGGCATTCTGCGGCTCTCCGTCGGGCAATTTTAAAATGCTGAGGGTTCGGCGATGTGCGAAGATTATTTATTGGCAATCGGCGTGCCGATTTATGCAAGATAGCTTCCTTTTTTTTTTTTCGTTTTCGGAGCATATGTATCATTTTGGGATACTTTTCCAACCCCTTATATAAGAATGCCACAATTTCCCTTAAATTTTTTCATTTGAAATTGTCCTTCACTATATCTTATCATGGCTATTCAATTAGACGACAAGTCTTTAAGTGATCTCGAACTCGGATATCCTGTGAAGAGAGACTCCAAAGTGAGAAGAACGTTGCATTTATTGAGTTGCATCCTTCTCACGGTGGTTGCTGGATGTTACTTATTCAAACCAGCCAACCTCATCCAATCCCTAAATGTTTTCTTGGTTGCCCCTGCTCCAGTAACGCCAATTGTGGAGGTGATTGAACTTGCTCCTCCCGTTGAATTGACGGCTGCTGCTTATGTTGCTTCCAGTGTTTTCTTCAACCAAACCTTGGACGACGGCTTATCTGCCGAGTTCGAGGCCCCAGAAACGTTTAACTTCACCGGCGCTTACTTGACGTTGAACTTCACTAACTCGGGCATCGACACTTCTTTGGTGGAAGTCGTTGTGGGAGACTCTCCTGTGTGGCGTTCCAACACCCCAGCCGGCCGTGCTGACACCATCACCGTTTCCTCCACCTCCAAGAACGTCACCGAGTTGTTGTCGTTGTTCGAAACCGACCAGAAGATTGAGGTTTTCGTCTTGGAAGGTAGCCCCGATGCCGTCGAGTTCTCGCTCGAGCTCACTCTCTACAACGACGGTCCTGTTGCCACCAACGACGAAATCTTTGGTTCTGTCGGTCCTGCCGACCAAATTTTCTCTCTTGGTTCTATCAAGGGCTCTTCTCTTAGCGTGGAATTACCCCAGGTCTCTGCCAACACCACTGCTGCTAAGATTAACCTCTTTGCCTCTGCCACCGAAGAAGAAATTTCTTTCTACAAAAATGACATTGCAGCCATTGCAGGCACCAACGGTCCTTTGCGTTACTTGAATGTCTTTGCCAATGGTGAATATGTGGGAAGCGCCTTGCCCAAGCCCACCTTGTTCCACCCTGAAGCCATTTCTGCCAACGGCTCCGCTCTCTTTGTTCCTCTTGCCGATGGAGGCAGTTTGACTGGTCTCACCTACACCGTTGACCTTTTGACGGTGTTGCCATTGTTGTGGGAAGACTCAGTTGCCATTGACATTGTTGTTGTTTCTCCTGTGAACTCTGTGACAGTTGGAAAAGTCTCCACTCCTGTTTCTGCTACCCCTGTTGCTGGAAAGTGGCTTATCTCTGGTAACTTCCTCACCTGGGAGTCGGCCAGTATCGTTGCCAGTGTCGGTGATGCCGAATTTACCTCTGGTCAAAACAGCTCAGGATTGTTGATACAGCCTCCTGCTCCTACTCCATGGCAACCACTCATCAAGAATGAGATTGTCAAGTCCAAGATTGATGGTGGCGTTAGTGCTGTGTTCAACTTTACTCTTGCTGACAATACCACCTCTAACTACACTCTTCAACTCAACACTTCCACCTTCTCCGTTTTGACCAAGCAATCTACTGAGACCAGAGCTTTGCCAGGTCGTCCTGCCAGCGAACAGTATTCTCTTGTTCTCACTGCTGGAGTTAAGAACAACTATGAACTTACCGACCTCTCCACCGCCACCGTCTTCACCAAGAACGTCACCAGTGCTTATCCATTCACGGTCTCTTCTGCTACCGGTCTCAAGCCTAAGTTCTCTGCCAAGATTTCTTCCGAAGAAAAGGTCAAGATCAACGGTCTTGCTTCTGATTCTTACAAGAGCAAGGAAAAAATCGCCTGGGATGCTATCATCGGAACCTCCACCGACGTTAAGGTCACTACCGAAGAGGAAGGTGTGATTGTATTTGATGAGGAGCTCCAAGCTATCAATGGTGTTATTACCAAGTAATGTGTGTATGAGTAAACAATGTGTGCAATATTATTTGTAAGATGAGTGCAAATTGCAACAAGCCTAGAATGAAGCTTTGGCCTACATACTGGATGCAGCCACCCCCAGAATGGAATTAATAAATGAGTCGATCCTCTTCATTGCCATGCTTCTCGATAGCTTGCTACAGACAGAAAGTGAACTATTATATTCATACATCTATGTATCCCATGCGAAGAGCATCCTGCTTCTCAGTCTCGTCTCCTGCAATTCTGATGAAGACATTGTAGAAGTAAACCAACACCTCAGAGCAGTCCTTCAACACGATTTCTCCCTCAGATGCCAAGTAGAAGTAAAGAAGCCCTGAAGAGTTATATTCGAGAGGGAACTGGTTGGCAGGATTTTTCCACTCGACAAAGTCAGCAATACCGTACTTCACTCTTCGTTCCAAGTACAATCCCTTATCCTTTTCTGAGCATCCAAGTGGGGTGATTTCCAAGTAGAACTGCATCATCTTCCTTGAGAGTAAGCGGGCCCATCTTATATTCTCGTGGTTGTTGATGAGGTCCTCGGTCATGGTCACTTGTCGCTCAGCCAGGAAATATAACCAGAGAAAGACGTTTTCAAAGTTGGGGTTAGTGATATTGGCTCGGTCCAACAAGTAGCAGCATTCCTCCGGGTCCTTGATGGTCTTGGCCAACTTGACGAACGAGCAGTCCTTCATCCCGTAGAGCATTTTTTCAATTCGCCTGTCGAAAGCGGAGTCTTCGTCTTGTGGCTCATCATCAAGCTTCTCTTCCGCTTTACTTTCATTTCTAGTAAAATTTTCTTCTCCGTCCTCTGTTCTATCGCTAGTTTTCTCTTCAACGTCACCGTCGTTTTCATCGTCATCATCGTCATTCAAGTTCTCCTGGCTCACGGTGGTTTCTGTCTCTTTGAGTCCCACGTCACAATCGGTGGTCTCCGGAAGATACAGAATACACAACATTGTCATCATTGCTTCGACAATGCACAAGTCAATTGGCCGGTATGCGGAAACGAAGTGGGAGTAGTCTTTAAGGGGATCAATGGGGTAGTCGGGCTCAGCATATAGGGAGGAAATATCGTAGAGAATGTCGTCGTCCATCTTAAAACCTCCCATGCTGGAATTGTCGGCCGAGAGTGCAGCAGCCGAGAAGAGGCCCCTGATGGAATAAAAAACGTTTTCGTCCACGGAAGCCGGTGTAGAGAACAAGTGGCTGATGGACTGAAGAATATTATCGTTAATGGTGGGGGGAAGAGAGAACAAGTGGTTGATATCGTAGAGGATCCAGTCGTCAGCAGGGGTCGGAAGGGAGAACAAATGCTTGATGTCGTAGAGAATGTTGTTGTTTGCAGCCAATCTGTGTGAGAACAAGTGGTTGATGTCGTACAACACATTCTCATTGAATTCAGAGTGTGGCGACTTAAACAACTGGGGAATAGTGTAGTAGATGGACTCGTCTAGAGTGAACACGTTTTGGAAAAGACCAGTGATCCCCTCGTAGATGGTGTTGTCAAAAAAAGCAATCTCAAAGACATCCAGAAGAAAGGAGAGGCGGTTTCCCAGAGGCGGCCATTTAATATGAAGTGGCCGCAAATCAGCCGGCTTTGAAACTATTGCGTTACTGTGTACTCGGTTAGGACCAATTTCCGTTGGAAGAGTATCTCCCATCATCGCAGACACGGTGTCCGCCGCCGGCTGGCATCTAACGGTAAGCGAGTCAGACAAATTCTCATCAGTGGTAAATTGGGGGGTCGGGGCACAGTAATGGTAAATTTCGGGCTCGGGAACAAACAGAACAACGGGCTCTCTTTCTTGAGGGAGATAGGCAGATTCAAAACAAACAGAGGAGAACACAGAGAACAACATATTTTGCATCCACGAAAAGGGACGCGAGGGCTTTTCTTCGGCCACGGCAGTCACATCTTCAGAGGTGGAGAACAATCCCATTCTGGCGACATCATGATTGAAGCTGCCAGAGTTCACGTGCTCCAGGCTCACCTTGATGCCGCAAGAATTGCCAGGTGAGACTGACTTAGAGGCAAGATCCACAAAGATGTAGTAGTTACCTTTCTTGACTTCACCGTAATGAATCCGAATGTCATCAGCGTTGGTTTGCTTTCTAAAATAGCTTCTTTTACGTTCGGAGGTGACAGTCAAGGTTCGTGACATCTTCTTGAGAAGAGATCCCATGGCCTTTCTTTTACTCAACTTGCGAGAGAGTTGAGTCGAAGCCGCAGCAGACGGTTTGATGGTGTTGACGTCGACGATATCACCGAAGACGCCGTAAAGAACCCTGTGGATCAAGTAGTCCGGGTTCTTAGACACTTCCTTCTTGAAGAAGAAGTTGAACGTTAACTTCTTCAAGGAGTAGGCCGGGTGCCCCACGTAGGACACTTGCATGAACTGCGTGGGGTCAAAGTGACGAGCTCTAAAGGGCATTCCCATTGGCTCAGGAGGTAACACTTAGGTGAGTGGTGGTCGGTTGGCTTGAGTAAGAGTATCGAAGAAAAGAAGACTAGAGTGGTTCCAGTCGAAGAGTGTTGGGTGAGGTCAGTAGACTGGGGCAGCGGACCTCCTTATATAGGCCAGCTACTGTGTTTGTGGATTCAGCTGCAGAGACTGGCGGTTCGTGTCAACGTGTCTGTGGACAGGTCCAGAGGCGGTTCGAACGGGGGGTGGCTAGAGGTTTTGTGGAGAAGCACGTATTTGTGGGCATAAGAGGTGCACAATCATATGTGGAGGGTCTCTTTGCGAACTTCCTGCAACAGAGTACGCAAAGCACTTGTAGAACATGCCACAAGAACCGGGCTTCCAGGGGGATTGGGAAATTTCCACTGTTAAGTTGGAAAGGACGTCCACAGGCTGCAAATTATAGTCGCGCCATTTGCAGCCGCCGCCCCGTCATCTGGTGCCAGATCCTGCCGCGAGTTACTGAGAGGTAAATATGCCCGCCTGGTGTCTTTACTCCGACCTATGGACTACGCCGGACAGGCACTAACAAGCTGGCATCACTTTCAGTCTCTCGAAGGCTGAACCATAGATGTCGCCGACAACACAGTCCGAAGATACAGCCACTCTCACGGTCACAGTCACCTCAGATATCATTCCAATCACCTCAATCTCGCACCGTCCTAGTAATCTCCGTCTCATGCCGTCCTCAGCCCACCCCAACTGCTGTCGTGGACTTCAGGATTTCCAACGAGTCTGCCATGAACCTGTTCTCGTTACAGGCCCTCCTCTCTCGTAGGCCCTCCATTTATGTATGCCCCCTTTTTGCAGGCCCCCTCTTTCGTATTTCTTGCCTGTCTAGCAGCCGTCAGAACAACCAGGTCAAGAAGGGTCTAGTCACGTGAGCGACATCCATAGCCCCCCTTCCCCTTTAGGCCTCTTCTTTGTCGTATGTCCCACCTGTTGTGGACCACCTATTGTAAGTCTCTCTGTAGTGACTACCTGTAATTCACCCTCTGTCGTGACCACCTGTCTTGCACCCTCTTATCTGTCCAGCAGCCGTTGCCCAGTGTCGAATCTGGTCACGTGCGCCTCCCTCGCTCTCTCCACCATGATCTCATCCCTGGTCAAGTCACGTGCGCAACCTCTCCCTCTCTCCACCATGATCACATCGTTGGTATCGAGGTTTCAGGTCAAGAAGCTCCTCAAATCCGACCCGCAGACCAAGCTGGTGGCTCTTTTGGGGTCCATCGACAAGCAGGATGCCATATTGACATTGGAGAAGTCCCACTTTGTGGCGGAAGATATCGATCTCAAGGATCTCATCGACGACATCGAAATCGTTAACCTGAACGACGTGTATTATTGGTCGCTCACGTCGTTGAAGCAAAAGCTTCCGTCTCATCCAGGCGCCAAGCTCAATCTCATCTACCCCGCCACAGAGACCCACATTCGAAAGTACGGTGCCCAGAAATATCACATGGTCACAGAAACCCCCGACACCTACCAGAGATACGTGGTGCCCTACATCGAGTCCATGAAGGGCGACCGTATCAAATGGGTCTACAATATCTTGTACGAGGGGAAGGAAAAGGAGTCTGTGGTTTACCGGAAAGAAGGCGACGAAGGGTTTGTGTTGTTGCCAGATATGAAGTGGGATGGCGTGAACAAGGATTCGCTCTACCTATGTGCCATAGCCATGAGAAAGGACATCTCCAGCATCAGGGACATCAACAAGTCCCACCTCTTGTACTTGCTTGACTTAAGGAGCACCATCACTAGTGCCACCGCCCACCGCTATGCCATAGACCGAGACGAGCTTCGGTTGTTTGTTCACTACCAACCCTCATACTACCACTTCCACATCCACGTGGTTCGTGTCACCCATCCTGGTCTTGGCGACAGCATTGCAGTTGGCAAGGCCATCCTTTTGGACGACGTCATCGAAAACATTCGTCTTGTTGGAGACTACTACCAGAGACGCAACCTTACATACTTGATTGGTGAGAACCACGATCTCTGGAACACCCCTGGTTTCCGTGAGGCAGCGCTGGATTCCGACCACATGTGCTGTGGATGAGGTAGCGCTGGAGTCCACATGGGGATGGATGATGTAGCAAAACGCTACTGGTGGCAGTATTCGAATTTCTGATGCATTAATAAGCCGTAACTAATGAGCTATACTCGTAATGTTTGGTTAACCGCCGTCTAGTAGTTAAACTCATCGGTGGTGGCCGACACCGCCATCTTGGCCATCCGCAACATCTTCTTGCGGGGATCCTCCTTCTTTCTCTTGGACTCTTCTTTGAACAGAGACGTGCCCATGGACTTACCCAACTTCTTGGGCGTCTCACGGAGGCCGAAACTCTTGGCCAAGTGACCGAGGTGGAGAAGCTTGACATTGAAGATGGCCCTCTCCGCCGACAAATGGGTGGCATATGCCCGCACATGGGACGTGAACGCCTGGACCGCCTTCTCGTGCGCTGCCGAGTCTTCGAGAAGCCATCTCTCCACGTCCAAGTGCCAGGTGGTGGCGTGAATATCCCACTTTCCTTCTTTCATTTTGGCGTCCTTCTTGGCATCATTCTTGGAGTCGGTGTTGACGTTGGCCTCCGCAAACCCCTGGGTGAGAAACTTCTCGTACTGGACGACCCGGAAGTTGCCCAGCTTGGGGTGGCACGGGCGAATAACGTCCACATAGCCCTCCTCGATCCCGGGAAGTAGAAACAAAGTGGCGAATCCGGTTTGTCCTAACCGTGCCGAACGCCCAATTCGATGTAAATGGTCTTCCTTGGCAAAAGGAGGGTCATACTCCACCACATGCGAAATGTTAGGCAAGTCCAATCCTCTAGATGCCACGTCGGTACAGAACAACACCGCGTGCTTGCCGGCATTGACATCGTCCTTCACGAACTGCAGAAGCGTAGACGTCCGTGTTTGCTGCAAAAGCGAGCCGTGGAGCTTGTAGACGATGGTGTTGGCATCCACAGTAGGCCCCGTAAACATGTTGAGGCCATCCTCGGCAGTGTCGTCATCCTGCGACACCTGGACGAGTTTTGGGTCGTTGTCGTCGGTCTTGATCTTCTTGAAGCGGTTTCCATATCTGGTGAACGTGTTGAAGTGGAACTCAACACTATCTGAACACGAAAAGAACACCATGGTTCTGGTGGTCACGCCGGGTTGCACCTTCCGAGAGATGTCCTTGAGAATGGCAGCAAGCGTCACCAACCGAAGCTTGGGCGGCACCACCACCACCTGCTGCACCAACTGGTCGGGGGCGGTGTCGGAGGTGATGACATCGTCGAGCTGGGAAGAATTGTCTATGGAGATCATCTTGGGTTGGTTGAGCACGGCGTTTCCAAACTTTTTGACTTCCTTCTGCATGGTGGCCGAGCACAACACATTGACACGCTTGCCTGGAAGCGTAGGCCACTGGTGAATGGTTTCCATGACCTTGGACTGCTGGGTAATAGCGGTGGTGATCTTGGTAATGGTTTCCTCAAACCCAAGCTCCACAAGACGATCCCCCTCATCGAGAATCAACCACCTCAACTGGCCCACGTCGAAAGACTCCGTGTTCTCCATGTGGTCGGCAAGACGGCCGGGTGTGGCCACAAGAATGTTAACCCCCTTTCTCAAACGGGCCTTCTCACTCTTCTTCTTTTCTCCTCCAATGACGATTCCTGGAACCAACCAGTGGTGACACCGGGCCAACGTCTCCATGACGCCATAGATCTGGGTGGCTAATTCTCGCGTGGGAGTAAGAATGATGGCAAAGAGCCCCGAGTCACGGGTGATTTTGTTTTTCTGGGTCATGAGCTTATGCAGAATGGGAAGGAGAAACGAAAGTGTCTTTCCCGACCCGGTTTGTGCCTTGACAAATAAATCGTTCTGGGTGGCCATGAGACTGGGAATCACCGCCCGCTGGATCTTGGTGGGCGCTTCGAACCTAAGATTCTCCTTCAAGTGCTGAGTGAGCTTGTCGTTGAGTCCCAAACCGGTGAAGGTGGACGAATCTCGTAAAGGGGCATTGGAAGGATCGTGGGTGTTTTGGGCGTCAGAATCATTGGTCTTAAGAGTAGAGGACGAGTTAGAGGTGAAAAGCGACGAAACATACGACTGGTTCTTTCCGCCAAACTCTCCGTTCGACTCGGTGAACCTGATCTTCTTGCTCAGAGGTCCAGCGGCGGCGTCAAACGCTCTCTTGCTCTTGGTGGTGGTTTTTCGGTCTGTGACCTCGATGGCATTGACACTGGATGCATCGGGCCGCTTGCCGTTCAACTCCAACTGGAGCCGACGTCTATCTTTCCACCGTCCTCCAGTTACCTTGGATACGGCCTTGGGGGTAGCCACAGGCTCGGTGGAGAAGTTGAGTAACAATCCGTCGTCTTCCATAGTGGTGATGAGATGAGCAAAAAGTGCGATGCGCCTTTTGCATCTATGCGGGTGGAGTCGCTGCTACGGTACCGCTACGGGTGCAGAGGGCGGCGCTGAACGGTTGGTCTGTCTGTGGTTGCTTTGTTGATGTTCTATTAGGGTGTTGCTTCATAGTGATGCAGTATTCGCAGCTGTAGCTGGTGTGTTGCTTGGCTTGGCATTTGGCGCTGGCTCATCTCTCGTTATACACTGGTGAGAGACGTGATGTAGTCGTCCATGGTGGTAGTGGTGGAAAGCTGGGGGAACTCTCGCTCCAACATCTGCAGCCGAATTGGCTTGGTGGACTCTGACGTGGTGGGCTTCCAGTTCACATGCTTCCAATCTTCGTCCTCAAACTTGCGTATGTGCTTCAAGGACTCTCCCAAGGAGTGGGTCGTGACCCCGTCAGGCCCCACGTTGGCGCTCTTGGCAGACGACTGAAGAATTTGCACGCTGGCCGGCTTGTTGTCGTCGTGGCGGCGAAATCCCTGCTTCTGAGCCTCTAGATCGTCGAGGTACTTGAACGACGGGCGTAACTGAACAGTGCTGTCCACCGGTATGAGGATTATGCGGCGGTCCTTGGCGTTGCGAAACACCTTGGCCACGTAGAGGCCGCCTTCGCTTTTGTTAAACACTCCCTGTAGTTCATGTTCCACCACCTTGGCGCCCCATTCCTCCTCTCTGGTCTCATCGTAAAACTTCTCTGTATCTAGCGGCACCTTCACCTCGATGTAGTTGCTTTCAGACTTGACTTGCGCCTTGAGATACTCGTCTCCAAATGTTCGCTTAGCCGGCCGCCCCGTGTACTGGAGCACATGCACCGATTGTCTTGATCTATCACCAACGCCACTCAAGAGTAAGGGGATGCTCTCAATAACCGGGTCGTCTTCCTCCTCTGTGACCTTCTCGGAGGCATCTTCAAACGCTTCCGGAGACGTGTCGACGTCCATGTCCTCGTCTTCTTCGTTCACAAACAAAAAGGCTTCCTCCTTAGACATGATGAGTAGAGCTTGATGTAAGTAAAAAAAATCGCAGCGATAAAATTCATTCCTAATAAACCTTCTCACATGTCTGATCAGCCATTTGACATCAAGGAAACGTATCTCAACTTCCTTAAGGAGGACAAAGAGATGACCATGCCGATTGCGGCCATCGAGTCGCTCGTGACGATGTTGAGGATAAAGCAGCCATCCACATCGTCGGAGCTCATTAATCTTGTCAAGTCTAACATTGAGACGCTAAAGTCGTCCATTTCCAATGCCATCTCGTTGTCGGCAGGATGTGACTTGTTCATGAGATTCGTATTGAGGAACACGAATCTATACTCCGACTGGGAGTCGTGCAAAAAGAATTTAGTGGAAAATGGAGAGTTGTTTGTGCAAAGAGCCAAAGAGCTGAGATCCAAGTCGGCTGAATTTGGATTGCCGTTCATCAAAGACGACGACACCATCCTTGTTCACTCCTATTCACGGGTTGTGGTGAAGTTGTTGGTCAAGGCACGGGCCGAGAAACTCATTCGCTTTAAGGTGGTTGTGACGGAGGCCAGACCGTCGGAACAGGGCAAGGTGATGGCGGAGAAGTTGAGGAAGGCTGACATCCCCGTGGAGTTGATTGTCGACAATGCGGTAGGCTTCGTCATCCATAAAGTCGATAAGATCATGGTGGGCGCAGAGGGAGTGGCGGAAAGTGGAGGTATCATCAACCATATTGGCTCTTACCAAATAGGGTGTCTCGCTAAGACCAATAACAAGCCGTTCTACGTGGTGACAGAGTCTCATAAGTTTGTGCGGTTGTTCCCGTTGGCTCCCAACGATCTCCCCGCTAGTATTCACCAGTACATTGAGGCTGACGGCGACAACGAGAGGGGCTTGGGGACACAGTTGGTGGACTTTACCCCTCACGAATACATTACTGCATTGATTACAGATTTGGGTGTGTTGACGCCATCGGCGGTCTCGGAAGAATTAATTAAGATGTGGTATGACTAAGTGTGAAGAAGAAAAGAAGTAAACGAAGAAGACCATTAGAGACAGCTCTCTAGCTGTTGATGATGGCGTCCAACTTTTGGTGAAGATCCTCCAAATCATAGCAGTCAGCGTCTCCACGTTTAACCTTGATGCAGCTAATTTTCTTTTCGCCGCCGATGAAGTCCTCGTTCACGGGAACCTTGGGGTCCTCCATGTAAACTAAATGAGTAACATAATTGCACCAATCAACATCGGTCATGTGCATCCCACTGGAGTACGTGGCCAGGTTAACAATCACTTCGATGTAGCTGGCTGCATCCATGCCAAACGTTTCCCGGTCCATACACCCATTGAGAAGAATGATTCGCTTTTTGTGGCCGTTAGCACTCATGTCCAGGGCAATCGCCTTTCCTATTCCCTTGAGAATCACCACTGGAACAATGCTGGTCATGAGCGATCCGATGGAGTAGATCACTGTGTCACAGTTGGCCAACGTTTGCACCACACGGTTGTGGGCGGCGGGGCGGATTTCCTCCCCATAGGGCGAAATGTAAAAGATGCGTTTGATGGGCGAAAGAAGTGGCTCGATGTTTTCACTCTTATTGAAATGAAGCTGGGACTTTTTGAGTTCCGGGTGGGTGTATTGGGGTACGTTTCCCGCTTCCTCATCGTCTGATGATAGCGTAGACCCCCCGCTGGGCATGCGATTGAGATCAAACTGGGGGTCGCTGACAAGCTGCAACGAGTCGAACGGCGTCACCACCTGGGTATGGAAGGGATCATCGTGCACGCCGGTGGGGGTGGAGGGCCGGGTTTTGTGAATCGGGGGAGGGTAGTTGTCGGGATCGCTGGGAGACGGATGTGAGATTTGCGACTGGCCGGTGATGATGAGGCCATTCTCAAGCAATGCCGAAATGTGATAGGTGAAGTTGGTGTTAATGCATGGCAACACTTCAGTTTCAGGCCCGATTCCCGTCAAGCGAATGAAGAGCTCGATGGCGGAGTCAAGCGACCCAATGAAAAGACGCACCCCCGTCAAGAAAAGATTGCCTACGTTGGCCAACTCGTACCGAAATAGCTTCTTGTTGGTGTGGAGGGAGAATTGATGCTTGGAACGCTTTAGAAGCTCCACGTGAACGTGGATCAAAAACGAGCGGAGAATCTCCTTGGTGGACGGCTTGATCTTGGCCCAAAGAACATGGGTTCCGTCCACAATCTCGTTCCACTGTATCTTGGCCTCCCCCGAGTCGCCTGAAAGACGGAAGCTGAGCAATTTGCGTAGTTCTTCTTGGTTTTCGGGAATCAACCTGGTCAACCGAGATCGAATGTCTCCAATGGCTGGGCCGCCAATCACCCGAATCAACTCAGAGGTGGACCCGCCGTTGTCGGAGATAGGTAAAACGTACGTGACCTTCGTCGAGAGCTCCCTGAAGAGCCCCACAAGTTCGTTGGTGGCGGTTCCGCCGCCAATTACGGCAATCAAGTGCTCCATAGTCAGAAAGGGAGGGTCTGCGGGGCGTTAACAAACAGCTCGCTCACGTGAGCGTGGGGTCGCGGTGTACGGGTGTGCTCGGCAAAAAGCAGTCACCCTCTGGTGCGTAGTCCCGAGCACGCTGTCGTAGTTAGTGTGAGCACGTAGCGGCAGCTCAGGACGGCGGTCACGTGCCCTCCGGGCGGCTACCTTCTCCTCCTACTGAAAATTTTTTGCACCAGACTTTTTTACATCCTTCATTATATTATTCCAAAATGTCTGACCAAGAAGTTCTTGTTTTGAGAGGTACCCTTGAGGGTCACAATGGCTGGGTTACTTCCCTTGCCACCACTGCTGCCAACCCAGACTTGTTGTTGTCTGGATCCAGAGACAAGACCTTGATCAAGTGGAAGTTGACTGGAGGTGACGACAACCAATACGGTGTCCCCCAAAAGTCGTTCAAGGGACACTCTCACATTGTCCAAGATGTTACCATTTCCGCCGACGGTGCTTACGCTTTGTCTGCTTCTTGGGATCACACCTTGAGATTGTGGGACTTGGAAACTGGTGAATCTACCCAAAGATTCGTTGGACACACTGGTGACGTTTTGTCCGTCTCCATTGCCAAGAACTTGAGACAGATCGTTTCTGCTTCTCGTGATAAGACCGTCAAGGTCTGGAACACCATTGGTGAGTGTATGCACACTTTGACTGGTCACTCCGATTGGGTCTCTGCTGTCAGATTCTCCCCATCTGAGGATCAATCCACCGTTATCTCTGCTTCCTGGGATAAGACCGTTAAGGTATGTTTAATTTTTTTCTATTTTACTACTAATTTCTTGATGATTGGTGGCATATGATGTTTCCATATTTGCTACTTCAGACGGGCAACCGAATGAGACATACTTAATCACCAAGATCTCTGATGTTTACCAATCATCTCTAAGAAAGAGGATATCAATCTTTTTACTAACATTTCTAGTCCTGGTCTCTTAACGACTACTCTGTCAACGCTGACTTCATTGGTCACACCGGATACGTTTCCTGTATCACCATCTCCCCTGATGGATCTCTTAACGCTTCTGCCGGTAAGGATGGTGTTATCATCTTGTGGGACTTGAACTCGAACATCACTTTGTACACCTTGAACGCTTCCGCTGAAGTTCACGCTTTGTCTTTCTCTCCAAACAGATACTGGTTGGCTGCTGCCACCTCTTCTGGTATCAAGATCTTCAACTTGCAAGAGAGAACCTTGTTGGATGAGTTGAAGCCAGAATTCGCCATTGGCGCTAAGGCCAAGGACCCAGAACCAATCTCCCTTGCTTGGTCTGCTGACGGTCAAAACTTGTTTGCCGGTTACACTGACAATGTCATCAGAGTCTGGCAAGTTATGACCTCTTCCGCTTAAATATAGTTGAAGAAACTTTGTACATTAAAGATTGTAGATAGCTGCCGGGTCATGCTGGCGACTCAAACAAGTACACCTTTCCGCTGGCGGAACCTCCCACCACCCAGTTCTCACTGGGGTGGAGCCCCACTACTGCCGGCACCGCACCAACTTTGGTGGAGTCGTAGAGATGGGCGAGAATTTGGCCGTACTGGTCGTACACGTCAATGCCCCGGTTCATGTTGGCAATTGCGAATTTGTGGATCCCGTCAGCGGGTGATTTCTGCCATCTGGCCTTGAGAATAGACACCCATCGTCCTGTTTGGCAGTTGTGTCTAATACTAGTGAAGGGCTTGAGGTTGGTAGGAATGGGGTCTGAGTCTTCGCTTTTGACGGCGGGTGGTTGGTAGTTCTGATCCCACTCAGTCACCACTTTGGAGGTATCATCTCCATTAAGATTGAAAATGTTGATCTTGTCGTCGTACCCATTGCATACAAGTCGGTTGTCGAAGTTCCAGTCAACACTCGATACCGAGAGTCTAGATGCATACTTTCCATATGGGTGGGGACTGAGTTGTGGCTCCTCAAACTCCAGCCATGAAGCATTGGCTTTCAGAATGCTACGAAGATCCCAAACTTTTAGCGTCCGGTCAAGCGAGGCAGTAGCAATCTGATGCGAGGCGTTGGGGTTGATGGCGAACCCACCGACTTTCTTGTCGTGTATTCTCAAGAACTTCTTGGAGTCAAGGTTTTTGAATGGAGTTCGAAGGTCATGCTGATAGAAGTTTCCTGAAAGAGTACTGACATACAATAAGCTCGGGTTGCCTTCAACACAAAGATTGATATCAGAAATGCCTAAATCATGGCCATCGACACTGACATGGAGAAGCTCGGACGACTCCAACTTGTTGAGATCTAGCACCCGAATCGACCCGTCGTACGACGACGTGACAATCTGCGACGCACTCTTTGTGATTATCTTACCCACGGCCTTACCATGGGGGCGAAGAATAGCAATGGTCGGATCTTCCTCGTCCTTCGACGAGTCCACGGCCCAAATCCCCACATTTCCAACTTTGTCACCCGCCGAAATCACCCGATGTGTGGTGGAAGGATGAAAATCAAGGGAAGTGATACGCTGGTGGGTGATTTTGATGTCGTTGGGATCGTACTTCTCAAACAACACCTTGTTGTCAAACTCGGTACGAGCGGCCTCGAGCGCTTTGTCGTTCTTTTTGGCGGGATGCTTCCTGATGAAGTCGTAGAAATCACCGGCGGAGATTCTGCTACCGAGTTCATGGAGAGTCTGCAACACCTTGTGGTCGGGGTCGATGTCCACAGACTCTGGCTCAAGCTCTGCAGCCTCTTGTTTAACCTCTGATGCCTCTTCCTTAGTCTCCAACACCTCTTCCTTGACCTCTAATGCTTCTTCGGTGACCTCTGGTCGTATCTTGTCCTCGTGCTTCATGTGCCCCTGGCGGTCAGTTATGAGATCAATCAACCTAAAGTCACCGTATAATCTTGTTCGACGTAATTCCTCAAGCTCGTCACGCCGTCTCTTGGCGGCCTCTTCTTCCTCAAGCTGCTTGCGGTATTCTTCCGTGTCTTCGGTCTTGACGCCCCGCAAACGGCGAGACCTTCTTGCTGGTTCAATCGGCTCTCTTTTGACCCTCGGCTTGGGTGCTGTCTTTCTCTTCTTTGTGGCCTGGGCGTTGGCACGCGCCTCGCGCCCGATGGAGTCAGTTAGTGTGTCTAGCTCAAGCTGACGAAGAAGATCCTTGTTTCTTTGGATGTTCTCCTGGCGCTGACGTTCGAATTCAGATAATGGAGCCATGATGAAAGGTAGTAACGCGTGGCGCGCCTGAAAAATTTACTCACTGAGATAACGGAGAATGTCTGAGCACAAGTAGAGACTACCGCAAATGACGATCTGCCGGGAGTCCGACTTTTTGATCTCCGCAAGGTTGTCAATTAGGCTCTGGATGCCTTGGTCCATGATCCGAACATCATCGGTGTATGCAGACGCTGCTTGGTGTATGTGCAGGACGTCATAGGAGGAGACCCACGACATGTTATCGGGAGTGGTGAAGGTGGTGCAAACAACAGCGTCAGATGGCTTGACTATGTGCTTGAGTAACCCGTCTATGGACTTGCCACTGGTGATGGCAATCACGAAGATACAAGGCGTATCGGCTAGAAACTTCTTTAGTTCAATGGCCGCACCCTCGTTATGGGCGCCATCGAGAAGCGCTTCCACGCCGTCGCCCAAGGAGATCTTTTGCAACCTGCCGGGCCAGATTGTTTTGGCAATGCCGGTTGTGACGTTTTTAGGGGTGATGCGAGCGTCGTGTAGGAGCTCCACAAGCTTGAGGGCCACGCTGAGGTTATGGAGCTGGTAGGCGCCCTGGAGCGGCGACGACTTCACAAGCTCGGATGCATCATAAACGTCGCTGGTGGTGCCGGTGGCGTAGGCAGGGGATGCGTTCTTGCTGGCCACCGATTGGACCACCTGGAGCACTTCACTCAGGTTGGTGCCGTCCACCACCACAGGCACCCCCGGCTTGATGATGCCTGCCTTCTCGCTGGCAATCTTGGCGAGGGTGTTGCCCAAGAAGCCCTCGTGATCTATACCAATTTTGGTGATGGCGGTGGCAACCACCCCCAAGCAGGAGGCTGAAGCGGGCTCGAGCACGTTGGTGGCGTCGAGGCGGCCGCCCAATCCCACCTCAATCACCGCCAATTCCACCTTTTCCTCTGCAAAGATGTGGAAGGCTGTGACAGTGAGGAGCTCGAACTCCGTACACTGGAGGTTGAGGCGGGAGTTTTCCCGCTGTATATAGTCATTGGCTTCCTGGAACTTCTTCAACGGATAGGTCACATCGTTGATCAGAATGCAGTCGTTGTAGTATAGTAAATGCGGCGACGTGAACTTCCCGCTGCGGATCTGACACTGCGACAAGATGGACGAGATATACGACACTGTAGAGCCCTTCCCGTTAGTTCCAGCCACGTGGATGGAATTGAAGAGCTTGTGGGGATTCCCCACATGGGAGAGAAGCTTGGTGATACGGGTGAGCCCAAGATCGATCATGGACAAGATGAGGTTGGAGGTTGAGATATAGGATAGTTTTGAGAAAGTGAGAAAGTGAGAATTACAACCATGACGCAATCATTCATCAAAACCCGGTTGGAGCTGCTCTACGAGATCGATTGTAAGGTGGCGTCGTTGCTAGACTCGATCTCTAGCGTGTTCCAGACCTACTCTACGCCACCGAGTAGAGATTCAGAATCCATTCAGAAGAAGCAAAATGAGTTTTCAGAACAGACCAAGGTCATTTACGGGTTGCTCAGTGACATTGCCATTGACCTTCGGAAGGAGGTGAAGTTCATGGACGACAATATTGGAGCCTACGACAAGAATGATGACAACGTGATGATCTTGCCGGTGCAGGTGGACCAGAAGAACACCAAGCTTGGGGAAAAGAAACTCGCGGAGGAGCTCGGGCAGCTACGAAGACTCACGGCGGGCGCCGGAGACGTCAGCCATGGCGCCGCCGCTGCGGATAGTATGGAATTGGAGGGCGTTGATGTGGCGGTCAAGAACGACGAGGATGTGGCGATCACGAACGACGAGAATTTGGCGGTCACGAAAGACGAAGATGTGGGCGATAACCACAAGGATGTGGGTGTCAACGACGAGAACGCGGTCGACGAAGACGCGGATGCCGCCATTGCAGTGAAGGTGGAGGACGACCCGATGGACTCGACCGAGTAGCTATGACTAGATGATTGTATATTACATTAATGCAGTACTTACAGCCCAGGAAGGGGACACTTGCCCCAGCTCCCGTAGATTACAACTCCTCGAGGTAGCCCTGCTGGATGAGACGCTCCACGTCGGACTTGCGCACGTAGAACTGCGAGTCTTTGATCAAGTTAAACACGCCATACTCCGTTTGCACTTCACCTCCATCTCTAAGCACGCGTACATCGATAAAAATGTCAGTGGGAGGCTCCAAGTCCCCGGAAAGATCAATGTCAGCGAACTTGCTTTTGTAGTCGATGAGAAGGTCCGAGTAGTTCTTGCAGTATTCCTGTTCTGGGTGGTTAAGGTTATCTAGCGATATTGACAATGACTGCGAAGATGGATTGGTAATATCTGGATCCACATTTGACCAACAAAACTCATCAACCCGTTCGGCACGCGTTCGCTGGTATGCTAAAAGGCACCGTTTGTTTCGGCGCATGCAAAGATGGGTGACAAAGAGCTGGCACTGGTTGATCTTCAGTTGTTCCTCCGATTCGTCTTGGTGCTGTACTTCGTCGATGTAGTCGGCGTCCCGATTGAGATCGTTGATTTCCTTGATAATGTCTTTGACAAGGTCATTCTGGTACATGGGAAGCTCACTGAGATTGGTGGTACGCTTGGCGTCAAGCACAAGCTTGTTGGCTAGGTCTCCATACATGACGCGTTGGACTTGAAACAAAACATCCGTGCCTCTCACGATCTCAAAACCCTTTTGGCCAGTCCTATCAAATAACGTGCCCGTTATCGCCTTTCTTTCTGTGCCTGTTTTATCAGTGTCTTAATGTCTTTATTACAAGCTCGGTGTGGTGCACCGTGTTTTGGTGGCTGTTTAGGAGCTTTTGGCACGGTACCGGTGTCCAGTGTCGTATCTGGCTACCTCTACTCTTAGGATAATGTCGTATCTCATTACTCGTTACACACTACTTCCACTGGCCTGCCCGAAGCGAGAGAAGGTTCTCAATACACTCTTTCTCAGTTTTCTCACTCTTAACCACCTTCTTACCGGCGTTGACGTTAATGTCTAGCTGAGCAAGGGGCTTTCGATCGGCCTTGGGCACTGCCACTTTGGCTGGACCTAGCTTGAAGGTCATTGTGGCAGAAGCATCGGAGTTCAAGAAGTGCGGTTGCTTCTTCTTTGTTTCGTTGAGCACCAAGCCGTTTATGTTGGAGGTGTCAATGGGATCAATCTCATTATTGACCGCCACCGCATCTTTGGTGCTAAGTGGTGCAGACACCGGAGTCACGAGAGATTGAGACTTTATGGGCTCAAGCACCGACGTGGATGATGGTCTGGATCTAATGGGAGATCCGCCATCTTGAGATGGCGATGCAATGAATGGCTGCGAAGCAAATCTGTGAATCATAGGCTTCGTGGGAGTAGATGATACAAGCGGTTGGATCATAGAGCCCGCAGTAGGGGCATGAGGTAAATGTGATGAGGATGAAGACACTGGTGCCAGCATCATGGCGGTTGGGGGCAAGATCATGGAAGAATCTGGGGTTGGGGGTAACTCGGTGACTTCCCTTTCCACCACGCTTTGTTTTCTAAGCAGTTGACGTTTGTTTTGGAACCAAATTTGAACTGCCTTTTCCGTCATACAAACTCTCAGGGCAATTTCGATCCGACGGGCCTTATTGGGAGTGCTGCCAAGTTCGAACTCGGTGTTGAGAATGGCAAGTTCATTGGGACTAGTTCTTCTTCTCTTTCTGCGAGCCAATGGTGCATTGTCAATGCTGGGCTCCTTGCTGGGATAGGTGGCGGGAGAATGGCTGATGAATGCAAACAACTTTTGGCTGGGAGACGATGAAGAAGTCGAAGTCTTTCTCTTAGAAGGCTTAGACATTGATTCATCAATGCTGGTGTTGGGGGTGTCGTCGGACATCATTGAATCATTGGAGGTATCTTTGGAAGTGTCAAGGTACATGTGAGGCTTGCTGGAGGTATAAGCAATGGGGGAAGATGCTGGGAGTTTGTAAGGGGTCAACGAATTAACCTGAGGAGATAATGAAGAGATGCTTGGCAATCTAGGACGAGTGTCAGGCAACTCTTTATGAAGAATCAGCGACAATGGTGGAAGCACCACCGAACTTGACCCATAGGTAGAGGTGGGAAGTTTAGGTCTCTGAGGAGTTTGAACAAACATGGCCACGAATTAAAGAAGGAAAAAAAGATCGAAAAGAAGTACAGATAGGAAACGAAAGGAACGATGGTCAACTATGTGGGTTCAAATAGTGGTGAAGTATATGGAACTACAAAAGTGGAATCACCACCTCTCATATATGTGTGGACATAAATCCAAAAGGGTAATAAATTTGGTGTTCCAGGGTTGTGAAAAAAAATTTGTTAAAGTACGTGAATTATTGTTTACAGATCAACCCCTTGATACTAAACGTCTCGATATGGTAACAAGATTGCGTTTTCCAGACACGAAATCTGCCATTCTAAACATTTAATTTATCACAATAGTCAGTGCAATTGAATACATCACGAAACCAATGCAGGTGTCGCGAAATTTAACGCTGCCTGCCACTACATGTGGTAAATTGGTTGCAGAAGGTGCGCCTTCAACTCTCAATCTGGCAATAGCGCTGGTTTTGTGTCATACTCTGTCATGTTTACATTTTGTTCTGGCGCGCCTTTTAGACCGGGGTCACCGTGTTTTTGTGAAATAGTTGCCAATATCAACGGTCGCGTTGAAATAATAACTGCGCCGGAGGGCGACGCGAAACAGCAATTGGTCGAGGAGGACCTCGAGTGATGACTGTGATTGCTGGTGAGAGTACGGGGAGGATGCTGTCACAATTGCTGTGACAACTGGTGGGCTAGATGCTGGAGTGGTGACAAAAGAAGTGCTTGCAACCGAGACAGGTGCGGTGGAATGCACAGCAACTAGGGTGGGTGCAAGCTGTGCAAGCTGTGCAAACTATGCAAGCGTCAGTCGATGCAATCGGATAGGCGATGTGAAGAACAGGGGGGCACGCATGCGAAGGAACACTGGCCGCAGGTCGGCTGGAGGCCCAGTGGGAGCTGCCGCGGAAAGAGCAGGTTCCCTGCTTTAGACTAAGGGCACTCTCAGAGGACCCCGGCCCAGACGGTAGTTGAATTGACCGGTCATGGGCCGATGGTCGGGTATTTTTGCAAGAGGAGGCACTTTTTTTCGGTTCTGCACCCGTACCTCTAGCCCGCCGATCTTCGTTCCTTTTGTCGCTCATTCACCGAGTGTCACGTGGGCCAAGGCTGGCTATCGTTTCAACTCATCTCCACCACCATCATGGAGAAGCCCTCGGTGACCAAGATGCCATCATGGGTTCCAATTGTGTTTCTCTCGTTACTTGCCTCGCCCTTCGTTTACCAGCTCACATCGTTCTCTAAATCACCCTCTTTTTCGGTATCAACTGCTATCCTTGATGGTCATCAACAAGCATCCATCCAATCTTTAGGATTAACCCCCAAAACTCCCGTCATTATCACTGACGATGCTACCCAACATCAAATTACCATTCACGGAAGATTTCTCCATATCACAGACATCCACCCGGACCCTTATTACAAGCCAGGCTCTCAGCAGTCAGAAATGTGCCATTCCGGAGAAGGTGATGCCGGAAAGTATGGTGACGCCGTCTTAGGATGCGACTCGCCCCTTATCTTGATGGAGGAAACACTCAAGTGGATAAAGGATAATTTGGCTGACAAAATTGACTTTATTGTTTGGACTGGTGACAATATGCGCCATGACAACGATAGACGTCATCCTCGTACTGAAGGAAGCATTCTTGACATGAATGAAAGGGTCAGTGACTTAATGAGTGAGTATTTCGGAACCAAACCCATTCCTTCGCTAGGAAATAATGATGTTTATCCTCATAATTTGTTTGCTCCAGGACCTACTTTACAAACCAGAGAGTTTTTCAAAATTTGGCGTCCGTTTGTGCCTGAGCACCAACTCCACACGTTTAATCGAGGCGCTTACTTCTTCCAAGAGATAATTCCCAATAAGCTTGCGGTGTTGAGCATCAATACCCTCTACCTCTTCCGGTCCAATCCCTTGGTGGACAATTGTGACAACAAGAAGCAACCCGGTTACAAATTATACGAATGGCTTGGCTACGTTCTCAAGGAAATGAGACAACGAAACATGAAGGTGTGGCTTACTGGACATGTTCCTCCCAACAAGAAAAACTATGACATGTCATGTTGGAGAAAGTACGTTCTTTGGACGTATGAGTACAGAGATATCATCGTGGGAGGATTGTACGGTCATATGAATATTGATCATTTCATTCCTTTGGATTCTGTTGAGGCGTATAAGTCTGTACAGCAAGATTTGGGCTTCCTGCCTCAAGATTCTTTCATTCAATCCCACTTGGACTCGTTCTCCACGTTTGCATCTTCTGAAAATATGTCCTTCGGCATTCCGGTGCTGGCAGACTCGGAATGCGGGGCATTAAATGTTCGTGGTGGTGATTTGTCCATCACCGGTGGATTACCCATGCGTAAGGTGGCCTACATGGAGGGACTTCGGGAAGACCTCTATGCCGCCGTAAAGGGAAAGAAGAAATCAGGAGCGCACTCTGAACGTTACTCCATTGCACATGTGACAGCCAGTGTGATTCCAACCTTCAATCCTGGCTTGAGAGTATGGGAATACAATATTTCCGGTCTCGACACCGAAATGGCCGCCACCTCCAATCGTCCTTGGGACCGCTTTTTTGCTGAGATTGATGTCTTGCTCGAAGAACAAACATTGTATGAAGATGATTTTGTACCATTGAAGAGAGATAAAACACTCCCTCCCAAAATGCCTGCTGGGCTACCCTTAGGTCCTGCTTATATTCCCCAGACATTTACCCCCGAGAAATACGTTCAGTACTATGCTGACCTTGCAGCCATCAACGCCGGCGAAAAGAATTTTGCATTCGAGTTCGAGTACACCACGGATGATGAAGTCTACAACATGAAATCTTTAGTAGTGGATGAGTGGATAAATCTTGCCAGGACGCTTGGAAAGCCTGTCAAGTATTTCAAGAATGATGTAGAAGCTGAAAAAGAGAAAAAGAAGACGAGGAAACCGTCAGAGGGCGAGCTTGCCGAACTCGAGAACGTGTGGAAGCACTTCCTCAAGCACAGTTTTGTTGACTCCGGTTACGAAGATATGGGCTACGGCTAAACGCCCCCAATGTATATTAGCATAAGGTACCACTACATGTAAAGGAGAGAGCAGCACAAGCCAAGAGCGGATGATACCGAGTAACGTGCCGCGCTGAAGAGAGATCACATCACGTGCCGTCTCTTAGGGCTCGGCTTTTGCGCGCGAAAAGTTTTCACCCACCCGCCGACCGCTCGACATTGAAATTTTCCCTTCCTTACCTCTTTCTTCATCTAACTTTGGGACCATTAAATATTCCTATCGTCAATTATTAAGTCGAAATGGGTGGTACTCGTGAAAAGAAAGCGCAATACTTCGTTAAGTTGAGAGAGTTGTTGGAAGAGTACTCTTCCATCTTCGTTGTCGGTGTCGACAACGTCTCCTCTCAACAAATGCATGAAATCAGAAAGGCTTTGAGAGGTGAAGCTACCGTCCTTATGGGTAAGAACACCATGGTCAGAAGAGCCTTGAGAGGATTCTTGTCTGAGTTGCCAGACTACGAAAAGCTCTTGCCTTTTGTTAAGGGTAACGTTGGTTTCATTTTCACCAACGCTGACTTGAAGCACATCAGAGAAGTTATCACTTCTAACGTTGTTGCTGCTCCAGCTAAAGCCGGTGCCGTTGCTCCTATGGATGTCTGGATTCCTGCTGGTAACACCGGTATGGAGCCTGGTAAGACCTCTTTCTTCCAAGCTCTTGGTGTTCCAACCAAGATTGCCAGAGGTACCATTGAAATTGTTTCCGATGTCAAGGTTGTTGAAGAAGGTGTCAAGGTTGGTCCTTCTGAAGCCACTTTGTTGAACATGTTGAACATCTCTCCTTTCACCTACGGTTTGACTGTTGTTCAAGTTTACGACAACGGTCAAATCTTCCCACCTTCTGTCTTGGATATCACCGACGAAGAGTTGGTTGGCCACTTCATCTCTGCTATCAACGTGATTGCTACCATCTCCTTGGCTGTTGGTTACCCAACTTTGCCATCTGTTGGTCACTCTGTCGTCAACCACTACAAGAACGTTTTGGCTTTGTCGATTGCCACTGACTACACCTTCGAAGGTTCTGAAGCCATCAAGGACAGATTGGCTAACCCAGATGCTTACGCTGCTGCTGCCCCTGTTGCTGCTGCCTCTGCTGACTCTGGTGCTGCTGAAGAGGAAGATGCTCCAGCTGAAGAAGCCGAAGAATCCGATGACGACATGGGATTCGGTCTCTTCGATTAAGTGCTCTGATTGTATGATTAGTATACGCATTTTTTAACCTTTTGTAATCGCACCGTGTGTGACAGTGTAGTTGGCCGTAGGGAATAAGCCTCTGCTTACCTTTGGGTTTGTTACACGTCTAAAATGGCGTTTCAAGTGTGCATCGTCGTCCAGCTTGAGACTGTGTACTAAATGTGTTTAGGCATGGAACCAGGATTTGTGCGCTGGGTGCAAAATATAAGTCCACAAGCATCCGCCTTTCTCATCCCATGTCTTTGTCTTCGTATTGCCCCAGCTCTTGGGATCTGTCCATTCATCTGTCAGGCCTGGAATACGCTACTGGTTGTTGTCGGTTGTTAGCAGGAACAAACTTTCGAAGTCCTCACCAGTTAGCCTTGTCGAGCCATCACTTGTGTATGACAAGTAGCGCCCCTCATCTCAAAGTTGCCTTCCCCCGGGTTTCTCAGATTAATGGACAGTCATGCTTATCACAGCTTTTGGGGACCATGAGCATCGTGGTGGACGACGACGACCCTGACTGGTTGGTCGCCATTGGCGATATAACTCGACTACTCACAGAGATTCTTCACCTCCTTCACCAGTGCCAGGATCGGAATTTCATTGCAGACTTTGTGGCCAAAGTTGCTTATATTCTCAGAAAAGCCATTGGAACCGTTTTGCTTCCTTTCTTGCGCAAGTTTAACGTCATCAACGCCGCTTCCAGCACGAAGGTCGATCTTGTCACCCAGCTCCTCACGCTCATTTTTGCGTTGGGAGACCCGAAAAGGTCTCCGTATCTGCAATCATGTGTCGTCGATGGCCACTTGGTTTCCGAAATCCTCTTCATGCTAGAAGATGTCAAGGATTCGTTCCAGAAGCAGAAAAACCGTCTCTCGTTGTATTCGCGGGCTAAAGTATCCAACTCCTTGGTGTCTGTTCTTGATGAAAACATCACGGCCATAGAGGCGTTGATCCAGACCATCATCCTTCACTGTGTTCCTTCCGTGGAGTTGTTTGAGTACTTCTCGTCTCAGATATTAAAGTACATGGTAGCCAGTGAGGTATACTACTTCCGCAAGCTCCTAGCCAGGATGATCTCGTTGACAGAGTACTACACGAAACATCCTCCAAACTCCACCCCATACTTCTTGAGCCAGAAAAAGAAGATCCGCCACCGCTTTCAGGTCTTTCTTAAGCTGTTTAGTAACCACGTCCCGTCTTTCAACTATCGAGAATTTGCAGCTGCCTACGACACCATCTACGGAGACTTCCAAACCGTCGTCCGGCACACTAACCACGCTGGACATACTCGTGACCTTAACCGGCTTGTCTCCTACGTTGAGAAACGACAGTCTATGCCGCCCTTCGAGACTATCTTCGACGAGGAAACCACAAACTGTGCACCCTCTTCCTCCTGCTCCTCTTCCTTCAAAAACCACTCCGCTGATGAGGCCCCCGTTTTGCCACCACAAGAGCCCGTCTTATCAGATCTGGCTGTTGTCAGCTTCCCTCGGCCCGTGGTTGACATTGTGTCGCTTCCTACTCCACAACCACTGCCAGAAGTTCCATCTAAGTGGGCATTTCTTTGTCGCCGAGCAAGGCACCCTCGATGTAAGAAGTGCAAGTACGTCCCGTGGCATCGACATCGCTTCTAATGCAATCTCACACTGTATCCGCTCGCTGTTCTACCCAGCTTGTACTCTGATCTTTTAGTATTCGTATATACAAGTCTTCGTATGCTAATGTGACATCTGGCGGTTCGGTTCTTTTGTTTTATCCTTAGATGCCTGGCGTCTTGCCTTCGCTTAATCTCTTGGTCTCACAAGCTCGTGTTTCTCTTCCGTAATCTCCTTCTTCCCTTCAACCACCGGCTTGGTGATATGCTGAGACAATTTGTTGGGGCTGGGCCACACGTCCGGTAACAACCCAGCTCTCTTGAGCAAAAAGGATACTCGGTCGGACACCTCGGCTCCCACACCGAGCCAGTACTTTGATCTGTCAAAATCCAATTCAATATGCTTATATGGTTTGACGTTCAGGGCCTTTTCAGTTGGTGATAATGCAACTGGAATTGGGTTATACGTTCCAAGAACCTCAATAGGTAAACTGTCTCGGGCAGATTTGCGGTTTGCCACCACGATGTTATAGAGGGGCTGGTGCTTTCTTCCGAACCGGGCTAGCCTTATTCTTATGGGTGATTTTGGAGGCATGATACACTAATAGTTTTTTTCTTCGATAAAAAATTACTATACAAATTTTTCTAGTACTTTGGTACGCGCGCGACCGGCTGCAACACCCTAAAGCTTCTTTCTGGCCTTGAACTTGGGTCCCGACCGTGGCTTCGAAACCTTGTGAGAAAATTTGCCTCTAGGCTTGGCTTGTTGCTTTGGTTGAGAGGCTTCGTCTTCGGAATCTGACCAGTCATCCCCTGGATTGCTCTTCTTGAACTTCAACTTATTCTTTTGTCCTCTGACTGGTGCTTGCTTAACAGCATCCAAGTAAGCATCAATACCCGATCCCTTTCCTTCCAAAGGATCATTGGAGGCGTCCAAGTCCTTGAAAACCAACTTTCCGTTCTTGGTCTCGATGTTGGAGCGTTCTTTAAAGTTCTTCTTACCAAACTTCTTAGGCTTGGAGGAAGAAATGTGAGCCAAAGTTTGACGATCTAACAAGTTCAATGGCTCGTCACTAGATTCCATGATGAATTGATTACCCTTTCTGTTCTTGGCCTTTCCATTTCCTTCATCCTCGGACATCTCGTCACCAGAGACATCGGAGTCGTACAACGCCTCTTCATATGCAGACACAAACTTCTTCTCGTGGCCCGGTTGCTCGGTAACTTCCTCCTTCTTATTCTTAGCTCTGTTTCTAGCCTTTCTAATACTGACAACAAGCTTCTTGTCATCTTCGGGCATGGCCTGCTCAACTTCTTCGGCGCCAAATTTTCTGACCAATCTCTCCACAATGTGCTTGACCTTGGACTTGAAGTGACCTTTATGTTCATGAGACCATCTCATGAGTTTATCCAAGAGCTCCAGAAGGTTATTCCTGACGAGGTCTTCTGGCAACGACAAAACCTCCACCTTGACGAAACCGATAGCACTCTTGGCAATTTCACGAGAGTTGTGAGTCAAGAACAATTCCACAGTGGAAGCAATCTCCATCATCATCTCCACCGGCAACTCATCCTTGAACTCAAACATCAAACACGAAATTGCAGTGATAGTAGCCGAGATCATGTGGGCGGCCTGGGCAGCCAAACCAGCACTGACCATGGTGAAGTATTCCGTCAAAGAAGCTTCGGAGTCTGGGGTTTCGTCATCAAAACCAGGAACAAGGTTGTTTTTGATAACACCACCTTGACTCATACGGCGACCCATCTTGATAAGGATCTGATACGACAATTCTCTTGTTCTCTCATTGACATCCTTGGTGGACATGATGATCTCTTGAAGAATGGCAGGAATGAAGTGCAAGTCCGTACTTGGAAGTAAGTCCACAATAATGTTGATGGCGGTAAGTCTAGATGCACGTGCAGAAGGTTGGGTAGCCTCAATGTTTTGAAGAATGACGTTCTCGAGATCTCTAATAAACGCACCAATGGCCTGCTTACCGTTTTCAGCTTCGGCAAGCTTGGAGATAATTCTGTAAGATCTCTTCTGCAACAAGCCGTCACTTTGAATGGGCACGGTCACCGAGAAGATGGAGAATAATGCATTATAGGAGGTTTCAGGCACATATTTGGCCATGGCCACAACAAGATCCATCATGGTGGTGCTCAATTTGATGGCGTCGGCCTTTTTGGGTTGTGGCTTGTTGGCTTCGTCATCCATCGAAGTCTTCAACAATGCACTGACCTTGTTAAAGGTGCTTTCAAGGTCGCTCTTGGAGGTGATTTGTAAGTAAACATCAATAGTTTCTAAAACAAAACCACGGGTTTCAACCGAAGTGGACGAGAACACGTTGAACAACACAGAAAGAATGTTGCTAGACTTGGTAGATAAGTATTCAAGGTTTCTCTTAGAGTCTGCAATAGAAATTTGCTCTTGAATTAAAAGGTCATCGGCAACAGCTCCCTCGCTATAAGCAATATTGGACTCTACCAACAACCGCAAGGCATGACAAATATTAACACGAAGGTCAACGCGGGAATACAACAAGTCAGCAAGGTTGGCAGCAAACTCGTCATCGAAACTCACAGGCAAATCCTTGGGTAAATCGCAGAAGGGAGGAAGCAAAGACCATACTTGATTTACGATGGTTTGGAAAATCTTGACATGCATGAGTTCCTTGTTGGGGGCTTCGCTAATCTTTTGTTCAAACAACTCCACCATTGGCAAAATGTTTTTTCTGTAGAAACCAAGATCAGCAACACGAACATTGTCTCTCAATAATGGAAGCAACCAAGCTCTTCCTGGTTCGTCACCACCGTTCAAATTCAATGGAAGAACTGCCAAAACGACATCAGGACCCAAGGTAGAGATACAGGTGGCAATGACTTCTTCGGCCTCCTTGTTGAAGGGGAAGTTATCGGTTTCGCTAGTTCTCCATTGGCCCACAGTTTCCAAGATTCCAAGGAAGTCGGGATTAGATCTGGTCCGCAACTTAGCAATAGTAGCAGTGATGAGCTCAAGAATCTCTTTGGTTGCATGTTGATACTTGATTGAAAGAAGCTCCTTTTCTATATGTTCAGCAATGAAGGCGATCGAATCGTCGACAAGCTCGTATTGCTCACTAGTAACACCATTGGTTTGGGTTGGTTGGAGGAGAAAGCTATCAGGAATAGTCTGGTTGATAATAGCAATCAAACACTGGGATGCAGAAGTATAAATATCACTGGATTCCGATGCAAGATATTGAGAAATAATGGGAATGACCACTGATAACTTCTGAAGACAAGTTTCAGCGTCCAAAGCTGAAAAACACTCTAAGGCCTTAGCCACAACTGCTAACCATGGAGCAGACAAGTGAGAATCGTTAATCACGGGCTTCAAGTCAAAGATGATGTTCAACACCCTGGAAAACTTCTCCACATCAATGATGTTTGACATGGAGGAGAACATTCCATCGAAGGCAGAGAAAGCGGCCGACACCAAGTATTGGTCAGAGGTCTTGGAAATTTCCAAGAGGGCATCGCAAAGTGGTTCGATTTGACTTTGAGGCCATGAGTTGGCTGATGTGATGGTGGAAATAAGCTGAAGACAGTGAATTAAAGCTGCGCTGTTTTCCTTATTGTTCTTACGGGCGTTCTTCTCCTCCAAGAGGGTCACAAGTCTTCTTAAAGATAACTCAGCACAAACGCTAGATCCGATATGAACGGGTAAAGGAGAAGTAGGTGGATTGGTCAAAATCGTCTGAATAGCTTCCTGGGCTCTCTTTCTAACCTTGGGACGAGGGTCGAATGACAACTCCAATAATCCCACGAGGGCTCTCTTTGGGGTCACATTACCAGAAGCAGACCACTGTTGGTGGTCCTGTGCAAGCAACAAGCTCTCCAAAGCACCGATGATGGATCTAACCAAAGGAGCTTCAGATTCAGGATGAGTCAATGGAGGAGCCAACTTGGTCAAGATATCAGAAAACTTGCTTCTCAACAAAGGTTTGGGAGTGAAAGGAAATATTATATCAAGAAAATATGCAGTAGTGGTAGTTAAACCCTTATCGACAATGGTATCATTCTTAATGGACTGGTCCAATAATGAAAGAAATGAAACAAAGTAAGTAACAGGAGTCTTCTCATTCTTTTGCTCATCGATATTTTCTTCAACTGCCGATAAAATGATGGCGAGATTCTTCTGATTATCTAACTTCGAGTTGATCTGTGATCTTATCTTAGCAAGTTTATCTTCCATAAGAAAGACACTGTCAGAAACGCCTCCATCTGGGTTATTTTCTGCCATGCTAGAAAGACTTGATGATTGATTTGAAGATGAGGCATCGCAAAAAAATTGAGCATGGTTGTCTGCAGGTCGCATCTCCGCCGTCTCCTCTATGTACAACAGCTACACTATAAAAGTACGGATGAAGACCAATTGAAAAACCACGGTCGGGATAAAGACCAAAAGCAATTTTAATAGGTGGGTATGACAGTAAAAAAAAATAGCAAAAAAAAGAATTTCCGATACCGGGAGTCGAACCCGGGTTTGCTCGGTGAAAGCGAACCGTGCTAACCGTTACACTATATCGGAATTTCGTGGACAAAACAGACCCGACTTCATGTACACAATGCTACTCTTGTATGCAATTTATTTTCGTTGCAGGAGAATCGAGACCGGTGCTAGTACTAGCAGTACATCACCAGGCTAAGAGGGTACACTTTTATGGATCTATTTTACATAAGCGCGCCTTGTTCCGAGTTGGGCACATCATACCTAGACGGTTCGGCTATACTCTAAGCTGTAATGTGATTAACTTGAAACTAATTCAAATCACAGACGGAAAGATAATAATAGGTCGTTCTCATCACAAATGCTTGGTCCCAGCTAATTTCTTAGCCTCCTGTGCTTTCCTTATACCTTCAAAGAGTTCTTCTCAGTGAAGCACGTCTGCATCAGCACGGACCTTTAAGCAAAACATTATCACGTTCATGTTCACCACAAAGTGGGATTTTTGGATTAGTGTTAGGTCTGTCTCCATCAGAAGTTTTCTGAGAAAAAAGTCTGACAAGGTTTATGAATCAAACAACAGCATCAAAATCATGCATCAAGTAAAAGGTCAGATTAAAACTCGGTATAGCGATAGTCTCGAACTATTGCAAGTCCGAAGCTTCTTTGATTGTCATAGTAGAGCCTGAACTCAGTGCTTAGCAACGCCAGATTCCCCAGCTCTAATGTCCAAAGCTTTTAAAATTTGGGTGACCATTTTAGTAGGCTTACTTTACTTCCATTTAGGTATTTGGTTGCGAAATCCTTAGTTGGGTCTTGGTTCGACAAGTTCTAACTTCATGGCAACTTCAATACTTTTTACGACAACTCACATTCAACTTCTTTTTACGACTTCCAGAAAGGACGTGAATATAACAAAATTTATGAATAAAATTTTTCAGAAATTTTCTCGGTTTTTAACTTAAACCCACTTTTTCTCAAATAAGCAACTTTCTTCTAGCAGCTGTCGATTAGTACAACAAATTTAAACAAAGAGTAATATCGTTCACCTATAGAATGTGGACTCTCTGCTGAAAACCAAGCCTGGAACTGGACGCAGCATTTATAGCATCAGCAAGTCATTCATAAAAGTCACTACGAAAACATAGAGTGAGAAGTGAAACTAGTTCGAGGTAAAGACGAAGAGGCGGTCAATACGCGGCGATTCACCTGTCCAAATTCAACACGAAATTCCGATATAGTGTAACGGTTAGCACGGTTCGCTTTCACCGAGCAAACCCGGGTTCGACTCCCGGTATCGGAAATTCTTTTTTTGCCCTCATTCTATCATCGTAAGTTAGCAGTCACTCAAAAATGAGTTCTTAACCTAGAAAATGGTGCCAATATCAAAAGGGAATGTCACCAGCTTCTAGTTGCGGATGATTGCTCTTTCGGAGCATTGCAAAACTAAACTTTGATTGGGGCTCGTACTAAAGATCGTAAAAATTGCACATTATATCATAGTTACAACGAATTAACAAAGTTATAGACCAAGCTTCCAAGACCGACAGCACCATTCCAGGCAGCCCAGAAAGCATTAGGTCCGTTGACACGCACGTTAGCAGTACGGTCAAACCATACATTTCCTCCATAAGGAACCATGGATGAAGCAACCGTTTTGTTCTTGTTTTCATTATATGGAGGATAACGAACACCCAAAGCCTTTTCATTCCACAAACTTTGCTCAATGGTTGTCCTTTCATGGGTGAAGGCACGGAATGAGTAGAATCCGTGGTATCCACCACCAAGACCAGACTGTCCAATACCACCGAAAGGAGCGTTGGGTAATGCCACATGCATAACCACATCATTCACTTGAACAGCACCTGATCTGACAGAACGAAGAATTTGATCAAGGGGCTTGTTTTTCAGTCTGCTGGTAGAGCCACCGGTGAAAACATATTGAGCCAAAGGATTGTCATGACGTCTAGTCACTTGGGTAATCGCATCACTCAATGAAGAATACGTGATGATCGGTAACACTGGTCCAAACAATTCTGCTTTCATTGTCGAATCATCCCACGAAACATTATCAATCACAGTCGGAGCAATAAACCTGGTGGCAGCGTCTCTTTGGCCCCCGACAATAATGTCACCCTTAGTGGTGTCTATGGTTTTGGAAAGATTGCTAAAGGCACGATCATGGATGATGTGAGTATAATTAGTGTCATCCTTACTAAGAGAAGGATAAAACTCATCTTCGATCACCTTCTTCAACTCTTCGATAAACCTAGCCTTAACACTTTCGTGAACAAGTACATAATCAACAGCAACACAAGTTTGACCGGCATTGGCAAATCTTCCCCAGACAACTCTATTAGCGATCGTATGAATATCCTTGTCCTTAATGTCTTCCAAAATGAAAGCAGGTGATTTACCTCCAAGTTCGAGCAACACGGGAGTAAGCGTCTCGGCCGCTTTCTTGGCAATGATGGTACCCACCATACCATTACCGGTATACATAATTTTGTCAAATTTTTCATTCAACACGGCAGTGGTTTCGGGAATTCCTCCATTGACCACGAAAAAAATATCAGGGTCCAAGGCCTTCAGTAAAAGGGCGGAAATGAGTTTGGAGTAATGGGGAGTCAATTCAGAAGGCTTATACACAACAGCATTACCTGCAGCAATGGCTCCAGAGATGGAACCAATAGACAAAAGGAGAGGATAGTTGAATGGGGTGATGATCAACACAACACCCAATGGAATTCGTTCAATATAACAGGGAGAAGTTCTCATGGAGATAGGAAGATCGGTTACGGGTTCCGGCTTCACCCACTTGTGCAACGAAACCATAGTGTGGAGAAGTTCCCCCAAAGTAGGGACCATCTCAAGGTTATTGGTTTCACTCTTGGATCTGTAAAAATCCTTTTGCAATGCCTCGGCAATGGCTTCCTGGTTATCCTTCAACGCAAAGTAAATGTTTCTAAGCTGATTCAATCGGAATTGAACCGAGTGGGTCTTCTGCTTCTCATGAAAAGCCTTAGTAAGTTTACTTACTCCATTGGTGATTTCTTCCAAAGGAGTACTTTCAAGAGGAGAACTTTCAACTTTCTTGATGGTCTTCGATACAGACACAGACTCTTTGTCTTTATTGGTGGCAGTAGGAGGAACCATGATGTAACGGGGGCAAATAGAATTTGGGAATAATCGACTATTTATGTACCTAGGCTATGTACAGGACTTCCCCTCATCACACATGACATCGTGGATTTTACAGCTACAAGAATCAGAAAAACTTGGAGATGACGGTATTCATTGGGCCGCCCGGCAAGCCAGAGTGGCAAAATAAGGAGAAGGTGACAATGAATATTGATTTTTTTTTACGTAGTCAGTGGCGGTGAGTTCATGTGATTTGGAGGACCATGTGAAAAAAGAAAATGAGGGTAGCACCAAAAAAGGTTAAAGCACTCTAGCCAAGAAGATCATATGCCTTTTGGAGAGATTGCTTAACCACAGCACGTTCGTGAGTAAATTCATTAAAGGAATAAACTCCGTGGTAATTACCGTAGCCAGAATTACCAATTCCTCCGAATGGAGCATCAAGCAAGGTGATACTCATAACGGTATCATTGATCATGACAAACCCAGACCTAACGGCTGTCATTATTTGATCAACGGCCAAATTTTGGTGGCGGCTTGGATCCCCACTAGTAAAAATGTACATAGATAAAGGACAATCATGATATTTGACAAGGGTATCAAGGGCCTCCGATAAATCGGTGTAGGGCACCACGGGAAGTACGGGACCAAAGATCTCGTCTTCCATCGTGGAGTCACTCCAGTCCACATTATCGATCAACGTAGGAGGAATGAAGGTGGATTTTTTAGATCCAATCAAGTTCATCACTCGCTTGTATGTCCCGGGGGACTTAACGCCACCCGTAACAAGAGTTCCCTTTGTTCTTTCAACCAATCCAGCCACACGCTGGTATGCAGCTTCATGAGCTTGGTGAGTAAAGGAGGCTTTTTCGTCAATTTGGGGCCATTTCTCTTCAATAACCTGCTTGAGGGTAGCCACCAATTTTTCTCGCACCCTCTGGGGGCAGAGAATGTAATCAACCGACACACATGTTTGACCTCCATTGAGCATTGCTCCCCAAACAATCTTGCGGGCTGCATTGAGCAAATCTTCGTCCTTTATATCATCAAGAATAATGGCGGGAGACTTGCCACCGAGCTCAAGAATACAGGGGGTGAGGGTTTTTGCAGCCTCTTGGGCCACAATGGTTCCCACTCGCTTGCTTCCGGTATACATGATCTTATCAAATTTCAACAGAAGGAGACACTTGTTTTCTTCGATACCTCCGTTAACCACAAAAAAAGTGTCAGGATCTAAGCAATCCGTCAACATCTTGGAGAAGGCAGGAGCAAAATGGGTGGTGACTTCCGAAGGCTTAAACACCACTGAGTTTCCGGCAGCAATGTTGGCAATGATTCCTCCAATTGACAACACAATTGGGTAATTGTAGGGAGAAATGATCAAAACCACACCCATGGGGATACGTTCGGTGGTTACCTCATCTGGCTGAAAGAAAGGAGGAAGGTCCTTCACCACTCTAGGTTGGCTCCATTCTGGGAGCTTATCAATACAGTACTGAATTTCCCGAATGGATGTTTCAATCTCAACCCCAATTGTTTCTTCCGGAATTCGATGAAAGTCTTTGAATAGAGCATCCGCGAGAATTTGTCTGCTCTCATCAAGGGCCCGGGAAAGTTGCTTCAATTGCTGTATGCGATAGTCAATTGGATGAAGCTTGTGTTGCTTGTGAAATTGCTCACGTAGGTGAGCAACTCCAGATTGAATTTTGTCAATGGGTGTATAAAATTTGGGAGTCAGCATGGTGGAAGTGTAGGCGGATTTGGAGGGTTAAAGAGAATGTATGCACAATTTATATTCGCCCACCGGAGTGCCCCTTATAAATACGTTGAGAATTCGACCAGCGCCAACACCAAGACAAGTCTAATTTCCCAATTTGTATCAGTTGCCTATTGAAATCGTCACCACCCGATACATTCTTCCCTTCATCATGAATTTATGCCGTCAAACTATGTTGGATTGGCGATTTAAGACTAGAATTTGGCCGATGCATCAAAGCTTCGATGGACCGACTGACAGTGCGAATGAAGGGCACGGAATTATATGGCGACTAAACCGGGCGGCCGCAGCCTTGGCACCAGGTGATTGGTGCTCACGGGCGGAAGGCTGAGCTAAGGTGGTTCCCGCAGACCAAAAGTGCCAGGAGGCTAGCATCGTAGAATCAGTGCCCGGAGGTAAGCATCGTAGACTCAAAGGGGCACCAAGAAACGGTCAATTAACATGGATGAACAACGGAACCGTTGGGGCGTTGACAAAAGAAATGTCTTCGGTGGGGAGCCGCCTCACTCCGTGCCCCTTGACATGACTTTTGGAAAGGAGCTTAACTCAAACCCCTGAACATTGCCCAATGCGAATGCGGCTGCACGATAGCAGCACCACCTCCAAACAGCAGCCCTAGAACACATGCCAAGAGCACTTCGATGTAGACAAGGAATGATCCCAATGGGCCGTTCTCATGACGGTGCAATGGTAACAGGAAAGGGGAAGGTGTCCCGGTCGACTGATATGGCCTTGCAGCGCATTGGCACTGGCCCGACGCTTGACACCATCCACCAGGAGCCGGCCCCCCATCTGGAGCTTAACTCCTCATGATGGGGATATACGGCGCGCCGTGCACAGAACCCTTGTCCAAGAATTGTATTTAACCAGAGGAACAACCCCTTGGACCACCACCAGACATGGGAATCGACAACTTTGAATTTGACCCTGCGTGGTTTTCCAAGAAGCAGATCCACATCGGTGGCATCCACACCTATGTGTACAATGCCGATGCGCTCGTGCCTTATATTGAAAAATTCAACCAGAAAGCCCAAGCTGGCGGTGACGAAAACCTTGGACAATTGCCTGTCAATGTGATGTACTTGGTGCATTTCCGAGGCGGCACCTATGAATTTACCGAGTCCGCCGCCTACAACATTCTCCACCAGTACTATGCCAAGAAGCAAGAAGTGGAGGTGCCGTTGATTTGCGTTACGTTTGATAACCGAAACCATGGGTCTCGACTCGTGGATGACAAATACAATGACTCGTGGCGGGCTGGTAACCCCACCCATGGCGTTGATATGATGTCAGTCATTGAGGGCAACATAGTCGACTTGAAGTTGGTGGTCGACTATCTTCCCAGTTACCTCAATTTGGAGTATCATTTGAGTCGGGGAGTCAAGGAGAAGTACAAGACCTCCATTGACTACCACAACATTCTCACGGGGTATTCGGCGGGAGGACACACTGTGATTCGCTTTGCCCAAAGGTACCCAGACTTGGTAAACATCATCAACACCAACATTGGATGCAGCAATCTTTGTTGTCTTTTAGTCAATCGGTTGTTGAAGATTCGGCCCGGCGACCCCGACTTTGACAAAAAGAAGTGCTACTCTGACTATAACGAGTTGCCATTGACGGATGAGCAGAAGAAGGAGAACTATCCGGAGGTTTTCCACAAAATGATTGCCGCCGAAGACACCGCCATTCTTGAGGACTTCCCATTCGCCAAAATCAAGGCCTTCGCTACATTTGGAGCCGACGACCGGCTTGTTCCGCCTGCATTGACGAAGTTGTGGATCGACTTGTACGAGAATACCAATCCTCACACCAAGCACTTTGTTCAAGAAAGCACTGGTCACGACGTCACCCCGGAAATGATCGATCACTTTACCACTTGGTTGGCGGAACAATTGTAAGTCTAAATAGCTAAGGCTCTAACAGAGTATCCTATTTGATTAAGTTGTAATAAATTAAGGCGATATCTATTTGCAAGGTAGTCAAGAAGCGGGGCGCACTTTTATCTGACAAACACATCATGCTCAAATCACAGGTGGCAGCCCAGAGCCTCCAAAACAACCTTGCTCAGCATATGAGTGAAGGATCTATTCGGCGTAATAACAGTGGCACTATTGCTACGCCATTTTCCATGAAGCACTCGGGAGATGCTGTCAATTTCATCACCTTTAACCAAGATGCCTCGTGCGTGGCGGTTGGGCTAAGCAGTGGGTATAAAATCTTCAATTGCAAGCCGTCGTTCCGCCAAGCGTTCCAGTTCAAGAAGGATGAGTCCATTGGACTTATTGAGATGCTCTACTCCACGTCGTTGTTGGCGGTGGTGGGGTTGGGCGATAAGCCAGGAAGCTCGCCTCGCAAGCTCCGCATCATCAACACCAAGCGAGGCCTGACAATATGTGACTTGATATTCCCTTCCACCATCCTCCAGGTCAAGCTTACCCGGTCTCGTATGGTGGTATTGTTGGAGGAGCAGATTTACATTTACGACATCACCAACATGAACCTTCTTCACACTATCGAGACCAGTCCCAACGTGGCAGGGTTGGTGGCCATTTCCAACGAAAATTGTGATACCGGCATGCAAAGCCTCCTTGCCTACCCATCGCCTCCCAAGACAATCACCCACGATTCATTGCTTGTCAATGGTATCAACACCAACGGCGGTTCCAATTCGGTTCAGAACAACATCCAACTGGTGAGCAACAGCCCCAACCGGGTGGGAGACGTGATTATCTTTAATCTAGATACCCTTCAGCCCATTTCTGTGATCGAGGCCCACAAGTCAGCGCTTGCTGCCATCTCCCTTAGTCAGGATGGCTCATTGCTTGCCACTGCATCTGACAAGGGAACTATTGTACGGGTATTTTCTGTGGAGACCGGGGTCAAGCTCTATCAGTTCAGACGGGGGACCTATTCCACCCGCATCTATTCTCTTTCCTTCAGCTCTGACAACAAGTACGTGGTGGCCACCAGCTCTTCGGAAACCGTGCATATCTTCCGATTGGGAGAGGAGGAGTCATTAGAGAGTAAGCAACGGAGGGAACGAGACATGAAGCGCCAGAAAAAACTCGCCTCCGACCCCAACTACGAGACCATTACCGAAGAGACTGAGGCCGAGGTGTCGAAGAAGAAGGACGACGAAGATGATGAAGATGATCTCATCGAGGACGACGGCGACGACAGTGATGCTGACGATGACGACAATGCCGATGACGATAATGACAACGATGAAGAATCTTTGGAAGTGATATCTGCTAAGTCCCGCAAGTACTCACAGAGCTCTACCAATAGTTACGCGAGTGTCTCCTCAAATTTCAGCAACGAGGATGGCTCTTCTTCAGCCCAACAACCAGTGGTGGACCAGACAAGACTATCCGTGGCTCGTCTTATAAGAAGATCCTCCCAGACCTTAGGCCGCAAAGCTGCTCAGAAGATGGGTGACTTTCTTCCCTCGCGGTTCTCGTCCATTTTGGAGCCCACCCGTCATTTTGCATCTTTAAAAATCAACGTCATCGGCAAGGACGTCAAGTCCATTGCCGTGATGAACAATGAAATCGTCAACGACCTTGTTCCCCAGTCATACATATCCCCCAGGGATTCAGTTTCTCCCAAGGTGCAAAGAGAGCCTGCTTCCTCCAAAGACCTACTCGCCATGAATTTACTTCACATCAATGTGGTCACCTCAGAGGGTCTTTTCTATACCTATGGGCTAGACCCCGAAAGAGGTGGCGACTGCATCCTTTTGCACCAGTACTCGCTTCTCGACGATGGAGCCTAATCTATATATGTCACGTGACTCAAGAATAAAATTCTTTGAGAAGACCTACCACATGCTTACCCAACGTAAACGGCTATCATCTGGGCTTACCGCCACATCTAAGGTGTTTGTGCGTTCACGTAACGGTACCGCCACCAAGATAGTGCGGGAGCATTACCTTCGAAACGATATTCCCTGCTATTCCAAGGCGTGTACCAAATGTCACGAAATTCTCAAACCCAACGCTAACGGCGACCTCCCGCTGCCAGTTTTGGTGGCAGACCCCGTGAAGGTTGACGGAAGCGGTCATTACGTCGTGCTTGATACCAACATCATTCTTCTTGCGCCCGATTTGTTGGAGAATCCCGATTGCTTCTACGATGTCATTATTCCCCAGACGGTTCTCGATGAGGTGAAGAACCGCTCATTGCCTATCTACCAGCGTATCCGTGCTTTGGTCAAGGGAGAAGAGAAGAGATTCGTGGTGTTTCACAACGAGTTCAACGAGGCCACATACGTCAGCAGATTCAAGGACGAGTCTATCAACGATAGAAATGACCGTGCCATCAGAAAGACCGCCCTGTGGTACCAACAGCATCTCAACGAGTCCAGTGCCAACATCAAAGTGGTGCTCATCTGTAACGACAAGGACAACAGAAACAAGGCACGTTCGGAGGGCATCGACACCCTTTCGCTAGAAGAGTACGTGGGGTCGTTGCCCAACGGCGAAGACTTGAGAGATTTGATCCCCAGTGAAAGCAGCTCTTTTGAAAAGAAAGTCCATGAAACTACATATCCCGAGTATTACTCTAACTCTCGTATCATGGCAGGAATAAAGAATGGTACATTGTACCAAGGTATTATGAACATTTCTACCTACAACTTCCTCGAAGGGTCCGTCAATACCCCGGCATTCAAGAAGCCCCTACTCATTCTTGGTACGAAGAAACTCAACCGTGCATTTAATGGAGACTCTGTCATTGTGGAGCTTCTTCCCAAAGATAAGTGGAGAGAGCCCTCCACCACAATCGTTGAAGAAAATGTCGATACAGGTGACAATCCCGATGACGACGTTGACAACGTGGAAACCAGCATTGTTTCCGACAAGGAGCGCAAGATGCTTGCACAGGAAGCATTGAAAATGACATCGGCCAACGAAGAGAGCTTACAGAAGAGACTTCAGCCCACCGCTAAGGTGGTGGGTATCGTTAGAAGATCCTGGAGATACTATGTGGGTCAAATTGCACCATCTTCTGTTTCGGAAGCCAATACTGGACATGCGTCTAAAACCTGTTTCGTGATTCTCATGGACAAGTTGTTGCCCAAGATCCGGATTCACACCAGGAAGGCCAAGGAGCTTCTTGGTCAGCGGATAGTGGTGGCAGTTGACTCTTGGCCCTCGACATCAAAGTACCCCGAGGGACACTTCGTGAGATGCTTGGGGGAAATCGAAAGTGCAGAAGCAGAAACAGAAGCTTTGTTACTCGAGCATGATGTGGAATACCGTCCATTCGCTAAGAATGTGTTGGACTGTCTTCCCAAAGAAGGAGATTCTTGGAAAGTCCCCGAAGATCTCACCTCGGATCCTCAGCTCAAGTTGCGTAAAGACCTCCGGAATCTACTTGTGTGCTCCATTGATCCTCCTGGATGTGTGGATATCGATGATGCCTTACATGCTCGTGCGTTGCCCAACGGTAACTACGAGGTGGGTGTCCATATTGCCGATGTGACCCATTTCGTCAAGCCTAACACTGCTTTGGATAGCGAGGGTGCATCCAGAGGTACATCGGTCTACTTGGTTGACAAAAGAATCGATATGCTTCCAATGTTATTAGGTACCAATCTTTGTTCATTGCGTCCATATGTGGATAGATTTTCATTTTCAGTGATTTGGGAGCTTGACGAGAATGCCAACATTGTCAACATCGATTATATGAAGTCGATCATTCGTTCGCGGGAGGCATTCTCCTACGAACAGGCTCAGTTGAGAATTGACGATGCGTCCCAGAATGATGAGTTGACTAGATCGATGCGGATTCTTCTTAAGCTTTCTAAGAAGCTCAAGCAAAAGAGAATCGAGGCCGGTGCCCTTAACTTAGCATCTCCTGAGGTCAAAGTTCACATGGATAGCGAAACGTCGGACCCTGGTGAAGTGGAGATCAAGAAACTCCTCGAAACCAACTCACTTGTGGAGGAGTTCATGTTGTTTGCCAATATTTCGGTCGCCAGAAAGATTTACGATGCATATCCACAGACTGCCATGCTTAGACGTCACGCCCCACCACCAGCCACCAATTTTGAGGTACTTAACGAGATGCTTCGGGTTCGTAAGGGAGGAATGTCGATTTCTCTTGAGTCATCCAAGGCATTGGCCGACTCGCTCGATCGATGCGAGGACCCCAATGATGCATATTTCAACACCTTGCTTCGTATTATGTCCACTCGCTGTATGATGGCAGCCGAATATTTCCCGTCGGGATCTTACGGTTATCCCGAATTCCGCCATTATGGGTTGGCTGTTGACATCTACACCCATTTCACCTCACCCATCAGAAGATACTGTGATGTGATTGCTCACAGGCAATTGGCTGGTGCCATCGGTTACGAACAATTGGACTTGAGCCACAGAGATAAGGCCAAGATGGAACTCATCGTTAAGAACATCAACAGAAGACACAGAAATGCCCAATTTGCCGGAAGAGCGTCCATCGAGTACTACGTCGGACAAGTGATGAGAAACAACGAGTCCAAACAGGAGGGATACATAATCAAGTGTTTCAACAATGGTATTGTTGTGCTTGTGCCCAAGTTTGGAGTGGAAGGACTCATCAAGTTGGAGATGCTTGGAGACGTGGATACTGCCAATTACAATGAAGACACCTTTGAGTTGACCTTCACAGACTTCGAGGGACGTCAACGAAAGGTGGCCGTTTTTGACAAGGTGCAAGTGGATGTGAAGTCGATCAAGGATGAAATTAGCGGTAAGAGAAAGGCACAATTGATCCTTAAGTAACGAGCCTCAATAAACACATATAATGAAACCCGTAGAAGCCGTAGCCGCTGTCCCAGCCTACCAGAGAACTGGAAGCATCAGCCAACCACAACTGAAGTGGCACGGCATGGAGCAAGTTGTTGACTTGGTCCTAAGGGCACTGGCACAGTGTGAGGCAAATTACAGGTCCAACCTTTCAGTTAGGGCTCTGTGGCCGAGCGGTCTAAGGCGGCAGACTCAAGTTCTGTTATCGTAAGATGCACGCGTTCGAATCGCGTCGGAGTCACTATTCTTTTTTTTTGCAATCGTACCACCTGAAAGCATGGGTCGGCTGATTGCCGAGGATGATGACGTCAGACGCCTAGCTCGAGAGTTGCGACCCACACCACCATAGACAGCCGTATGCTAGACATTGATCTGACTTCGGTCTTGTGCTGGATAACAATCTTGCCACAGCCAGTATTTTCACACAGCTAATCTAATAGGGTCAATACTACACTTGATAGTCACTCGTCAGTGTTTATTCATGTACCCATTCATGTTCTATAGGTCGTAAAGTCATACTACTGGATGTACTCGGCAAGTTGCTTGATGGTAACGAGCTTGACGTTGTGCTTCTTGGAGAATTTCTTACAATCGTCCAATCTCATCATCAAGCCATCCTCATCTCTAACCAACTCACAAATCACAGCAGCTGGTTGCAAACCAGCCAAAGTCGCCAATTGAACACCAGCCTCGGTATGACCTCTTCTCTTCTTCAACAATCCAGGAACAGCTCTCAAGGGCAAGACGTGGCCGGGTCTTATGAAATCTTCCGGCTTGGATTCACCGCTGGCCAAGCTTCTGGCCGTCAAAGCCCTGTCGTGAGCAGAAATACCAGTGGTGGTACCGTGGGCATAATCACAAGTAACGGTGTAGGCAGTTCCGTGTCTGTCATACTGATCAGCCAACATGGGCTGTAAACTCAAAGCATCAGCTCTCTCAGTGGACAATGGCACACACACGTACCCGGAAGAATGACGGACAAGAAATGCCATCTTTTCTTGAGTACATAACTCGGCAGCGATAATCAAGTCACCTTCATTTTCACGGTCTTCGTCGTCCATGACCACCAAGAACTCTCCGTTCTTGAATGCCTCTATAGCTTCGGGAACAGTGACAAAATCAGACATTGCGGTAACCATAAGTATTAAGATGTAGTTTGGGAAAGAATTTCACGTATATCGAGCTCAGATGTAGTTGAAATCGATTGGTGGGGATCAATAGAAAATTTTTCAAGATATCCGGGATTTCTCTGCCCTTATTTATAGGTGTAGTGTAAGTAGGTATGCGATTCTGACAGTTATATCCACCTTAAGTGCATTCGCACAAAAATTTATAGATGACTAATGACCCGGCCGGGAATCAGGTTTGAGACGTAAAAATTTGTAAGGCCATTTAATCATGTCACGTAGTCCGACGGCATGTTTATACCTACCGATGATCTCGTCGATGTGGGAGCTTACGACGCCCTTAGCGATCCAAAGATCGATCTGGTCTGCTATGTTGGACCAACCCCGAGCATCCATGATGTTGGTGGGGTCAGACAGGCGCATAGTGCTTCTACAGCATATTCGGTAGTTTTATGAGCATTCTTGAAATCAAGCGCATACCCCTTATACTGTATGAAAGATTATTGGATGCCACATGGGATCAGGTGGTAGGGCAGGACCCGATGGCTCACTCCTTGAGTGCATCCTGCCAAAGCCCGAGGACGCTATTCATGAACCACGCCCATGCTACAACAGAACTGGGTTAATTCGTCCCGCGCTTATGTAACCACGGACCCAATTCATTTTTCCATCCGAATAGCGACAGAGGATGGGACACTTCAGCGCCATTATTCGAAAGCAGTACCAGCAGTCGGAGGTGGTCTTCCACAAGCTTGAATTTGCCGACAAAATCATCTTGAACATTTACACCAATGGGGTAATTGACACCACTTTTGACGTCAGTCCCTCGTCGCTGATGGCCATCAACAGCATGAGTGAAGCCAGTTTAGAGTCGTTGGGGGCCGAGCCTGTGGTGTTGGTGGGCGACCCGCAGAACCTCAAGATCCAGGTGGTTGCCAGTCAAATCAGTAAGGTGGTGATGTCAACTGCGCCCAAGAATATGATTTTGTCGGTGGGATCACGGTGGTTTGGACGAGGCGACTCGGCGCCCGGCGACTTCGAGAAGTTGATGTTTGTGATGGAAGGCGTGAAGGAGGTGATGAGCTAATTGAGTACGGCGCCCGTGGTTACTGGTCCTCTAGTAAGGTGGCCCACGACCCCCACCACCATTGACCAAGTAAGCACCAGTGCTGACCCACTGATTACCACTGTCCTCACCAAGTGAGCTTCACCACCGTTGACCCACGACCCCCACCATCAATGCCTACTCGCCGCTACAACATATTGGTACACCATGCATATATTATCACTTCTTACCCTTGACTCTCTCCTTGGCAGGAATGAGTCTCTCCTTGTTGCCCCACACCAACTTATGAGGCTTCATAAACTTAACCACCACCTCGTCATCTACCTTGGCTCTTCTGTCTTGGTACGCAGCCACAAACTCCTGCAACACCGAAATACATTCCTTCTTCATGTCACTGGACAAGATGTCCCCCGACCGGTACCCGGCAGCCAACTTATCCAACTTTTCATCGTCATAGGAGAAGAACGATAAGTATTGGTATGCAACATCGATATCAGGATTACCTCCAAGTTTCCGGTGATCCTCCAACAATGCCTGGCCTCCGGAAAACGCATACTTGTTGACCTTCTTTTGGATTTGCTTAGGCGTATCACCCATGAAGATGGAAGTGGTGGTATCTGAAGCAGACATCTTAGTAGAGGCACCTTGCAAAGCTGGGAAAAACTTAGCATGTATAAGAGAGGGCTTGGCGTACTTCAATTTATCCGCCACATCTCGACATACTCTGAAGTATGGATCTTGATCTATAGCACAAGGAATTAAACATGGCGTCTTAGCAGGTAATCCCAACACATCGGGGAATGATGAGGGAAACGCAGTAGCAATCTGAACACTAGCAAAATGAATCTTTCCAATGTTGTCAGAGTCCTGAAAACCAAAAACCGCCTTGGCGGTGGAAGTGGTGATTTGTCTGGAGGTTCTGACCACATTTTCGTAGAAAGGCCCATTCATATATTCCAAATCGGAGAAAATGAAGGTGTTTTCGGGATTAAATCCTACTGCAATGATGTCTTTGGCATTTTCCTTAGCAAACCTCTTAACGTCATCGATGGTCAACTTGGGCTTGAACAAGAACTTCTCGTCATCGGTCAACTCAATCACCAATGGTGCATCAAATACGTCTTGTAGCCATTTGGTAAACACAAATGGCACCATATGACCCAAGTGCATGGAATCAGAGGAAGGCCCTCTACCAGTATAGAGGAAGAAGGGTTCCCCGTGTTCGTATAGATCTAAAATCTTCAGCAAGTCTCTTTCCGAGAAGAAAACTCCTCGCTTCAAGAAAGGATGGGGTTCTTGTCCCGTAATCTCCTTAAACCTAGCCAACGTATCATCGGTAATCTTGCGGGTACCAAACTGTTCAATTAGCTTGTTGTAATCAATACTCTGACTTTGGCCATCCACAACAGCTCCCTCCACTTCCCAGGGAGTAACCTTTTGATCAGCAGATTGCGATTCAACGTTTAGTTGGGCAACCCCTTGTTCGAGCGACATGACTATGAGAAATGAAAATTCTCACACATACACTAATCAACTCTATAGACAACGCCCTAATGAGACCTGACCAAAAGGGCCACCGTGACTCTAGCACGACTCGCAAACCAACACAAATGCTGATAGTCCCACACTTTAGCCACGTAATTCACCTAAATCTCTGCCATGCAGTAGTACTACATCTCAACCATAAAGTACCAGACAAATATCCAGCCTAGCTCGCTCTGGGGCACCATTTGTTACTCAGCTGTGTATTGTTACATGACGGACACAAGTCTACTAACGTATTACTGTTTATTGTAAACCCATGCAGAAGAAAGGAGGAAGACTAATATAAACAAATTCTTTTTTCAAAAACCCCGACACATTTAAAAGTGCAACTTGGTGAAAAACCATTTGTTCTTACCAGCTTGGTGCTTTTCTTCAAGAGCCTTCTTGACAACCTTCTTAGCTTCTTCTCTTTGGGATGGTTCCTCAAGAGCCTCTGGGGTAACAGCAGCCTTGAAAGATTCAACATCCAAGGAGTATCTGGTTGGCATCAAGTGGTTGTAGTTAACAATCTTGACAAATGGCTTAACCTTGGTTCTCTTAGCGACCTTCTTGGCGTCCATAGACTTGGTAACCTTCAATGGGGCACGCTCAACACCAACAACAACAGCGTGTGGGAATGGGTGAGACTTGGTACCTTCATCGTGTGGCTTGACAATGACAACCTTCTTACCGGCGAAACGACCACGGACAACAATAGCTAATGTTAGTATGAGTCAGAGACTCGAATGGTTCATTGATTTGAATTGGAAGAGAAACAGGCCCTGGAACACGGATAACTGATGGTTCAAATATGGTGATATCAAGGACTAGCGTATAACGAACGATTTCGGATCCTCTAGTTGGTCACACTTGTGGTAATTCCCCTTCCACATTATCAATAGTCTTGTAACGGTACATACCAACTTTACCAGATTTAATGAACTTAGCCATTTTTATGTGATGGATTGGTGATTGAGAAACTTTACTGAAAATTTTTATTTTGAGTATTGGGTCCTCCTACAATTGTCCCCTATTGTGTGCAGGAAACCTGCATCTGATATTGGAAAATCCTGCACACAATCGCTTCCCTCACCTCCCCCCAAACGGTGGATCCATGGCGAGGAGGGCGGGTAACTTGGGGGCAACGGCCCCGCGTTTAAAGCGCGCATCACGTGTGGTGACTGCGTTTTGGACGGAGGCCCCGTGGCTGGTGGCTGCGAATTCCTACTCCCGTCAGTCATAAAGATTGTATGTTGGTTATATATGCCACAAGCTTGCAATTGATGCTGTTATACATGTATATAATACATTTCACTTCTTGCGAGTACTGCGGGCAAGAAGCTTAGAGTTTAACGATGTAATTTTGGGTTGTCCGTTGGGACTGGCCACTCTCGGTTTATAATGAGACGATGATTCTTTGGTAAAGCTCGACCGCTGGTGGTAGGTGGGGGGATTGGAGCTGTGGGAAACGGCAAGCTGGGCCGCATGAAGCATTCCGTTTTCTTCTTTTCCTCCAAGTCCAGTGTGCATGTTTAGGTTTGAGGATGTTTGAATTGGAGGAGGAGGTTTTCTTTTTATGGATGCCTTGGACTTGATCTTACTGGCCAAAAGCGCATGGTTTTTGATATCCGACGGTGTTCGAGGTGTGGAGCTTCGAGGAGTGGTGTCCACGGGAGTACGGGGCGTGGAACGAGGCGTGGACCCCACTGACTGTGGTGCCCGGTCGCTGGGAGAGTGATGTACCCGAGACGAGATGGCATTCGTGGACTGAGATCTGGTGAATGTGGGAGCGTCCATAAGACGAGGTGATCCATCCAGCTTGACGTCCTTGGATTTGTCCCGCTCGTATTGGTTCAACTTGGACTTGGCCAACGCTTCTGTCCACTGGTTGACCTCGTAGCTTTCAACTTCAAACACGTACGTTGTATTTGATGATTCAATGGCAAAAAGTCCGGTAGTGAGCATCTTTTTGTTGGATGTACCCACCACTTCCTTGAACTGAATGAACGGATGGGAGAGGTGAATTTCCGTCATCAATTTGTAACCATCGTTGCCACGATGAAAGAGAAGCACCCGTCCATGGGTTGTGACGATAACCGTACACGAACGACTGGTGTTGAAATAATGCTGATTCTCCACGCTGGCGGCGGACGAAGCGTCCGACTCCCGGCGATCGTGCGAGAGGAACTTTTTAAAGAGCGACTTACCAAGTCGACCGGAGCCCGTAGACGGAGATGTATTGTCATCTTGGTCTGGGGGACTTTCAATGATCTCGATGCCATGGTGGTCAACAATGGCTACACTCTCATCATCATCATTAGTTGATGATGTGGAAGGCCGCTCACCGCTGCGCAAACCACTCTTAGATCCATTCACAACCTGCGATAACATACTTTGACGGCCCACAGCATTTGAAGCTTGGATCTTGTTGGTAAATCCCAATGGAGCGTTGTGTAACATACCACGATGCCGCTTTTCAAACGCCTCGGTGGCAAGCTTGTAGGCAAATACCGGACCAATCTTGAGAATACGCTCATCAGGATGCGAAAAGAAGTCCTGCCATGCCACATCCACCTGTGTCTTTGCCTCCACCTTGAACACCTTACTCTTAGGCTTAGCAGCAACCTTTTTGGGCGCGGATGTGGCGCCAGCCCGGTAAGACTGCCGCATGGTGATTTGCGGCCGGAGAATGTTAGTTCCTGGGATATATTCGGCTCGCGGAGTAGACGTGCTGGAACTAGACGGTGTCTTTGACAACTCTCCACCATCATCGCTATCGGTGCCGTCTGATTTTTTGTTAAGCACAAATGCTGCCACCGATGCCGGATTGACATTCTTGTGGTTCTCACTAACAGCACGACGTTCCGATTGCTTTTTGGCCACCGGCTTCTTCGTGATGTTTGACTGTGACGCGGCTTTGGCCAACTCAGGGACCTTCATCATCAGCTTAGCACTCATCTTATAAGGACCAAGCTCGGGCATGTCCACATCCCAAATCTGGGAAAAGTCCACGTCTTGGAAGAAGTAATGTTTCTTGATGTCAGCAATGGACGCCCGCCTGGATGGTTGAAGCACGAATATTTGCTTTATCAAATCTCTTACAACGTGAGGAAATCCAGCACTGAAAGCATACTGAAGCTTGGTGATTTTTTGAAACGTCAAGTACTCATTGGGGGCCCGGAACGGCGGCTTTCCGGCAATCATTTGATACAAAATGCACCCGAAAGCCCAAATGTCTCCCGGCTTACCGCAATACTTGTTATCAAGAAGCTCAGGCGAAACATACTCTGCAGTTCCCACAAATGATTTGGCACGAACATCCGCTGGATACGTGCCGTCTTCAGTTTTATCCAAAAGTTTAGCAGTCCCAAAATCGGTGATCTGAATTCTCATGCGATCATCAAGAAGGATGTTCTCCGGCTTGATGTCTCGATGGATAACTCCATTGTCATGCATGTACTTTATGGCATCAAGAATTTGTGCTCCAAAGTGTCGCGTACACTCTTCCGAGAGAGTGTTGTATTTTTTGATCAACAGTAATAACTCTCCATTACTGGCATAGTCAAGCACAAAATAGAGCGAAGCCTTATCCTGGAATGTAAAGTATAGTGAGATTACCCCAACTCGATTGCTGAGTCGGTTGAGGGCATGCTTTTCGATATTGACATATTTGACCTTCTTCTCCTTTATGATGTGTCGCTTATCAAGAATCTTTACCGCATATTGCTTGGAGGTGGCGTTATCGGTAGCCAACACAACAGTGGAATATGACCCTTCGCCAAGTGCCTTTCCAAATGTAAAGTCCTTAACCGATCTTTTGATGATTCTGTATGATTCGCCACTGCCAACTTCCCTAATGGCGGCTCCTCGTTCATCCCAGCCATTCCCGGTCTGAGTAATCACGCCAGGTTCAATATCTTCCACGTCATCCACGTCTAGCGTGTGACTGTCGTCGGTTTCAAGCAATACATTGAGGGAGGAAGAAGTCAATGCATTTTGGGGGTTGGGGTTGAAGTCAAACGAAGTGGAGGACGTGGGTGTTTGCGGTGCACTCTGAATCCCTTCGTCTGTTTGTAGCGACGATAGACGGGATGATATGTGAACTCTTGCCAATGCCGGATTAACAGGATGATTGGAATCCAATGATGTTACACTTTCGTCGTCTTCACCTTCTCGGGAACTCGAGTCCCTTGCATTCTGAGCAGCATAGTTATGATAAATGTCGTCCAAATCCGTCATCAAATCCGAAAGACTCGACGCGGATAACCGCTGGTTTAAATATTCCGTCAGTGGGGGCATTGAGTAGGTCTCCCACAGGGTATACTATTTCAATCAACACAAATTCAATTCAACACAACAGCGACGCCATGTAGGCCTTTGGGGATTCTATCAGTGCCTCCTGCACACAACTGAAATTAACAAACATCCGTACATCCACCTTGCCTCCTTCCCAGCAACCTTCTAGGAGTGCACGCGCCCAAGACTTGATTTAGCGTTATGGCTTTCCCATTGGAGCCGACTCCATTGATTGCTCAACTTCGAGCAACCCACTTGTCGGTGGTGGATGATGACAATTATGCCAAGCGCATCATTCGGCCGGTTCCGAACGTGCCCCGAGACCTCCGCTTCTTCAGCCAGGAGTCTGACATAAGCTATCTGCCGCCAATCACCATCAACATTGGTGTACATGTTGAAAATGCCACTGCGGAGACATTCCAGGAACAGCGACGCAAGGCCATGGCTCGCAAGCGAAAGTCCATCAAAGCCTTACGGCACAAGAGCAAAGAAATGGAGGAATCACCGGCGCGGCCACAGCAACAGGTAGCCGATCTCACCCCAACCTACGACAATGGAGATATTACAGACGAGGAGAAGGACATCGGTCCTTCCTCAGGAGACATGAAGGCGCGAGGAAAGAGAAAGAGTGCTCTTGTAAAGTTTTTTCACAAGAGTGGCGCCATTAGCGACAGTGATAGCGATAGCGACGGAGACCGGCCTAATTTGGAGTTGATCGAGGAAGAGCCCAAGTCGGACACTGTTTCATCTGACAACACCGATATTATCACCCTAGATGGATCCACACCCATTATCAGCAAAGCTGGGGATGGGGCGGACGACGATGACGATGACATTGACGATGACGACGACGACGATGATGATGATGATGATGATGATGATGATGATGATGATGATGATGATGACGATGAATTCGCCGACGACTACGACGACGACGATGACACCTCCTCCTCCGACTCTGCATTCACGGATATTGAGGTGGACTCAGTGCTAGATTCGTCGTCGCTTCTTGAGTCCTACGATGGTGAGTTTTCGTTGGGCCAGAGCTCGAAGAAGAAGAAGAAAAAGGAGCAGGCTCTTCTGAAGACCGATCTTTCTGCCAAGTCCATCACCCCCAGCCAGCTTTTGAGCTCCACCTACTTGAATTCCCATGCCAAGTCGGCTACGAGTACTCTGAAGTCGCAGTCACAGTCAATAGTGTTTACCAAAAAGAGCACCCTCTCGTTCGAGAAGCGGGACGTACGCGGCGAGTCCCCATCCAGCTCCTCGAACTTGAGCCAACTCATCCAGTCTCGCCTGCATTCCGCCAACATCAACCCCTTGCATTACTACTCGTTTGTCAATTCTGACGTGGACGCCGAGAACGTTCGTTCCGCCAAGATCAACATCTTCGTGCCGCCCAGCACATCCCCCACCATACGCAACCTCCAAACCAACGATAATGTGTCAGTGGGTGATTTTATTGGCTACGTCCTCCTATCATTGAGTAAGCTCGACGATTTCAAGTACATCGCCACCGACGCCAAGCTGATGAACCCAAATCACTGGCGTCTCGAGCTCGTTGACGAGGAAGGGGAAAACTTTGGGTCTTTTGGTATTCTTGACCGTACTCGGCTTCTATCCTCCTACAACAACCCCCGTGACTTGGCCATCTGCAAGGTTGAGAGCGCCAGCGAGATCATGAAGAACGAACGCGTGAGTCCGTTGCCGCAAGAGTTTAAGTCACTTCTCGAATCGTTCGAGAAGAGATCCCGAAAACTCAACTCCATAACCGACGCCAGCCCCATAAAAGCCTTGGAAAACGTGGAAATTCGTATCAGCGGGTTGACGCTCGAGGTTCCTGAGCCCCATCTCATATCCCCCAATGCCACCGTAGAGGAACTCATGGGAATATTTTGTGCTGAGCACAAACTTGATCCTTCTAAGTATCGCTTCAAAGTGGTGAATGAGGTTCAAATGGACTCCATTAAGGGTACGCTAGACACCCTCGAAGCAGTACAGAGGCTGGTGGAGCCCGCGACCCTCGTGAGCCACCTTCCCTCCAACAAGCTCATCGTGGTACCTGCTGCCACGCACTCGCAGCGGTTACGTGACTCCACGGGAGACTCTTTTATCGGAGGAATTACTCCCACCGAATACAGTCTCCCGGGAATCACCCCTCCACGGTCGCAGCATCTCGACGAGCCGAGACGCAGGCTGCAAACCTCGTCCATTGAAGACTCCAAGGCATCAACCGTACGCCCACATCCCACCGCCCCATCCAGTAAGTACACGGAAGAGATAATCAGTGCCACCAGCCAGCAACTCCCCACGAGCTTGAACAATATCTATCTCAAATGGCGCGTGTGGCGTAAGAAGACCACCATATTGAATCGCATAGAACGACAGCTCATCATTGACGGTGACTACATACACTTGACGCCCACCGAGGATATTTCGTGGAAACAAAAGACCCCTCTAGACAACACTCTCTTTGCCAGCAACCATGGTCAGTCGCACCACCCTCTTCATCACCATTACAACAAGTCGTTGATGAAGACCAGTTCGTTCCACATCACCGAGGTCACCAAGCTCAAGCAATACAAGAACTCAAAGAACCCCAATCACTTCAAGATCGTCATCAAGAAGAAGGATGGGGACAAGGAACCCGTCAAGAAAAAGTACGACTTGGAGGCCGTCAGCGTGGCCGAATGCGAAGACATTATCAACAAGATATCCTATGTGCTTCAATTGTATAATATCTCCAACATGAGCTAATTTCCCCACATTTCCTCCTCCCTGGACTAGCTTCCTTATAGCATTACATGAATAACGATAATCTGTGTAGCCCAAGTCGCTCAGACCTTGTTAGGTCCACACGGTGGCCTGCTGGGCCCGTTCTCCCTGCTTCCCGCGCCAGCCACGGTTTGTCTCGGTCCGGCAGAATTTCTCAGCTCGGCCCGTTTCATTCGACGGGCCTGCGTCCCTCGCCGCCACCACCTAATGCATCTCATCTCTCTCGCGCGAAATTGCATCCCACCCACGATGAGTCTTTCTTCCAACTGGCAGAAACTCCAGAAGAAGATCAACAAAGATAAAAAACCCTCCAAGGCAAGAGTTTCTAAGCCGAAGAAACATGCTGTGACTAATATCAAAGCTCAGATTGCGCTAGAGCCTCCCAAGACCTTGGAATACACACGATTAACACCCATCGAAGGTGCTCTCTGGTTCAATGATAATGACATCGTCAATATTCCCCACACCAACCAACGGGTAAGCTTGAAGGATATCGACAAGGATCCCAGAAAGAAAGACACCGGAAAATATATCAGCATGGACTGTGAGTTTGTGGGAATCGGGCCCGAGGGAAAGGAACTGGCGTTGGCCAGAGTAAGCATTGTCAATTTCTACGGACACGTTATTCTCGATGCCTTCGTCCGTCCCGAAGAGAAGGTCACAGACTGGAGAACGTGGGTTTCGGGGGTTAGCTCAAGAGACATGCATTCTGCTGTGCTGTTCAAAGAAGCCCAGAAGAAGGTGGCTGACATCCTTGAGGGTCGGATACTTGTGGGTCACTCAATCCACAGCGACTTGGACATCTTGTTCCTCTCTCATCCCAAGACCAGAATCAGAGATACCGCCAAGTTTCAGAAATTCAGAGAAATTTCCGCCGGCAAGACGCCGAGCCTTAAGAAATTGGTGAGCTACTTCATCAAGGTAGATATTCAGACCGGTGCCCATTCCTCCATCGAAGACGCCCGTGCTACCATGCTACTTTTCCGAATGCACCGTCGGGAGATGGAAAAGTAAAAATTCGGCCAAGAATGGCTAACTGCATCAATCTCATGTTACGACAGACATGGGGTATTTCTGTTTATATAGAGCACTCTAGATCTATAATATGCATTTAATTCTATTCTTAACATTTAATCTTCGAGAGCCAAACCTTCCACGAACGTAGAGGTGGCCCGGTACATCATATCCCGGATTTGAGAGTATGTTTGGATGAAGTAATCCTGAAAGTTTTCATCATTGTCTGATCTGAAATCCTGATAATCCTTGATGATATTGCAATTAGCAAGCTTGTAAAGGTCGTCTTCCTTCAAAAGGTACTCCCGAACATCGTAATCCGACGATCTAATCGTAGCAAATATGTGAGCAATAGCACTCACAGTTTCAGAGTTCTGTGAGTCGACGAAAATTTCCTTCAAGGTATCCGCCATGATGTGGAAAATACGGAAACTGGCCTCTTTGTCCTTCTTGAACAAGACCGTATACATATCAAGGAACTTCGCCTTGAATGAATTCTCAATGTTTCTGTGAGCAAAGAAATGGGCAGTTTGAATAAGAACATTTCGAGTCATGGCGTTATCAGCTAGCATGAACTCCATCAAAATTCGAGGCACCCGAGATTTCTTCACGGTATCATACTTCTTGCACTCGTAGCCTGCTTCATTGAGAATTTCTTCAAACTCCGTGGTCGAGCAACTCAAATAAAGGAACAATAAGTATGGTAAAGAAAGAGCATTGGGTGTAACCTCCTCTTGTTCGTGAATTCTTCTGAGTTCGAATCTTTTCATGAACATCTTCTTCAAGCACCATACGGAAGTTGATCTTAGGTTATTAACCTTCAAACCTTGGGAAATACCAAAGAAGATGTAAACTCCAAAGTTTTCTTCCGTCACCTTCAAGTTATGGGATCGTTCAAATTCACTCACCAACGGTTCGATTAACTCCCTCTTTTCAAAAATGAGCTCACTATATCCTGGACCAAGGTCCAAAACTTTGCAATAGATGTTTACCAAACATTGAACGGTTGGTTGGTATAACACCTCTATGTTCATAAGCGACATGTATAGTTGAGGCCAGATGAAAATTGGTGGAAAGACAGACTGGGGTGAAATACCGTCGAAAATCTTCGACACCGCCACCGTGGTATTGATCATCTTACCCATATTAAAGATGCTGTGGCTTCCCACCATCTTCAAAAGTCTGGCCACCGTGGAATCGTTGATACCAGAGCGAGAAAGCATACCAACAACAAGGAACCCACGATTCTGGAAAAGACAGTTCATTTTGAAGGTAATGTCAATAGCACATGAACTCCATCTACTTCTCCATCTAAACTTATCATCGGAGGAGCCAATCACATCGATGAACGTATTGAGACGGTCGCAAAGGGTTTCAAAAGTAGCAGTCTTGTTAAAGATCTGGCTGTTGTCAACTGATTGGGAAGATCTCACCAGGTTCATTCCGAAAAGCATCTTTGCTCTTTGACTGCTGAAGTACTCGATAGTTTCATCCACCATCTTCAGCTGAGTTTCAGTGAGGTACGGCATGTGAATAAATGATTGCACCGTGTTGATCATTAACTTCTGTAAGTCAGCACCAAAATCAAGGATCGGATTGTCAATGAAAAGGGTACACACAAAAAAAACTTCAGCAAGATACAAGTGTGCAAACACATACGAGTTGAAGAAAACCGTACCAGCAATCTTAACCAAGATGGTGATTTCTAGCAACTTACTCTGTTGAGCAGCAGCAGAGTCGTGGACACTGGCCTCTCCAACACTTTTGACCAAACGCACAATCACCTCTCCACAAACATCAATTGACGGAGCAATAATAGAAATCAACAACTCATGGTCTTTGATGTTATCAATAATGAAACTGATAACCTCTTCCACAATCACACGTGTCAACCGACTTTCAGCAAAGAGCTTCTTCCACACATAGTTGTTCAAGAACGAGAGTTGTCCGGAGTTAGCAGCAGTTATCTTACAGAACTGACGAATAACTTCCGCCACCTTATCAAGTCCACCTTCGTCTGCTTCCAAGTAGATGTGATCACAGACCTTATCCACCCAAGGAGAAACGTACATGATAGCACTCAATTTGTTTTCAGGGCTCAACCGGTCATAATTATCAAAGAAAGCTTGGAAGAATCGGAAAGAAAGCATACCAAGGTTTTTCGACAAGTATGTAGAAGCTCCAACAATGAACTTGGTGCTGTCCGGGGGGAAAGAAACACTTTTAGCATGGGCAGGCGGAATTCCAAAGTCAAGGTCATAGAACACCGACAAAGAAGAAAAGAGGAAGGCACTGCTGGAACGAACTTCCTCGTCGTTGCTGAGAAGCCCTTGGAACACAATGTTATAAAGAGGAGAGAACCAGTGAAATCCAGCCTCGGTATCTTCCTCTTTGCTGGTTTCCTGTGATTGTTGTTTTGGAAGACGGGAGGTGGTGAAGTATAAGAAACGAAGAATCTCGGACCGCTCAGGCGATCTCAAAATGATTTTGTGGCCAACAAGAGCGAGATGAATTGTAAATTCGTCTGAAGCTCCGCTAATGGAACTCGTTTCACAACGGGTGATCTCCGAAAGTCTTTGGACTTCAACCGGGTAGAATCCCTTGGTGACGATATTCGTACCTGAAAAGTCAGCGAACTCGGAACAAACTTGCAAGAATTGACGCCCAATCTTAAGAGTTACTCTTTGGAAATTACCAGAACGAGTGTCGTACATCTTGATATTCTTGTAAACCATTCTGACGTCCTTGGTGATGGAGACAGTAGACTCTTGGAGACACAAGCTCAGAACAATCTCTGGACTATCCATTAAGGAGTAAGTATAGAGCTTAGACGTAGCTTCGCCGCGTTCAGCTCGAAGAGTTCTCATCTTGCGGAGGATGTCAACTTGTTCTCCGTGAGGGATGTTGAAGTAATACATTTTGGCACAGTTTGTGTAAAGGACAGGAGGGGCGTAGTTCAGAAGAAGCTGAACATACTTCACACCCATTCCTTCGAAATAGTTGAATTCCGTAAAGTCAAACACCATGTAGAATTTGTTATCCCAAACCTGGCAAATTGCCTCAAGCAACTTGAACACAAAGTATTCAACATCGTAGTTGACATATCTGATATTAGCAAAGTTCAGCACAATGACAGGAATACCATCAGCGAACAACGTACCCTGCACGAGAGGAAATTCTGTAGGAATATCGTACGCTTTGGTGGAGAGACGGGACATGAACTCATTGTAGGGACCATGAGAAATGGTTCCATTAGGATCGAAATTTCTGAAGGAGTTGGAAATTTGAAGAGAGATCAATGCCTTGGGTTGGCCGAGCTCCTTCAATATGGTATCCAAGTTCTTAAAGTTTTCGATCTTTCTTTGGATGTTGGGAACCGTGAACAAAGCATCGGTTATAATGTAATGTTGCTTCACGTAAATGAAGTAGGTGTACAAGAATTTATGCAAGTAACGAAGCTCAGCAATGGGCTTGACATCGACAACACTAAATGGATAAACAGACGGCGATTCCTGGCTGGATACCTTTTCAAGGAAAATGTAAACCTTTTTGTTGAGGTCGTTTAACTCCTCGGTGTGACGAGCGAGACCTGGCCACTTGAGTAAGCCCAATGATCCGTTAGCCATGTTTTGAATCACCTTGACCAATTGCATCAACAGTCTCTTTACCTTAGGGCTAACATTAGACACGTTGAAGAAAGTTGAAGGACTAATGATAGCTGGACAGAAGAAACGAAGAAAAATGAAGGACCCCACAGCGATAACAGCAGCATCCTTGAACTTTTCCTTGACACACTTGTGGATCTCAGAACAAATGAACAAAAAGGAGGGTGGAGCATTGTCTGCAGAATGGGAAATGGCTTCCACAAGCTTACGCAAGTATTTCATAAATAACTCAACGTCCTTAGGGTCGTTTGACTTCTCCACTTCAAAAGAAACCTCATTTTCAATGAGGTCCTCGATGTAAGATCTCAATGTGATTGAAAGGTATTCAAGGCCGTAATCCTTTGCAAAGTTTGATAAAAGACGGGTCAAGGTACTGTTTCGACGGAAGATATCAGTTGAACGAGTTACTACACTGATTTCATCCTTCAACAACACTTTGAACAAGCGATCGAGCCTTTTTGTATAACTGAAGATACCAAAAAGCGACGAAGCTAAGAGGTTATGTTCAGCGGAAGAGGCCACTTCAGCGGTGGCTCCGAAGATATCGTCGAGGGAAGCAATCCGCTGAATAATTTCGTCAGGGAATTCCTCTTTCTCTTTCGAAAGTTTTCTGGAGGAGAGCATGTTGGCGAAAACATTAATGAAAATTGATCTGATCTTTTTGTTTTCGTGATAACCTAGTGGAAGCACGAACTGCATACCGATATTGGTATCAAACTGAAGAATATTAGAGATGCATTTCAACACGTTATCAATGATGATATTGATCTTATACTTTGACTTGTGGTTGGCGGCAATACCATTCCCAGCATACTTTTGGAGAATCTTATAGAACAAAGCAAAGTATTTTCCAAATGCCATATCCTTGCGTCTTCTCAAATCCTTATCTTGAGTGGCATCTGGAACTTCAAGGACGATGTCTTCCAACTGCAGCGCCAAAGCTTTTGAGCATTCGACGGCAAGATCAATGTTCAAGTAGCCAATCTCGGATTCCTTGGCCTTTTCTTCCTTGGTAAGCTTCGTATTACTCTCCTCAAAGAACACGGACTGTTCTAACCAATCAGCAGATGCTTTGGCATACTGGTTCCTCAACTTGAAGGCACCAGCTAAACCAACGCGTGACTTGTCGGACTCAATTGCACTTCCGAGTTTGCAAAAACGCAACTTGAGACGCAACACATCCAATGTATTTGGAACCATATTGATGAACTTGATCAAGAAATCACAAACACCAGGGAATAGCGCCACAAGAATAAAAGAGCCATCGTTCTTGCTGCTAGTCATAGAAGTGATGATGACAATGAACTGTTCGAAGAAAGAAACGCTTTCTTCGTTAATGATCTTGTTTTCTATGTACTCTTGACCGAATGCCATGAGCTTGTTGCAGATCAAGTGGTAGACATTTGAATGGGGTTCGTGTGAAAGTGCATCCTTTATGACGACACGGAGAGAAAGGTTGGGTGAAACAAGTAATGGAATGGCCTTGTCGTAGAAATCCAGAATCAAAGATCTAGCACGTTCCTTCTCATCTGGTTCGTCAGCGCAGAATTCATCTTGGAGGAAAGAACCAGAAATAGACACAAGCAAACCAGTGAAATGACGGAAAACCATGCTCTCTTCGCCCATGTTAGAGCCAGTATCTACCATGTCAATCCAACGGTTGTAAATGACAATCCACATAAAGTATAAAGAATGGGTGGCCTTCGTCTCTCTGAAGGAGCTCCTAATTCTCTTGTGCAAGGATACAAATCCAGTAAATACAGTATCGTCGTCGACAATTCTTTGAAGAGGAGCCCCCAAGTTTTCGTAGAAACACCTTGGCAAATGGTTTCCATTCTTCAATTCATAAATGTGCCATCTCGAAGTGATTTTAGCCAAGGTGTAGAATTGGATGTCGTGAGAACAGAATGCCATCAATAAGCACTTCTCCATAGCCTGGCACACCGTAATACAATCGATGTGGAAAGCATCGGTCTGGAGAATCTTGTTGTCAGAAACCTTACCAATATAAGTACCTCTCGTTTGTAAGAAATGAGTCAAGAAAAGGAAAACCAACTTGAACTTGGGATCGGTAAGCGAAAACAGAACACAAGCGTCCGCGATAGCCTCGATGGTGAAATTGGAGATAATGAAACGTGAATAAACCACCACATAGTTCTGGTTGTGCACGGTGCTTTGATGAGAAACAGCAGCCAGCGCCAAAGCAGTAGCGGCATCGAACAACTTTGAGTTTTCGTAAGCATTCTTGGCTTGGAAAGCAAACTTGAGGGGCATGATAACTTCATTGGAGTACTGACTGAGTCTGGCAATTAATCCGTCAGGGTCCTTTTCGTAATTTTCAGGGGTCATGAACTTAGAGTCATTATAGTATGAATCAGGAGAAGCCACAAAGATTGCAAAAAGATCTGCAAGAATCTCTTCGGTATAGACAATCAACTTGTGCTTGGTGGAAGTATTGGAAACCATTGATGATAAATCATGCTTGGCGATGCTTTTAGCAATAAGATCATCCTGATCATTTTTCATAGAGAACTCATTGATGTAATGATCAAACATGGTTTTCTTATTTTGAACAACACCGATATATCTTGCCTTCTGGCCACCAGAATCCACACTGTATTTGTCAGAATGAAAAGAGTTAGATGACAGAGGTTGAGAGCCATCATAAGTGGCAAGGATTTTGTAAGCACCAAAAATCATCGCTTTCAATTGAGAAGATAGTCTGGTCATCAACTTTTTAAAGGAGGCCATCGTGTTTTCAGATGTAGAAAGACGCTTTATGATTTTGACAAGGATACGAACCTCCCTGATATTTTCCTTACACTCATTGAACTTGGATATGACAATGTCAATATACTTTTGTGGTTTAATGAGTAATGCAGCGGTAAAGAAACTGATCACAAGATCGTCATAGATACTGGAAGATTCATCGGTGTTGAAGCAAATGACAAGCTTGTCAAGGTTCTCGTAAGTTTCATCGAGATGGATGAGACTGAACTTGTAAATGGGATGGGCATGCAAATCAAGGGGTAAAACTGCCGCCATGTGGAAGATGTTGATTAGAGCTTCGAAGCATTCGAGGTTGCTGCAATTGTTTGCATCACGAAGAATGGTGCCAATGTACTTTAAGCGCTTGTTGAAAGCCACTCTTAGCTTGTTTGGTTTTTGTTCCAAGTCCATAAAGTCGCCAACGCACAAAGTTATCAAAACACTTTGTACAGCAGGGCTACATCCGCTTCCGCTCGAGGAAGAATCTTCAAAGATGGTAGCCACGTAGTCAAATAAGTTCTTGCAGGTGATTTCCATCTTAGAGTAAGGTTTAACCATTTCTTCAAACTCTTCAGGAAGGGAGTTCCACTGGTCTCTTAGAGATTGCGTGAAGAAAACAAGCAATACTTGTTTCCAACTATTCGATTTGATGAAGGGTAATGCGTTGTAAATGCTAGATGTCATGTCACTGATGATATCCTCGGTGTAAAAGATATGCTTGAATAAGGAAGAAAATCTTTGCAACACCGTTAAAGGGATAAATTCGCCCACTTTTGCGTAGCTGATGACACGATTCATCAAATAGTCACTATAATCCTCAGGATTGGCATGAGAAATATACTTATACACCAAATCAAGATTGTTGTCGATTTCCTCCACAGTATTGAATAGGTCCTGCGAGGTCATACTAATTAGATCGGCATTTCCAGTGACAGTATTAGAGTTGACGGGGATAGCAGAACTGTCAGCGGCTGACATACCTTGAAGTAGTGTAGTGCTTGAGGAATTGGTGGCGGTAGTGATACTGCTCTGATTGTCGGAGGTTGTGACAGTTGATTGATTTGAGTTGGCAGCATTGGAGTTGATCAGGAACTTCTCAACCTGGGTTTTCTTAACTTGTGAAAGCACCTTTCTGGTTGGGGCGGATGAAAGAAGCGACGAAAACACATCAAGCATAACTGCAATGTTTTCCAATCTAGGAGGAGCCTTCTTTGAGGAGAAATCATCGTTTTTGAGAGCAGGGGAGAAGCTGACAGTGTTGACATTTTGCATCGAAGAACCTTCGGAGGAAACCGACGAAGAATCGGAAGAGCTTTCGCTTCCAGACACGTCGTCGTAGGAAACTTGCTTTACGCTGGAGGGTTTATTATTACTCCAGACATGGCGTATGAGATCTGAGAGTAATCTCAATGATGCCAAGATAGAAGTTAACGAGGTTTCATTGTTACCGGCCTCGTTTTGAGGATCTTGGTTGATGGCATCAAGGACTTGGGCCAATTTATGAAACACACACGATATGAACTTGGCGTCTTCAGCTTCTTCGAGTTCTGCGCCTTGTACATCGACGCTCAAATCCTCAGGATCTCTTTTGACAAAATTTTTGGAATGATGGAGAAACAATCTCTTGGTAATGAGATATTGAGGATTGAGCTCAATCTCGGCAATCGTTTGGTTAGTTCGGTTGGGGAGAAGAGTCTTTAAGCGGGCCACGAGTGTTTCCACAAATTGCTCCGAGAGATCTTCACTCATTCTGGTCTATAGTGTATGGCAATGGCTTTCAATAGAATGGAGGAAGGTTATCGGGGTAGAATGGATCGAAGAAAATTCAGTATTTTTTTTCCTTTTTAATTGTAAGATATGATTCTATCGAAAAGAAAAAAAAAGGGAATAAGGGGGTTAAACAAGTTTTTCTTGAAAAAAAGAAAAGGGAGGGCTGACACACAGTCTGGAAGTTGGGTGGAGTAAAAGTTTAGACGGAAGAATGTCGTTGATGGTTGGGAGTAGATTAATGCGTACGGCAGATACCAGTGTGCAGGAGCCCAGATCACGTTCACCAACACCATTGTTGTTTCGGTCCGGCATTACTACCAACGTCGTACCTTCACCGTTTTCCGCTCCAGGTGTCGTGTTAGCCGAGCCCAATTGAGTAATTTTTTTCTCTTTTGAAGCCTGTAACTCCCCCTCTCTTTGTTGCGGGTTCCAACCATACCAGAATTAGTTTTGACGATGCAGCACAAATGGACGATTGGATGAAAATCAATTTGACTGGAATCATTTTTTTTTCTTGTTTTTCACAATTTTCGCTCTTAGTATAATTCATACTGATTGTTTCAGATATTTTTCGGTCGAACATTCTCACGATCCCATTGACACTATGGAGTTGGTATATCATTGGGTCTCAGTATGTCAATTGATGTGAGAAGGAATTCCTTTCACAGCATCCAAGGCGTCAAAAGCTAGTGCTTTGGGGAATTGGATTCGGAACTGCAGCCAGGCCCTTCTTCGCTTAGCTGTTGAGGGTTGTCAACGAAACGAGTGATTCCAGCTGGCACATGGAGGACAGAAACAGATGTTGGGTATGCACTACGTAGAGATGCCTCCGGGAGTTAAAATTCCTCGTTGGATTCATCAGATTTAGCTTCGTAGATCACTGTACGGAAGGCTAAATGAGTTCATGGCCCGTCGCTGTGCATTATCGTGTTCGGTCGTATAGGGAGGCCTCGTTGAGCCACATTCATCGATACATACTCCGATTGATGCTGCTTCCTGGATATTAGAAGAACGGAATTGGTTGGCGACTATAACGTTGGCTTTGCTCCTCCGAAACGATTTCCATCCAATTGACTCTCGAAAGGCGCCACGCAGCTTTCCTCCCGATGGCGTGGCTGTTCACTATAGCCGAGCACTGAAGCTCCCGGGTAGACCAGGGTGCCGGTCCGTAGGGCTGGCCCGGCGGCGTCGTTGTGGCAAGTTGCAGCCGGCGGGATGAATTACATCACGTGATTTCTGTAAAGACGTGTCACGTGCGTGAGTGATCCTCTTCGGGCCGCGGCACGGGTGTTTTGTCCGCCAATGAAAATCTTCCGCGCCCACTTCGAAAATTCAACTACTCAATCAACATCATCATGGGTGCCGCATACACTATCCTTGGTAAGTCCTTCCAGCCCCACCAATTGGCTCTTGCCACGTTGGGAGCTGTTGTTTTCGTCGTTTTTCCCAAGCCATGGGGTCCAGCTGCTCCAAAGCACCCTCAAGTTGTGGCCAGCTCCCCCGAGGAGGAAAAGTTCATCAAGGAGTACCTAGCCAAGAACCTTGAGAAGCATTAGATGCGCTGGAGTCTCCAGGCATTGGTTGAATGAAACAAAATATTCATAAACATACCGGTGGTTGTGTGCTGTCGTACGGCGGAATGGTATTGGACATATTGATCCTTGGTACTCAGGCACATTGGTATACAGAAACAGAGGTATATCAGTGAAATCAGCGTTATTTTATTGGTATATGGGCACTTTATATCAATTCGGCCTACATATGTTTAATTAGATGTCATCCTGGGATGGCAATAAATAAAATTGGTTTAGAATAGTAGACCTGCATGCAAGCTCATCTCAAAAACTTCATCTTCACCATGTCTGCCATCTATAAAGCCTTGCAGGGAAAGTCCACCAAGGACACTTCAGAGAAGGAGCATCACATCAACAGACAGAGACTTCTTGTAATTTCCTCAAGAGGAGTCACCTATCGTCATCGTCACTTCATCAATGATTTAACAGCGCTTCTTCCTCACGCCAGAAAAGAACCCAAGTTCGACTCCAAGAAGAATTTATACCAGCTTAACGAGGTGGCTGAGCTTTACAACTGTAACAACATCTTTTTCTTCGAGGCCAGAAAACACCAGGATTTATACTTGTGGATGGCCAAACCCCCAAATGGTCCTACCATCAAGTTCCATGTTCAAAACTTGCACTCGCTCGATGAGCTCAACTTCACCGGAAATTGTCTCAAGGGATCCAGACCCATTCTCAGTTTCGACAAATCCTTCCAGGAGTCCGAACACTACCTGTTGATGAAGGAGTTGTTTGTCCACACTTTTGGGGTTCCTCCCCACGCTCGTAAGAGTAAGCCATTTATCGATCACGTCATGACGTTCAGCATTGTGGATGGTAAGATCTGGGTTCGGAACTACCAGATCAACGAAACCGAAAAGCTCAAGGATAACGAGAAGGGCCTCAACATCGACGAGGAGTTGTCGTTGATTGAAATCGGTCCTCGTTTCGTGTTGACCCCCATCACCATCTTGGAGGGCTCCTTTGGTGGCCCCAAAATCTACGAAAACAAGCAATACGTATCCCCCAACTTTGTCAGGGCCCAAGTCAAGCAAGAGGCTGCTGAACATGCTAGATCCAGATCCACTGCTGCGCTCGAGAGAAAGGTCAAGAAGAGAGACCAGATTCTCAAGGTGGACCCATTGTCCAATGATGCTATTTTTAAGTAGCGCCCATTTCTAGGTAGAACTAAATCCTTCACGTATAAATAACTTTCCAGAACAAGACAATCGCCACGTATAAACAACCGCTCGCATGGATCAACATCCAGCTTGATACAACCGTCACGTATAAACTACCTCCAGCATGAAAAGCACCATTTATGGACAACTTCCACTCCATCCGCTGGAGTCCCCTGCTACCGCCCACCACGCTACCGTCCACGCCAACTTGTGCCGTTGGATTCCACCACCGACGACGTCTCCTGCGATGCCATCGGTCCACGCGACCGTGGCTTGGGCGCTTCGCCCCGTCTGGTTTAAATATATCCCCTCCCTCTCTACATCGCCTGCTTATATACCTAGCGGCCTATCCACTGGCGTCGCCAAAAAAAGACAAAAAATAACCCTGTCGCCTGCCTCCCTGGTGCCTCTTCTGTCTCTGTCCCTTCTGACGTAATCTCGTCTCATCCCCGCCCCTTGCAGCATTAAGTTAGACGATCCAAAATTTTCGGCTCTTCTCCAACTTTCATATACCCTCTTGCTGACTGACGTCAACCACCTTCTGATACGTCTCCCCTCGCCTGATTATCTCCATCTTGGTGCTACCCCTTTCTGAAAACTTTTGGCCCTATAATTACTCCAGTGACCAAAGCCCTGCATACTGATCGCGTCCAGATCTATTCTTGTTGACAAGCATTCCATTCTTCTTTCCTAGTGACCTTGCCTGGGTAAAAACCATTAGAGAATGGCGTCGAATTACCAGAGCCCCGGTTTCCGCAACCAGTTCCTCCTGAACGCCGAATCGCCATCCAGCGTTCGGGGAAAATTACATCACGACAACTCGCTGGTCGAAGATGATGATTTCAACTTCTCCACCGATCCTTCATCCACTGCATTAAACACCAAGAAACCTACAAACTTCTACCTGCCGCTTGAAACCAGGGCCAACGAAAACACCTACGAACTATCCAGCATGAGAAACGTCACCAACGCTCCGTTGGTGAACCCATTTGATCCTGCTACACGTACTGCTAATTTTGGATACCCCCAACTCTCCAACCAGGTTCTCGATCAGCCAGTCGCTAACCGCGGCTACTACCCACAATCATCTGAGAAAACCCCAAATCCTTTTGAAGAATACCCATATCTGTACCCCGACCCCCAAACCACGCTTCCTGCTCCTCCCACCGACCCGGACTACGAAAAACAACGCCGTAACCAGCGGGCCCGTTTGAAGCAGCTTCGTCGTCACGGCCGCTACCACTACACCAATCTTCCTTGGTTCACCATTTTGGTGACTCTCATTCAGGTGATTGTGTTTATCGTGGAGCTCATTCGAATGTCTTCGCTTACTGGCTCCGCATTTCAAACGAAACCTTACTTCAACCCCATGTTGGGCCCCTCTACCTACGTGCTCATCAACATGGGCGCCAGGTATATTCCATGCATGCATTCTATTCAAAGCATCACCCAGGATACCTCTATAAACTTCCCGTGTCCCAATTCTACCTCCTCAGATACCAATGTGTGTTCGTTGAATGAACTATGTGGACTTTCAGGCATCCCTATCGTGGATAATGAATGGCTACCTCACCAATGGTACCGGATTGTCACTCCTATTTTCCTTCATGCTGGGTTCCTTCATATCATTTTCAATCTCTTGCTTCAGGTGACCATGGGGTCCACCATCGAGAAAAACATTGGCATCATCAAGTATGTTCTCATATACTTGGCCAGCGGCATTGGTGGCTTTCTTCTCGGTGCCAATTTCAGTCCCGTGGGCGTTGCTTCCACCGGTGCGTCTGGCTCGTTGTTTGGAATCATGGCCACCAACATCATTCTCTTTGTATACTCAGGAAAAAAGAACACAAATGTCTATGGCACCAAGCACTATGGGCTCTTCATCTGTATCATGGTGGGAGAGATCATCATTTCTCTCGTGTTGGGATTGTTGCCGGGACTTGATAACTTCAGTCACATTGGTGGATTTGCGGTTGGGGTATTGATGGCCATCATTGTTCTTCCTGATCCATTCTTTGTGTATGAGGATGGTATCATTACCTACAAGTCAGATGACTCCGACCTACAACAGTTCATCAATAGCTGGAATCCCGGGCATAACTGGCAAGACAAGGTCCCCGTCCGCGTGTATCTCTGGGTGGCCGCCCGGATTACCAGCATTGTGCTCTTGATCCTCTACTTTGTCATGCTAGCCAGAAACTTCTTCACCAAAGACGCCAAGCCCAGTGAGTCCTCGTGTAAGTGGTGCAAGTACATAAACTGTATCCCGGTCCACGGCTGGTGTGACATTGGAGAGGTATCGGTGGAAACCACCGACGATGATGATTCCACTTCTTCGTCGTCATCAGCCGCCGCCTCCAAAACATCCTCCACCGCAACTGGCTCCACCTCCAGTGCACTACCAGGGAGCATCGAAAACACCGCTCTCAAGCGTTGGGATATATTTGACGCCATCGAGACCGCTCAGCTTGAACCTGAGGTCTTCGCGCCGCTGGTGCTGAAGTCAGAAATGGCGCCTTCGCTGCGCATTGCTTCGCAGCCAACATACGGTGTGGCGGTGGCCACCTGCTTCATCATGTTCATCACTCTTAGAGTGTTCCACAAGAAGTTAGTATAGATTATGATTTACGATAATTAAAAAACCTCGTAATACCCCGATTCCGCGTTGCCACACCGACTTTTGCAGATCCTCATTGCGATAATTTAGGCATTAATTACGGTGATGCCGATCAATTCCGTTATTATTCCGCCACAGTTTTGGCACCACCAATGGCTGGGACCCTCAGCGGGGCACAGACACATTAGTCCATATTCGGCCGCCGGTATTTCACCTTTAGAGACGCCACGGACTATGGCGTGCCAGTAATGCCGTTCTCATTGTAAGCCCGGCGTATACCGATACGATGATGAGTGGGGGGCCTGCTTATAGGCGCTTGTGCAGAATGCAAGTATAAATCCCGACCCCTGTCCACCATGTCTCCCTAAGAATGACTGACACTAAGGATAAGTTGGTAGATTCTCCCGAGGAGATTACCGTTACCCTTGACGTGGGAGACCGTCAATTGAACGACATAGTGCTTGAAAAAATAAATGCAGGCGAGATCTTCTCGGAACTGGAACTAGACTACTTAGCAGCCACCCCAGTTCCCCATAAATGGTACCAATGGTTTTCTGATTCCGACTCCAGAGAAGAGCGGATCCTCGTCTCCAAGCTTGATTTGCTTGTTTGGCTCTATCTCTTCCTTTCGTCGTTTGTAAAGACATTGGACTCCACGGCTGTGAGTTATTCGTATGCCAGTGGAATGAAGGAGGACCTCGAGATGTACGGCAACGAGCTCACCTACCAGAGCAGTGTTTACATGGCAGGGTTCATCTTTGGCCAGATCCCGTTGACTATGCTTGGAACCAAGTTTCCTCTAAATGTGTATCTTCCAGTTATTGATACCATCTGGGCTTTCTTCACGCTTGGAATGTTCAAAATCACAAACTACCACCAGCTCTATGCGCTTCGCTTCTGTATTGGGTTCTTGGGCTCGTTCTTCTTTCCGTTTGCCCAGTACATCATGGGGTGCTTCTACACCAAGCACGAAATCACCAGACGATCGGCCCTCTACTTCATTGCGTCGCAGATCGGGTCCATTGCAGGAGGTTTCATCCAGGCCGCTGCCTATACGTCACTTGACGGAAAGGGTGGCTTGGCGGGCTGGAGATGGTTGTACGTGATTGCCTTTATCATCAGTATTCCCATCTTTGCTTATGGAGCCTTCACGCTTCCTTCTTTTTCCTATAAGAGTAGGATGTTAAGTGAATCTGAGTCTCGGTTGGCGGAACTTCGTATGCTTCGTGAGGGACGTCTGGCTGACGACAAGTTTTCGTTGCAAACGTTGAAACACGCCTTTACTAATTGGCGCTTCCCCATGTTGGTGGTTTTTGCCATCTTCTTTAGTCAGGCTGACGGTATCTCCTCCAACAACGGCTTGCTTCTTTGGTTACAGGCTGAAGGATACTCTTCTCCCCGTATCACCACCATCACCACCATTATTCCCGCCGTCACGGCGGTGTCCTCCATCATTAATGGACTTATTGCCGACGCGTGGTCTCAGTACGACCCCTACCCGTACTTAATTGGAGTGACGGCGATCATAAACATTGTGGCTGGAATTATCTTGGTGATATGGAAGGTATCTAATTCCGGAATTTTGGCTGCCTTTTTTCTCTCGGGTACTGCTGACGGTATTGCAGCCGTGCTCTATTCGTGGGCCAATATTATTTGCTCCGACAACTCTCAGGAAAGGGCGTTGACATTGTCCACCATGAACACGCTAGGCAACACCTTCTCGGTGTGGGTTCCTCTCTTTGTGTGGAAGACATTGGATGCTCCAAGATACCTCAAGGGTTACTCGTATAATATTGCCCTTGATGCGATGATGTTGATTCTCCTAGTGCCGTTGACGTTGCTCTACCGCAGGGAGAAGGCCCGCCAAAGACAAGCCAAGGACGAGTATAAAAGTTCGAGTGATATAGACGAGGGACAACTAATGTAAGATGCGTCGATAGATCTAACTATGATTAATATGAGTGCTGATGTGGTTGTAAGTAGTTAGGTTGCAAGTAATGAGGGCGTAAGTAATGAAGACAGCGGGCCGCTGTCGTAACGCTATGGTACAGACGTCCACAAATCATCTTCCACTATCCCCCCACTAATGTCCTGCTCAGCTGTCGGAAGCGTTCTTTGTCAGGCCACGGTCGATTTGGATCTGGTCTCGTCTTTTTCACAGCACCCCAAAGCGCCAGTTTGTACGTGCGAATTTATCCATGATTGAAGTCCAAGCCAATGATCGCCTTGGCAAGAAGGTCAAGGTGAAGTGTCTTCCAAGCGATACCGTCGGTGACCTCAAGAAAATGATAGCTCTCCAGATGGGCACGTCATCCGAAAAGATTGTATTGAAGAAGGGTTACCAAATTTTCAAAGACCACATTACCCTCGACGACTATGAGGTCCACAACGGGTTCAACTTTGAGCTATACTACGGATAGGGGCCTTTTCCATTGGCTCATTGACTGTTTTGGTGCTGGTGTCTGCCTCTGGGCTAACGAGATAGCCAGTCTCCCCAGATTTGTATAGTCTGTGTCTACAGCTCGGTTAGGTCTCTCTCTACTGCTCGGTCAAGTCTGTCTCTACAGCTCAGTGGTATACATCAGTCGTTACAGCTCATTAGTATACAGTCATTACTCATAAGAAGTAATCAATATGCTGATTACGAGGTTGGAAATACCCCGATACCACATCAGTGGTGGTAGTTATGCCATTAACACTTTTTCCGTTGGAAGTATCCTGATCATTCTCTGGAGACGCCTCAAACACATTAAAATACTGCCCTGAAAACAACCCCTGATCATTAACTTTAGATGAATAGTTTGAATTATGAATCTCCAATACACTGGCTTTGTTCCCACACCGATAACAGTAATTAGGAGCCAGCCATACCGTTAGACATTTTCCCTTCCAATAACTCACATACCCCTCGTTGCAAAGTTGATGAGCCCGAACCAATTGGATCAAATCATTTTCATGACAAAATTTATCCATTACTTCCTGTCCAAATAGGTAACCGGCGCCTCTTGGAGATAGTTTGAAGTCAAGGATTTCGGGATCTGGGTCCAGCCACACTAAATCTGCCATGATTCCATCATGTGGAATCTCTTTGAATCTATCAATGGTCCGAATTTGATCCAACTGTTGACAACTTGGTGACAATCCTCCATGGGTAGCAAAGATCTTACCATCAATGGTGGCCCCCAATGGAAGATAATCAAACAAGTCCGTAATGTACAGCCACACCTCAATGGAGTTGTACTTATTCAACACTTCTGAGTAAAACCCATAGTTGGTGGTAATAGTCCGGCTCTCGTGGTTTCCTCGTATAAGAAACACTCTCTCGGGATATCTTAACTTTAATGCAATCAACAACGAGATGGTTTCCACCGAGTAATAACCCCGATCCACATAATCTCCCAAGAACAAATAGTTAGTGGAAGGCGGCGATCCCCCAATTTCGAAGATTTCAAGTAAATCATGGTACTGGCCGTGGATATCTCCTACCACCGTGATAGGTGAAGATAACGGCATGATATTTGGAGTGTCTAAAAGCTGTGTCTTGAGGGTATGACATAGTTGCCGAATCACACCACTCGGGAGGAGTCGAGGGGGCTTGTGGTCAAGCAATTGTTCGAGACAGTAATTTAAATCCGTCGTGGGGATCACGAACGGTCCTGTCATGTTTACCGGGTCTAAAAAAAAAGTTTGTGGAAAAAAATGCGTTTATCTAATTTTTCAATATATCTGCTACTGCTTTTTCAAGGATATCTAATCCATCATGAATGACATCATTGGGGATGTTAAGTGCAGGTACCAAACGCACCACGTTCATACCAGCGGTAATCACCAACAATCCATATTCCCGACACCGGTTGACAATGTCGCCGGTATTGACTGATTCGTCAAATTGCAACCCGAGCAAGAGTCCCTTTCCCTTAACATTGATGATGCTGGGGTATTTGGCAGCCATGGAGTTGAATCTGTCCACGAAGATGGATGATTTCTCGTTGACATTATCAAGGAAATCAGCCTTGGAAATTTCGTCCACCACGTAGGAACCAATCTTAGATCCCAATGGATTGCCTCCATACGTAGTACCGTGATCTCCCACCGCAAGAGCATTCTCAATCTTTTGACTTATCATGGTAGCACCAATAGGGAATCCATTACCAAGAGCCTTGGCCATGGTGAGAATATCGGGATGTGCTTCGGCTGGTAAGTAGCTGTGAGCCCAGAGTTTACCAGAACGACCCAATCCACACTGGATCTCATCATAAATCAACACCACATCATGTTCATCACAAACCTTTCTCAACTCAAGAAGGAAATCGGTCTCCATAGGAGTCACCCCTCCCTCACCTTGAATGGGTTCTATGATCACACCACAGGTGTTTTTGCCGACTAATTGCTTAACACTTTCGATGTCTCCACTTTCAGCCACCTTGACTCCAGGAATCAACGGAGCAAAAGGTGCTTGGTACTTGGGGTTGGAAGTCACTGACAATGCACCCATAGATCTTCCGTGAAAACAATTGGTAAAGGTAACAAACTCGGTCTTGTCCTGATGAATCGTCTTACCGTACTTACGGGCAAATTTAAGAGCTGCCTCGTTTGCTTCGGTTCCCGAATTGCACAAGAATACTTTTTGGGCGTCCTTCATTCCTCCGCTGTGAATGGTTTTTTGAATTAATTTGGATGCCAATTCTCCTGCTGGCAAGTTATAGTATAAATTGGAACAATGAATCAAGGTTCCTGCTTGTTCGGAGATGATCTTGGTAATTGGTTCGTGTGAGTGTCCCAAACAGGTCACGGCAATTCCGGCCGTAAAATCGATATACTCTCTATCTTCGAGGTCATAGATCTTGGACCCCTTTCCATGAGTAAGTACAAGATTGGGACGAGCATAGGTGGTTGCGGTAAATGGTGCAGTAATGGTTTGAATGTACTTTCCTGTGTGAGAATCGTCCGAGGCATCGGGAATGGCTCGAAGAAGGACTTTCCGACTAGAAGAGAAGGCACGGAGGTGCTGGACAGGTTTGAAGTGTTTAAGCATAGAAAATGAATAGATATGGATGAAAATTTTACACCGCGCTAAATACCTCAATTACCTAAATGAGTCACGATGGCATCACGTGCATTAGTAGCGGGATATGTCGATGGTTGTTTCTATGTTGGCCCGAGTCTCTGTCTTTTGAATACACGAGCGAATGAGGCGATTGACTTCAAATCGAAGTCTTGACTCATCATCAACGCTGGCCAGACGCATAGTCATTTTCAATCCCACCACGAAAAGCTCGTAATTGAACTTGGTGATGTAAAGGTTATCGATGCTATAAGAATGCTTGTAGCAATCAAGGGTGAGAATCTTGTCAATGATGGTAGACTTTAAAACGTGGTAGTCGTAGTCTGAATATGGATAGGACAATAGAAGGATTCCTCCGAGTGTTTTCACGAGTTTCCATCCGGTATAGCAAAGTAAAGATGCCACAATCAAGGTGGTAGCCTCGTTCAAGTCGACTCCAAGCTGGTCAATGAGCGATGATGGGACCATGGGAAGTGCAATGAGGTACAATGTAAAGAGCAATGTCACAAGACGGGCCGGGTTACGCGACATCGACTTCCAGATACTGGAAAGGGTGATCATGAATTTGGAAGGAGGCGAAGAGTCATTAGTGAGATCCAACACTCCAGGCTTGGAAGGTTCCTCATGGGAGATCATATCGTCGATACGATCGTTCTGCACCACAAACCGGGTGGTGATGAAGATGAAGCCGATCACAAGAAGAAGGACTCCGTGGTATATGAATAGGTTGGCGGGTTCTGCGTCGCCATGAATGTGGTGTGAGTGCAGCTCATTGTCGCTGGGGTTCGCCACGAGCATAATGACAAACTCCTCGAGAAAGTGACTTACCAAGTCACATCCCACCATGATCAACGAGGCACTCAATGCAAACCCCGCGAGAACCTCAAGTCGACCGAGTCCAAACGGATATGCCACTGACAGCTTGTTCCACACGTCAAAGTTGGACATGATATCGACAAACACCATTATCACGGAGCCAAGCGAGTCGTAGAACACCAAGTGCGATAATGTGGAGAAAGCAGCGAGATTGAAGTGAAACCCAACGAGGAAAATCACCACGGACAATGCAAAGTGACAAAGCAGCCACGTGAGCTTGAGTTTCTGGTGGGGCTTGAGCGATGCTAACGACTCATCAAAGTTGGGTATCGGGAACGAGTCAGGAATAGCGTTCTGTTGAGTATTGACACTGATGGCTACCGGCGGTTCTTGGAAAAGATTCATCGACACTGATGAGTGCTTATACTTATGGCCCTTCCTATGAGCGGGACGAACATTGAGATTATGGCTCAGGCCGTTGGAGTGGTTCATTACCTCCTGGGGCTTGAAGTTAAATGGCGAGTACTTGGTGGGGGAATTGGACCGTCTGACAGGAGATTTGGACCTTATGGACCGGCCCGTTCGAGACGGCGACGACGACCGTACAGGCGAGGCGTTTCGAGACCCCGGGAAAATGGGAGGTGCATTTGTGGGGGTGTATTGGGTAGAAGGACGGCCAAAATGAAAACTGTTTCGGTTTCTGGGAGTGTTGGGAATGGCGATGGGAGACGCCGCAATGGGACTGCCGTCTTCAGAGATTATGGAGTTGTCCATGAAGATGGCAGATCGCGGACGAGGCCTCCCCTGTCGTCCAGCTGGAATGGGAGAAGCGGTGGCATTTCCAGAGTACCTTCGTTGATGGAAGGGAACTCCAATCTGACTTCGGTTGAAGGAACTCTCAAGTGGACTAAACTGGCCCCAACTTCCCGGGTTACTGCTATCACCTAAAGATTCACTGGAGAAATTGGCACTGGCAAGAAACTTGAGATCGGGCGCTTGTTTTAGCATTGGCACCCCGTCATTGGCACCTTGACTAGAGGAGCGGTTGGTCTTCTTGATGGTTGGGGAGTCCATTAGCAAGTCTTCTTCTTCCTCAATGTCGTCGCTGGCCCCATGCACGAATATCGTGGGGCTCTGCATGACACCGTAACCACTATCATTCATGTGGGAAATAATAAACACTTGAGATAAGGTTGGTTTCCTATTGTAGTTAGACGAGATGGAATGTGTTAAAACTTACGTGGACCTTTTTGTTTTTGCACATAACGTCACTACGCGTGGGCGTGCGCCCTGAAGGATAAAGACTTTACATTATGGACCAAGCCAATGAACAAATCATAAACAAGGATGTTTCATGGAGGGTTCTCCCGAGTGGTATATGCATCGAAGAGCAGTAGGTTGATACAACCATCATTGAGAGATGAGGAAGTATCCTCGAGAAGCTCGTAACTTTTTAAGGTAAAGTCACGCTTGGACGATGCATGAGAAGTTCCGAGTATGCCAAATGCAGAAAACGATACAGAATCTCTTCTAGCTGGAAGAAGAGAAAGTCGCTTGTTTGTTATGGTATGAAAGTCACCGTCCTGCAGCAACTCCTTTTCATCGAGCATAAGTGCACATGAGATGCGATTGTTGCTAACCGCCAAGTCGGTTACGGTATTAGAGATATTGGGCTCTGGTAGATTGAAAATACTTGACACGCGTGCAAGTCCAGACGCCGGCTTGAACTCATCCTCTTTTGCGGGAGTGGGGGTTTCATCATCAGGTTTGGTTTCGTCTGCATTGAATGCATCAGAGGTTAGTGTGGTGGTTAGTGAGCTCTTCATAAGAAGAAGAAGATCATAGAGAAGAATCTTCAATTTCTCGTTATTGTTGAGAAAGGCGGAGTTCAAGAGTGAAATGAGATTCTTGATGAAAGTGAACTGTTCCCCGTCATACTCTATGATGATGTCAATCAAGGACATCTTGTGGATGATCAACACTCGAAGGAAGATGGAAATACAATCGTAGAGATTGCGGGTGTCACCAGTAGCTTCATCGGCACTTACTGCGGGGACTAACTTAAGAAGGAATCGTGATAGGTCCTGAAAGAACTTGTAAGTGGAGGGGACGTTTTCCACAGAAGACACTGAAAACTTTTTAAAGTAATTCTTGAGCACTGGAAGAAGGTTGATGTTGTTTCTGCTCAACACCACCGTGTCGGACACCTCCGTCTGCTCGAAGTAGGTAAAGTCACACTCGCGAAGAAAGATATTCTCGATGATATGAAGGATCTTTACTTTGTGATTCCAGTCCAACAAATTAAACAATTCTCCGAAGTAAGAGTTGTGACGCAGGAACTTGAAATGAAGGTTGTCTAGAATCACTCCCATGATGTCCTCCATATTGTCGTCTTCCTTGACTTCCTTGTAAATGATAGCCTTGAGAAGAATTTGCACCATAGGAAGATTGAATTCGTTGGTAATGCTGATGAGACGGCCTATGTCATGTTTGTTCTTGATGTTCTCCACGTATAGTAACTCATTCAAAAGATTCACTACCATGTTGATGCCCATAAGGTGGCCCAGTGCTACCTTGGTGTGAGAAATGACAATCTTACGAAGGCCCTTCAACACATTCTTGCCATAATTTTGGTAAATGTGAGATTCTCGGTAGTCAGCGGTTTCCGTCAATCCACTCACTGTATGCGAGAAGAAGTAGGTGTAGTACTTGGAGGCGTATGCGGTTCTCAACCCGTCCAAGATAATTTTTTGATATTTGAGTAGATACTCCTCGTTAGAACCATAGAGAACATCGTATAGTACCTTTTTGGCATTATCCGATTCCGGAAGTAGGTGAACTAGCTCGTGAATGTGTAACACTTCGTAGCAGAGAAGTTTCTTGACGAACGTCGTCGCCATCTTAAGGTCCAGGTCGATTACATCATGGACAAACTCCTGGATGTATCCAAGAAATACGCGCTCATCCTCGGCGTTGATCACACGTCTGTTATGGAATAGGAGTTTGAACAAACATGTTTCGTCTGCACTTTGATGAAAGATGGACTTCAAGATCTTTTCCACGTTTTGCTTGGAAGCTTCTGAGCGAACAGATGCAAATTCTTCAGGGAGAATTGAAAGAACCTCGAAGATGTCTTGCTCAGACATGAGACTCGGGGTCTGTTCTAGAAGCGCCTCCAAGTCAGAAGTGAAGTCTTGGGCAGTGTATGTGTTGTTCTTTTCCTGATGGATCTTCATGGGTGAATCCACAGTTTCCTTAGAGAATGGTGGTCTTGCTGGCGGCTCTGGTTCTTCAAACGAGATGGACTTCTCCACCACACGATCAATAAACGACCACACGGTAGAAAACCTAAAGTAGTCAAAGTCTCGACTTGAAAGGTCCTTGTAATTAAGAATGGTTAATTTGAACAAGTCATACCCGGTAGTGGCAGAGTCGTAGCTGGTACCTGCAATGAATTTAACTAGCTTGAAATGCTTCATGACCAATTTGGCAATAAGGTAAAGGGTGTCGAGATAATAGATGATCACCCTACCCTCGTTTTTGAGGATGAACTTGACAATCACTTTGAAAAACACCGTAAGATTATCACATAGTAGGTAGAATGAGTAGATGTTGCCTATGATGGTGGGTGTCATGTGCACGAGCTTGGGAGAATCGCTCACACTCTTTTTAAACACAGTGGTGATGTAGTTAACGAGGAGAAACTTGAGTCCCACGTTGAGTTCGGCAATGTACTCGTAGTTGAAGCTGGCATCGAACGAATTGTTGACTATTTTATCAATAAGCTCCCGGTGGAGAATTTGCTTGGCGTGTTCAAAGCGGTCCTTGAAACTGAACCCATCATTGGACCATTTTTGAAGAATAGTATCACATTGCTTATTATTAAGAACAGGTAAGTTCTTGAGAATCGAAAGATGGACATCCACTTGTTTCGTGTAGTTGGCTTCGCTCCCGGGCGAGCTGTAAAAAATTCCCGATGCAATGAGCTTTCGAAGGTACGACGAAATCGTTATCATTTTTAACTGGTATAACTCGTTGATCACCACGTAAAGATTTTGTATTTGGATGTTGTGATCATCGGCAACGTCATAGATGATGTCAAGAATTTCATTTTCTACCTCGGCCCTGATATTGGAGATGTTTCCAGCAGAACTCTGAAGCACCTTTCGCTTAAGGAAGTTGCACACCGTCAAAATCTCTTCGCTTGATTGCTGGGTGTCACGGCAAACGGTGATACACCAGTAAATTACTAGCTTCAAGTTCATTCTCCAGTGGTTTTTGGTGCTGGGACGAAGTAAATTGGCTAGCTCGTCATTGAGGGAAAGTTTATCCAACTGTGATATGATTTTTAAAACATCGTCACTACGACGATTGATGCATGTTTGTGGAGGTTCAACATATATCATGTCATTAATTGCATGCGAAGAGCTGGGCACAGGTACGTGAAGAAAGGAGCCTCTTCGATTGGAGCTCTTGTTGGGCGGCTGCTCGACATGACGCATGTTCAACATCAAGCTTTCGTTACGGTAGTTAATGAGCTGAAGCTGTATTTGAAGTGCTTCAGAGTTTCCTGAATCCTCAACCAAAATGTTGTAGAGTACCTCACTGATGAGCAGCCAGTAACTAGGGATAATGAACACGTTGCTGTTATACTTGAAAAGATAACTGACGCAGCCGGCGATCATGCCGAGCAACCTCAGCTTTAGCTTCAGCGGGATTCCCGCCTGTGAGTTTTTGCTTGAGTAGGCGGGAGCCTTTTTAATGAAGTAATGATTGAGTAAAAGTAGCTCGCTCAATTCCTTGCACAAGTAGTCCAACTTCAAAAGGTCCTTCCAAAAAACCTTGATGAGTGTGAGGGCCACAAGGGTCTGGCCATAGTTTATGGTAAGAGACACCTCTACCGCGTCGTCAGAATCTTTGGATGTAGCCATCACCTGATGAAGTTGCTGAGGATCTAGCGGTAGTTCCTCACGCAAGAACTTTAAAATGGCAGAGAGAAAGTAGGTCTTATCAAGAAGGCACTCAATGTAGAGCGTCGACACGTAGTGAAGAAGATACTCCAATTTTTGGGAGAAGACTTGTTTCTTCTCTGGGGTGCTAATGTTGGGCATATCTCTACTGAACTTGTGAATGTAATCAACCACCTGTTGCGACCACTCCTGAAGCCACTGAGCCTCCAATGAATCGAGGGTTAACAAATGGGGTAGTGGCGAATTGGGATGTTGCTGTTGTTGTTGCTTTGACTGGATCTTCTTGCGAAGCACCAAGAGCTCACTATAGAGCGAGCACTTGGTGAACCAAATGGCTCTGGTCATAGGAACATTCTTGCCACACAAGCTGTCGACCAAAACCTTATTCCTGATTCCGTGGGGAAGACGACTGGAGATCTTTGAGAGTGGTACGTTAGAATTGCTAAGGTCCTTCAACCACTGATCCTTCTTGGAAGCAGTAAGGGTCACCCGAGGAGGGATCTTGAAGTTATTAGAGTCGTGCTTAATCTTGTTGATGGCTTCATTTCTCGTCTTGTATGCATTCGTAAGGTGTTGGGAGAGTTCCTGGAGAATGTTATTGCAGTTGGTGGTTGATGAAAAGATGGTGGCCTGAATTAAGTTTCGAGATGAGTAGTATTCGTTAGAGACATGCGGTGCTTCGAAGTAGCCTTTGTTCAAGTAGGAAGTGTTATCCAATTTGTCTTGCTCGGGGATGGCAGCGGCATTATGATCTTTCCAAGGTCCATAATCAGGATAGACCAATTCGCCTGTTACCGGCGTAGGCCCATTGATATCATTCATTGGATAGATTGGGATGTCCGGCTGATCCATAGTATATTTCATCGCTAGCAATTCATCCTTAGTACTATTAGAGTATTGTGATTTGTTATGCGATGATAGAAGGCTGTTCCTGTTGCGTACTTTAGACATGGTTGGGGGCTAGTTTGAGACTCGATCTAATCTACCCGCGCACTTATATTCTTGGTGACTAAACTTCGTCATCCACCTGACTCCTACCATTTGCTACCTTTTACACGACCTGTATGTCAGTGTGGAATGCTAATAGCAAATTTTTTATAACATCTAAATACTTGGCTTGTTCTATGAATGCTCACCAATCGTCGTCATCCTCCTCTTCGTCGCTATCATCACGAGTGGCACCTTGACGCTTCTTCAATGCATCTGCCAAAGAACCTGCCAAAGTGACCTCTTCGTTCTTCTTTGCTTTAAGAGCATCAGCAAGGCCATTTCCAAGACCATTGGCCTTGATTGCAGGCTGTGAATTATGAGCCTGGGGTGGAGGATTGGGAGCTGCAGGAGTTGATGATGCAAACCCATTGACTGGTCCATTATATGAAGTCATGTAATCCAATGGAGACCAACCTTCCTGCGTTTCTTTCAAGTCCTTCACAAGGCCCCACTTACCATTGGTGCTAACGACATACACGATGTCGTCCTTAACAAGAGGAACTGATCCGGCAATGGATCCATCGTAATCGTACAAAACCTTGTATGTGGGGTACTTTGGTTTGGCAGAAAGTGCGGGTGGGGGAGGTGGTGGTGGTGGCACCGTCTTCTTGGTTGGAGGAGCTGGAGCACTCTTTTTCTTTTGAGGAACAACTGGAACTGGCTTTTGTTGCTGTTGTTGAGCCTGGGGAGCTGGTGGTGGCACCTTGCGTTGCACGCGTTGAGCGGGCATCGAGGGCTGCACTGGCTGGACAGGTTGCGCCTGATATCCTTGGTACGTTTGTTGGGTCTGGTGTGTTGGTGGGGCCTGGTACAGAGGTTGGGCCTGGTACAGAGGTTGTGCAACCGGTTGAGAAGCTGGTTGATAGGTGGACCGTGATGCTCTTCCCACATTACGATTATAATACTTGGAGTAGTCAACCTTGCCTCCTTTACCTCTCGGACGCTTTGGATTAGTGGAGTTGGCAGGAAGTCCAGGTCTGACGGAAACAGTACCGGATTTGTAAAGATCTGACTTTTCTGGGACACTTGCATCGCTGCTTTGAACAAACTTCACAGTGTGGAACTTACCTGGTTTCTTCTGGTACTGGACGGTTGGACCAATCTTCAACGTAAGTCCAGGGTTCAAGCGCATGAGATGAGCGACCAATTCAGTTTTGAGATCTAAGTTGATGAAAATATCAGGTGTCGTTGGAGTAGGTGAATGAAGAGAAAGAGCAACCCAGTTATCTTGCAATTCAGAGAGAGCCACGTAGTTCAAAGAACCAACGGGAAGAGAAAACTCCTTCTGCAATTGGAGTCGCTTTTCGACCAATACTTCCGCAATCACATAAAAGGTGGTCTTTGTCAAGATGAATATACGTGGAAGCCTTTTGGATGAACGTCCAAACTTAGAAAGAAGAATTTCTCCTTTAGAAGAAAAACTCACTCTCTCTGAGATGCTTGCTTGAGTCATGATGAAACGACCATATCCAGTCGAGTCATTACAAGCAAGATAGTCCCCCATGTATGCACGAGATCCCAACATCGACAATCTCCGACGCTGCTTACGACCGTTAAGGCGCTTGTTTCCTTCATCACGGAACTGCTCGAATTGGTTTCCATGTTTCTTGACTCTCCATGCTCTTTGCATTGTTTTTGCAGCATCCTCCTTTCTCTTAACATATCTTCTCCATGCTCTTTGAATTCTAGCCGCCATATTGTACCAATACTTATCTCTCATACCTTCAAGGGCAAAAAGCGTCTCTGGAGCTTTGATGAACACCTTAGTTGTACCCATTTGGTACTCGCTATCAGGAATATGGCATGCCTTCAAGATTTCTTTAGCAGCACCCACGTGATCCCCAGTCCAGATGTACTCACCGGCGTAACCAGTGACTGAAGATAACATGTAGAAACGATCGACGAATTTGTGGAATGTTGTACGGTACGCAAAACCGGCTCTTCTAATACGAACATTTTCCTTCAATCCAAGATACTTGACTTGGTGAAGAACCTGTTGGTTGTCGTAATCTTTTGGTCGTTTCGTTTGATTGGGCTTAATGGTACGAATGTAGGAAGGTTGACATTGAGATAACGTATCAACCAACGCATTTGCACTTCTCTTGATCTTATCAGAAGCGGTTTCTGGTCTCTTTTTGGAGTCTGTCAAAGCTTGGAGGAGATCGGGTGGAAACAATACTGCGGTGAAAGGATTCTTGGAGGTAGAAAGTGCTTCAAGCAAATCTCTCAACATACTGTCTTTATTCTTATCGGTCATTCCTGCCACATCATAAGTGACATCACCAGCATAATGCTTGATGATAAACTTACCACGACGATCCTCAAAGTGGCGATTGCTAGCACCAACCATGCTCAATCTTTGGGCAAACACTTGATCGGCAGCATCGGAATCAGCGTGAGCGGTCTTGATGGAATCGTTTAAAGCGGCAAACAATCCCGGCTGAGGTCTGACGGCCTCAATTAGATCACAGACCACCTTGTTGTTGAAATAATCGATAGGGGTCCATTTGATTTGTTCCTGAACATATTCATCTTGTTCAGCCTTTAAAGTCAACTGAATGAAAATCTGTTGCAATTTTTCATTGACATAGTTGATGCAAATTTGTTCGAACGAGTTTTGTTCAAAGATTTCAAACCCATAAATATCAAGGATACCGATAGACTTCTTTTCAAAGGATTGACCGGTACCCTTGAGAGAAAGATTTACTCTTTCAACGATCCATTCAAACAAATTATTGTAAATACCCTTGGCAAGAGCATCTCTGACAGAAGTGGCTTGAACAACGTTAAGTGGAACGTGATAAGTCGAACCTCTCTTCATACCGTGAGACGTTTGTACCACTCTTTCAATGATACTCTTCTTGAGAATCTCTTCGTTGACATCTAGGAGGTAACTCACAAACTTGATGATACTCTCGTCCCTGATCTCAGCATTACCACTCTCATCTTCAACAAACGAAATGTTACCGATCCACAAAATGGCAGCCAACATTCTGAAAATATTATCTTGTTCAGATTGCTGTAAACCAATCACTTGCATTGCTTGAAGAGTATCTTGAAAATCCTTGACATCATCAATCCCGTCCACATTAATGCACTTGGCAGCACATGTATAAATGTAAGTTTCGGGGCCTTGTAAGCCAAACATCTGCTTATACTGAGGTGGACAAGCCTTGGTAAATTGATAGAATATGTGAAAGTTTCTTTCGTTGGAGATCTGACTAACCACTCTCTGCTTCTCTAGTAAGTAGTTAGTGATGTGAGCGGCAACTGGTTGATAGGTCTTGGGATTGAAATAAATTTCAAGGTATTTTCCGTGTCTGGAAGAGTTGTTGTTTCTTAGGGTCTTAGCACACCCGAATGATTCTAACAAGGGATTGGTGGCCAACACCATGTCTTTGATTTTAGTGATGCTGTCATCGGATCCACCACCACCACCACCTTGATAACCAGTAGGGCCATCACCAAACGACTCGATCTTATCGTCAACAGAAACATTGGCAATGTATTGCATGATCTGCTTGGCGGCTTCAGTTTTACCAGCACCCGATTCACCCGAGATGATCACACATTGGTTTTCACCATAAGATTTCAAGTGATAATACATGGCCTCAGCTATGGCAAAAACATGGGGCGGCACCTCCAACCGATTCTTTCCCTTATATAAGTTTAAATTCTCCTGGGTGTATATTCCCAAGTCTTCGAATGGATTGACTGAAATCAACACATGTCCAATGTAAGTGTAGATGGTACCATTCATGAATCGTTTATGGAGATTGTCGTTAATGGCTTCATCGGTAATCTTAGACAAGAGAGTCAAATCAGAAACCCCAACTTCCTTTTTCTTGTGAAGATCAAACTCGGCTTTCTTGATACCGCCCTTTACGGGGGCTTCACCGGTTTGTTTAGTTCTGCGTCCTCTTTTAACAATTGCCATGGTGTTAAACACGGGAACGATTGATTGGGATTTGTGCAGGGGCGGTGCGAAAATATAATGATGACCGTGCAAAATGTTCTGTTTCTGGCAGAGAGTCCGAGTTGCACTGAATTGTGCCAAGAAACCGATGGTTTGATTGGGATGGGGGCCGAGCTACTTATTAGTGCCTTTGCTGCTATGGAATGTGACTTTGGATCATTTGCGGGCGCAACTAGGGCTTGAGAGGATAGGGGAAAGAACATGGTTACTGCTAGGGAGAATTATAGTAGTTCCAGGAGGCGAGAGGAAGATGAGGGCCTTTGTAGAAGTAGAATTGCCAATTGAGGTCAAGGAGGAAAAAGTAGCAGTAAAAGTAGGGGATCTAGAATTTTGTCGGATTTTCATAATTCAGTGAAATTCATCCACAAATTGCTGCAAATTGAGAAATATGAGCTTATTTTGAGCCGAACACTGAAAATCATACTTTCTGACAGGCACCCCCATTTTCGTCACACACTCTACAACATCCCAATATTCATCTGTACATCATGACATACATAACTAATGTGACCATAATCTGATCATCTTGTCCTTTCCTCCACTGGCCACTCTTTTACCGTCTACACTCCAGTCAACAGCATACACTTCATCCGAGTGCCCGGGAAGATCCACCTTCAATTTTCTTGTTCGGATGTCCCAAACCTTTAATGTGGTGTCTTTTGAACAACTGACTAAGAGTCTATTATCGGATGACCATGCGGTTTGATAGACGGGAGCGACATGTCCACGGAGAGTTCCAACAAACGTACCCTTAATACCGTCCCAAATTTTGATGGAGTTATCAAATGAACTCGACACAATATATCTACCATCGGGAGAAAATGAAACGTGGTTCACAAGTTTTTGGTGTCCAGTCATTCGACAAATAGGCTTCAGAGACTTGAGTGGCTCCCAAAGATACATCGTGAAGTCATCACTGGCAGTCACGAGACGCTCGTTAACGGAACCTCCAAGCTTGGCAACCTTTTCATATTCTTGCTTGGCCTTGGCTCGAAGATCAGCAGCGTTTTTGGAAGACTTGGTGGATGAATAGTCGAAGCCTCCTTTTCTCAAGACGTAATCGGTAGAAATCGATAAATGGTTTACCCAATGAGCATGACTCTTGAGTGTTTGAATACATTTTCCATTAGCGGAGATATCCCAAGCTTTGATTAGCTTATCATGGGAACCACTGTAGATGATATTGGCACCCAGCCATTTGACACAAGAGACTGCGTTCAAGTGCCCGCTCATGGTCAACGTGCAAACACGCCGAGAGGTATCCCACACCTTGATGGTATTGTCCTTAGAGCCAGAAGCAAGACGAGGGGATTCGCCGTCTTTAACCAAATGCAAGGGTTCCCAGGTTAACGAAGAGATCCACTTGGAGTGACTTAAAAGTGGACCACCAAGTGGCTTTCCGGTATCAGCGTCCCATAATCTGATGGTGTTGTCCATGGATCCCGTAGCGATCATGGTTCCACAAGGAGAGTAGGAAACACACAATACCCAGTTGGTGTGACCTTTAAGAACGTGTAGGGGAGTTTGAGTGTTGCAGTCCCAAATTCTAGCAGTCGAATCTCCTGCACCCGAACACATTCTACCCGAATCGTTGGGAGCAAATTGACAGCACAAGATAGTAGACCCGTGCCCAGCTATGGCGGCATTGGACCTTGAGATAGGCTTTACCTTGAAAATTGCCCGTGGGGTATACACTAAAGTCATCAAGTCTTCGGTGGTCTTGATGCCCGGTTTAAGAACCGAATTCCAGAAATTGTCCTTGATATCAACAAGCTCTTCTATTCCATCTTTTGTGTTCAACAATGAGAAAGAATATGGGACGGGGTCTTCGGCGTCTCCACTAAGTTGATTAAGAAGTTCTTCCAATTGTTTTTCGCTTATGCCTCCGGGAACTCTCATGGAGCCTCCCACGGTGTTACCAGTATCGGAGGCCTGGAATTTGATTAGCACATTAGGAAGATCCGCCGGGATAATATCCGCCTCACGAACTTGCTGGGCCTCTTTCCTCTGTTTCTTAGATGGAGGGGGGACAACGGTAGCCATGGTTGATGAAAAATGCGATGCGATGCGATGCGATAATGTAGGTGCGAAATTACTCTATATATGGGCGAGGAAAGCGATGCGAAATTTTTGGCCAGCTATGGCATGAGAAGGGATCCATTAAGGTCATCGTCCAGAGCCTCTACCACCAGATCCACGGGCGAAGCGACAGACAGAGAGGCGGGACCCGGAACCGGATCGTGGAGGGAAGTATTCGACGTCGCTGTGGTGGGGTACGGCACCTCAGACACTTCGGTGGCGTTTGCGGTTTCTATGTCTTGAGTGTTGATGTCTTGACTAGCGGATCCGAAGTCTGTAGCATCGTCCGGAGATCCGGGCCGAGAAACAGCTCCCACCCAGCCCTGTCGTTGACTCTCTGTCATGTTGGGCGAGGACGGGAGTGTCCACAGTCCCCTGGCCGACAAATCAGCAAAGAGCCCGTTCTCACTGTAATCAAAGTAGATCACGTCGTTGATACCAACCACCCGTAAGTCTTCCACGCGGATGGCATACACCATGCGTAGTTTTGATCGTGAATTCACCTTGTGATAAAAGTCCTTGTAGAACACCAAGCGAGCGGTTAGAAACGACTCCACCGAGTTCTTAAACTTGGCGCTAGTGTTGTTTGCCAATGCAGGAACGAACATGAGTCTCCCACCCTCTGATTGTTGGTAGCCACAGTATCGAGTATCGAGCTTCCCTGACAATATGCAAACAGCATCTCTGTGGATGGAAAATCGGGATATAAGATCGAAGAGCTTGACAATGTGAGAGTCAGCTTTCTTCCCAGGGTTTTCGGTGATCAAGTCGCTGTGTGGCGGGATGTCCACCGCCTTCTCTCCGTTGAGGGCCATGGCGTTGCGCATTATGTGGGTCTTCATCAACACTCTCTTGTGAGTCAGCCAGATTTCCATGCGGTATAGTTCCATTAGTTCGTGGATCCCGTTCACAACTACCAACGTTCCCTTGGGATACTGGCGAAGTTTATTTCCCTCGAAAAGCTGATATAGCTTGGCAAACGTGGTTATTCGATAATACTTGATTCGGTCCAGCAACCAATCAACTTTAAAACCATCTAACTGTTGTAAAATAGACCAAGGAAATGCTTGGAAGGTATCAACAACCACGACTTTGACTTCCGGGTCCTGGAGTAGGTGGCTAACTATCAACGAAGCCAATATTCCATACAACGCGTCACATCCTGGTACTGTCTGGAAATCAAACACTCCATTTTGCATTTGCAAGGGAAGCATCTGGTCTAAGGTTGGGATCAGAGTCGTAAGATGAGTCCATGCTGCTCGTTGCAGCATCATTTCAAAAAGACTCATGGCATGACCTAGGAGGATCGCTGGGACCAGAGTTATAATGGAAGACCAGGGCGCAAGTGCGAAATAATTCCATTGAGGATCCGGGTGCTTCTCATTAACCCGTTTTCCCTAAACTAACACCATCTCTATTTGCGCTGGTTCTCCAACAATTAGTGTCTTGAAAATCCATTGTATTACTAAATCTTTCCATACCTGTCAGTAAACCCACCACCATGCCCAACACGTCCGGGCAAAAAGACCTGGTGCCGGAATCTCAAGACCTTTCCACCAACCATCCATTCTCCATACCTAACCCGGCTGCTAGTGCTCGACGCCCATCACTTTTACGGAACTCCTCATCCTCCAATACTCTTCGCATAAGAAATCTGATTTCCAATAATGGCGGCAGCAATTCAGATAACAGCTCTGCTGGGAACTCGCCCACGGTGCTAACCCCCACATCCAATTTCCCGCCCACGCTCCACTCCAGCTCCAGCTCGTCCACGCCATCATCAAAGCAACACCAGAATGCTTCAAATCCAATCAAGGGCAGGAGCAGATCGCGTTCCATCAACACCCAGCAAATATCTTCACAATCGTTAGCGCAAGAAAAGGCCTACCTTCGAAAAATCAGGAACCAGTTCGTCGACGACTACTACACCAAAGGGATATCTGGAGCCAACGACGAGTATAATGAGGGCGAGAGCTTCACCAACGATGAGGAGGAGGAAGAAGATGAGCCTTTAAATGAAAAGAACCAGCTATTGGCCGATATCGATGAGGATAAATACCAGATTGATTTCAGCTTGGCGTTCTCTATGATGAAAAACCCATCGTCCACCAGCATGATGGACATAAAGAACAACAACCTTCGCGAGAAAACCGACGACCCTGCTGTAATCGAACGTTTAGAGTGGCAGGCGATGCTTTCCTCGGTTTTAACAGGAGATGTGGTTCGCTCGGAAAAGACAAAAATCATCAACAACAATAATTCTGAAGAGGAGGGGCAGGAATCGCTTATCTACTCTCACTCCAAGAAGAACATTTGGTTTGGTGTTAGAGCGAAACTTTTTAACCGGACCGAGGACGACCAGCGGAAGATTGTCCTGTACCGTCGGACGCTCGTGGATAATTTTATTGACGATGTCTTGAAGTATGAAATCAACTACGATGACCCAATTAATAACCCGCCTCGAAAGCAAGTGGTGGATATTCTTGACCGCTACGAAAAAGCGTGTGAGCTCTGGATGACGTTGAAAGAAATGAAAACCGACAAGCCGTTATGTGCCAGTAGTGAATTTGAGGAGCGCATTGACGTGTTGAATGCCTGGCTCTCAATCACCGATGCCATAGAAAGTGCCACAAAGAGCTTACAAGTTTGGGTGGGAAACGACGAGCTCGATATTACCAAGGGCCGAGATGAGGTCCAAGAGCCAGAAGGCGACGAAGCCAAGAGCCAGGTCCATCGTATCTTGAATCAAGACAACAGCTCTCTTGCAGAACGACTCATGAAAGAAAAGGATGTGTTTACCATCTTCAAAAGCTGGATCTTCAATCCACTTGCCCCATGGATGATGAAATCCAAGGACACTTACATTCGTTTGGGCCACATCTTCGAAATAATGAAGCTACCCGATTACATTGATAACTTGGTACAGCTATGTTACATTCCAATGAACTTGATCAAGGAAATCATTAAGGTGCGGTTAACATATGCCATGAAGTTGCAAAATCCCACGTTGATGATGATTGATCAGATGATTGATGATTTCAAGACCTACATTACCATTGCACTTGAGGTCAAACTGGGTGTTATGGAGTACTGCAAACCAGACCCCAGTAACACTTGGGTATTAAGCTATCCATTCGATGACAAGACTGCTGACTTTGATGGGGTACTTCTTTCGTTAGTTCGGTACTTCATCTTGCTACTTAACCGTAAGTTGATAGACAGTGCCAAAACTCTGTCGACTTTCAGAACTTTCAAAGAACCAGATGAATTAGAAGACACATGGAACTATCTTCGCTTACTTGGTGGGTATGTGGAAGGTGCAAGTACTGTTGTTGCCGAGTCCGTTACCCTCCTAACGTCTAAATTAGTGCAGCGACTCTTTGCTTACTTCAACAACCAAATACTGTCAACTCCTCAGAACCAAGCAGTGTCCAACGATTTGTTTAGGTGGTTTTCGTCCACCACCGAAAATTTTGCTCAAATTCGACGCAAGTTGGCTCGGTTCACAGGACAGCTTTCCCGAGACTTGAGCAACTCGCTTATCTTTGAGATACCTCAAGGTCCTAATAACAAAACAAAGATGCTCTTGGACAACCTCAAAAGCACTAATCACTTTCTCGTTTACACCGGCACCGTGGAGACTCAGGGAACTTACTTTTTTGCCAGCCCTGAACTAATGAATAATGAACAAGAAATTTTGAAGATTCTTCATGGGTCTTACGTGGGAATTGATCCCGCTGGCATGTCGTTACAACTTCCTGACTTATTGAAGATGCTTCAAGGTAACGAGGACAACGAAGACTTGGATACTGCTAATGCATTTGATGCCCCCCTCGAATTGATGCCATTATCACCAGGAGATATGGCATATGTGATTGCTTTATGTCCCTCCAAACCCATCGTTTGGGAGGGAGAAGTTGAAAATATCCCCATGTCCGAAGTGCCCATAACTGATGTCAAGGTGGGCCAAATGCTCGTGGTGACTAAGCTTCCTCACTATCATTTACATTTTGTCAAGGACAGATTGGTGGACATTGCCAGCGACGTGTTTATGACTGGAGGCAGTATTAACAAGCCCATTGACCCGCGATGCTCTCTCAACAAGGTGCACTACGAATTGACTAAAATCAACCGGACATTTTTCAAAATGTCATTGGCAGTCTTAGATTCGGTGCAGGCAGTTCGTGAAAAGTGTCGAAATTCTTCACCCGATGATGGCTACCAGGATATCATCAATAACTACTTCGTCTATGCTCGTGATCATGGAAAGAACATGGTTAGGCATCTAGATTCTACCCGAAAATCTACTGTCATCATGAAGCTCATTCAACTATCCATTGAGTGGGTAAGTTTCATCTGTGATGACTGTATTCCCACCGACAGAAGGACCTTCAGGTACTGTGTGTTGGCGCTTGAGTTTGCCATGGATATGACCCGAGGCTTCAATGTTCTTGTTTTAAGTAACGACCAATTTTATCGCTTGAAACTCAAGGTGGCTCGGTGTATGTCGCTTCTTATTTCCCACTTCGATATCATGGGTGCTCGACTGAGTGAAGCTGAGAAACGCAAGCTTCTCAAGTGGACCTCTCAGCGACACAGAATCGAAGACTCTGAAGATGACGATTACATCATCAATGCTTATCACGAAGATATCTTGAAGGCACTTCAGGAGGTCGAAGACAACAGAAGAAACAAGCAAGAGGAACTTCATTCAGTGGGTAGAGTGTTAGACATTACCGACTCTGAGTACCAGTTTGTCACGTTGCTCGCGTCATCGTTCTCATCTGTTTCAATGAGATGGCAGAAGAAGTCATTTATTGGCGCTGGATCCTTTGGGCAAGTGTTCCTCGCGGTGAATTTGGACACCGGTGGATTCATGGCAGTTAAGGAGATTCGTTTCCATGATAGCCAGTCCATTAAAATAGTTTCTGCCATCAAAGACGAGATGACAATTTTGGAAATGCTCAACCACCCCAATATCGTACAATACTACGGCGTGGAAGTCCACAGAGATAAGGTTTACATTTTCATGGAGTTCTGCGAAAGTGGGTCGCTCTCTGGTCTCTTAGCACACGGCAGAATCGAGGACGAAATGGTCATTCAAATGTACACCCTTCAAATGCTTGAAGGTGTGAGATTTTTACACGATCAAGGTGTGGTTCACCGTGACATCAAACCGGAGAACATTTTACTCGATCGTCTGGGAGTGCTAAAGTTTGTTGATTTTGGCGCCGCCAAAGTCATTGCCACTACTAGAAGAACGAGAGGTTCTGGCAACTCCTCGGGTAGTAGCCAGAACGCTGGTAACCAAACCAATGTTAACTCGATGACAGGAACTCCCATGTATATGTCACCAGAAGCCATCACTGGACAATATTCTGGCGATCGCACGGGGGTAGTTGATATCTGGTCATTGGGATGTTGTGTTCTTGAGATGGCAACCGGACGGCGCCCTTGGGCCAATCTCGATAATGAATGGGCCATCATGTACCATATTGCAGCAGGCCATCAACCCGAATTACCGTCCAAGGATCAACTCAGCGAGGCAGGGATTAAGTTCTTGTCTCGATGCCTCGAACATGATCCCAAAAAGAGACCGTCAGCCATCGAACTTCTCAATGATCCTTGGATTGTACAATTCCGCCAAGTTGCATTCGAAAGCTCAGACACCTCCAGCACTCCCTCTTCGGAGGCAGGTTCTGAACTTCTATCCTAATTTTACAAACTGTAATATCAATGACATATACCTTTTTCCTATTATTGTCTTTAATTATGTACAAGATTTCATGAATATTATTATATCTTTCCGTCCAATGCATTAACGACCAGTTCTACCACGTCTCCACGGATATTGATATAGCCAGCCCGCTTATTCACAGTGACAGTTTTGGCATCGATGGGAAGAACACTTAAAAGATCTGCCTTGAACTGGTCCAAATCACCTTGAATCTTCTTGATTTCGGTGGTTATCTTCGTATTTTGAACTTTTTTGTAAACGGGCCAGTGACCAAATTTGGACTTTGGGATGTGATAGTTGTTGTCGCCGAATCCGTTGTTGGGCAATTCAGCCACGGAAACAGAGCTTAATGACGGAAACTCATAGAGAGGCTTGACGGCCTTAGGCGTGGGTATACGGACGGCCTTCAAGGCGGTAAATGAAGGTCTCATGGTGATGAAGAAAAAAATGAAAAATCCTTACACCAAAAACCACCTCTATGGAGAGGTGGGCGTGCGCTTACGTCAGCATCGTACAATATGGCACCCAATAGTCATGGGGTAGTTACCTCATTCATAACCTACGTACCTATATGATATCCGCATGATCCCGCATGTGTTTTGCATATGCTGTCTTCTTTTCAAAAACTTCTCCACACTTTTCACAGTCAAAGCATTTGGAGTGTATACGCATATGTTTTGACAAATTGGAACTCTCATTGAATCTCTTACCACACTTGGGCCATTTGCATGCCAATGGTTTCTCTCCAGTGTGAGTCCGGTTGTGTATTGATAAACTGGAGCTGGTGGTGAAGTTCTTGCCGCAAATGGAACAGTGAAATGGCTTTTCGCCCGAGTGGATTCGTAAATGTTGCTTTAACATGGGCTCAACTGCAAACGAGGCTCCACAAACATCACACTTGCATGGCTTGTGCTGAGTGTGGACGTGTATGTGTCTGAGAAGCTTTTGTTTCTGAGAGAAAGATTTTCCGTGGTTTCTCTCACACCCCACCCATTGACAGTGGTACATTCGCTTCCCCAGGCCAATGTGATCGTCAATCAAATGGTCATGAAGATCGGCCACACCATCGTGCGTCTTATCGCAACAGACATCATCGCCATTCTCATCGGTTCCGATGCGCCATTTGCACGTGAACTTGGGGTCAAGAGGCCGACAACACCCGTGATGGCTGCGAACAGGCATGGGCGAGATCTTCATGGAAGTGATGTTGAGTTGGTCATCGTTCAGCGAGTCCAAGTTGGCTATGGCATCCACGGGCGACGCAAATGGCGACTTAGAAATGGAGGTGGGGGTGAGGGTGGGGGTGAGGGTGGAAGTGATGTGTCGATTAAAGTTGTTGATGTTGTGTTTTCCCTTATGACAGTTGAGATGATTAACGAGAGAGTCCAAGTCTCCGTCTATGAAGTTACACTCATTCCACTCACACTGGTATTGCTGTTCTTTGGAGCCATACTCCTGGCCAATGTGGTCATTGAGCAAATGGTGCATCAATGTGTCATCGGTAACTCTTCGGAAGCAGTTCTCCCACTTACAAGGAAATGACTCACTGAAGGTTGAGGTAGTTTTTTGCAGTTCCATGAGCTTGTTAAAGTTTTCAAACTGGATGTAGAAATCAAAGTCCGACATTATCTTGGCCTCCATGTCGGGAATCCGAGTGTGGAAACACGACTGGTGGATGTGATGGTGGGAAATATTACCATGGGGGTCTTGAGTATTGGTGTCATTCTTCAGGTGGCACGGATGAGGAAAGTGAAGTTCCACTTTGGGGTCGGCCTTAACACTCTTGACGTCGGAAGTCTCCAAGGTATCGATCTTTCGGTGCACATTCCCAATTAAGTCTTCGAACATGGGTTTCTTGTCGAGCTGGAAATCACAGAGATTATTGGAGTGCTGGTTGCTCAAGAAGTCAGGCAACACTGAGATCTGAGAGTTGTCACTGGTTTTCTTGGGACTATCGCAGCCCGACTTCTCACATACTTCATCCTTAGAGTCATCACAAGTGTGGAAGTAACAATCATCTAGATCATCACATAGTATGTCGTCACACAAATTGCCAGCATCAAACTGCCAGCACGACTCGTCGGCAACTTCGTTGGAGTGATGGTGGTCGTGGTCATGATTGTGAATATGACCGTGGATATGGGTGTGATCCAAGTGCTTATGAATATGGCCATGAACATACCCATGAGTAAGCACCTTCTGATTACTGACAATCTTGTCGTACAATTCCTGCGACATGGTGGTGACCGAGCCAGACGGCTCCATCTTGGGCCGTACGCTGCCTCGGATGTTGGATACATCGAACTTGTCCATTGTAGTGGAGAGAGAAAATTGTGATGCCCCCTCCGTAATAGCTATTTGCAATGACCCTGGTGGTTGCGCCGGAGCACTCTGGAGATCACGTGATCTCCGTCACGCGACGGCACCCAGAGCAGATGGGATCACGTGATTTACACCACGTGATAAAGAGCGCGTGATCTTCATCACGTGCAATGTGTTACAGGCAACAATAGCGCCCAATCGGGCAATTCGTCAACACCGGATTAGCACCCAGGCAGCCCTCAAAAAATACTGGGAATAATACATCCTGGCAGGCTTCCTCCTTCTCCCGTCGTCCATGCAGGGGTAAGGCAGCGCTGGCCGGTGGCGAGGTGGCCGTCCAGGATGTAAAGCTGGACTTCGGGTCAGATGGCCATGTTTAGTCCGTCCCCTCCACGGCGCCTGCTTGGTGAGGAGACGCCGGGTTTCGCTACACCCTTTGTTTAGTCACAATCAGCACCAAGGATCAGCATCACGTCCCACACCACTCAGAATGGGCAACCTAAGGCACTTTTTCTTATTGTTCCCATGTAAGATCTTGATTCCTTAGATGAGCATAAACGTAAACATTCGCGCATCATGCATTCTTCACTCTCTCAGCACGAAGATCATCACCCCACCTACTCACACCTTCTTAATTACGGTAAATGGCAACCAAGGTCAGACTCCCAGCCATCATCGAAAAGTAGCCTGGGAGTTGAATAGTACCCACATGGCCCAACATGGCCTACATGGGTGTTGAGACGACGCCTGTGTTTAGTTTGGCTCCCCTACATCAGTTTACCTTTTCATCTTTGGCACCCAGTGGGGTTAGTGATTGTTTAGCGCATTGCGTCCTTCTGTCCCTATCTGCGTAGAATTTATTGTTCAGGGACAAATTGCATGGCATCAAGTATTGTCTCAATTCAATCGCATGAACCTTAAAGCTCTAGGTCTCTTTGGTGCTCAATTTGGATTGCTTTCCGTCAGTGTGTCCCCATCTTCTTTTACTGATATATTCGTGCCATCGGTGATATATGAATAATCACAACATCGCTGTTCCTGTTCCTCTAAGTTGCTGAAGATGATGTCGCTCAAGTTCCGGTCCTCCCACCGGTGTGACAGTTGTCAGTGCCGTCCTCGCCCTGACAAAGCCAAGGACCCTCATATGCCCAAGACTCGAAGTCTTCTCCACGGGTTGAACCGACTTCGCAAGTCCATCTCATCCTCCTCACTACTACTGTCCCGCAAGATCCCCAAGAACTTTACCCTCATCGACACCCGCCACGTCCCTCCGCCCCACGACCCCACTGCTTCCTTCGTCTCCATGGGCGACCTAATAGCCTACTACAACGATGCCTCACTCACGTACCCACCGGCCTACCCGCTGCCGTTGCCGCTGCCTCTCCATCAGGCGGTGACGCCACTTGGCAACCCGCTGCCAGTAATGCTGCTTGAGGCCATATCACATCCTTCGTCCTGTCCTGTTTCTCCCGTCTACCTGCCAGTGGCTCGACAGTTGTGCACCCCCGAGGCCCCCCGCCAAGAGTCTATGTTACCGGACGACATCGACTCGCTATCGTTCGAGGGCGATATCTCCCACTCCACCACCCGCCAGACTTTGGTGCCCTCTAAGCAGCATGTCGAGTCGTTCTTCGAAGACGGCTCTATCAACGACGCCAACATCCAGATATTCAAATCATACCACCTCAAGCCGGTGAGCTTGAAGTACATCAAGCCCCAGGCCCCCATTCTCCCCGACCTCGAGGTCAAGCAGATCAGCAACGGCTCGTGTACAATCCACCACCAGGCTCAAAAGCACAAGTCCGTGTCTCACGAAGTGGCCAACACCTCCGACGACAACCCCCGCCTTGTCGACAATCTCGACGTCCAGGACATGTTCAGAAGCGAATTGGTGTCGTTGGTCAAGGAGCACAAGGTGATGCTACAGAAACAACAAGAGGAGATCAATCACCTACGCATGCTTCTCAAGCAAGAGAAGCGAGTCACCGCTGCCTTCCTCTCGTCGCTGCCTCTGCAAAAATCCATCAAGTCATTCACATCACCTCCGTCGGATGCCGAGTCCGACGTTGAGCTTCCCTACAATCTTACCCGAAAAGCCCACCACAAAAAACCCAGAAGTGGCTTTATTCCCATTAATATCATTCTCTCCCGCGACGAGAAAGACGCCTTCGAACAACCACCCTACGCGATCCACGACTCTAGTCTCCTTCCTCCCTTCAAGCCAGCCTTGGAGTCTCACATCAAGAAATCAAAGGCCTACGGCTGTCTTAGTGAAGAGATCAGGAAACCCTCTCCTTTATCGTTTCCCGATGAAAAGCAGAGAAACGCATCGGTAACTTCGAATGTGTCCTCCGTCATGAGCACTTCTCACAAACCCCATGGAGAGGAAAACTCCATCATGTCTAATTCTCTAAATTCCGCCTCCACCAGCCCCGAAGATATCCCGTTGCATCAACTGGGAATCATCAAAGCTTGTTAAGGCGATGGACTGTTTCTAATAAATATCTACGTGGTCTTCCGCATTTCGTATATCCACTGCTTTTCGCAGCAAGTCCTCAATGACCTAGAAAATATATGGATTGACTTTCTCCTAGCTCCCACTGACTAGGTAGCTGGTAGTGCTGTTAAGATTACCCGAGGACTGCAACACCCTAACCTACATCACGAAACACAGCAACGGGGTGTATAGGGGTATCTCGGAATACTTTGTTCTCCGCAAACATCGTTTGCTCAAGAAGCTCGCGAAAGGTTAACACAGGGAGCCCTTCAATGCTATGTATAGTTGATCAACTGTGAAGTCCACCAGCTTCGCCCGTATTCACCATCTCCGATTGTTATTCAGCGTAATAGATCACATACTTGCTCTCTAACAAAGAATCAACTTCATTTTGAAGATAACAGACATACTCCTATGCGTGAATGAGTGGTCTTCCTCGCGATAGAAAGGGGCAAATGATCTTGACAGATTATGAGACGCCATATCAATACTACACGGCCGCTTCACTATCAACGAAACTACTTGAGACAGAAGCCATAAACGGCATAGATGTATCTTGCGTCCTGCTATCGATCAACATGAGCCCTTTTGTGGATCGCATGCTCCCAAGTCCGTGCATTGTGCACAAATGCAATTTAGGGTATAAGTATGTGTGGCAGTGAGCGTCTCATCTTCCTTTTTGACGACTCTAATCCGACTTGGAATGTTTTATATCCTTCCTTTGCTGGCTCTTGGTTTCCAGGCCCTGATTCCCTTGCCATTTGATAGCAGTTTCTTCGGACAACATTCCCTTACGTTGCCTTACTTTCACAGCCGCTCTGACTTCCAGGCGAAATCCACCCAGGTGATAAAGCATTTGCAGTCAAACTCTTGTGCTTTGGCTTAGCCATGTCTGTCCATTTGATAAACTTTTACCAAAATCTTATGTTGAGCCTCACTCCGGAACTTCAAATCATTTTGACACCTTTCATCTTTGCAATTTGTTTCGCTGCTCTTATGATTGCTTCCTCTGTCGGAATTTGCCACGGTGAGAAAGATATATATGGTTCGCAAAATTGGTAGGCCCATAATTATCATCACGTGCCTTATATGGTGGTGATTGAAAGACTACCTCCATCTATCATTCATGTAACTTTAAGGCCGGCAGTGGCCACCCTGTCAAATTGCGTCAACAACGATCTCCGCCGATATCAGCAGAACAAATCTCAGCACCAAACTGCCTACAACTATACCCACACGGCTATGGTATAAGTCGATTTCCAGTCAGACCTATGCTCTATGAGTACCGTCAGCCTCCCTTTGACCTTTCGCTAATCACCTGACAGAACAACCTTGGGACGTGCTGTGGAGTAGTCACCACTAATTAGGTAGTTGGTGGGGCTTTGACCAGTTGCCTGATTGCTACAAAATTTTGCACTATATGAGAAGTGACAAACCGATAGGGTGTAGAGAATTTCTTCAGTATGGTTCCTTCGTCAGTACTGACGTAGTTTGATCATGAAGCTAGAGAAAGATGTCAATTCGAGGAGTCATTAGATGCAATTAATATATCGATTACAAGGTTCATCCACTTCGCCAGCGTTCTCCTTTTCCAAATGTCCTTCAGCTTTAAAGATCATGTCCCTGCACCATGATATATTCCGAAACAATGACTGCTTGAGACAAACATCAGAAAGGTACTAGAGTCCACCAGCTGACACCGATCAACTTGGGCTCGCATGGATCGCATATTTCCCGGCCTGTAACTTTTGTGCACAAACACAATTTCCCAAGTGTATATGGGTTTGGGACAGTCGAGCGTCTCTACCCTATTTCCTCCAGCCACTTTCTTCCCCAATTTTAATTGGCTCCCAAAGTTCCTTGCATGTCTCTTCGTGACGTGCAAACAACTCCCGTGTACCCTGGAAGCAGACCGTCCAGACAACTTTTTCTGAAGCTTTTTGGCTTTTGTACTAGAGCTTCTACTGGCACTAGATTTCATGCCCCCCCAACTAGCCGTAATGTGTGGATATACAGGATTAGCATCTTAACCTTAAATGTAACTGGTTTAGTTATCGGTTTGCTCCTAAGCATTCAGGAATACATTCCAGTAGAGTTTGGAAAAGTGACAACTATCGTCTTGGCATCTACTGTAGCTTTTTTGTTTGCTACCGCCACAGTCATAAGTCTCTTTTATTCGCCCGAAGATACTCAACCTGACTTAGAATTGGGTTTCGTCAGATAAAATAATGCAGCAACAGCAATTAATGTCTCAGAAACAGTTATTAACTGAGCATTAAATAATGACACAGCACTAAATAATGACAGATCCCCACCTCATGAAAATACTTCAACGAATTAGTCTGTAAAGCTTGATTTGGTATAATCTTGAAGTGAGCCAGACGACAGGGTCTAGGGAGCCAAAGCATTCTACGAGGTTTGCGGAAATCAATTTAAAATAATCTATTTGCGGTGGTATATTTATATCTTTAATTTACAAAAATTGTGTATTATCACTTAAAGAAGTATGAAGCATACAGCCTTCTAGTCGAGGTGTACGCGCTTTGCAATGTTATCGGGCTGCCTTAGAATCGCCAACAGTATACTGGCGGCGGGTGGCTCACTTCACCATTTTTTTTTCGCAGCCGGTTCCGCATATTTTTTTGTTTCGACAATTCGAGAACATAATCTCCACACACGTATAACAAACGTGCTCAAATACCGAAAAAGGACCTCAATGAAGCCTCCGGCAACGGCTGGTTATAATGCTCGTTGAATTTCTTTAGGTATTGCTTTTTTGTTTTTCCGAGATGCTTTTTTACATCTCCATGTAAGTAAATATTGACATGCTTACCAAAACACCGGAAGGACTCAATCATGAGATGGTGACGCGAAAGTCGGTGGGTCATGGCCATGAGTAGAACATCACATACACAACAGAACGTTCCATTGGATTGTTGAGACAACTTCAATACTTTTTGATATTTCATGGATGCAACGGCTAGATTCTTTAGGAGCCGTTCGTTATCTACCCACCTGAGGCGATCAAAGGTCTTGATCATTTTCATTTGAGTTTCCAAACGGTGACCCCAGCATTCAGTAAACATAAATCTTTGAGGGCTATCGATTGTGAGAGATAGCAAGTTCATTGGTCTGTAGAACGAAAAGATTTTCGACTGGTGATCATTCTTAACCAGGCAGAGCTCGCTAACGACAGCCCGATAATCTTTTGCAAAACATGATGGAATCTCCATCGCTTTTGTTTTAAAAGCTTTATCGTATTCGAAAAGGTCTCTGTTATCTTTCTTTGGATCTGAAAAATCGGAGTCCCATAACCACAACCCTGGCAACAACCGCTCTTTCGACTGGATATCCGCTTGAAATAGCGAGTTATATAAATCTGATGCAGAAACACGGTGTTTGTATAACCCAACTCCAGCGTCCATTTTGTTGATTAAAGAAAAGGCTTTCGAACAACAAAGCAGCACAAGCGTGCATGTCCCTATCTTGAGATTGGTGACGGGACAGTAGATGGCCATCTCCATATTCAAGTCAAATTCCTCTTCTGGCCAGTACTCAACTGGGCTCACATGGCATCTCATTAGCCTATTGAAACTCTCCACCAACCTAGAAGTGGGCCTGAAACGGTAGTTCTCATCTATGGCTTCGTCAACGAGGTGAAGTGGAAATGGGTGAAACAAAATATGAAGCATAGAATTTCTTCCGAAATTCTCGATCGCTATTTGGTTTTCCACTAAAACGCATTCCCACACCATCAAGATATCAAGTGGGGGGAGCAAATGGTTCAAGAATTCAACATTCACTGGCGCCAGCAGAAGCGTGGGAACTGTGTCCTTGGTATATGGCTCTACCGCGGTTTCAAGTTTTATTGCAGTCATAAACATGATGAATCTTCTGACAGCATTGCCACAGAATATCCACCAGAAGCGCTGCTTATCTATGTCTGGTCTCGACTCGTATCTCTTTAATACCTTAGCTTTGAGAACCGAGAAGGCGTGGAGCATTCTGAAATGAGCCCTTGCCTCTGATACTCGAGGGAAGTAACGTTGGTCGCTAGAGTAAGCGCTGCCGTATTCGCTGAGGAACGTTCTCTTAGGCAGACAGCGCTTCGGCAAAATGGCCCTAGGCTTCTTATAACTGAGTTCACTAGGTGTCGTATTTCTTCTGGAGCACTCGTAGGTATAGACGTGGACAAAGAGCTGATGAGTGCTTCTCACAACGTCAGCAAACAGAGTTGATTCCAGCGTCTCTTGAGTCTTATCTTGCTTCTTATCTTGCAGTAAATTAAAGGTTTTATCACCAGCATCTAACTTGATTGCTCGCTGCCTTACAGCTTTATGAGCTTTCCTAAAGTGATTTTGGTACTTTCTGCATTCAGTGGACAACATTTGCAAATTTTCAGGGCAACCCATCCAAGACATGCTTTCTAACCTCTCAATAAAATTTTCTTGGTTTGACAAAAGACGACCCCAGTCTCCGCTAAACACGACTCTGTTGGGGACACCGACAGTGAGATACACGAGGTCCACTGTTGTGTATCGGCTGAAAACTAGTGACATTGAGCCATTCTTCCGCTGGCAAAGGTCCTCAACAACATCCTCAAGATCAGTGTAGAAGTTTGAGGCCACTACTTCCAACGCTTCCCTCTTGAACGTTTCGTCCATCTTGAAAATCTCCCCACTCTTCATTTCACAGTTAGACATCACGCAACACTGCCCCCAGATTCCGGGTAGAACAAGTCTATCGGAGATGTCCCAGTTTAATTGCATCATCCGTAGAATCTCATGTGAGATGTACGGCGACTCCCACTTACCAGGAACAATTGCACAGATGTGGTAGCAGTTCTTCTCGACTTTCACATTAAGATCAGGGCGACTGAATTCTCGGAAAGTGCAGTGGGCCCTCTCGATGTTGCACACAGGGCAGTATATGCTCACTTTCTTATCAGCATCAAAATCCTCCTCCGCCAGGTATGCCATCGGAAGCTTGTGCGATTCCATGAAATCTTGAAAAATCTCCATGAGCAGTGATTCTGGATTGAAGAGGTGTTTTTCATCAATGGCCTCGTCCACGAGGTGTAGTGGAAATGGATGCCATAGAATGTGGAGCATGGAGTTTCTTCCAAAAGTATCGAGCGCCTCTGCTGTATTCAACAATAGGGAATGCCAGATCATCAACACATCGAGTGGTGGCAACAACTCACTTATAATCTTACAACGTTTCTCAGTTGCTTTCGGAAATTTAGGCACCGAGTTGGCGGTATATGCTCCCCTACCAACCTCAGCCTTCAAGGCCGTCATGAAAGCAATAAACCTCCTGGTTGCGTATGTAGTGAACGCCTTCCATTTTTCTCTTGACTTGTCCTTCTCTTCTCCACCCGTTACTCTGTGCTTTAGCAACGAGAAAGCACGTAATACCTTCAAGTGTGCTCGGGCCTCTACAGCACACGGAAAGTGTGACTTCACGGTATCACTAGAGTAGTAACTGTAGCTGATGAAATCTCTTGTTACAGTGGTGCTGTAGCCAGGAGGCAGCAATTTAGTGTCTTGATCCATTGGCTAATGATGAAGGGTACAAGCATGTTAATTAAGCAACGACTCCAACAGCATAACACTATGCTGGAGTTGCCACATTCATACCTCTTTCATTGCAAGCAGAGAATTCTGGATGAGTTTGAACACCTTCGTTTGAAACGTCGACTTCCTTTTGTCCAAACCGCCTGTCCAAAAGAATGATGGTTTCCATTACTTATTATTGACTAGTCCTTGGTTGAGGAGTTCGATTGCCCTGAGCGGGTGCGCTCCTAACGAGTCTTGGGCCTCTATTCTAGAATCTGTTGCTGATGCCATGCAACTAGAAACTCTTGATCACTCTGTCTTATTTTGAGGACACTTCCAATTTTTTCTTAGAAAGTAACTATAACCCACGGTAAGAGAGAAATATGGTTCACAAAACTGGATGTCTTGTAATTTCCATCATTAGCTCTAGGGCCAGCGGTGCGCACCCTGAAAATGGTGTCCCTCAGACCGTGGCTTGCATTGAGCACAGAACCATTCTAAACTGTCATTTCTCCAATCTGGCCTAGTTACCCTGCAATGTACCATTCACCTATTTTTTTCTGTCTTCTTCATCATGTCAACAACCCAGTTACAATTGCCACCTGAAGCTGGACCCAATTGCCCTGGGTCAGGCCCACCGCATACCTGTCCTACAAAGCTATGCTTACTGTCTCCTTATCGGGATGGGTTTCTGGGTGCACCGAAACAGTCCTCCAGCCACCACGAGAAGATCTGCAATGCGAAGATCTACCATGCATATGTCAGGCTCTCCGAAACTAGCTGGGTGTCTCCAAAGTATGCATTGTCGTAGTGAGACTATTGTTACGCAACAGTTGTTTATTCTTACGCAGTCGAGGGTTTAGCGGAGTGTATAACGCGGCTATTATTGTTCATGTTTTGATATTATTATTGTTGTTTTGTTGTAGAGGTGGGGGTTTGTATTATGTTAGACTTATTCACTTACTGCAATTCTTTGATTTCATTTTCGTCGGCAACCAATCCCATAACCACCAAGTACATGTTCAAGTTGTTAAGCAAGTTTTGCTTCTTGTACAAGTTGGCCAAGTCGGTGTTGTCAATTGCCTTGGCGCGGTTCATGGTGCCGAAAATCTCGTCTCTCACTTCGTCGACAATGATTCTTTGATGGCTCAACTTACCTCCAAGCGATAAAGTTGCCAAGAACTGCCACACGTAATTCTCTCCCGCAGACCCGTCGTCGATATCCTCGGGGTGAGGGGGGAAGATGGCGGCAATTCTGGATTCCAATGATGTGAATAGTTCATCGTAGCACGAAGTCCATTCCGATAAGTCGGTGGCGGAGATCTGCCCTTCGCCCTTGATAAGCTCAGCGCGAGATAATAAAGTGGTCAAAACCGACAACCCGATTTTAGTGGTGGACACGAACGGAACGTTATTGTGCTCAATCAAAATAACAAGAAGTCCAATGATTTCATTAAACTTAAAGTCCTGTACAGCATTCATAAGAACCTTGGAGAATGTGAGTGTGTACGATTCCACCAACTTCAAAATTTCCACAGGAACCTTTTGGTCGGGATAAGTGGTATAGGAACCATTTTTAATCACCGACAAGTTCTCGAGGTTGGAAATCACAAGCGTGACAATGGTAAGGATCTGTTCCCGCGATAAAAACTTAAAGAGACGGGGTAAGATCTTCAATGTCTTGTTGTAGTTCAAGCACTGGATGAACGGATTAACATATGCCTCATCATCTCCAGATAACGAAGGCTGGTCCAATACATGAAGCGCATCCCACAAAGGTTTTGTATCGAGGTCCGCCGACGTTCTAGAGGAACTTTCAGTGGTCATAAGCTCAGTAATGACATTCTCTAACACGGACATAATATCTTTTTTAGAGAACTTCTTGACAGGTTTAGATGGTGCAGACATCGAAGGAGATCTGTCCTTCTTTTCCACTCGCAATCCGCCATTTTCTTTATCGCTCCCTTCAGCGTCAGCTGCCTCTTGTTTCTCGATTTCTCTTTGAGCAGCCTTCGAAATAATTTCAAGCTGTTGTCTTGGCTTTTTACCATTTGCAAAGGAAATCTTTCCAAGAGCACCTTCTTTGGCAAATTGAGTCAATTTCGATCTTTCTTTAGCCACCGTCACCGCCTTTTGAACTTGTTGTTGCATTCTTTGTAAAGCAACGTCAGCCCTTTTGTGACGCCCTCCCAATCTGTGTCCACTCTGATCCAAGTATGCTTGAGCAATAGAGTTGTGTTGAACACTTTGGGGTTGCAAGTGGTCATTTGGCGACTTGGGATGAATCACCTTGAACACTTGCGCATAGAAGTCTTCATTGTAAGGATCCTCGGTAACGATTTGAGATAATTGGAATCGAGTAACAAAATCCTTATCCTTGGGATTCATGATACCAGAGTACTTCATGATACGAGAAACCTTCAGGTGTCTGACAGCGGCTTTGGCTTGCTGTTCAGGAGTGAGTTCTTCGAATGGAACTTGGTGGCCATGGTGATGTTGGTGATGTTGGTGATAACCAAAAGCACTTTCTTGAGATGGAAGGTGAGCAGATGGTGACTGGCCGTCGGAAAGATCCTTAGAGCCCAACACCGGGAAGTGGGAAAAGTCTACCCGTGCCTTGGACGACCTGTTTGCAAATTGACGGGATTGGTGAGGTTGCGACACAGGGGATCGAGCACTAGGTGCAGCGGATACTGGCGCAATAGGAGCGGCAGCGGGCTGAACAGGAGCGGCTTGTTGTTGTTGTTGTTGTTGTTGTTGCACAATGGGTTGCTGAACCTGTTGAGTAGGTTGAGATGGCTGGAGCTGAGGTACCTGAGGCACAGGTGCAACAGGAAGCGGCTGAGGAGCGGCTTGAGGCATTTGTTGCATTTGCTGAACAGGCATCTGGGGTTGAACTGGAGCTTGCACTTGGGGGTGTTGACCTAAAGGCATTTGAGGAACACCTTGAGGAGGAAAACCTTGGGGAGGAAAGCTCTGGGGAGGAAACTGCCCAGGGATGGGAGCCCCAGGATATCCATATTGACCTGGAAGTGGCACGAAGCCTCCTTGAGGAAAATAGCCTCCAAACTGGGGAGGGGGGAATTGTCCCGGGAACCCATACTGCTGCTGAGGAGGGAGCTGCTGATGCTGCTGCTGCTGCTTGTCAATGGCCGTCAATTGGGCTTCGATTTCTTCCAACGACAAAACTTTCTTCTCAGCGGCGGGTTGAGAGGCTTGAGGTGCACTCTTGGCAGGGGCATTTCCAGCTCCCCACAAATCTTGCATGAATTCATCGTCATGAGTATGGGATGCTGCTTGGGCATAACTGACAGTTTGACGGGCAACAGGAGCTGGCTGGGTGGCGCCGACGGAGGCTCTGAAATTAAAGTCCTTTCCAACATCCGACACTCCGAACGTTTCGTCATTGAAGGCATCGTCTGCTTCATCAAGACCCTCGCCTAAACCGTCGTAGGTCTCTTGAAAATCGTACGACTCGGGCTCATTGGCCGTCTTCTGCGGCTGAGCACTAGGGTCAAAACCAAAGAAGGACATGTTGAAGAACAGGGTGAGTGTTTTCGGCGTCGAAAAATGGGCGACCGGTGTGCGCGCACCGGTCACGTGCTCCATCCTCTGGCCTGCCAGCTAGCCAGCTGGCCCGCCTGACGTGTCCGCCCGCCGACGGGACCCCAGGACGATACGAACAAGAGGATGTAAGCGCTGAGGGGACGCTTACTACTGGTCAAGCTGGGCGGGAGCTGAGCGTGGGTAGTCGTTGTGATTAAATGGCTGCGAATCTATATACATGTAAATGCCTGAAGGGCTGACTCTAACTTGACCTTCATTTCGTTCCACTCTCCCTCAACGTCGCTAAGCACCGTGATGGCACCTCCAGCGCCTATGCGCCAGACGTTGTGGTCGATGGCGTTATGTTTATCGTCGGCGTAGTGGAAAAGGGACCGGATCACCACTGACCAATCGGCATCGTCAGTGATGGACCAGTAGCCCACCACCCCGCTGTAGATACCTCTTCTGCCACCAGGGTTGCCGTTGGCCTGGAGACTTTCAATGTTCTGAAGAAGCTGTACCGACCGTTTCTTGGGGGCCCCCGTCATGGACCCTGGAGGAAGCGAGCTGTGGAGAATGTCCAAGCCATGGATACCGGGCTTGGTGATCTCTCCCTCAATAACACTCACAAGCTGGAACACCGTCTTGTATTCCTCCACGCCCATGAGCTGGGTGACGTTGACGTCGTCGATGTACTCGTGAAGATCGTGCCGAATGAGATCCACAATCATGAGGTTCTCGCCCATTTCCTTGGGAGTCTTGAGGAGCGCCGACGCCGACCCAAAGTCCACGCCCACCGTTTTCTTGACTGTTCCTTTGATGGGCCGGAGCTCAATGCGCTTGCCAGCCACGCCATCGTTCCACAGGAGAAAGCGCTCCGGAGAAGACGAAATGAGACACACGTCCTCGAACGACATAAAGCACGAGAACGGACTGGGGTTCTTGTGCAACGTAAGCACCTTGTAGATATCCCATGGTCTTACCGAGACAGGAATGCTGATTTTCAGCAGCGTCGTGAGACAGAGCTCGTACGAGTCGCCGCTGTGGAGAAGACGCTGACACTCCTGGAACTGCCGGGCATAAACTTCCTTGGAGGGGAAGTCATACGAGATGGGATTGGGGGTGAGCTTCGACACGCTGTCGGTGACGTCTGCTATATTGATGGGCGCGATTTGCTTTAATGTGGCACAGAAACGGTCCACCCATAGGCTGTCGCTAGGGCGGATGGATCCCACAAAGAAGTCGAGAGTGGTGTGGTCATAGACCACGAAGCGCTCGATGAGAACCAACTTGAGGTCGGGGGTCTCCGCCTGGCAGAGAGACTCCATCTTGCTGAGCACGATGTGCTGGCCCTCTTCGTAGGAAATCATTCCCATATACCCACCGAGGAACGGGAGCTCGCGACTGTGGTTGTGCACAAGCGTGCTTCGGTCCACGTAGTGGTCTTGGAATCGACGGGCGAGAAACTTCCAGATGCCGTCTTCAAGCGGCACTTCTTGCGTATCCCCCTTGTACGTCAGCACGTGGACCACATCCATGTTGTCTGTCGAGTGAGTGAGAACCTCTGACTCGTTGGGGATGGGAAGCCCAAGGATCGACCACTCACCCGGAACCGCCGCCGAGTTCAAGAGGACGAAATCTTCACCGGCTTGGTTTAGGTACTCGCCCACATCGATGGGGCTAATATCGGCCCTTATGTTCGCTATGCTGAACTCCACTTGGTGAGAGACCATGCGTTCCACCAAACCATCCGGTCGCACCTGCTTGTGGAAGTCATCAATGGCCACAATCTTCCGCCGGTGAATGCGGTTGAAGGACGAAGCGATGTCGTCGAACTGAACCACCAACTCTTTGCCCTGCTCCGAGCAAATGGACTCGGGATGATACTGCACTCCATAAAAGGGGAGATGCGCATGTCTGGCAGCCATGAGGATTTCCCTCCCCTCATCTCGACAGATTGCAAGCGGGACAATGTGTTCCAGGAGTTGTTGGATCTCCACAAACAACGAGTGGTATCGAACGCTATCAAAAGGTCCATTCGCAAAGAACTCCGTGGCCAACGGCTCAATTCGGTACACTTGGCCGTGCTTCACGCTTTGTAGTTCTTTGACCTGATTACCATATTCATAGCACAAGCACTGAAACCCAAGACAGACTCCAAGCACAGGAACGGGATGCTTCTGAAGATGCTTAAATAGGGCGGGAATAACTCCCACATCCAAGGGGTTGGCAGGATGGCCAGGCCCGGGTCCAAGTATCACATATTCACATGCTGGAAGCACAGCGTCGAAAAACTGCTGATATTCGTCGGGCTTGTAGGTGTCATTGTGAATTGTCACCACTTTCTTACCGACACTAGAGCTGATTATTTTCACAAGGTTATTTGTGAAGGAATCATAGCTGTCGATGAGTAGAATCATATGTGGAGAGGCAATTTTTCACCTCGCGGTCTATTGTACAGTCTATATATTGGAATAGGCTTATTTTTTGACGTGCAACGGCCAGGCCACTCGGGCGACCGAGGTCGAGGAGAAGGATTAGTCCTCGTCTTCATCGTCGTCATCGTCTTCGTCATCGTCTTCGTCATCGTCTTCGCTATCGGACACTTCTTGGCCGAGTTCGCGGAGCTTCCTTTTGTAGGCATTGACCTTGTCGTCCATGTCACTCATCAAGAGCATGAGATCGTCGAGCTCGCTCTTGTCCACGAGGTTATCCTGCTTCTTGAGTTTCTTCTTGAGCTCGTTAAACTGGGACTCGAGACTCTGCTTATCTTGCTCTGCCTGCTTGGCCCTCTCGACCTCTTTCTGGAGACTCTCGATCTGTCTGTGCGCCGCCGCTGCCTCCTCTTTGAGCCCCTCAGACTCAGTTTTGACAGCAGCGAGGGCAGTAGCAGCCTTCTCAGACTCCTCCTTAAGCTTGGCAGATTCCTCCTTGAGAGTGATGGACTCCGCTTTGGCCTTATCCGATTCCGCCTTGAGCTCTTCGGTATCCGACTTGTAGATTTTGGCCTCTGCCTCGAGCCCTTCCACCTCCCTCTTGGCACCTTCTGCCTCGTCCTTCAACTCTTGCTCTAGTCTGGCCGACAGAGCTCGTATAGCGCTTAATTCGGCAGCGAGCTTAGCGCTCTCGTCACTAGAACTTGCAGTCTTTTGCTGAAGTCCCTTAAGTTCTTTCTTGGCTCTGCTCAACTCTTCTTCAAGGCCAGACAGTCCTTTCTGGTGAAGGCTGGCCTCATCCTTTGCTTTGGAAAGCTCTTCCGTGAGCTTCCTGACCTGTTGATCGCTTGTCTCAGACTCTTTCTTGGCCGCTTCAACCAAATGCTGCAATTTCGAGACCTCGTCTTTGAGCTGGCTGATTTCAGTCTCATACTTAGAGGACTCGCCGGTGGCCTTCTCAGAATCTTGTTGCACCCTTTCGAGATCATCCTTGAGCTTGGCCACTTCTTCCTGCGATCCAGACGCTTGTGCCCTAAGCTTTCCCGCTTCTTTCTCAAGCAGGCTGATGGTGGACTTAAGGTCCTGCGATTCCTTTTCAAGGTCATCATTCCTTTTCGTTAAACCTGAAGACGCTTTGTTGAGCTGCAGAATCTCCTTCAAGTGGCTTTCAATTTCCTTTTGGTAAGTATCAGCATCCTCCTTATGCTTGAGAGCCTGTGCCTTATGAGTCTCAATCTCTTTTTTGGACTTCTCAGCTGAGTCACGATGAGTAGCTACCTCTGTTTGATTTTTCTCCACCGAAGCTTCTAGGACGCTAACCAGTTCTTGCAATTCATTCAACAGGGCCTGTAGATCATCTCTGTTTTTCTCCATTTCCTTGAGCCGAGAACTAGACTCATCTTGCTGTGTAGTATGGGCCTGAATGGCCGCTTCCAACTCCTTTTCAAGAGCACTCTTTGAGTCTCGAAGAGAATCAAGCTCCTCGCTCAATTTTTTGGTTCCTGCATTAGATTCACTCTTGATGGCCTCGAGCTGCGTGTTCTTCAGCTCCAAATCCTTTAAGGTAGCAGCGAGCTTTTGATCGACAGACTTCAATCGACTCTCGTAGTCCTGAGTAGTCTTGTCAATTTCATCGCTCTTTGAGTTCAAGTCTTTGATAAGTCTGTCCTTAGATACCGATTCGGTTTTGAACTCTTCTAACTTTCTCAACTGTTCGGTCAATCCACCTTCAAGTTCTCGTTTCTGCTTGGTGGCAGCCGCCAAGTCCTCTTCAAGAGAATCAATCTTGCTGGTCAATTCCTGCTTTTCCTTTTCGACTTCTCCAATTGTAACGCTATGGTCCTTCTTAAGTTTTGAAATTTGCTTCTCTAAACTGCCAATCTTTTCACTGAACTCCTTATTGACATTTTCAGAACTCTCGGTCAACATGGCCCGTTCTTTTTCAACTTCCTTAGTCTTCAATGCCAATGATGCCTCGAGCTCCGAGATCTTGGCTTTGAAATCAGTTTCTTTCTTAGCTCCCTCCTGAGTAAGCTTTTCAAGCTTCTTTTTCAATGAGTCGACAGCATCACACTTTTCGTCCAATTCTTTGCTCTTGGATTTGGCCAACTTATCGAGCTCGGTGACATTAGTCCTGAGGTCTCCATGAGAGTCTTCAAGCTCCTTGATCCTGGTCTCGAGCGTCGTCTTCTCTTCTTGGAGACTTTTGACTTTACTCTCTAAGCCTTTACTCAGGCTCTTTAACTCACGCATAGAAGCATCATTTGCTTCAAAATCATTCTTAGACGCCGCTAATTCACCTTCAAGGATTCTTATTTTATCCACCGATTCCTCTTGGGCACTCTCAAGTTCGGAAATACGAGATTCAGCGACGGCAAGCTTGGACTCCAAGCTAGCTCTCTCCTTTTCGAGTATACCAAGCTTGGTGCTTAAAGCCAATTTTTCGGCATTAAGCGCTTCAAGCTTCGTGTCGAGAGTCGCCTTCTCAGCTCCGAGTCCTTCCGCTCTTCTCGTGGCTTCTTCCTTTTCCAACGTAAGCTTCTCAAGCCTCTTTTCTAGCTCTTCGTTGTCCGAAACTGCGCTGCCAAGCTTAGTTTCGAGTTCTTCCTTTCCAGACAGAGCCGACTCATGCTTAGACTTAAGTCTTTCATGATCAGATGAGAGCACCGCAAGCTTGGCCTGTAAATCATGTTCGCTAGACGTATGTGATCCAAGCTCAGCCTCTAGTTCCTTGATCTTGGATTCCAGTTCTTCGAGCTTCTCTTCGACTTCCGACTTGTCTAATTTTAGTTCTTCAAGTTCGGCATTTGAATCGGCGACGACAGTCTTCACACTATAAAGCTCCGCCTTGGTTGCCTCCCACTCCTTAGTGAGCCTTTCCACTTCTTCCTTCTGTTTATTGAGCTCTTTTGTTAAGTCAGAGTTCTTAATCTCAAGCTTGTCTATCTCGATTTCTGTAACGGCCACATTTTTGGTGATTTGATTACGAAGACTTTCTCTTTCTTTCTGAAGCTTCTTAACGATGGCCTTCTGCTCTTCCAATAGCTGAGTGGTTCTCAAAAGCTCGGTTTCTTTTAAAGAAAGATTCTTCGAGTGTGTTTCAAGATCACGCAGCGCTAGCTCATGGTTCTGTCTCACCTTCAGATGCTCATCTTCTACCTGAGAAAGCTTTTGTTTCACCAAACCCAATTCACTTTTCAAAGAGTCCAATTCAGTAGACTGCTCCTCATACTTGGCGCTCATTTCAGTCTCGTCACTTTCTTTTTCTTTGAAGCTGGACTCTAACTCAGAAAGTCTCTTTGTCAAAGCTTCTTTTTCGCCTGATAACTGATCGAGCGTTTTTTGCAACTTCGCTTTTTCATTCTCAAGTCTAGTTTGGACTTCAGAGTGCTTTGTGCGGGCTTCCTCAATCTCCAAGGCCTTTTGCTGAATTTCTCTCGACGTTGTCTCGCTCAGCAGTTGTATTTCCTTAGAGTGAATTTCCTTGGCTTCGGCTAGCTCTTTTTCAACGGCGTCAAGACTAGCTTTGACCTGAGCGTAATCTTTGGATTTCGCATCCAACGATTTCTGAAGTTCATCTCCATGCTCCTTACTGATAGATAGCTCTTTTTGGAGCTTGTCGACTTCATCAGTTGAGCGTTCAAGCTGAAGCTTCACCAGCTCAAGTTCCTGCTCTAAGGAGTGTCTGGATGCGGTAACTTCATCGATGCGGGCCCTAAGTTCTTCAAGTTGCTTTGAAGAAGAGCCTCTCATCTCGGCCAATGATTTCTCATTTAATTCCCTTTCCAACTTTACAGACTCGAGCTCCTTGGAGATGCCCCGTATCTTCTCGTCAGCTACCTCCTTTTCCGTACGCATATCCTGGATGGTGGTGGCAACTTGACGGAGTTTATTCATAAGGTGTTCACTGTTAGCTTCAGACTCACTGACAGAGTCTTGCAACTCCCTGATTCTCTTTTCACTTGCGGCATTAGCCTCGCTGAGCTGCTTGGAAAGCAGACCTATTGTAGCCTCGTACTGCTCATTTGCCTTTTGGAGCTTTTGGAGACGGACCTCATAGGTACCGGTGACCTTGGTGATCTCCGCCCTTAACGACTTGACTTCCTTCTCGAGTCTAGAAATGGTGCTGTCAGCTTCGTTCTTCAGTTTGTTGAGCTGAAAAAGTTCTCTGCTCATCTTATTAATCCCGTCCTCTGCTTTTAATTTGGCTTTGGTGCTTTCATCGAGCTTTGCTTCAAGCTGCTTGACGGTTTCAGAGGCACTTTTATGCTTTTTGAGCATATCCTGCAATTCGTGGTAATACTTTCCGGAGGTGCTTTCAACGTCCTTTTTGGTGGTTTCAATTTCTCGGAGTTTCTCTTGCGTGGACTTGTGCTCCTCATCTAGCGAACGGTGTTTGTCTGTCATGAGGATAAGATCTTCCTCTGCCTTCATGAGCTGCCCTTCAAGTATTTTCTTATCAGCTTGCAACTCATTCAAGCTAGCTTCAAGTTTCAGTCGAGTGTCCTTGAAAGACGCTTGCTCTTCTTCAAGCTCCTTCTTCAATCTCACGAAACTTGCTTCGAGCTCCTCATATACTTCGTAAGAAAGCTTCTTTTGTGGATCGGCCTGGGGATCGTGGAACAACGCTCGACGGATGCGCGAGGAGTTCTCCTTGAATAGAGTAATATAGGCCAGATCAAAGTATACATCAGGCAACCCTGTCTCATCTTTTGTCTTGTAAAAGAGTTCATCTTCGTCAAAATTTTTGACATGTTCATTATCCTTGAATTGCTTGACCTTGAGAGTATACGCATCAGTGCCCAAAGCCTTAGTTAACAAAGTGTGAAGCTCTGCACGAGAAATGGGAGAGTCTTTGGAGGAAAACTCGTAAACAACACCTAGAAAGACCGTGGCCATGCCGTGAACCAAAAGAGCGGCTTCCGAAGAGTTATTGGAGATGAAAACCAAAATCGACTTGAGGAGAGACGGGTCAGCCAAGAAATCGTTGACTGCTTCAAAGTTCTCGTACAACCAGAGAGTGAGAAGCATCAAGTAACCAATAGGCATTCTCTGGTCAGAATTCCCAAGACTGGTAACAAGCAACCCAGATATGGCCTGAACCGCACAAATAACTTCCTCGCCGGCCTCGGCGTCTCCTGTCTGCAAGGATCTTGCGATCTCCTTGTTATCGTCAGAGTCTTCGAACAAATAGATGAGAATAACGGCTGCAAACCATAAGCGATAGGAATTGAGCTTCATGTCTGCGTCGTAATCCATGAGGGTTGAGAAAATGTTGGCAAATGGTGTAGGCCGGGCGTCGTCTGGCACAACGTGACCGTTTTCCTCAACGGCGGGCTCAAAGTAGCTCGGGTTCTTGTAAGCACCGATCTGATCATTGATAAACGCAGACTTGGACTCTGGGTTATCCTTGAAGTAGGCATGTAGACAGTATGCAGCGCCCATACGAATATCAAACGCATGAACCGAGTTTATGAGTAGCGCCCAGTTGAGCAAAGCAATGGGAACAGGAGCCGGACGGTCAAACACTTGGAGCTGGGACGGAAGCGAGGGGTCAACATACGGGACGTCGATCTGTGAAAAGTGCAATTGAATCTCTGGGTTTCCAGCAATGAGATCTCCCGTGGTGTAGAGAGCTACCGAGCGCACGTCGTTATGGGTGAAGGGTGAAAACACCAACTTGAGGATGGTGAAGAGAATGCTGGACAGGAACAAACTCTCCTGGTTGTACTTTTTGTTCTCGTTATCCTCGGCCACCAACGACTTACAGATTTCTAGCCCAATGATCATATTCTGAAGACGCTGGTCCGTCCACACGATAGGCGGCTCGCCCTCGACCTCCTCAACTGGTTCCCCCAAGAGCTTGGCAAGTCGAGGAACACATCCTGTCTCGAGGAAAAACTTCTGATTCGACGCATTATATTGTAGTAGATTGGTGATTAAGGTAAGGCAGTCCTGGACGAGAATGGAACCCCGAATACCGCCCTCCTCATCGATGATGTCAAACAAGCGATCAAGTGTGTTTTCAAATGCAACAAGTTTCTGGATATTGAAGTTGTTATTGGCCACCGCCATTAGCAAGAGAATGGCCTCATTTCGAACAGGGTCGTTGTCGTCATTCAACAACAGAACAAGAACCGAGATGGCGGTGGGGGTGTTCAAGAGCACATCTTTGGTTCGTACCGCCCGGGCTGCCACCAAACACTCGAGGAGCTGGAGCGCATAGAGGCGAATATGGAACCCCTGGTTCTCTTGAATGACTTCCACGAGAAGTTGAATAGAGGTGCCATCGTTGGTCAATTCGTCGCTTATCCACAACGAGAAGTGGTCCAACAGGATATTTTCAAGAAGTGGCGACGGGTATTTTCCGTTTTGGAGACGGGACTGCTGGGAGATCCAGCCACGAGTCACGTCATCATCACCCTCTCCTCGTAAGAACAAAATCAATAGCGCCTCCAACACTGCTCTGACAATATCCGCATTCTGAGAGTCTCTGTTCAAGGTCTGAACTAGTGGACGAAGACCATACTCAACCACAGTTTCTCGATATTGTCGGGAGAAGCTTTTGAGACCCAACACAGCAGATCTTCGGTCTGAGGCCAAGTTGGCATGCTGAAGACGATTACAAAGAGTAGGAATGGCTTCCTCTACCAGCTGAACCTTTTGACCTTGATTGAGAATGCCATTGAGGTAATCCATGGGTAGATTGTAAGTGATATTTTTGCAGTGGGTAGTTTTGGCTTGTTCGGCAAGTTGGTGACGTTTTTTTTTTGGTGATCCACATAACAACCCAGGCGCTCATGTCGCAAACCGTGTTCTTCCCCGACTTCGAACGACTAAACGACATTGATTTCTTGGAGTCCTCTGACGACGTGTGTGGCGAATGGGCCATTAAGAGGATCGGGACGCTTCAGTCACGGATTGAAGCCATGCAGAAACGACGGCTGATGGCGGTGAGATCTCTTCCCCAATTCACGTGGCTGGTATCAGTGGTGGTGAACTTGGCCAACGACGTGTTTGGGTTCGACGGGTGGTCATCAGAGGTGATGGAAAGCTTCCCCAGCAAGGAAGTTGAGGAGAAGGATGGCGAATCGTGTCGTTATACCGTGGAGTACCTTGCCAGAATCAAAGTAACTCTCAAGGATGGTACCTTTTGCGAAGGCTTCGGCAAAGGGGAAGCTATCAACATGCCCTACAAGTACATGGGGTACGGCAAGGCTAAAAAACAGGCGGTGACGGTAGCCTTGAAGAATGCCGTGCTTGGATTTCCCGAGAAGCTCATACTGAAAGGACTATAATCTACTATACTGTTGCTATACTCTATAGTTACACAATGTGGCCTAAAAGTCGAGCATCTCCAACTTGGGAAACTCAGGCACCGAAGGAATGGGAATTTCGGGAATGAGATAAACCTCTCCGTTGTCGTCGACGCGTTCCCGATCTCTCTCGTTCATGGTGTAAATCTCCACCACGTTGTCCTTGACAAGCTGGATTAGCTCACCCCAATTCTTCTGGATCTGGTATGCTTGCTCCTTCATCTTACGGCGGATCATCGCCTCGATCAAGCTGATGGCATCCGGCTGAGTTTGCTCCAATCGCTCCAACAATCTTCCCACGGACCGAATGAGATACTCCTCCTCGTAAATGGTACCCTTTCTTCCTTTGGCCTTCTTTCTCTCCTCCCTTTTTCTGTTTTTAGCGGTTCTTCGCGACGCACCGGTCTTAGCGGTGCCTGAGGACTTGCCAGTATACCTGGTGAAGAATGAGGGAGTGGTGGAAGTCTCCGATGCGGCAACGGAGACGTTATCTGGCACATCCAAATCGTCCTGAGGAATTCCATAGAAACCATATGGATCCTCTTCCTTCTTGGCGCGGAGTTCCCGCAAACGACGAAGCTGTGAGTTCATTTGGCCCTTGCAATCAGCCAATAGCTCGGCAATGGTACCGAACCCTTCGCCAATCTGAACATCAACCACTGCTTTGATGAGATCGCTTCTGTCGTTCTTCTCTGCAAGAAGAATGGCATCGGCGTAACAATAGCTCTTGCAAAAGAGCCTGGTGGCCTCTTCGACGTTGTTGAGAAAGTGTAGCTCAATTTCGGCAGCCGCCGCATACTTGTGTTCCTCACACAAGAGCGATACCAACCTAGTGGCAGTGTCTTGGGCTCCTTCGTGCTGAATGGCTAACGCCTCCTTCCATCTCTTAGCTAAAATATAGTTTTCCAAAGCGTTGGTGGTGTAACCCAAGTACTCGTAGTTCAAAGCGGCTTCGGTATACTTTTGCTGGTTGCTCAAGTATTGAGAATAGAGAACGAGTATGTCATTCAGTCTCTCGTCATTGTATCTGTAAAATGCCAATGCGGGCTTGTACAAGTCATGGTCAATGACATATTGATCAAACTCTTCATAAACGTCCTCTCCGAGTTCATGTAGCCAGCCAAGAGCCTTTTGGTAATTCTTGAGATGGTCGTCAATGAGGAATTGCTTGCGGAGCTGCGGCTGTACATGAAGGTTTTGGAGGAACGGCAAATACTCTTTGGGATCCTTCTGAGATTGCTGAGCGATGGCGAGTGTCAACTTCACATCATACAACCCCAAAGCCGTATCGTACAATTTGTTCACGTCCTGGAGAAAACACAAGTGGGTGACAGTCTGCTCCAGGTCCTCGACGCTGGTGAAAGAGCCGATGAGTTTGAGTGCCTCCGTCAAATTAGGTGGTCTCTGACAGGCGTATGCAGTGATAATGGTCTGAAGGTACTTCTTGAAATACTCAGGTTTGAGCAACACCTCGAGAATAGAGTTGCACACCTTGTTGACCTTTTCACCCTTCACCTCGTCCTTCTTGAAGGTAATCTTCCGGGGAGCGTTCATCACGAACTCGGGCTCAAGCGTCAAATCAGCCATGCTCTGCACAACCTCAGATTCCTTGATGGTGTCTCTGTACTTCGTTTTGGCAACGTCATCTTCGTGTAAACAGGAGACGAATAGGTCAAGGTGCTCGACCTTGGAGATCTGGTTAATAAATAGTTCCACGTTAGCAGCAAATAGGGTAGGGTCGTAGTCGTGTAGAATGTCAAGGTCAATACGGTGGGTACGACACGCAAGAAATGCGTCTTTGTACTGCTTGTTTTGGATGAATTTTCTGACTCCAGAAAGAACCATGATACGCGGGCATATGGTCTCAAGATTACCTCTGGGAGCCTGGAGAACCACAGAGTACTTGGAAGGGGTGGTCGTTACGAGGATGGAACCACGTTCTATGAAGCGAACTCTCTCGTCGGAGCTGTTTTTCACAATCGAGTCGTAGTCGAAGTCGATGGCTCCAATGTGAAAAAAGCACAACTGCTGGTGAGCATTTGTGAAAAGGAGATGGCGGTCGCTGATCGTCATGGAGGTAACTGCACTGGCAATCTGCTTGGAGTTATGGAAAAGCTTACCATTAGCGGAAATTCCAAACACCTGGTGCTCGCCCGCTGACAGGGTCACCTCAAAGTCCCGACACAACTGGGGAAACTTAGAGATCAGGGTGACATCCTGGGTCTCGCTGAGCTGGTAGATGGTACCGTCAATGGACTGGAAGACCACAGCCGAGAAGTCAGCTATGCTCTTGAGCAACACTGCCTTCGGAGAGACATCGATGGAGTCACTGAAAAGAGGCTCCGACACATCGGCCAAGTTGAACATTACCAACCTGGAGTAGCTGGGACCGTCCACAAGAACCACAAAAGCCGAGTTCTTGATAAATGCAATTTGCTTGACAAACTCAGCGTGTTCCACCACCAAACCACTGGAGATGGTAGACACCACCTTGGGGTGCTTACCCTTTTTCATGTCCTCCAACGTCAACGCAGCAATGTGGACGTCGTTGGTGCTGGTGGCAATAGCGTAGAGCTCATTAGACTGACTGATGGCCACATCGGTGATATTCTCACGCACATCAACCTCTCGGAATGCCATTGGGGGAGGAACGATGGCGAGTGCCAACGGCGTAATCATCGCGGTGGTACCGTCAACCACCACCACCATTCCCACGTCATTGGCTGGGATTGTACACCCTGTGGCTACCTTGTGGGCCAAGTCAACGACGTGGATGCCAGTGTTGGATGTTCCGATCATCATGTGGAGAGGCTTTTCGGGATGAAACTTGACAAACGATACCTGGTTGGTGGGGTCTTCGTCGGTGACGAAAATCTCCTGCTTCAAGTACCAGTGGTAGTTCTTAGAGGTCCACACCTGGACGCGATCGTGCAAACAGAATGCCAACGCTTCACTGTCAGAGGACCACACCACGTCGTGGACCACGGCGGTGGCTGGATCCAACCGAGTGTTGAATTCTCCGTGGCGCAACCCGTTTCTCTCGTAAAACACAAGGTTGAGGAACTCGTAGCCATCATCATCGATGCTTCTTTGCGTGGAAGCGATGAGCGCCCCCTGAGGCTTCCAGGCAAGGTTGTGCTCAAGACCATCAACTGCTTCTGAGACACTGTCTAGTTCACCCTCACGGTTAAATACTCGAATGACACGACGCTGGTAGTGCTCGTGGGTATCCTTGACAAGCACCTCCTCCTTGGTGGAGACGGAAAAGTATTCGCAGTCGCCTCGCCAGCTGATGGAGACAGAGTCATCGTCAAACTGAGAGGTGGTACCCTTCTCCACGAGGCCCACGGTAGGGTCTCTGAGAGGGCTGCCTTCTGAGAGCCCAGCGTGTTTGAGGGCCTGCTTTTCCCGCTCCAAGGCTTTAAATCCTTTGCCCTTGAACTGAGTCTCCTTCTTACCCCAACCCACGGAGACATGCTTGGAGTCGGTAATGTTGATATCGTCTGGATTGAGGTGCTTTTCGCTGATGGGCTCGAACATGCGGGAAAGAAGCAAGAGGTTGTTCTCCTTCGTGAGAATGCAGAGAGTTTCTTCGTCGGGGGACCACCTAGCCGCTTGGAGACCGCAGTCGATGGAGCCCACAATCTCCACCATGGTGGTGTCGGGATCAGTCCGAGATGGATCGTAGGTGGCTGTGATGATGTCGCCGTTGCCCAACACTAATATGAGCTGACACATGTCCACAAAGTGTGCAAATGACAATAGTTTGGCATCGGGGCTGGAGATGGGGAACGAGGCAAGCACAAACACTTCGCCGTTCTTCATGTACTGCTGGACCTCCACCACCCCGTCGCTGGAGCCCATGGCGATGGTGATGCTGTCGCTCACAGCATCAAATACACTATCCAACACTTCAAGATCCGGATAAGTTCGAGACTCCGGCCGAAGGTTGCCTCTATTTAGGACGACAAGGTTTCTCATGGGTGAAGAGATGAGATGAAAAAGTGCGATCTTGATATTTTGCTCACCCAGGCCAGAGAAGGAGACACCACCCGCCAGAGCCCGCCATCGCACCAGGAAATGCTTGCAGCTGTTGGTGAGGGATGTGAATAATCGACGGGATCATGGATGGAAACGTTGGGGGACGAAGCAGAGGCTGCTAGCTGGGAGACAAGTAGGGAAGGATAGATGGATAAAGAGCGGCTACAGGGGAGAGAGAAGATAGCGGCCCCAGCGGAGCGGAGTTGCTCGTGGTACAGTTTTGCTCATTTGCTTATGCCCGTTGCCGGTGGCTGGCAGCTTGCTTTCTACTTTAGACCGTTGCCGTATTGGTAAATCATTGCTGGTGTTTTAGAGTTCAGCGTACAATTGGTGTCGGAACAGACAGGTTACTTTAAGCCGTACACTCTGGACAATTGCTTGCACCACCTCACTGGCAGTGATGTCATTGAGAGTGCATATCCATGTGTCTCCCCTCTGCCGCTACCACCTCTAGGTCCTCAAGGCGACAATCGCTGCCAGGCTGTGTCGCCTGCTCGTGGCCGAACGGCATGGTCTGTCTCGGGGCTCGGTGGACTCTGTTGTCAGATTTTCGGGCCCACGACTTCGCCTCGCCGGCTATTCATTCGTCCTCACTCCCGGTGGTTTGTGGGACTCCGACGCAAACGCAATTACTCGTTTCCCACTGCCAACGCCCCCGCCGTGACAACACCCTCTGACGACAACGTACGTGACACTTGGACGTATCTGACCTCACTAAAAACATGTCATGACGTAGCCCTTGTCCTAAATTGCCTTAACGGGTAGATTTTAGACGCCCCCTCGTAGCACAATCACGATTTAGGCCATGCGCCCATTTAGATTGCTATGATGGAGGCTGCAAAACCCAGTCGCACCACGTGACTGCCATCATGATGTCGAGGCCATGTCTCATTTGTAATCATAGCTACCAAGTGCTTCTCGTTTATTGTGTGTTACGTTATCCCATGTAGTTATGATACTGGCCCACGGCACTTTTTATCGAGAGGTTAGGGTAGAGCTGCGTCTCTTTAAGTGGTTGCCGAGTAAGCGGATCACAAGCATTCTTTTGTAGGTGCTGGAGAAGAGGTCCCTTTTCGTATGTGATTCCACTAGGCCCCACCACCGGGTCCTGGAACACATTGAATGACAAAGGATCAATGAGGTGTTCGGGCGGGTCGCCAGCCTCGCTGACGTCATGCGATGAGTTGGTGGTGGGCGCTCCTAGGCTCAAGCGACTTGACGCAGCCGACTCCTGGCTGTTCCTGTGACTCCGGTGCATGAGCATATGGCGATCCCACGTATTGAACGTCCGGGTATTGGCCACCATGTCGTGATATTCCACCCAGTCTCGAAGCTGTTTCTTATATATCGCCACGAGCTGCTGATGATACCAGGTATTCCGAGGTGATAGGTCGTAACCTACCTCCTTACGAAGATTGTCAATCTCCTTGGAATGACTTTTTTCAAGAAGGGTATATAGCTTCGAGTAGAGCCCGCCAGAAAGGAGTCCGGTGGCCTCGTTCAACTTTTTTATCTGCAGCTGGATGCTGAGAATGTCCTGGCGGATCAATGGCCCAATTACATCGGGGGTGCCGCTGACACTAGAGGGTTGGGGTGATTTCTTGGAGAAGAGTCCCATGGTGAAGATGAAGAAAAGAAGAACAAAAGTGGTGTTTTTTTAACTTGTAAACATTTCGTCATACGTTGCCTTTGCAACACCCATGATGTAAACTGCATTTCCGTCGTTGCTCGAAACCTGCCCTGGCGAGACGCAACAATGCGTAGGAGTAGGTGCACGGGTTTTGTCCCGGAGATTTCCCGCGGGCGGGAGTCGGGTCGTGTACCAGACGGAAAACTAATTACTCTTGAAACTTCACCACTTTATTCTTCTTCACCCAATCCATCCATCATGGCCAAGGAAGAAGCTGTTTTCCGTATGTGAACCTACTTTCCGCTTCCGGAAATCATTACTAACCCTCAGGCTCGGCGGAAATGTCGTTGGTCCAGTTGTATGTTCCTAGTGAAGTAAGCAGGGATATTATTTATGAGATTGGCCAATTGAACCTTGTTCAGTTTAGAGACTTGAACGCCAAGGTCAGCGAGTTCCAGCGGTCTTTCGTATCAGAACTTAGAAAGTTGGAAAACATCGAACGTCAATATACCTTTTTCAAGTCTGAATTGGATGCCAGAGGCATTGAGGTGAAGCCAAATCCCTATGGTCTGGACAACGCTTCCATTGTTCCCCAGTCCGAAATCGAGGTTTATGCTGAAAGCGCTCAATTGTTAGAGGACAGAGTCTCTCAGTTAATTAGCGCCTCTCAAGGCTTGCACGATAAGGAGAAATCTCTCAAGCAACAGAAGTTCACCATTCAGGCGGTCGGAAACTTCTTCAAGCACGACTCAGGTCCGTCTCATGAGTCCACCGAAACCGACGCTTTATTGACTTTGGAAAACGGTGGAGCACCTGTTGAGCACGATCACACCCAGTTTGTCGCTGGTGTCATCAATCGTGATAAGGTCTATACCTTACAACAGATTTTGTGGCGTGTTTTGAGAGGTAATTTGTACTACCACACCGAAGAGTTGCTGGAGAAGGTGTACGACCCAAAGTCCAAAACTTACGTCGATAAGAATGCTTTCATAATCTTTTCTCACGGTTCCATTGTGTACCAAAGAATCAAGAAGATTGCCGAGTCTTTGGATGCTGATCTTTACCATGTGGATGCCACCACTTCTCTCAGAAGTGAACACATGAAGGAGGTTAACGAGAAGTTGGCTGACATCGGCCTTGTTCTTGGCGAAACGGAGAGTGCTCTCAACTCCGAGCTCATTGCTATTTCTAGAGATCTCGCCAAGTGGTGGGAGGTGATTGCGCGTGAAGAAGCTGTCTTCCGCACCTTGAACGTTTGTGACTATGATGATTCTAGAAAGAGTTTGATCGCTGAGGGATGGGTTCCGACCGATGAGATTCCTACCCTCAAGTCAACCATTAACGAGTCGGTGGCTTCTGAAAGTGTACCTACTATCCTTAACGTTCTTGAAACTAAGAGGACCCCGCCTACCTTTCACCGTACCAACAAATTCACAGGGGCATTCCAAAGTATCTGTGATGCTTATGGTATTGCCACTTATCGTGAAGTGAATCCTGGTTTACCCACCATCATCACCTTTCCCTTCATGTTTGCCATCATGTTTGGTGATTTGGGACATGGTTTCATCCTCACTCTTGCTGCATTAACCCTTGTGCTCAATGAAAAGAAGCTTGGTGCCATGAAGAGGGACGAGATTTTCGATATGGCTTACACCGGTCGTTACATCTTGTTATTGATGGGTATCTTTTCCATGTACACTGGTTTCTTATACAATGATTTGTTTTCTAAGTCCATGACAATTTTCAAAAGTGGATGGGAGTGGCCCGAGTCTTGGGAAATTGGTGAAACCATTCATGCTAAGCCAGTTGGCGTGTATTCATTTGGTTTGGACCCCATGTGGCACGGTACCGAAAATGCTCTTTTATTTACCAACTCCTACAAGATGAAGCTCTCTATCCTCATGGGTTATTGTCATATGTCCTACTCGTACGCTTTCTCGTTGGTCAATGCTATTCATTTCAACAGTTTTATTGACATTGTCGGTAACTTTATTCCTGGTTTGTTGTTCATGCAAGGTATCTTTGGATATCTTTCGCTCTGTATTGTTTACAAATGGTCGGTGGACTGGTTTGCTATTCAAAAGCAACCCCCTGGATTGTTGAACATGTTGATTTCCATGTTCCTTTCTCCAGGAACGGTTGCGGAACCATTGTACGAGGGCCAGTCAGGCGTCCAGATGTTCTTACTTCTTCTTGCATTGGTATGTGTTCCATGGTTGTTGCTTTTGAAACCTTTGTACCTCAAGCGCCAACTCGATAGAGAGGCCAAGGAACACCAATACCAAGCATTGTTGAATGATGACGCCGATGTCACCGAGCACGAGGTATCTGCTCATGACGACGACGAAGAACACGAAGAACACACTTTTGGTGACGTGATGATTCACCAAGTCATCCACACCATTGAATTTTGTCTTAACTGTGTTTCTCACACTGCATCCTATCTTCGTTTGTGGGCTTTGTCACTCGCTCACGCTCAATTATCCACTGTGTTGTGGACCATGACCATTGGTAATGCTTTCGGAATCACCGGGTTGGTGGGTGTGTTCGCGACGGTATTCCTCTTTGGTATGTGGTTTATCTTGACGGTAGTGATTTTGGTGCTCATGGAAGGTACCTCTGCCATGTTGCACTCTTTGAGATTGCACTGGGTGGAATCCATGTCCAAGTTCTTTGAGGGTGAGGGAACATTGTACGAACCCTTTGGCTTTGAGAACCTCCTTGCCGAAGTTTTGTAAATCACTTTACCTAACCTACTTATACACACTCCATCTCTTACCTTAAACATTAATAAACACTTATTCACACCATCGAGTAGATTCTTCAATATAGCGCGGCTTTTCATCTCATCGCATTTTTCACCATGAGTCTTCCCCTTTCAGTCATTCTCCAGGAGCTTGACTGCCCCACCTCCATTATCCCCGTCCTTCGAACTCTTCACTACCAGAAGAGCATCCTCGAAAACACCCCCAAGCCAGACTTGAGACATTTGGTTTCGCGGACTCTTAATTTGGCCGCTTCAAATGACGCTTACCATAGATGGTGCGGAATCAACGTCATCAAAGTCTTGAGCCGCCACTATTCTCTCCTCAGTAGCGACGGAGCCAACTTTATAAGTCGGATCTTGGCTATCCTCGAAGCTCAGAATGCCAAGAGCGACGCCAAAATCTTGACCTCTGCCGTGGAGTGTTTAAATACTCTCTGTGACCAAATTAGAGGCAAGCCTACCCTCACCCGAGAAATCCTTACTCCCAAGCTCCCCACTATCATTGCGTTGTACATGGAAAAAATCGAGTTGAACCCATACCTCATGATCAGTTCCCTCCAGAAATTAGTAAAGCACCATCCCACCACTTTCAGGCCCTTCGGTAACAAGTTGAGAGTGCGTCTTTTAGAGATTGCCATCCACCCTCATTACCTTCACTTCCCCCAGGCATTGAAGTCGATCATCGGAAAGACCATTGCCAGTCTTCCCGCCATCGAAAAAAATGATCCTGATGCTAAGTGGGCCTCTGATGTTGATGATTTGCTCAAGGAAGTAGTCCAGGTTCTTTACATCTACGACAGTTTTCTCAGCTTGGACGACGACGAGGAATTGCCCAAGCTTCTCAAGAGATTCTCAAAGGCATCCGAAGATTGTTTGTTCCCAGTGTTGGACGTTAACGTGGATAACTATCAGTCGATCTTGTCCATCTCCAATCGATTAGAGGTACTAATGGACTTGTTGTATGGCTACCTCATGTCTGGCACCCAATTTTCCGTCAAGGTTCCTTTGGGCCAAGTGGTTTTGGTTCTAGAGGCCGTGTGCTCAATCAACACCCGATTGGTGTCGTTCCGTCGGGAGGTCAGAGACGAGAAGCTCAAGTCATTGATCAAGACTTCGTTGGTGATAAATTACAAAAACGCTGTCAAACTTCTCACCCTGCTTCCTTCCAAGTACCGAGGCAACCTCGTTGGCCACCTTTCCAGGGTGTTCTCGTTCCTTGAGACATTGATCCCTTTTAAGAACAGAAAGATTGACCAGCAACAAACCATTGCCAGCGAAGAGTTTATGTCGCAAGTTATATTGTGTGTCCAGAAGTATCTTTCTTTAGTCGGCACTTACGGAGACAACACCCAAATTGTGCGTTTCGTGGAGGTCGCCATGATTCTCATCCAGCCTCGGACCAAAGAACAGCCCACTCAGGTCAACGGAAAGAAAGGAAAGAAGAATAAAACCTCGGTTCCATTGGCTGACATTCTTTCTCACCAGCACCTCTTCATAGACAGCGTGTCCCCGAGAACCATGGCCTCCATCAGATCCTTCATCGGGTGTATTTTGAAGACCGTCACTCTTCCTCCTACCCAACATTACAAGGTGTCTAGGTACTTGATCATTGAGGCCGTCAGGGCCAAGCAACAGTCGTTTGACTCAACCGTTCCCCATGACCTCAAGCTTCTTCTTATCGACGCCGTACTCCACCCCCACAACGAGAAGGCCAGCTTGCTTCCCATTGTCACCACCCTTCTTCCTGAAAATCCCCTCCTCAGTGTGTTCAATAACCCTCGCATGCCTCCTTTGCCCTCTAGGGTTCCACCTGCACCACGACCCGAGAGCGACGACGAAGATGAGACGATCGAGGAGGAAACGCCCGTTGAGGCATATACAGTAACCACAGTCACAACTGAGACTGTTGAGGAAACTACCGTGGAGCCTCCTACCAAGAGAGTCAAGTTGGAAAAGATCGAGGTATTTGAGGAAGCCCAGCCCGAGACCATCGTTCAATTTGCCGAAGCTAAGCGCCAAGCCGAGGCCCAGTTAGTGCAAAGCCCCATTGTTGACAACAACAACAACTCCAAACCTGCGGCATTGGATGTATCTACTACTCTTCAAAACGACCCACTCTCTGACAGTGACTTTGAGATGCCCGAGCTCGATGCGGACGCCGACTCCGACCTAGAATAAACATCCGTGCATCTGTAACACTTGTAGCGCGTCACCATGCCCACACTCAGGGTGAAACTCCTCCTCTCAGAGGACCTTTCTCCCCATAAGATTGCGTTATTGTTCCTCGTGGTGCTTTACGCTACAAATGGGGTTCCTGAAAATCACACTAAACAAGTTTTGCATGTTGTTATCAAGCTTTTAGAAAACGAACCGCTCTGTGATGATGAAGGACACTTTATCATTGTGCCTCAATTGACCGACCTTTCCAATGCTCTACGAAAAGCTATGTGTGGTGACTCGACAGAGTCGCTGGTGGTGGTTGAGGCAGCTAACTTACAGAAAAGTTTGCTCCATGCATTGTGGCGAATCAACTCGGTGGAAAGTTTGAATACATACATCATCAGCACATTCTCGCTACTCCTGAACCCATTGGCGGTTACGGTTGATGTTCAAGATCGGAAGTTGATCTCTCCTAGATCTTTCATTGGAGACTTCATTCAAAAAATCGTCACGACGTATCGACTTCTACATTTCGACGAGGAGTTTCTTCTATACGAATCCCTCGTGGAGTACCGGGAATCCTCTAGAGAGTTATATTCCACGTTGATTGGAGAAGTCCATGATATCATTGTTTCACCTCGAAAGTCTCAGAACCAGACTCGACGGCAGATCGAAGGGTCTGCAGGCCCTATGACCAACGACGATACTGCATTTTACTCTACTCTCAATCACCAATTGGAAGAAAGCATTGGGATCACCGTGCCCACTCCCACTCAAGACGGAAAGAATCAGGTTCGTCTAATCCCCGTTCCCAAACATGATATGCAGGCACTTTTAGACAAACAAGTTAGCATGCTTGAGACGTATGGAACCGAAACCCCTCAGTTTTTGCGAGATATAATGACAATCATGGCTTCGCCCGATTCCAACACCTGCTCGATCCAGAATGTCAATTTCAACAATCTACCTTCATACTTCTATCTTCAATATTTGGAGAGCCTACATGAATGTGACTACCACGGAGCTTTCCAGTCTCTTCATCAATACTTCGACTATATGGTGTCCAAGAGCTCTAAGTATTTCTATCACTTTGCACTTATATCACGAGCCTCGCTTCACCAGTATTTTGGTGAAGATGAGAAGGCTCTTGATGCCATCGAAGAGGCCATTTCGGTAGCTCGAGAAAATAAGGACAATGCCACTCTCACCTATATTCTTCTGTGGCTTTTCAATTTTATCCGAAACAAGCCCGAGCTCTGGAGCTCTCAGAACTTCTATCAAAACAACAATGAGCTGCATTTACTCAACTTTCTCATCAAGAAATCACAGCTGGTGTCTCTTTCTCTCTATGCCATGAGCCACCATTTCGAGACTGCTCACATAATGAACAGCGGAGGACCTCCAAGCAAGTACCTTGAGAGTCTCATCAAAGGAACCTACATCTCTATCAATGACGAAATCCCCACATTCATCAAGTCAACCGAAATGTCCGCTACAGTGTGGAATAGGATAGGTAACCCATATCTCAGTGACTTCTACTCCGACATCTCGTATGACTATGCAAAAGGCATTGGAAAATGCGGAGACGAACTCTCCATTGATATCCGCAGAAATTATCTTCTTTATCTCAAAGGAGAGACCGAGGTGGCTTATAACAACTTAGAAAATGCAAAAAAAAGAACCATGAAGGATTTTGCTTTGTTCAAGTCCATTCAAATTCGAAGTTTAATCATGTTGGTGAATATTGATCTCCATAAGGGCAGGTACAAATATGCCGAGAAAATCATGGAAGATCTAATGAACATCGATATCCAGGATATCGAGTTAAGAAACGAACTCATTCACGTGAACATGGAAGTGCAAGTGGCCCTCGGTAACTACTCCACTGCCCTCTCCATCATATCGCTGAGTCTCAATCAAATCGAAAATCAACAGATGAGTATTCAATCCAATATTCATACCATCATCCGACTAAACTTACTTAAGTGTGAAATATTCAACAAGGCTGGAGCTCCATCACGGGCGATCTCTCTTGTGATTCAACAAATCCAGAAAGGAAGAAGATTGGGGTTTGTTTCCATAGTGGTGGAGGGGGTAATTCTTTTGGTTTCGATTCTTAATAATATGGATTGTGAGTGTGATGCATACAAAATCTTATTACAATTTATGCCCACAGTCCTTCAACTTGGAAACAAGGAGTTCATGTGTCGGGCATACTACGAATTCGCCAAAAGTTGTTACCTCATGGTAAAGTCCAAGCTGAACCTGGAAGATCTGAAGAAGACCCTTCTCAATATGTTCCTCAAGTTCCTTCTTCTAAGTATAACGGGTTCCAAAAAGAGTCTCAACCTTGTACTTCTTCGCCAATGCTTTGAACTTGAGCACTTGATGGGCCAGGAATGCCTTCAATTTGCTGACGAGTTGAAAGATTCGCAGCCTCTTCACGAGCTCCTTCAACACTCAAAGTCAGGACTTGAAATTTTAAACAAACGCGCAGTTCAGGAGGCTGACTATGGATTTATTATTAATCATGAAAAAGATATATAAAGATTCAACCTTTTCATAGTATAAGTTTGTACGGTTTTGTAGAATTGTAATAGATTTTTTTCATTTTGTATCCCCTTTAGAGGACTCTCTGAGTTAGTCGGAGAAGACGCCATCTAATTAGTCTTTTCAAGCTGCTTAGTCCGTTCACTGGCATCAATGTTTGCCAATATGAGAGCGGCACCCTTTAATTGAATAACATTGGCGATTTGCTTGAAAGCCCAAACTGGTGCACTCAACCAGGCCAAAACGGTTCCCAACCAGAAGAAATCATAAAAATGAAGGTATGCTGCCACGTAAAATAGTTCATTCACAAGACAAACAACAAATAACACTTTCCGATTGGTATAGTATAATGAAAGGAGCTTGGATTGCTTCTTATCCACATTTTTGTGCGATGTACTTCCAGTTGACATCATGGCATACATATGCATGTAATGAGAGGCCAAATCTAACGACACCAACACCTGCCAGATAAAACAAAACTTAGGATAAATTACACATAGGTAACAAATCAATGATGAGGTGGCGCATCTATCAGTCACCATATCTAACACGGCTCCATATCTGGTACCTTGATTGTACTTTCTAGCAGCATATCCATCAAAGGCATCCAAGAACCCGGAAATACCGTAAAAGATCAATGTAAGGATCGGATGATTCTTCATTAGCCAAAACGAAATCAATGCGGTAAAAACTCGGAAGTACCCAATTAGATTGGGTATATAGAGCATAACATCCTGAACGGTGACAACTTTCGACATCTTTTTAGATCATTGACGTGTGCAGTAATTCTCGATATATATATATATTTTTTTGATTCTCTTTTTTTCTCATTCTTCTTGCCACTAATTGTAGTGCGCAGACGATAAGCCAATCCCCATTAGCAAGACAGCCGGAGGAGCAGGCAGGGAAAGCTTCAATTTCTCAATAGTTGATTCAAGCAGAAGAGGCAGCAGAGAAACATCGAACAGCAGTGAGACAACCCCATATGAAAGGGCAAAATAGGAAGATCGAGAGAATCATCGTTTTTTCGCAATTTGCGTAAATTAGTTACCAATCTATATCATTAGAGATTAGTTCAAGTTGCAATTGAGCCTGAAATGCAGCTTTGGTGGCTTTCATCTTATCATAATAAATAAAACAGTCAGTGTTCCGACACTGAGATGCAAATTGTTCCCTACCTATTCCCAAAGAGGCGTAATTCTTGTGGATGCAATTGCGACAACTGTCATGAAGCGATATAACCTTTTTGTCGCTCATTTTCTTAGACATTAGTACATCCGCCATCAACGAAAGTTCGTCTGCTGCACATTCGCTACAGATGTATTGATGTGAGGAGTACTGGATTTGTTTCCGACACCGAAGACACGAGCTATAGCGAATGAAGTTGGTCATGTTAATGATATCAGATTCCTTCACCAGCACTGGCATAATCCGGGGAAGTTCTTTATACCAGGCCTTGATGTCAACGCCCATCAAATTAAATACCCTCTCGAGCGGTGGAATAAGCACCCGAGTGATATAGTACTCGTAGTCTAGCGAGAATGGACTACTGGATAGGTGGCTATCAACAAAGTCCTCCGGCAGAATACACCGATCCTTGATTCGAGGCTTAGTGTGGTCTCGAATCACCACATAGGGCACTCGTTCCCGATATTGAGGCTCCAGTCGGGCATCTTTGTCGACATTCTTGGCTGCAATCACTGCCCCGGGAGGAAGGTACCGTTCATCCTTGTATGAGCCATATCTGACCTCCTTAGCAAAACAAAAGTCCTTGATATTCACCTTGTTGTTGACGACTTTGACAAACTGTTTGATGGTGTAATTTTTGACGAGAGAAAGGTTTTTGGTGTTGAATAATATGCGGAGACTTTTCTCTACCATCTTCAGCTGCGCCGGTATTCCATCTCGGCGAATGGTCTCTATACCCTTGGCGTCAAACTTGGGCTCCTTCTGTTGTGGGTCTTCGTAGCTGAATCCAACATATCTTTTCTTGGCTAACAAGACACTGGGATGGTACACCTTCTCGAATTTAAGCTTGATGGGATCGGGAAACTGGTCGGTGATTGTCTTGGCGATCTCGTGCCCTAACTTGAAGGCATCGTCCTTTGATTTTCCGGGGAAATATACAAACAATGAATCGGTGTCCCCATAGACGACCTTAGCGCCATAACCACCCGATTCGATCGATTCAATCGACTTTTGCAAAATTTCTCGCCCTGTTGACACAATGGCATCGGCTATATCGGGATTGGGCATTCTTCCGCTGAACGTCGCAGATGTGTATCCGTAGGTGACGTTGGCAATAAGCTTCAATGCCAATTGCCGCGAGTTATAAAGTTTGTAAAGCTCGTTGTCGTCTTTGAACAAGTTCATCATTGTTTTAACGAGAATACGGGTATCAAGAATCTCCTCGAGCATTTTGGAAAGAAGTGACTTTTTGACTTTACTTTTAACAAACATATACCCGTTGGGAGAGACGTTGATGGCATCATGACTATGCAAAAGCCCAAGAAGTCCAGGGGGAATATCATGGTGTTTGAGGTAGCCGATAGTATTTCTTTTCTGACTGAACCCGTAAACCTTGCCCAAAAGGGTGGTGTAACAATAGTTATACGCAATCATGATGGACGGATAAAGGGACTGGAAATCCAAAACTATCAAGGGTGATTTGTAAAAATTGGAGTCTGGCTCCATAATAAGAGGAATGCACTCGATAGGTCGCATGCCATGAACGTCTTGCTTCAGAGGAGAGTTGAGTAAAAGGTTCTCAGCTTTGGCAATGCGGATAAGGATCAGCTCCACTTTGAACTGAGAGCCACGATAGAAGTTGGAGTCAAAATCAATTCCTATTAATCGGCTCTGTTCGACATTTCGAACAATAATTTCCCGGATATAAATAATCTTCAACGCTAACAGTATACGCTTTTGATAGTACTTGAGCACCAAAACAATCTGGTCCAACGAACCAGTGGCCCACTGCGATAGTTGCAAATTAGTGTATTTGGGGAGGGGCTGATGCAATAGATGATAGCAAATGTTAGAAAGAGAATAGCTGGTGAGATTGAGTTCCAGGCGGAGGACTCGCCAAATGTTCAATACATGTCTTCCATTAACGCGGATGGCCGACGTGTGGGTATAGCCCCAGCGGTCGCCGAACTTACCGTTGCTCTTGAGTGTACACCGACTTAGTTCGGGAAGGAGATTAATGTCATAGACAAGGCGAAACCGTTCGATGAGATATCCCCAGCTGTCGGAGTTGATCTCATACCCAGAAAGAATGTCGGGATCAAATCGAGTGAATATTTCAAGGAGCCGAGATACCATGTTAGATTCATCGTCGAAGACCTCAATGTGAGTTTTCTCATTATTGTCTAGCAAAGGTCTGATGGTATGGAAGGGAAAATCATGGTGCTCCATCATTAGAATTCCAAGAGTGGGAATATCAGCAGTACTGTCGAACTTGTAGAACATCATGGAGATTGGATGAAGCTCGGGATTTGGAAGCATCTCATCGACAGTGTTAACATGTATTTCAAGGTAAAAGTTTGTGAGTGTGTTCAATGAGTTGAAATCACGCTCAACTTTATTCAGCTGGTAGGAGAATTTATAGTCGTTGGACTGAGAAATTCCCGGCTCAATCTGCGATTTGAAGCGCTTGCGCTTGCGAATCTGATGCTGCTCATCTACCTCTAGCCATTTTTGGATCGACTGTTTGGAAGGAGGTAATGCCAGGTACTGCCAGGTCGAGGGCCCATGTACCAAAAAGGTTCGAGATGGTGCTGAGAACTGAGAGGCAGCAGCACGAGCGATCAACTGCGAAAAACCAGACCCAAATGCAGGAACATCCCCATGGTAAGGAACAACGATTTTCCTGTTAGCAAAAACAAGTGACTTTGCGGGAAGATCGGAACGGATGTGATAAGACGGGTCGGAATAGTTGATCTTAAGAGACCCCGAATCATGAAATTCGTGAATGAGAGAAGAGGGTTCCAAGAGTGGAGGTTGCATCACTTCGTAAATGTGGCGCGGGTAAACCATATGCGGGTCGAGATGGCATCCTGACTGGGAAGAACAAAATGAGTTGTTGACGGAACTGGGTATTTGTAAGTAGATCTGCAGCTTATTCTGAGTGGCATTTAATATGATGAAGTCGAGATTCTGTGAAGGGATTGGAGAGGACACAGTAGAGGGGGGGATGGCGTCGTCGGCAATATAATGAGCAGATCCTTCATGCTCAGGGTCATGGTAAAGAGCATCGTCGGCACTATTTACGGAAGACGGAGAAGACGGAGGAGTTGATCCTCTAGAAGGCTTCACATCAGTTCGAAAGGATGGAGCACGCGCACGCGCACGCGCAGACGACAACCCACTTATAGAGGCTTTTGTATCCGACGAACTATTAAATAAATCGGTGTAGGAAGTCCACTTCATCAAGCAGTTCGAGATATTCCAGGGAGTCTTGACGTCGTGATCGATTGTCTCAAAGCATGTGGGAATCCCGCGTAGCGAGGCATGAGACACATTGCGAGTTTGACCGTTTAATTCCACTGCATATTCGAGCAATGAGTGGATCTCGGAGTTGTTAAGGCAGGTCATATCACCGTTCCCATATGTTTCCCGGATTTTTTGGGTATCAAGAAACGAATCAGACACATTTCTTCGGTGGCACTGAAAACGAAGATCTTCATGAACGTGTTTCAACGATGATAAGTATATGTTGTTGCTGGAGTGCAAATTTGGCAGTTCAAACTCCACTAATGAGCCGTGAAGATCTCGAACATTAATCAGATCCCGGTTAGCAATATCGGCAATATCAACGTCAATCTCAAGGCATGATTTCCCGATACGCGGGAATTTTGCCGGGTCAAGCACTCCATCATTAACATACGGATGTAGAAACTTTACAAGTTGGGTATTGATGGATGTAGAGTTAACAATGGGATACCGGAATAAACACCGTCGTAAGTCCATCCATCCGCACCCATAAAGATTGAAGTCTGCAAGAAATTGAAGAATAAAGGGGATATGGGCCTCGTAAACCATTCTTTGTTGGCCATCCTCCGAGATGTTTTCCACTTTGCACCAGTTAATCTTTTGTTCATGAATTAACCGAGTCAATCTAGTCTTATACAACGGCAGTAACAATGAGATCTTGTATACCAAACGATGGTGGCCTTGAAATCCATATGCCGGAGTACCTTTACAAATGGAAACTTTGGCCACATACTTTCGACGGTCACTATCAGTGATTTCCTGTAAAATTTCCTCATCTTCGTGGGAACGTCGACTGACACTATCGCTCATCACGGCTTCAAGATAGTCACATAGTTGCCCACACAAGGTAGATGAGGCAATTTTACTATGGCAATCAACGTAGAGATAGGGCAATGCATTATGAACATGGATAAGAATGTTGGTCCCATATCCAGCGATGGAGCCGTAGATACGAACAACAGGAACATGCGCCACGTCACGATGTTTTTCTAAGCCTTGAGGAATACTCTGATAGGTGTCATAGTCGTTGATCTGGACTCTCAACGGCTCATCCATGGAAGTGGGTGGCGCGTGGGTTGCAGATCTTGGACTTTCTAATTCTTTCTTTTTCTTCCTATTTGGCCCCACGCGCATGCCAAGTCTTGTAGCATTTGGCCCCAAATGGCCCCAAATGGCCCCAAGAGTCCCCGCGCACCAGCCCAGGGCGAAAAGCGACCAGCAGACCGCGCGGGCGGGCCGATCATTTTTAAACGGGCGGGAGCAAACTTGCTTTCGGTAAGGGCCCAAGGGCCCTCTTTGTTTCGGAAACCCGCCCTAGACCAAAAACATAGAAAATAAAAAATAAATCAATCACTTCCCGGAGTTTCGCTGAGGCGGCCCCATGCTACTCTGCATCAGCAACCTAGAAGTCGCCATATATAGACTTATGAGCATTTCGTGCAATCTAGAAATTGAGTATAGTGGGAGAGGTGGGGGTAAGGTCGTGTCGCTCAGTCGTGTTTTGATGTGGCCCATTTGCATGGTTTGGAGAATGCATCCATCAAGTCAAAGTCGCCTATTTCTGCTGCTTTACATGAAGTGTGTCAAGTGGCAATGTAAATATGGTACTGGGAACGTTTGCGGCGTGGGGTTTGCGTCAGAGAATTGGAATCCCCAGACGATGTTCCACGGTTTTTTTTATGTTGTAGTGGCCCTCGAATGTAACGTGTTTCGATGTAAGGTGACTGTATATGTAGTGAGGGCTAAGATTGCGGTATAACCAATTTTTTTTTTTTTTTGTACCTCTCGCACACCATATTTGATTATTTTCACTCCCTACTCCTTAGTCTTTCTTGGTGGCACATCTTTTTTTTTTTCTCGTTACTTTCAAGAATTGTTCCTCCATACATGTTCCACTACCAGGTGTCACATCTTGAATAATTTACTTTTGTTTCCTATTGTCAACAACCCCGCATACTAGTAGTCAGTCATTCCTTCTAATCCCACTTACTAGTTGGTCTATTGCTTGATCGTTCAATCATCCTCCATCTGCTCAGCTTTCATCATTTTTGTCATCAGTTTTCCGCCTCGTTATTTTCATTCATAGATTATAGATGTCCAAGAATCAGGACGACTTGCTATCGTCCGCCGTGGACCGGTTAAACAACTCGGAAACTCCTCGTGCCTTCGCTTCCGCGACAGACGGTCCTCACTCTCCCACCATTTCCGGCTCTCACGGTCCATTGAGCAGTGATATTCAGGCCCGTATCATGGCATTTCAGCAGAAACGGGCCAACAAACCCCCAAACCAATCGCCACCTCCCCTTAACTTGGGCGGTGACTACCAACTACTGCTGCTTTCTGCTTCTAATATCCATCATAAATCGAAGGCGTTACCTCCCTTATCCGCTCATCGTTCATTGTCCACTAACGATACCTTGAACACCGATTTGATTCCTTCTCCCATTAATAGTCTGTCGGAGGCGACTACGCCATCTTCCATTAATCAACAGTTTGCCCGGCTTCAGCTTTCTCCCGACAGACAGCCGTTCGAGCTTTCCAAGAAGCCTTCGCTCTCCGAGAGGAGGGGCATGAAACTCAACATGGGTGAAATGAAGCTAGGCAGTAGTCAGTCCGACTTGTTGAGTTCTCCTGTAAGCTTGGGTTCTAAGAAGGACGAGGTGTCGCGTTCGGTGTCTGGTAAGAAGAAACCAAATTTCTCGCTCAATCTTGACAACATCTCCAATTCGCCGCGTCCTTCATCGTCTGCGTCGTCGGAGTCTCACGGTCAATCGTCATCATCGTCTCGCAAAAAGCCTCAATTACAGGGTCTTTTTGCTAACTACTCCAAGTACGTTGACATCAAGTCCGGTTCTCTAAACTTTGCCGGTAAGGCATCGCTCCACTCTAAGGGTGTTGATTTCAGTTCTGGGAGCCTGTTTCGGATTTCGCTCGACGAACTTGAGTTTCTCGACGAAATCGGGCATGGTAATTACGGTACTGTCACCAAGGTACTTCACAAGCCCACTAACGTATTGATGGCCATGAAGGAAGTTCGCCTTGAGCTTGATGAAACGAAGTTCACCCAGATTTTGATGGAGCTTGAAATTCTTCACAAGTGTGATTCTCCTTACATTGTTGATTTCTACGGCGCTTTCTTCGTGGAGGGTGCTGTTTACATGTGCATGGAATACATGGATGGAGGCTCCCTTGACAAAATCTACGGTAAGGACATTGGGACTGCCAACGAAGCTTGTCTTGCTTTTATAACCGAGTGTGTGATTCGGGGTCTCAAAGAATTAAAGGACGTTCACAACATTATCCATCGTGACGTCAAACCCACCAACATTCTTGTGAACACCCACGGGAAAGTTAAGCTCTGCGATTTTGGTGTAAGTGGTAATTTGGTGGCTTCTTTAGCAAAGACCAACATTGGATGCCAATCATACATGGCTCCCGAAAGAATAAAGAGTGTCAGCCCCGACGACAACACCTACTCCACTCAATCCGACATTTGGTCGTTGGGTTTGACCATCTTGGAAATTGCTGCCGGTTCCTACCCGTATCCCGCAGAGACTTATGATAACATCTTTTCCCAACTCAGTGCCATTGTGGATGGAGAATCCCCCAAGCTTGACTCCAAGGAATTCTCCAAGGAAGCCCAAATGTTTGTCAAATCATGTCTTAACAAGAACCCCGACTTAAGACCTTCATATGCTGCATTACTCAAACATCCTTGGCTTGTAAAATATCGTGACGTTGATCCACATATGGCCGAAATTGTCACTGAAAAGGTTCGGGTGCTTGAAGAAAGAAAGAGCCTTAGTCGTTCTAGCAGTACCAAACTGTCTGCGGCTCCTTCGGTGGTCCCCATACCAAACCTGGTTCCGGTGGCGGGCAATCCTTCTTCTCGACAAAACGTACAATCGCTTTTAAAAAGCAAGGTGATCGCACCCGCTCTTCACAGAGGCGGTTTACCCCAAAGAAGACGGTGATGGGTATTTATGACTGTAATCATGATTCAATGTACTATGACATTCCACTCTTACGTAAGCGCGCGATCGTGTCCTGAAAGTGATATTTTAATAACCTCCTTCTTCTCCATGTTACACATTGAGCAGAACAACCTTCTTATTGAAAAGACCCTCAAGGAGAAAATCTTTCCTGATGGCTCTTCCAAGTCTTTGGATAGAATAGTGACGGATTTTGACTTCACCACCTTTCATGTGACGTCGCTTCCTGATGATAAGGACTTCTTGTTGATTTCTATCTACCTCAAGTGCTGGGGCGATTTAACTCGCTATGGGGTAATTGACTACTTGAATTCCAAGTACGCCAAGTACGAAACATATTTGGCGGTGTTGCCGGGCGATCAAATCGAAAGTGGCTACAACTACTCGTTTGTCTTAAACACCAAGGATGTAGCGGAACAGTCCGATGAATTCAAAAACGAACTTATTTCCGAAATCTCCTTGTTGAAAAGACATGCTCTTGCAGCTCCATTTGAGAAGGCATTTGCTAGATACGATGAATTGGCGCAGCAGTATGCCAATGCCAATACCTATTCTGAAGAATCGCAAGCTGAATTGCAGAAGGAGGAAATTTTGACCATCAATTACCGTGGTGTTGACGAAAGCATCTATATCAAGCCATCGTTTGATAGAGTGACTGTGATTTTTTCCACCATTTTCCAGGATGAGACCGACAAGATTTTCGGTAAGGTGTTCCTTCAGGAATTCGTGGATGCCAGAAAGAGATCCGTGCAAACAGCACCGCAGGTGTTGTATACTCATAAGGATGCACCTCTAGATATTCAAAGTGTGGTGAATGCATCCAATAACGATAATAAGGGGTATGTGACGTTTGTTCTTTTCCCCAGACACTTGGTTAAGGGCGACAAGAGAGAGAACTGCATTTCTCACATCCAGGTGTTTAGAAACTACTTTCATTATCACATCAAGTGTTCCAAGGCATACATGCACTCGAGAATGAGATTCAGAGTCAAGGAGTTCCTCAAAATTTTGAACAGAGCCAAACCCGAGAATGTGGACGACGACGGTAAGACCATCGACAACAGAAAGACTGCTTCCGGGCGCCGGTTTGAGATTGGCCGTGTTTAGTATGAATAAATGAGCTGACATAGAATAGACATGAATGAGTAGATACACAGACAGGCATGAATCCTCCCAAACAACCATCTCGAGACTACAACTTTCACAATGCTCCATTGCTATGTTACTAGTGGCTATATACATGACGATCACTGCTTGGGCTTCTTAACTCCATACTTCGAGCGGGACGTAGCTCTATTGGCCACACCTGCCAAGTCAAACGCTCCTCTCACCAATTTATATTTGACACCTGGCAAATCTTGCACTCTTCCTCCTCTTACAAGCACAACGTGGTGATCTTGTAAATTATGTCCTTCACCAGGAACGAGACATGAAACAACCTTTCCGTTGGTTAATCTTACTCGACAGCATTTTCTCTGAGCTGAGTTAGGCTTCTTAGGCTTTACAATCATCACTCGAACCACAACTCCCTTCTTGAATGGGTTTCCTTCCAAGTCTGGTGACTTCGACACGAACGGCTTCACAGGCTTTCCTTGCTTACCCATCTTAATTTGATTCAAAGTGGCATATCTCTTCTGCTGATGCAAGAGGGTGGTGATTTGATTTGTGATGGGCACGTTGGTGCGGATACTCTGCATATATTGAGTGACTGTGGAAGTGGAAATTCCGGGACGAACCGTAGAGGCCCGAAGCCCACTCAAAAACCCTCTAAACATGCTTAAGGTCCCCGGTTCTATAGTATGGGTGGGATTTGAAAAAAAAATCAAAGCCGGTGAGGTGTGTCGTGTACTTACCCATTTGTACCGACCACTCAAAATACACCCATTTGGACTTACCTACTACACGCATCTCCAAAATGTTTACTTCTACTTTGCTTAGAACCTTAAGGGCCCCGGCTTCTGCTGCAGCCAGAACCCCTATCACCAGGATCGTCACCAGATTTCCTGTCTCGTCCATAAACGCTCCATCGATGGTGCGGTTCTACGCTGGCTTCCCAGCTTTATCCAGAGACATTGCCAAAGAGAGAATTTTAGAGTTGTTGGAAGGCTACGATAAGATCGATACTACCAAGGAAATAACCGAAGAATCTTCGTTCGTGAGCGACTTGGGGTTGGATTCCTTGGACGTTGTTGAGGTTGTTATGGAAGTTGAGCATGAATTCAACATTCAAATTCCTGACCACGAGGCCGACACCTTGAAGACGGTGGGTCAAACCCTTGACTACGTCCTTTCTCAGCCCGATGCCTGTTAGATGATATTTATTAATGCATGTTCATAGTGCTCAGTGTAGCCCGCGTTGGACGGAAGCATGTCTGGCCCCACTTGTTCTTCATCTTGGTACCGAAACTGGCTAGGGAGCTGCAAGTAGTGTGTTACAGCCTCTCCAAACGGCGGTGGCCGAAAGAGACTCCAGGGTGCCCGTCGCTATAGACCAGCCCGTAGTCAGGGACGTCGATGCTACTGGCACGGCGGTCACGTGCTTTTGAACTAACCAATGAATGCGCATCAAAACTAATTTTCCAACTCAGTTCTACACTATGGTTAGCGTATGTAAACAACCCGAGGGTTTCGGCGATGAAGGACGTCGAATGTGATGTTTTCCGTGTTCCCAAATGTTCAGAATACTAACTCCAGTACATCAGAGGTCCTGCTTACAAGACTGTCAAGTCTCTTGGTAACTTGAACATAGAAGTGATCAAGTCGTACGTTCCAAACTTCATCTTCTGGGGAGGTGCTGCTCTTGGAGGTATTGCTACCTTCACCGAAGGTATTCCAATCTTCAAGAACACCTTCTACTCCAAGATTCCATACTTTGGTCAACACTGGGTGTACAACCCAGACCCAGAAGATGTTCCAGTCTAATCTTATTGTCATATTTATTGAATAAAACATCCCACTTAGACTCTACTGTAGCTATGGTACATACACCAACGTCTGACCGTCGGCCTGGCGGGTGATGAAGTCATTTTGAATGAGGTGCTCCAAATTTCGCTTAACGTCTGAGATGGTCACGGTGCCTTGCTTCTCCACATGACTAATTGTATCAGCTAGGAGATCTGAGTACACAAGCGTACGATGATGTTTCATAATCCGAACGATGCACGCTCTGAGTTCAGAGTCTCTATTTCGCTCCACTTTGGGCATGCTGGTGACGGCAGCACCGTCATTGGTACTTTCCCGGTCTTTGGAGAGCGGGAGACGGATTCGGCTGGCTTTATCGGTGAATTGGCCATTGTAGGTATAAGTATCCCCATCTCGCAAAAGAATTCTGTACTTTTCGGTGGTGAAGCTGCTGAGAATAGTGTTAAGAAGTCGGGTGTCGATATTGGTCTTCTTCTTGATGGCTGCAAGTCCTAGGGTGTCGTTGGTCTGAAAAAGAAGAATTACAATGGCTTGGAGGAGATTCACCACAAGCTCCTTGGGCCCGTGGTCGAAGTTAGCTTGAATAGATAGCTGATGAAGGTTGTAGCAGCTCCAATCGAGCGTCTTATTGTTCTGGCGGTCGCCTCCGACCTTGTAGGCTGACGAAAATTGCTCCATCATGGCGGCGAGAGATGGAGGCACCTTGATGCCACTGTCGTTCCGGGGAACTTCCGGCCAGTTTCGCTTGTCCAAAACCAAGGCACTAAAGTCAACTGAGTCGTAGTCAATGCTGCTGTACTGTTTCTTGGACCTGAAGTAATCATCAAACATTCCTGCTAACAACATCATGTCCTCAGATGTGCCCATGATTTCACTAAACTTCCCGAACAAGCTTCGTTCCAACGAGACGTCATTGGAACGATTGAGAAGAAGCCGCCGCGATAGATCCCGCTGGTATACAGAGATGAAGTCAGATTTGTTCTTGAGAAGCCCAAATATTCTCGCCACATTGTCGCTAAACTCACCAAAGTTAGATTTCTTGGACGACTTGAAGTACCCATCGCAGAACTTGCTTAGTTGTTGGACCAAGAACCCGTTGTTGGCAGGTCTTCCAAACACCTCGCCCGCTGACGCCCGAATTTCAAACTCAAACTCGTTATTGTGGGCGAACTTACAGAATTTCGAAACCGCCACCATGTGGCTTATGGCACGAGAAATAACGCTTATGCACGTTTTGGGGTTGTTTCTCAGCTCGTCAATCTTGACCTGGAGTTGCCGCTGAATTAACTGGGCAAATCGGAACTTGAGAATGCGGATGAAGTCAAGCCCATAGTCAGTGCTTTCCTGGCAAATTTCAATGACGTAGTTGAGGTCGGAAACGTTCTCCACAAAAAGAAAACCAATGGTGTTGTCAATGATGTTATCAAAGTCCGAAAGGAGAAACTCCCATTTGAGCTTAACTAAAAGCTTTTGGAGAAATGGCACCGGGAACCCACAAGTCTTGTAGAAGGCCACTTCACGTGAAATGAACTGAAACACGCGCAGAATGTACGTCAGCGGCTCTTCAAGCTCTTGTTGGAGCTGTTTACAGCCGGAGATAGTATTGGAGATGATGCGATTAGAGATCTTGGCGGGACTCTCGAAATTAAGCGAGTGGATTAGCTTGCCCAAGCGGGTCGCTAAGCGAACATGGCCTTCATTGACATAGGCTACCCCTCGCAAAACAACCAAGAGGTCGGTGAAGAGCCCAAGGATAATACCCGTAGTATCAGGAGAATCATCCATATTCAAAAAAGCTTGCTGGAACCGGTGGATCCCCGTCTCAAGAATGGTTTGCTTGTGCGGATGCTGTAGGAGGTACGCTCTATCAAGATAGAGGTACAACTTCTTCATGGTGAACAACTTTTCTTCCCATACCCCATAGACATCGAGAAATTGCTGAACCTTGACCACACAGTCGTCCGTTCCTTCAAGAATTTGCTTGAGGGATGGCTCCACATTATTGTCGAACTCATGTACGATTCTTTCTATCACCACATCGGCCAACTTACTCTGCTCTAAGTGTTTGACTTTACAGAGCACCTCAACATTTCTGTAATACCATTGAAAACTATGCTCCAAAGGCTCTCCTTTCAAAATGGTGGCAACTAGTTGGTAAACCACGTCCCTCAACTCCGCGATTCTTTGCTGGGTTTGAGGCTCGTAGTTGGGCTTCTTTCTTTTGCTATCTCGTAGACTGGTATCAGACCGAGGATGCCGAGATGCCAAATGTGACACCACCACAGAATCTGACGACGACGAGGCCCCAAATTCAAGTAGGTCGGGGTTAGACATGGTATAAACTCTATTCGCACAATTCGCGAGACCAAAAAAGAGTTACCGCATTATGGAAGAAGGAGCGCCTGTGACAGATCTTAAACAACTTAGTGGCATCTATAAGAAGAACGGGCTGTTCGACAAACAGAGGAAGCTTCTCTTGGAGAATTTCAAGACGTCAGAAACTCACGCCAACCTCTTGTTGAAACTACGATTAAAGGTGGAGACCAAGATCAAGAACGACCCATCGATTTTGATGAAAAACAAAGGAAAAATGGCAGCTTTGATCCAGGGAGAAATCACCAACCAGCATATGAGCAACAGCAGAAACTCACTACTTAGCATTGTGGATAAAGATATCCAGGAGAAGATTATTGATTCACCCGAGTTTCACGACATCCTCAAAGACGAATTGAAGGATATCAAAAGAAAGATTGAAGGTGTCAGCGATGAAGAATACACCAAGATCCTAGAGATGGAAAAAGCAGAGAAACAGAAGGAGGCCGAAAAGCGCCAGGAGCGTGAGCAAGAGAAGGATCTTGGATACAAGAATAACTTCAAGATTAAGCACTTGGCGCCCACGCATAAGGTTACCAAGGCGCCACGGTTCAACTTTGCCAAGCGGGACGGGAAGCCTGCCAACGGAAAGGATGTCTCTTTCATGATGTACTAGGTGTGGGTGCTAGGTACATTGTCCTACATATAGGCAGGTATTTGGTGAGGGCGAGAGTGCTAGTTACACTCTCCTACTAATAGACGGGTGTTTGGGGTGTGTGCTACTTACATAGTCATATTAATCGGCTGGAGTTGGTTAACTACAGAATATGTAATGGAGCATGCTTAGGGCACTACTCGTCGGTATCAAAGATTTCATTGGCAATGAGCATGAGCTCCTCCACCACTTTACTCTTATAGCTCAAGTCCTGCGGACTCATGGAGTTATCATTTAGAATGGCAGGTCCCCAAATAATGGCGAGTGACTTAGGTGTCATTCTGTTTGTTTGTTGATGAGCAGCAACGTTATTGAGATGGAAGATAAGAGCCCGGAGAGTAAAGTACGCACCGTCAGGAAGATTGAACACAAGATGGTGTAACTTCTTGGCAATGTATGTCTCATCTAATGATTTAACGGTTTCAATAAATGATTGGTAGTATTCCCGAGTAAGAAGGGGTTCAGGAAGCGACGCAAAGTAAATTTTGAGAAGAGAAGCGACGCAGTATACATCAGCATCCATTACATTGGATGGATCAATATTGCTTCCAATCAAAAGATAATTGGTGAATTTAGCATCAATGGATTCCTTTAACTGCTGAACAGTAGTCTTGTTTCCACTAGTACGGTAGATTCCTTCAATGTCAAGACCGTAGTTATCAATCACCTCAATACACTTCTTCACCACCAAGGGTACATTGTCAATACCAGCAAATAGGATTAAGTCTTCTACGGGAGTTCCAAATGTAGGTTGACTAAGATTGTTCATCTGGGAGCTGAGCGACTTAGGCCCGTTTAGATCGGGCGTGGCTGCAGCCAGATTTGGATCCAATGAATTATAAGTGTAGTTGCTTGGAGCGATGGAGTTATTGTCCATGGATGGATTAGGAGATTTGGTCGCGTTGACATTTAAGTTAGTGGTTCCATGCGACGGAGAAGTAACAAGATTATCGGAAGTATGATTTGTCTGAGGGGTGGTGAGCGAAGGACCAACGTTGGTGTGGTTATTGGAAATCGAAGACGAAGGGGCATGCAGTTTCTTATTAAGGAACGGCGTGGATGAAGTTTTCATTTGATTACGAGCCAACGACGGATGCATGACATAGTCCACAGGTATAAGTCCCTTGTTGGTGGGGGATTTCTCGTGCTTGAGTAAGTATTGATAAAGATCCTTTTCATTGTCAATGGAGCGAGCCAACGACTTCATGGAAGATTTGTTGGCTTGTAATGGAGATATAAGTACTCCCGAATTCATGATTAATGTTTCATTCCAGGTGGCGAATTTTTGCAACTGGACGTTAAGAGCAATGTCAATTTCGAGAATAAGATTCTTAAGCTTCTTGGAATTGTTGGGACGATGAAGCATCATCATTTCGTCCTTGAGTTTTTTTGAAGATGTCACCTTAGTCTTATAGTCCTGATCCGCCAAATCCACCTTACGCTGAAGATCATCTTCTTGTTGCTCGGCAGATTTGTTTTTTAAACTAAACGATTTCTTGTTGGGATCGGAAGTTCTTAATTTTTCTAAATCATCACAGAGGTGGTGGTATTTCTGCTTGGCCTTTTCGGCCGCTGCAATTGCATCCATACACTCTTTTTCTTTGCGTTTTCCTTCTTCCTTAATTTGCTTACGGCTTCGAGAAATCGCTTGACATAAAGAGGTGATTTCGTCATACATCACATTCAACGCCTTGACATAAGACGATCCCACATTGAAAAGCTTTTCATCAAACTCAATGATCTGATCTAAATTGGCACTAAATGAATCTTGCTTCAATTTTCCGGAACTCTTCAATCCCTGACGAGAATTCCCGGCAAACTTGCGAAGTTGGTTATAGTGTTCATCTTCAATCAATGCCCTCTTTTTAATGTATTTGGCGAACTCCTCACCGGTGGTGATACTTTGTTTTAAGCGAGTAAGAAGAATATCAAGTGATGCATCACTTTGGAGAACGGTTTGGATTCTATCAGATTCCAACAACTTGGCCGCCTCCGAGTCTGAGCCACTAGTGGCCTTCAGGGTGGTACTTGTCATGAAGAAAGGAAGTAAACAATGCGCGGTTTTGGGGTAAAATGCATGACGTATATAAAATCAAAAAATAGACTACTGAGGGTTGGGTTTTTGATCTAGAACACGGCGCGAAGCACCCGATGACAGAGTTCATGGTGTTCTATTCGGTTAAAAGACCTGAGATTGACGTTTTTCGTTTTCAAAAGCATTGACGGTGTAGTCGACATTGGCCACACTGAATTCAAGATCATCAGTGGTGATCATGTCCCAGAACTTGTAGATCATCATCACCGTAAACACATTACAGACAGATCCAACGAAAAGTCCATCGATGTAATGAGATGCAGTTTCACATATGGTTCGTGACAATACGTAAACAGTGACTTGGCCCACCACGAAAAAGAAAACCCCCAAGATGATGGCACCCAATGGCCAATAGGAATCGAGAGCAAAGATCACCAAGATGATTTGTGACACCACGTATGCAAAGAGTATCACAGCATTAAGCAAGTAGCACACCACAAAGAGTGTGGTTGTTTTCCGGTCGTCGAGAGCAGTGTCCCAACTCTTAAACGTGATAAGAGCCACGATGAAGTTGACAAATCCCCATAATACGCAAATTACCCGGAGCAGCCACATGGACTTTTTGGATCCATCTTCCCACAACTGGAAACATAGAATACCATTGTAAAAAATGCAAATGCATGAAGCTCCCGCCAATCCAATCTGTAATGCCACGAAGTAAGCATATATATCAGAACTGGGAGGTGCCACTCCACAATCAACCACCAATGAACTCACAAGTAGCCCGATGACGAGATAGAAGAAAAAAAGCATTTCTGTTCGTCCAATAGCGGTATACTTAGCCCGTACGTTATAAATCATAATCAATAAGACCACAAGGCCTCCAAAATGAATAAACGCCAGGGCAATTTGGAAAATGATGGTGTTGGCAAGTTCGACGGAACGAGCATAGCATACCGGTACGATACCTCGAGTGAAAGATGAGGTCTGGTTAACGGCTCCAAGCACCGAACACAACGGAAGTGGAGCCTCGTGGCAAATAGCATCAAAGCTTCCAAATGTCATGATGTTTCAAGAAGAAAAAAAAAGATGCGTAAACAAACCGAGAAAGAATGTGCGAATCAGGCAAAAATAAATTACATGCAATATAAATGGAACATCACTTCATTATATATACAACGGTAAGAACCACGAGACGGAGATGAGACCCCGATAAATACAACGTAGAACTAAATTTGGTAGGGGGGAGGAGGAGGAATTTCATACTCCTTGTATCGTAAGTTTAACTTGTCAAGATCAACATGACTAAGAAGGCCCTTGGCGATCTGGTGCTTATTCTTGGAATCTAGCTGATCAAAGTTGAGGTGCTTCAACTTTTCGTTGATCTTGTTGATGTCCACATGAGAAGAAGCAGAAGAGGCCGGTTTGTCCTTGAAATCTTTCATGGTGAGAGAAACAATGGTGTTGCGAGGGGATGCTGTTTCAGGTGTCATGGAAGACTTTATAGGAGAACGGGAGAAAGGGTTGGAGTTATTGTAAGGGAAATGGCCGAGACCCAATCCAAGAATGTGAGAAGATGGCACAGTGGTCGGAGAAGGAGTAGGCGATGCAGAGAGTGCATCGTTAAATGCAGCAGGAGGGCGTTGTTGCGGCAGGGTGTTGGCGCGAAGCGGCTGAGGATGCTTCATGGGCGAAGAAGGCAAAGATGAATCGATATCAATCGAGGTGCTTGGAGAGACTCCCGGAGACATGATCGATGATGCGTCCGGAGACGGGGTGGCGGAAATCGCCTTCTTCTTGAGCTTGTTACCGAGCTTGATGACACGACGTTTAGGCTTAGACCGGGTTTCCTTCTTATTACCGGTGGTTTTGTAGTTGTTGGCCTGAATGACGCTGACTTCCTTAAGAATACTGTCAATCTTGGAGTAGTCGTTATCAAGCAACAAATCCAATGGAAGACCATTATGGTTATTGGGCATCGACAACAAATCTTGGTTGGAAAGATTGAGATTGACGTAAAGGGAGTTTATAAGGTTGGGCATGAGAAGGTTTTTGTTGTAGCGCTCAAGATGGGTTCTCTGCACAATCTTGCGAAGCTTGGGAATATCGAGATTAAGCGTTTCACGAGAATTGAATAGTTTGGCAACCTTAACGAGATTGTTGGGGGAGATGGTTTGCAGAAACTGGAAATCTTCGTCTTCGTTCTCTTCCTCCTGCTCGCAATGACGTTTCAAGTCGCTGAAGGTGTTTTCGTTCATCAACGTGTACTTCAACGACAACTTGTGGATGAGAGTCGGTAAGGTCTCTCTGAACAAATCTCGAATTTGGTTTTCAATTTGCTTCTGCAAATAGTTGGCCAACACCTGCACGGTGTCGAAGGTAGAACTCACTTTGATGCTGTCCAAAGGGTCGTTTCTGAACACGAGAGTGACACCTTTGGTTTTGGAGAAAACAATGATACCAATACCTGCTATCTTGATATCACTCAATTTCAAGTCCAATGGTAAATCGAATGCGTCGTTGGTAAGCACAAATTCGGGGGTTGTGAATTGGTATTGGTCGTCTTGTTGACAGGTAATTGCCACTTCTCGCTCCAAGCTATTGTCGCTGTAGATTTTAAGAGGATTGGCTTGAACTTTAGTGTGAAGAGTGAGATGGAAATCTCCGTCATACTTGACTTTGAATATACCCCGAAATCGGTCTTGTTCAAGCTCTCCAATTTCGAGGATCTCAAATGTTGGGGATATCTTACCAAAGTTCAAGTCCTTAATTTGTATATCACTGGCGAGAATATTGGGGCGCTTGCCGGAGTTGAGGGCATCCGTTAATAGTTCCTTGGTCCAGGCTCGGAATGAGTCGGACTCTAGTGTATTCCAATCGACTTTAAACGACATCGCTTGTGGGTTGGGAAAGAACACTTGAATATATGGGGAAAAAAAAACCGATGGCAATGATGGAGTTTAGTTGCAGGGGTTAAAATTTTTGATTCTGTTTGTATTTCGCTGCTTCGGGAAGAATCGTGTGAGGTTGGCTGACTAAGTGCTGACGTAATCCCGGGACTCTCCTGGTGTGGGCGATAAACTGCGGGGCACCATAATGGCAGTTGGGGTGTTGGTGGCACCACCTGGCCATCGATACAGGAAACTTGTGTCTCCACTTCTCATCTCCGCCATCCTTTAGTCCTGGACATGAAGGGAAAAAGGGTCAACCCACTTCGGGTTTAAGTCCTGTGGTTCGACTCTGGCGCGGATGCGCACTTCATCCACTAAAATATATATGCCCGCCCCATCTATTCCCATCCAAACTCACATGACCGAGGCTGGATTGGCCGAGAGTCAATTCTACTCATTCACACCACTAGATGGCTATGGAAAGCCGGTTTCGTTTGAGTCTCTTCGCGGCAAAGTGGTGTTGATTGTGAATGTGGCCAGTTTGTGTGGGTATACGCCACAATATACAGAACTTGAAGGTCTCCACAAAAGTTTCCACGATCAAGGCCTCATAGTGTTGGGGTTCCCCTGCAATCAGTTTGCCAACCAAGAGCCACTCGATGAACAGAGTATTTCGTTGTTTTGCCAGAAAGAGTATGGGGTTACATTTCCCATCATGCACAAGGTGAAAGTTAACGGAGGGGATGCAGAGCCGTTGTTCAAGTTTCTCAAAGACCAAAAGCCGGGTGCATTGGGGTTCAAGGGACTACGGTGGAACTTTGAAAAGTTCCTTGTTGACCGCAAGGGAGTCGTCAGGTCACGGTACATGTCGGACGTTCCGCCTGCTAGTTTTACCCTGGATATCGAGAGACTATTGAAGGAACACTGAATAGAAACCTGCCTAAAAGTTTTGAGAGTAGCAGCATCGCACGCTACTCATTTGATATAGATAGCATGAGTGTATGAATTGGTTTGAATAATGTTTCTTTATACATAGAGCTAGGCCTTCTTTCTTTTTGTCTTCTTGTCCACAGGCGTGGCCTCTCTCTTTCTTGGATCCGGCCCTTGAATTTCCTTGAGAATACACGCCAATAGCGTTTGGCATCTTCTCGAGAGCTCGGTGCTGTTCCGAGACTGAAAGAAGAAGTCAAACTGGAAGAGGGGACTCAGTCTGATGGCATCGCGAATACGATCGTAAATGTCAAACCGATCGAGCCCATACCGATATAACTGAACGAGCAAAAAGCGATCTTCTTCGTCACTGAATGTTCTCTTGTTGGTGGTGGCAGGCGGAAACTTCAACACCAACTCCTGGAGGGGATATTTGTATTGACTGAGCTTACGACGCAAACTCTCCTTTTGAAGCTTTACCTTGCGAATGCGTTCCTCACCTTGCTCAATCTGATTAATGAATCTTTCGTATCCTTCAATCTCTTGGTAATTGGTCCAGAATTGCTTGGCATATTCCCGAACGTCATCCTCGGACTTATCTTCAAACTCTTGCGCAATGAGAGAGATGGCATTGCGCCCGTATTTGACGCTGGCACTAATAAAGTGCTGAAAGTCCTTTCTGTTCCAATTACCGAAGCCCTGCAGTAAAAGTTCCTCCTTTAATGCACGTTCCTCGTCGGTGAGGGGACGCGAGTTGTCGATCTCCTGTTGTTCAATCAATTGCTCTTGTTGCCGACGCTCAAGAGTATCCTTGGACCCCGCTTTCAACGGCACCTTGTAGTTTGTTTGTTTCTTGTAATAAGCTTTTTCGAGCTCGTGTAATTCAAATAACTTTATGGGGTAGAATTGATGATCATAGAGTGTAAGTTGCTTAGGAGGACGTGGGCCAGACTTGGGTAACGAACCTCCACGGTTACCCGTGTTTAACACATCCTTATAGTACATGTCGATGGAGTAGTTCTCCTTCCTCTCTCTTTTTCCAGGATTGATCCATCCATGGCCAATATTGGTGATGCCAGTAGTAATATCCTTTTTCTTGAAATTTTCTCCATTCCATTCGTACACAGACTCGTCGTTAGTGAAATTCTGAAGCGCGTTCAAATTGAGCTTTTCGTATTTTTCACTGAGTTCTTTGGTTTTACTTTCACTGTCAGCAAGAATGGCCTCGATGTCAATGTCGGTACCATCGTCGCCATCCTTTTTGTTGAACATGTCAGCGGCACCAAACTGGATCATGTTTAATAATTCATCCTTAGAGGAGGACTTGTCCAGAATAGCACCACCGCCATTCCGTGCTTGTTGAATGACCAACTGATCAAGACGAAGTTTCTGGGCAGCTCTTTCTAGAACCTTTTCCTCAATAGCGTTTTCCGTAACGAACCGAAATACCTTCACCTGTTTTGTCTGGCCAATTCTATGAGCTCTATCCATGGCCTGAAGATCAGCTTGGGGATTCCAGTCACTGTCAAAGAGAATGACAATGTCGGCGGTAGTTAAGTTGATTCCAAGACCACCCGCACGAGTAGTCAAGAGAAACACAAATTTGGACGAGCCTGGCTTGTTGTACTCATCAATGGCGTTGATTCTGTCAGCGTGTTCAGTCTGTCCATCGATTCGACAATACTCGTAGTTCCGGAAGTAGCAGTAGTCCTCTAATATGTCCAACATCCGACTCATTTGCGAGAAGATCAACACACGAGAACCCTCGCGTTGAAACTTCTTTAAGAGTTTATCTAGAATTATCATCTTTTGGGCATTGAACACAAGATGCTCGTCGGTGGTGTAGGGAGGACCTGGTTCCGCTCCTTCAAAAAGGTAGGGATGGTTGCAGCACTTTCGAAGCTGCATGACGATGTTGAGCAATCTAGTCTTAGATTCCTTCTTACCGTTAGCCCCATTAACTGCGTCAATATCCTTCTCGAGAATTTTCTGATACCACTTTCTTTGCATGTCGGTCATCTTTACGTACAAATTGAGCTCCTTTTTGGGTAAGAGCGATTTCTCCACATCGGCCTTGATACGACGAAGAAGAAATGGTTTGAGCACCTTGTGGAGTTGCTGCACAATACCTTCCTCCTCTGATTGCTCATCACCCTTAAACCACGAGTCAAAGGTGTCACTCTCTCCAAACACGTCTGGTAAGATGAAGTTCAAAAGGGCCCACAATTCGTGGAGATTGTTCTGGAGAGGTGTACCCGTAATCAAGAGACGGTTACGGGAGTGGAACATCCGGATAATCTGCGACAACAACGAGTCTTCGTTTTTAATACGGTGAGCCTCATCAATGATGATGTATTCCCAGGCGAATTTGCGAAACGACGCCTTCTCACGAATCACAATCTCGTAAGAAGAGATCACCACGTCAAAGTCACATTCAAGCAATCGCGTCCGAATCAACTCGCCTCTCTCATCTTTGTCACCTTGGAGTACGAGCACCCGTACTTCTGGTGTCCACTTGGCAAATTCACGGGCCCAGTTGTCCAAGGTTGATTTGGGAACAATCACAATGTGAGGCCCATTGATACCCTTGAGGTATCGAAGGTAGCCAAGAAACGAAATGGTCTGGAGAGTTTTACCCAAACCCATTTCGTCAGCGAGGATCCCACTCAAGTTGTTTTCGTGAAGTGACACCAACCAGTTGAGACCTTGGATCTGGTAAGGTCTCAACGTACCGTGAACATAGCCAGGGCTCTCAGTGAATTCGGTAATGGACGCGGTAGACTCCTCATCGTTCAAAAGCTCTGCATCTTCTTCTCTCTCAGACTTTCTTCTTCTGTTATTGGACTCGTGTTTCTTTTCCTGATGAAGTTCATCTACCATTTTAGCAAACTCGGGCTCTTTGGCAGCGCGAGCATCAATAAAGTGCTTGAACAAGTCAGTAAGGCCCAAAAGATACCGAAACCGCTTGGCGGTCTCTGATTTGTCAATGACCGGCTTTTCGGTCTGGGCAAAGTATCGGGCCTTGTTGGCGGCGATATTTGTGGATGTCATGGTGGACAAAATTGGGAGAACTTGTTTTTTTCTTTTTTCTGGAGGATTCGCGTTGGCGTCCCATATGCCAAAATATAGCTTATGATGGACATTTACATAATCATCCTTTGCTAGTAAGGCATACATGCAAAAAAAAGCCTCCCCCAAATTCAAGTGACCTTGATCTATTTTTCATTGCATAATCCTGATCTCTACGAGTAGTCATCTCAAGGCGTACCAGGTTGATCGGACGCGTATATCCTGCACCATAGCTAACCGAAACAGACGAGGACATCCTTTTGACTGACAACACAACGAAAATTTGGCTCTGACCATCTACAATAAAAATAAACCACCTACAAGATGGGTCAAGAAGAAGAAATGGAGAATATCATTGATTCATACATTGAGCTGCTGCCGATTACGCGGAGGTTTCGATATGAGAATCCCAACCTCCAGCCTGCTCAGCAATCCCAAGAATCATTACCTTCAACCATCCCATCATCAGTAACATCTCATGCACAAACCAAGCCGTTGAGTCAGGAAGAGGTCAGTCGGTTGAATCGACTTAAATCCAGCGCCAAGGTATCCTCATCCAGCGACTCATTATATGACAAGAATGAACTAAGTCGGCTTCCTACCCAGTCAACGCTAAACAGTTTTGCCTCCAGTACCAAAAGTCGAATAAAGCGGCTATCACTTTCCAACCTTCAATTCAAGCTTGAAGAACGCAAGCGGCGAAGCCAATCGCTTCGAGCCACTGAAAAAGCTACCCCAGAAGAAACACCATTCTGGAAGTATCATATTCTCAAGTTTGGTAAGAATCTCTACCTCACCACCAACCCCGGAATCAAGCACGTATACTGTCGAAATGGGCCCGGATATTATGTTGACGTTAGTAATCAAGAAAATGGTGGGTTCGTCATGACTTTTCGAGACATCCATCAAAACAAGTCTCCTATCATGAAGGTAACTCGACGTCCCAACCACGAAGGAGGATATCTTACCATTAGCATTGACCGGTCCAGTAAGTTGGTGGGGCTGAACATTAAGTACTCCTCACGCAAAGAGAGCTTCAACGGACTTTCCATTCCTCAAAAATTAGACGGCAAGTTCATCCCTCGAAATAGTGAGCCAGATCAAGTGATAAAGTTTCGGAACCATGAGTTTAAAGACTTTCAGAACACAAAGTGGAACGTTGGCCTGATTCCTCGAGTACGGGACAGTCGAATGAATAAGCTCCGGAACCGGACGTCGTCTTCGTCTTCACCGAGCGACGATATTTATAAATTTGTGGGGAAAAAGAATATCTATTTTCATCAAAATTACCTTGAAACTGGGAAATACCGCACCGACTATATTCACGGAGAAGATTTTCCCCCAGTGCTTGGGGTCTTCCGTCCTTATGAATCAAAAACCCGCAAAAAAATCATCAATTCCCTTAACAAGCATTTGAGTGTGCATGACACGGAGGTTAAAATTGATCACCGTGTGCTTGAGCAAGATATTGGGGCCGGCGCCAACGTAAAAAACTATTTCCGCTGCGGCGACGGCCTATACTGGGATCTGCATCCGCACGACGACGTGCCTGACGAGAACAAATTAGGTTGGATTACCGTTTATGAAGATGGTGAGTTATTGGCCCATCGTGGGATGTTTGACATAATTGTGGGATTGACGTTGGCAGTTGGTTACGAGACGAAGTTCTGTGCATAACGTTAAGAAGTTAGAACTGCCAGTGTGAAGTTTAACATTGATCTAAAAAAAAACCCAGCGAATAAAAAACGGAAAAAAAAAACAGAAAACCTCTGAGGCCCAACGCGTCTACAAATCATGGACCCAATGCTCGCTTCAACTTACCACCCCATTTACATCCATATCCTCCCCACTTTTGTACCACATATGCTAACGTCCATGCCGCCAATGATACCCTTTAACTTCTACCCGCCGTATAGACTCTGCACATGTCAACATGGTACACGTACACTGTCATGTGTCCATGGAAGGAGGGAAAATCGTCATTTTACCCAAAGCAGGATTTGCGCGACTCGGGCGACAAAAGGGGGGGTCTGGCCCCAATATACACCTCTTACATGGAATATTTTTCTCCAAGTTGCTTTTTCATCTTACTAAACATTCAATTAGCGTCCCTATCTCGGAAAAAACTGCACCCTTAGCAACTATGTGCATAAGGCGATGATGAAAATACTCAAGGTACCTTCTCACATGAACACCCACTATGTTCACAGAATCAAAGGATGACGGGATGAGTTCTTTTTTTGGCATTTCCGTCTTGTTGATTTGTTGACCTTTGAGTTACTTCAACAAACGGTGTTCTCTCTTTTTCTGGTCGTTTTTTCTTAAGTTACACTTCTCCGGGCAAAAACATCACACTTGATGTGATTAACCTATTTGGTAGTAATTGGTAACTGCTGCATCGAAAATAGTCATAAAGGGAGCTTTCATTTTGAGGTGAGATTTTTCTTTGTGACGCGTCCATTGTTCTATTTCTTTGAGGAAATAAAAAAATTCCTCCTCCAAAGCTGCTCATTCATGCAATTAGTCTACTGCACATACTACCATATAATTTTATATCCTCCTCTTTGTTCAAAATGCACCTCGTCGGTAGTAGAGGGGAGATATGAAAGCCCGTCAACTTTATAAATGTAATCCAATTCACCCTGAAATCGGTTTTCGACTATCGTTCACTCGTACAATATGTTGAAGGAAAAGCTTACTACAGTTACTTCCAAGTTTAACCATTTTTATTTGGTGCCACTTTTAGGTTACGTTTGCTGGCTCACCCTTTTGTTAGTCCTCATTGGATTGTGGGTTGGAGGAGGGAAAACCACATATCCCAAATTTGACGAGTATGAGAATCCAGTCCCCATCCAAAGATTGGGAATGATTCTTGCGCCCGGATTCTACATCACGTTCATCGTGCTTCACTCCATTTTCTTCATGACTTCCATGTCATTGGAGTATTACCATCGTAAGATTGGTAAGCTTATCAAGTTCATCAAGCCAACGCTCCAAAAGAGACTCGCGTATGCCTCATTGGTGCTTGGCCTTATCGGACAATTGTTCTTGATTGGAATGGCTATCTCCGGTACCATCTTGGTGAGAAACGGGTATCGTCGTGATACACACTATGCCGTACTCCTTGCTTCGTTTGCAGTGTTGATTTTCTTCTCTTTGGCTCTCAACTTTACGAACTACTACATCATGGGAGAATACTATCGAAAATACGTCAACGGAGAACGCTGGAACAAGTTCACCATTTCCTTCGTGTTAAAAATCACTTGGCTTATTGCTGCAATTGCCATTGCCGTCATTTGTTGCGTGTTCTACGTCAAAGGCAACAAAGACGTCAGTGCAGTGTTTGAGTGGATCTTCCACTTCTGGTACGGCCACTTGCTCATGTTCTGGACCTACGATCTCTACCCATTGAGTGAGCTCAGAGCCTTGCGTAAAGGCGATACCGTCAAGCCTTCAATTAAACACCGCTTCTCGTTCTGGAAAAAATCGTCCGACGAAAAGAACACCACAGTTACTTCCGTTAACGTGCTTGATTCCAATGAAAATTCGAGTACCATGTCTGATCTCGATTCTCCTGGGTATACTTATACTCCTCGGTACGATGATCGGGTATGATCACGCAGCCCACTTCTCTCATTAATTCATTCCCCCATCTCACTCAGTCACTCCTTACGCCTAATGATTTTATTTCTTTTCTTCTTTCGTTCACGTTTTCATGGGTTAGCTATGTTGAATATCTTCGGTTCTAATAAATTCCTTATCAATACGCATATTCGTGTAAGGTGACACAATGCAGAGCGTGTAATCAGCCTTGACTTGTTCTTTACCCTCGACTTTTCCCCCTAGGCACCATCACCGTCTTGTCCCCGTCCATTGCCGATCGGCCTTTTCGCCAAGCCAAATCCTCATGAGTTTGCTTCCCGTACCGGAATCATGGGGGGTATTTTTTTGATTTTTCCTCAGAAAATTCCGTTTCTGCAATAGTTGCGAAAAAATCTTCAAAATTGGCAGAAGCCCCCAATCTAAACCTTTCTACCTTCCCTGGTTAATATCTCGATCGCTGTAGGTTGACGCGAGTCGAAGCCATATCATTCGTGGTTGTAACCCTGATCAGTCAAACCAAAAATAAACCAATCTCGGACCATACCCTTTGTGAACATTCCCTCATCTCGTTTACACGACAACAACCTGAAATTTCATCCTTGACCCCTGGCGCGTATATCTCAGATGGGTTTGCGCGACCCGTTGTCAAAATTCAACACTCACCTACTTTCTTCTTCTCTCAACATGTCTGATCTTGAAGTAGCTGCTGCGTTAGCCGATGGAGAAACATTCTTCTCCGACAAATTCTGTCCCAACCCCCGTCAAACGCTTCGGATTGCGCTCAATCTCAAAAAGCTCATTGACAAGATCATCCCGGTTGTATTTGCCAGTTCCGAGATCACCAGCTCTCTCTCTCCCATCTTGAACGAAAACGTGATTGCGTTGGTTTACAAGGCTGCTGGAGGTAAGGGTAACGGTGAAAAGGGAACGTCCTCATATAGGTATCGTGCTGCCTTGGTGTTTTGTCTCTTGAAGGTTACCGACTGGTACTGGCAACAGTCGGAAAACGAGCTCTCTGATAACGAGTTGTATCAGTTGAGAGCGGTGGCGTCACAGACTTTGGCTGCCACTATTATTGAGGAGACCAAGGACGACGAGTACTTGTTCTTGGGAATGTTGTGCCACCGTTACACCATTAGCTTGAATGAGAGCGATTCCCCTCCATTGAGTGCACTTGAAATGGCAGTAGATATGCATTCCACCATTGTGATTGGATCTTCGGGTTACCAGCGTTGTATCAAATGGCTCTGGCGTGGTTGGATTGTCCAGTCATCTTCAGACCCTCATTCATATGTGCTTTACAAGGGTGTTTCTTCGCATCTGATTCGTACTCACTTTGACCCCGCCAGAGTCAAGACTCCATACTACCAGTCGATCCTCGAGGTGTTCTTTTCGGTGTTCTACCTTGCTCTTTACACCATCATTTTGAACGGACACCAGGAGACGGGATCTGGCCTCAGCGTGTTTGAAGTTTTGTTTTACCTCTTCACGCTTGGATCCGTCATCGATGAGTTGGTGAAGATTTACCACGTGGGATTGAACTACATTGGTTTCTGGAACTCTTTCAATGATACCATGTACACTATCATAACTATTTCGGCTGCTTTCCGCTTGATCGGCTTAGACCACACTGGTGACAAGAGAGACTCTTATGATGAAATTTCATTCCGGATTCTTTCTTGTGCCGCCCCCTTCATGTGGTCCCGTCTCTTGTTGTATTTGGATGCTCAGCAGTTTGTGGGTGCCATGATTGTGGTTATCAAGACGATGATGAAGGAATCCCTCTTGTTCTTTGTGCTTTTGTTTGTCGTGATTGTTGGTTTCCTTCAAGGATTCCTTGGATTGGATGCCTCGGACGGTAAGAGCGAAGCCACCAAAAGAATTTTCCTTTCTTTGGTGAACGCTGTTATTGGAGCTTCCAGTTTTGATGATGTCGCCACGTTGGTTCCTCCATATGCATCGATTCTCTACTACATGTACACCTTTGTGCTTAGTGTGCTTTTGATGAACATCCTTGTGGCGTTGTACTCCACTGCTTACGCTGCAATTGTGGAAAACGCCACTGATGAGTACTTTGCCCTTGTGGCCCAAAAGACTTTGAGATATGTGCGTGCTCCCGACACCGACTTGTACGTTCCTCCTTTGAACCTTATCGAGTGGGTGATCTCTCCCATTAGTCTTCTTGTCAGCAAGAAAGATTACAAAGCCCTTAACTACTACATTATGTTAGTGTTTTACTCCCCCTTGTTGACGTTTATTACCATGGATGAATTGTCCAACGCCAGAAGAATTCAGTACAACCGCTTCAGAGGAGTTGCAGACGACGCCAACGAGTTAGATACCGAGTGGGACTTGACTGACGGCTATGATGTGGATGCTGCGACCGGCTGGGAGGGTATTCGGGAGAGAACCGACGAAGTCGCCACTGCTTTGAGGGCCCAAAGTGAAGGGGAACTTGAAGACCCCGAGTTCAGAGTCAACTTTGCCGACTGGGAAGCTGAAATTGAACGTGTAGCCAAGCCAGTCCAAAAGGCCAATGCGCTCGGTATCAAGTGGGAGTTTTTCGAGCTCTACGAGAAGATTGACAAGTTGACAACCATGTTGGAGCAAGTGGTTGCAGAGAATGCCGAACTCAAAAAGAAGTCGGCTTAGTGGCTTTAGCTAGCTATTTTTGTTTATGAATATCAAATTTGACCCTCCATCATTAAAAGCAGCCAAGCGGTCGTGTCTTGACGTAAGTATGGGTGCGGGTGCGTAGTAAAATATTTTTCTTAATAGTACTACCAAATCAACGGTATTGCCTCGAGAAATTTCCTTTGAACGGCGAAAGTACCCTGGATCACACAAACTACGGGTTTCTACATTTGTTGATACCAGATGTCGCTCCCGGCCGAATTTAAAAATGGCGATGACGTCCATTTTGACTACAACCCCAATGGCGCGGTGTCTGAAAGCGTCACAACGTCCAGCAGCAAGAAGAAAAAGAATAAGAAAAAGAAGAGTAAGAAAGCCATAACGTCTCGAAATGTGGAGGCTTCCATAAATGATCCGGATGTGGACTATCCAACATCCCGAGTTATAAAGCAAGCGCCAAATGGAGATGTGATTGTGGAGAGTCTAGATGAAGAGCCGCTGTATGACCACCATGGTTTTTCTCATGCCGCCAACATATGGGACAACTCCACCATAGAAGAACAAAAGAACCTCAAACTGTATTGGGAATCACTTGGCGAGCAGCAGAAGATGGAGCTCGTTAGGATTGATAAGAAGTCAATCATGGAACTCTTTAAGAGTGAAGCCAAGGCAACTGCATCTGCACACCCCCCCACCGGGCTGAACGAAAATCACTGTTCATGTTCGTATTGTGGAAGAAAAAGCAGTATCATTGAAGATGAATTAGAGAATATTTATGACAACCACTTTGATGATATCATTGATTTTATCCACGAGGTGAGAGATATCAACGACCTAAATGCATTACCAGGCTTACTATTTGGAGGGTTCCATATGCTTGAAGAAGAACATAAGCTCATGAAACGACAGCAGCGAGAGCTTGAGCATCTCAAGAAGCATCGTCATGAACAACAGCGAGTACCCACACCTCCAGTTCCCAAACTCCCCGACTACGAATACCCAGATCCTTTCAAGATGAAGGCGCTCCTAGAAGGAATAAATGGAATGGACCCCAATAATCCTGAACTGATGGTTATGACACCAGAACGTCAGAAGCTCATTCATAATCTTCTTGACCCCAAGATATTGGAAATCATGAAGTTGTTCGAAGCTGTCAAGAAGCCCACCAACTTTGAAGATAGATTTCAATCCATATATGAAGCGTTGAAAAATCAATCTAAGCTGAAGGATGATCTCAGTGTCTTGACTGAGGCCGATACTGATTGGTTGTGCTCGTTTTTTAACAACATGGGTAAATTTCTTGCCGAGGACCAGAAGGCTGCTGAGAGTGGCGATAAAGCCATACAGCCCAACATTGGGATGGAAGGATTATCCAAATTTGCCGAGGAGTTCATGAAGACCGATGGGAACTCATTTATCGATATGATGGAGTCACTTTCGGAGTCTCGCAACGCTCGCGAGGACCTTCTAAAGGAGAAGGATTCCAGTGGCGACCAAAGAGCCCAATTTCAAGCTATGATGGTAAAGCAAATGATGAATCGAAGCAAGCAAATGCAGGATGACAACTCTATTGTCAGTGCCAAGCAGGCTGAACAGGTGGAGGAGCACCACCATGCCCATGACCATGTCCACGACCACCACCACGACCACCACGACCACCACGACCACGACCACCACGACCACCATCACGATCACGATGGAGAATGTGATGGTGACCATGACCACGACGATGATGAGTATGAAGAAGGCGACGACGATGACGAGGGTCTGATTAGTGACACTGAGAGTGAGATCTCCGAAGAGGAGAAGATGCAAGAAATACGAAGATTGTTCTTAATCCAGGTGATTAAATTATTTCTTGAGCGTCTCAAGAGCTCATATAAAGAAAAACTCTCGCAGGACCGGACGCGAAAATTAATTGAAGAGCTTGAAGCGGAGGAGAATGCCAAGAAGGAACGTGAAAACAAGAAACTTCGTCAGAAGGAGAAGGCCAAGGAGAAGAAGCGGCTACAGCAGTTGGCCAAAGAAGAGGAGCGCAAAAAGAAGGAAGCAGAGCGATTGGCCAAGGAAGAGGAGGAACACAAGAGGCAGGAGGAGCTTCGGGCGGAACAAAAGCGCAAGAAGGACGAGTCCCGATTGAAGCGAGAGGAGGAGAAACGCAAGCGGATCGAAGAACTAAAGCGCAAGGAGGCCGAGAACCACAAGCGAGTTGAGGCTCAACGAAAGAAGGAGGAAGAGGCTCACCGAGCCAAGGAAGAACGCCGGCGAGCACACGAGGAGGAGAAGAAGAAGAAGCAGGAGGAACAGAAGAAGCTAGAAGAACAACAGCGCCAGGAGGAGCGAATGAAATTAGAGGAACAGCAGAAGCTCAAGGAACAGGAGAGACTCGAGGAACATAGGAAGCAGGAGAACCTTTTGCAACTACAACAACAGCAACAGCAACAGGAGAGAAGCTTGGGGATAGTGGATGACCAATGGCTTGGTGAGGATCAGAATGGACAAGCATCGTCCAACCATATTCTTGACCAACTCTACCACGCGACACCTCGGTCACAGCTGATTGTGAACAGCGGCCCAGCCCCAATATCAGCGCCACTTCTGTTGAATGACTCGTTTGCTTTGCCTGAACTCAGCAATGTACTTTCGCCTAATCCTGCGCCACTTCTTCCCAATGGATTCAAGCTTGCTTCGCAGCCGGTACCTCAGTCACCATGGATGACTCAACAGCAATCGCCTCTTACCAGTGCGCCGGTATTCCAACAGCCAACCAGTGGTTTTAGTCCATTCAACAAACCGGCGCCCAGTACATTTGCACCGGCGCCACCCGCGTCAAACATGTGGAATACGGGATCGTCTCGCAACAATAGTATCTGGGGCAACAGCAATACTTCTAGCACCAATCTCTGGAATCCTCTGGCTCCCAGCAACGAGAATGGATTCATCCAAAATGATAGCCTTACCGATAGTTTTGCCGAAACCAGTCTCGTTCAACAGGCTACATATGAGGCATTTCTCATGCTTCAAAACTCAAACCAGCTTGAATTTGGTACTGCTCCCACTCTCACTCTTTTCACCATGACCAAGTCGATTCTTGTCAGCCCCAACCTTACTCTTATGCAATTCGTCAACGCCCTCATGCAACAAAACGCAAGCTATCGATTTGAATTTGTTTATGACGAGCTTGAAAACATCACTCACATCAAGGTATCTTCAATGCAACCGCCATTTGCACCCAAAAAATCGCCTCCTCCCGGTTTATCATTATCATCTACAAACACCAGCGAATCTTTGTTGGCATCGCTTCATAACCAATCGTATGATAGGATCAACCGATTGTGGAATTGAAGCATCGTGTAATATTATCACCAATATCCATAAATTACCCATACATTGTAAGCTAGTTAAGATGATCTTTTTTTGGATATAAATAGGCGAGGTTCGCTTGATGTATGACTTCATCAAAACAACTTGCGAAACCAAAAAAAGAACAAAAATAAAGAAAATAAAAAAAAATCAGAGATTTGGAAAAAAAAATAATATATAACAAATATGGGTCGCGCGGATTCCAATGGAATATACCTGCACTATTTGAATTCCCGACACTCTCGTAATTTTCTGCTGATATCAAATCCCTTACTTCCCCTACTACCGAAATACAATGAAAGATAGCCTGGGATGTCAGCTAATCCAATTAGACGAAAACTTGTGATTGTGGGAGATGGAGCATGTGGTAAGACATCTTTACTATATGTCTTCACTCTTGGAGAATTTCCAACCGAATACCATCCGACTGTTTTTGAAAACTATGTGACCGACTGTCGAATAGATGGAAAAGCCGTTCAATTAGCACTTTGGGATACTGCTGGCCAAGAAGAATACGAAAGATTACGACCACTAAGTTATCATAATTCCCATGTTATCTTGATTGGTTTCGCCTTAGACGTTCCCGACCTGCTTGAGAATGCAAGAACGAAGTGGGTTGAGGAAGTTAGAAAATACACCCCCGACATACCCTATATGTTGGTGGGCTTGAAGAAAGACTTGAGACGAAACACAAAAGATCGAATTAATTTTGTTCAGTATGATCAAGGAGAGCAAGTGGCCAAGTCTATTGGAGCCAAGAAGTATTTGGAAAGTTCATCTCTTACCGGGGAAGGGGTTGATGATATCTTTGAGTTTGCTACTAGAACCAGCTTACTTGTTAATGAAAAAGTGAAGTCGTCGTGTTGTGCCATTCTCTAATGCACATAATGATGACCGCTAAACGGATCTACATTTAACGGGGCATACATCTACATAATTTTAAAATAATGCATATCTTTTACCTCCCAAAAAAAAAAATCGAACCCCAGGGGATCACCTAGCGAAAAACCGCGATACCACTCAGTCAATCGCCGGCTACCTGGCTCCGGCATCTCCTTGGTCGACAACTGGGGGTGCGCAAACGGCATTCCAATGCTCCGCGAGCTACGCATCACGTGCCAGGGGCGGCTGAATACATGAAATTGGGTGGCGCACGTTTTTTAGACGATGCACCTCCTAGGCATATTTGATCTGCTGACAGCAGAGCTGACGTACCACGACGAGAATGTGGTTTTCTCCCCAAGCATTCTCTAGGCTTACACAATGAGCAGGTGAACAAAGAAACGCGTCCTGCATTTTTTATGCACTCTGTTTGCGGGAGGAAGCTTGGACACTTTTCTTTTTGTCCTCAGATCAACTACCATTATGTAGCGAATTTTTTTTTTTTTGGCTTTAACTAAAGTTGATCTCCTTTTTACTAAATTTTTTCTCTCTTTCTTCTGCATCGCCAATAACTTCAGCCCATGGGAAACAGTAAAGGAACTCCAGGACTGGCAAGTCGTGTGGGGCTGGCATCTGCTGGTGTGAGCACTTCCTCGGTCATTTCAACCCTTGTTGCCAATCTTGTGCTATTCTCCATCTTCATTGGTTGCTTCCTCGTCCTTCGTCTTAGGTTCAGACGTATCTACTCTCCGAAATCAAGTTTCGAACTCGTGGAAGAAGAAAAACGCCCCGAACCTCTTCCCAAAGACCCATTCAGATGGGTCTATATTCTCTTAACAAAACCGCATTCATTCACCATTCAGCAAGCCGGGTTGGATGGATACTTCTTCCTTAGATATATTCTTGTGTGTGCCACATTCTTCCTTTTTACCTTACTTAGTTGGATAGTGTTACTTCCAATCAATGCTGTCAATGGCAACGGTAACACAGGCTTTGATCAGTTGTCCATATCAAATGTTTCAGATAAAGGAAGGTACTATGGTCACGCGTGTATGTCATGGTGTGTCTACGGAGGAATGATTTACGTGATTTACCGGGAACTTTTCTTCTTTAACTCTTTTAGAGCGGCCGTGTTGGCATCTCCCCGCTACTCCACCAAGTTGTCGTCCAAAACGGTGTTGTTCCAGTGCGTCCCCGATACCTTCCTTGATGAGAAGCAGTTTTTTAAGTTATTCAACGGTGTTAAGAGAATCTACGTTGCCAGAACGCTCCGAAAGTTGGACCATCTCGCGGAGAAGAGAGAGAAAATGGCCATTGCTCTTGAAAATGCCGAAAACAAACTCCTTCGTATGGCCATGAAGTACAAGATCAAGGCAGAAAAGAAGGGAATTGAAATTGAAGATCCCAACGACATCAATTCGTATGTGCCTGAAAAGAAGAGACCCCGAATGAAGAGTGGTGGCTTCTTCTCTAAGAAGGTGGACAAAATCTATCACCTAAGAGAAGAGATCCCTAAGATTGACAAGGAAGTCCGGACTCTTCAAAAAACTTACAGAACGTATCGTCCCAAAAACAGTATTTTTGTGGAGTTTGATGATCAATACTCCGCTCAGATTGCATACCAGACTGTCACCCACCACAACCCCTTGAGAATGAAGCCTGCTTATACCGGATTTGAACCCAGCGATGTGCAGTGGTCTAACTTGAGAATTTTTTGGTGGGAAAGAATCACTCGTCGTTTCATTGCTTCCGCCGTCATCATTGTTTTGATTTTGTTCTGGGCCATTCCTGTTGCTTTCGTGGGTGTAATTTCCAATCTTAACTCATTGACCGATACTTTCCATTGGTTAAGATGGATTTACAAGATTCCCAAGGAGCTTCTTGGTGTGATCACCGGTTTGTTACCATCCGTCATGTTAGCGCTCCTCATGGCCATTCTTCCTATCTTCATCAGAGGTATGGCTAAGGTCGCCGGATGTGTTTCGGCTCAGCAAATCGAAATGTATACCCAAACAGCATACTTTGGATTCCTCATCGTCAATGGATTCCTTGTGACCACCATTTCGTCGTCGGCAACCTCCACCGTTACCAAGATCATCGACCAACCAACTTCGGCCATGTCACTTCTTGCGCTGAATCTTCCAAAGTCTTCCAACTTCTTCATCTCTTACCTAATTCTCCAGGGATTGTCGGTGGCGGGCGGAGCTCTCTTCCAGGTGGTTACGCTCTTCCTCTACTACATCTTGGGTAGATTCCTCGACAAGACCGTCAGAAAGAAGTGGAACAGATTCTCCGGCCTTGGTGAAATGGCATGGGGCACTGCTTTCCCCATCTTTACCAACTTGTGCTGCATTACGTTGGCATTTGCGGTGATTTCTCCGTTAATTGTCATCTTTGCATGCGTGTCTTATTACCTTGTTTACATTGCCTACTGCTATAACTTGACATATGTGTTCGTGGAAGGACCTGACAACAGAGGAAATCACTACCCCAGAGCGTTGTTCCAGACATTCACTGGTATTTATCTTGGACAGGTTTGTCTTCTTGGTCTTTTCGTCGTCGGTAAGGGTTGGGGTCCTATTGCTCTCCAGTTGATTGGATTGTTCGGGACCATTTTCTGTCACATAAACATGAACGAATCGTTTGATCACTTGCTTCAAGTGGTGCCTGCTGATATCATGAAGCCATTGGACGGTGTCTCGCAGACATACTCGTTCACTGGCCAGTCTGATTACAAAGAGAAGGTTCTTGACAGGAAGCGGCGTGTTCGCAATGAGAAGATGGTCTACGAGAAGGACGACTATAATAGCAAGAATCCTAACGACGACTTGGAAAATGTGTTTGTCGGCGACGACGAACCTTCCATGGTTCCATTGATGGCGGACCGTGACTTCAAAACCACCAATTCCTCCAACTTCTTGGTTCAGTTCATTCGTCCCGACGTGTTTCTAAATTTCAGACACGCCAAGGACTGGATACCCGCATGCTACAATGTCGAGCCTCAAATAGTTGATAACAAGCATGCATTCGATGACCCGGTTGTGTCGGCCAAATTGCCAACGTTGTGGCTTCCGGCTGACCCTATGGGACTCTCAAAGATCGAGATCGAGAAAAACTCATCTTTCATCAAGTGCTCAGACGAAAATTCTGGCTTTGACGAGAAGGGTCGTGTGATTTTCCTTGGACCTCCTCCCTCATTATAGATTACGATAATTGACCTGTTTATCTTCACACTTATGAGCGTAGATTTGCTTTCGCAGAGAAAATTGGCTCTAGGGCCCGAGTTTATGGACGTATCTCCAATCTCATGGATATGTAACTTCTATCATCTTTATCCTCTTCTTACACGCCATGGCATCTGATCTGATCTGTGGCTACTTCAGTTAACGGTGAGGATGGCTGCATTCAGCGTGGATGGCGAGGATGACTGCTCGGCCCACGGCTAATTTCACGTTCAGTATTAGCTGCCCCGCTTGGCTGCGCATATGTCAATTTTTTGTTATCCTCGGATGCACTCAAATCCCAATGAAGTTGCCCCAACTACTCATGTCTTCTGCTAGGTCACGGTTGAGTCTCACCAATCAGCACCTCAGGCCGCATCGCGTCCTTTCCACCGTCAGCTCCATCTCGGGTCTAGAGCAGGGAACCAAGTACACCGCCGACTATAGGAATTACGCCAGCATCAACGGCTCTGTTATCTCCTACTTCCACGATGTGCCTCTAGACTTGTGTCTCGAGACCAAAACTGCCAACATGGTGGTGGAAATTCCACGGTGGTCGAACGCCAAGTTCGAAATCAGCCCTTCTCTCGTGGGCAATCCCATAGTCCAAGATACCAAGAAAGGCAAAGTACGGTTTGTCAAGAACTTCTTCCCTTTTCGGGGCTACATTCACAACTATGGGGCCTTCCCCCAGACGTGGGAAGACTGCACCCACCTCAACCAGGAGCTCAATGTGTACGGAGACAACGACCCGTTGGACGTCTGCGAGATTGGCGTCTCGGCTCATCCGACAGGGTCCATTCGCCGAGTCAAGATATTGGGATCGCTTGCGCTCATTGACGACGGTGAACTCGACTGGAAGGTGATTGTCGTGGACACCGAGGACGCTCTTAGCCACCAACTACACGACATCGATGACGTGTCTACACACTGCCCGGGGCTACTACAGGATACCGTCCGCTGGTTCAGGGACTACAAGAAGCCCGACGGAAAGCCAGAAAACAAATTTGCATTCAACGCCGAATTCCTCGATCAGAAGCGAACCCTCGACATCGTGTCTTCGTGCCACGGGTCCTGGAAGCAACTTCTCAATTGCGAGATCAAAGGCGATGATCTCCCCCTAATTGACAACACCACGCAAACTTCGTCGCCGGGGTTCGTGCCCCAGTTCGATACCGCCACCATTCTCACCAATCCCCCCCAGCCTGCGGCCCCCCTTCCCGACCATGTCGATACTTTGTACTACATATAGATTATAATACTAGGGTATTTTTCGCTACTAAGTGAGAAAAAAAAGTGTTCGAGAAATAAACATCAAGATGAGCGCCTTGGACGTGGTTCGACTTAAGCCCATCCAGCCAACGCAGCTTTGGTCGTTTGACAATGCGTTGACGTTATTGAAGTCTTCGAGGGATCCGTACATTCTTGATGCGTTGGATGAATTCCTCCTCCTTAACACCAATGTGCTCCTGAGCCCCAATCCATTTGCCGGAGCTCCAGAAGCCATCCAATCGTCCGAATTCTCCCTCAGAAACATCCTCTACACCGAAGTCTCTGACACCAACCGCGAGGATGCCAGCAGAATCAGCAAGATGTTAAATTTCCTGACCAAGGAGGTTCTCCGGGTCATCAAGCAAACGTGCACTCGGATTCCAGAGACCAACATCAATGATCAACACAAATTAAAATCGAAGCTCCCTGACGACAGACAGAAGTTCTTGGAGGACGAAAGAACTGTGCTCTACGTGAAGAAGATGCTTCACGAGCGCAGAACCGTGCTCAAGCTTGTGATTGAGCTCTTAAACAACAAATTGAACTCTGCGAAGTCTTCCACCGTGCAGAATCTAGGAAAGAGCATTTTTCTATCTGAATCATACATGGACGATCTCATAAAAAGTCTCCTGGCCACCGCAGAATCGTTGGTTAGTCAGTCGTACCGGACGGGAATCAGCGACGACTTGGATGACATCATCTACTCGGAGTCGGTGTTGTTTCTTATGGACTCCCTCAGACTCTTCGTTGAATTGATCTTCACCAACACCAACATTAAAAAGACAACATGCCAGGCGTGGTTTCGGTATATGGACTCTTGCTCCTTCATCTACTCTTTGGGTCCAGCCATCAAGTACACCCAGTCCCTCGCATTAATCCAAGGTGTCTCAACCATCATATCGCTCATTTTCCTCGATTTGGATGAGAACCTCGACAACAGCTACATCCACGATGCCAAATTGATGGGCGAAATGAGCCGTATCATCATGTCGTCGTCTCAGAGCCCCATTGTGTCGTACTCGTGGGCCTACGTTCTTCTCAAAAAGTCCATCATCTTGGAGGAGAACCCGGCCATCCACTTCCATCCGTTTGGATTGACCCGTATCAACGAGCACATGAGCTCCCTTAATGCCACCGTTTCTGTGGAGGACGTGTTCGCTCGTTTGGACCAGCTCAACCACCTACTTCGATTCGACAACATCTACTCCTCCATCCTCTCATCACTTCTCATATCCGTGCTTCCTTTGGTGACTGTTACCCCACTGATATCGTTTACGGTGGCAAACATATTGAGAAATGCTCCCAATAGTATCGTGGAGAAGTTTTTCGAAGACGAAGCGTGCACAAATGCCATCATTCTCTCGCGGGCCAAATTCCCCGTTCTCTTGAACCCATACCTTCGTCTCACTTCCATCAACGGTAATTTTGCCTTTCACGAATTCCAGCAGCTTAAGTCGTACATTGCCCTTCTAGATAAGGCCGAATTTAACCGCTACTACGAGTTTGACAGCGACGACACTGACTTGATTGTGCTTTCGAAGCCCCTTGATATCTACCCACCGTACGAAGTCAGCAAGAAACTATCACTACTTCTTGACAAAGACACCAAGGCTAAGTTGCTTCCCACGGTCGACGAGTCAAAGATGCTAGTGACGTTCCTATATAAGTTCAACGGATGGTCATTTCTTGGACGTGTGTTACAGAATGTATCACGAGTATTTGATAACTCCGATACCGACCAGGTCTCTTTCATAATTGACTTGTTGAACCTTCTCAACAGAGTAGTGGAAGACAACGGTCTCGATGAAACCAAGCTCACCTTGGAAGCAATGTCTGCCTACACCGATGACTCGGATGTTATCGAGGTTCTTCTTCGTCTATTCGAGCAGGCTCTTCACAGCAGAAACATCGACATTCTCGAGCCGTTGACTATACTTTTTAGCAACCTTGTTGGCTTTTCTTCTAACCGTATCTGGCCATACCTCTCGAAGTCTTCTCTTCTCGCCAATAATGGTAAGGATGGTTTTGTGTCGGTTATTTTTGGATCCATAGAGACCACGAGAGGTGACTACAAGTTTACTCTTGCATTGATTCGGTTGATCGACTCGCTTGTTCAGAATTGCTTGTATCTCGAACCGGATTACCCAGCTCGGAGCAAGAGTTCTGTGTTGGTTCGTCTAGTCAGCCATTTGGTGATGATTTTTGAAACACTCACCTACTGTAAGTTTGCTGATGGCAGCCAGAAGCTCGAAGTCATGGTCATGATAATCGACGTGTTATCAAACATTTTGGTAAATGTCTATGGCATTGATTCTGATACTGCTCCATCGTCCAAGGTCACCAGTGTTTTTGCTGACTCGTCAGTCAAAATTCTCGATGCGTTCCTCGGCTTGAACTCGAGATCAGCTACTCCAATTCTCGACATGATTGACTCGCTTCCCCGAGAAATGAACTTTTATGAACTACACGACGTGTCTGGATTTTGGTACGACAACTGGATCCGGTGTGGATTGAGTTTTGCACAGCTTCTAGTTACTATAAGATCTAACTTGGACATGGAGCCTTCAAACCTCGAGCTGGCCTTATTCTCCAAGCTTCCCAGCCTTGTTTCCACGTACGCCAACTACGAAGGCTTGCGTAAGAATGTATTGGACCTCATCACTGCTTTGACCAACGGAAAGTGGACAGAAGCTCCGTCATTGCTATCCCATCTTGGACGTACCCATGCTCGTATTCTTCTCAGTGCATTGGCGTCTGACCTTGACAATGCATTCGATGACTACAAAATGAAGATCTCGCTATACGATTTCATCTGCGCTGTTATGGATGGAAACCAAGAAGGGCTTTCAGTTCTATTCATCAGCGGCCGAGACGTATTTGGAGAGTTTAATTCGAAGACGAAGTCCGAGACGCACATTTCGCTTTTGAATAAGTTGAAGAAGAACGTGGCCGACATGAGATACTATCCCAACGATGTCAGCTTGCATCTTGTGGACGCCATTGCCCTTGCTTTCAACTCTTGGACGACGGCAAGAGAAAGCGACAACGACGTGGAGTTTGTCAACGAACTAATCTCTCGCAGCTGTTCCGAGCTGACAGATGAACCAGTGTCACCAGCGGATTTCATAGCCCACTGCTATGAGCTTAAATTGGTGTCTAAAATTGCCGAGATCCTTTCGTCTTTCTTGTTCACCACAAAGAATGAAGAATGCAAGAAGCTCATCGTGGCCCACTTGTCTAGTGCCAAATTCATGAAGTCGTTAGAGAAGCGCTTCACCATTCTGGGATACCAAGCTCAGATGCATACTGACGCCCAGCACGCCTTCGAGGAAGCGTTTCCTCCTCTCAAACTTTACCAACTCACCACCTCGTTGGTGAAGCGGAACCGATTTGGCTTGGGGGGCATTTACAACTTTGCTCTCATGGACCATCTTCTCAAGGATAGGGAGAATTGGCAACAGATTCGTGATCGCTTGATTGCTTCCAGTATTCACTTGCAATATGTCAACTCCCAAATTGCGGCTGCCAAGTCGTTCGGCGCCTTGCTTACTGTTTTCTGCAGAAAGACACCGTCGTCGTTGAATGCCACCTACTTGCAATTTGTGAGCAAGATCCTCCAGATCAATGTTCTGGAAGGAACTCCTGCTGAGTTCTTCAAAGAGACTTTCCAGGAGCGCATTGAATTAGCGTTCTATATGCTCTACTCCGTCTACAATACCGAAATGCGCAAGAATCCAGCGGATATCCTCGAGATCATCAAGGTCACGTCGGAGCTTTTGTCGTCTTCAAGCATGGATTTCTTACGAGAGTTGACACAAAAGACAAACTCGTATCGCTCGTTGCTTCGAATTGTGTTCATTTGCTTGAGTTTAGTCAAAGATGAATTCGAAATGATTGTTGAGTACGTTAGTATTTTCCGGGACTTGTTCGGGCTTATCATCACTAAGGGTACGAGAAACATCTTGATTGACCTCCAAAACGACATGTACCTGTCGCGGACCAACAAGAAGCACGCGCTTGAGAGCGTCAACGACCGATTGGACGACATCAATATCATTCTTTCTATCCTCAAGGTGTTTGTGAACTTGAAGGCATCGCTGAACCTCCACAGGGCCATGGCTGCATTGGTCAGTGAAGATGGAATCATCAAGGCTCTTCTCAACCTCTACTCATACGCACACTTGGTGGAGGTGAATGGCGAACCCATCTTCGCCCAGCTCAGCTTGATGTTCATCCAACAGCTCCTCTCGATCGATTTGATTGCTGACAAGTTCTACTCCACCGGATTGCTAGTTGTGCTTGTTCAGAGTGCTATATCTCAGCCCATCAAGAGCGGCGGTATCAGCATCCAGCAATCAGCTCAGTATCACCGCATCTGGAGTAACGGGCTTTTGCCAATCTTCATCTCGCTTCTTGCCAAGCTTGGGCCCACCATCATTCCCGACTTCTGCTTGGCACTACAGGCATTTGGAAAGCAGGTGGAGTTTTGCATCGACAGCTGGGCTAAGGATTCGTCGTCTATCCGCATCAGTTCTGCGCTTGTATCGGAAACCAGCCAGATCCTTCTACTCTTCCAGATCCTCAAGGCCATGAGCGTGTCCGAATACCTTGAGTCTGCTTACCCCGAAAGAGACTTGTTCATGCTTCCGGGCCTCAACAACCAGGCCAAAAGAGACGAGTTTCTCGACTGCATCAACAATCTTCTCAAGCACCCCAAATTTCTCTCGTCTCGAATCGTTGCCAGCTCCGCTGAAGAAGAACGGCTCATTGACCATGACTTTGATACCTTCTCCAAGTCTATCATCAGCGACATCACCGAACTCAAGGAGTTCGATCTCACCATCTAGTGTACTATAGCTCCATACATACTCGTATACTGTGACCGTAGCCCCACCCGCCTACTTGCACGAGTGCAACACCAATTAGACACGTCGGAATCCTGGCAGGAGGCGGGATCACCGGGCCTAGTTAAATATCACTTCGAAAGCTTCCAACCTGGCTGATAAGACGTGTAACCAGCGCGCTGGATTTTTTTTCGTCAACATGGTTCATCCATTCTTTGTGAGTGCACCAGGGAAGGTGATCATCTTCGGGGAGCACTCTGTCGTGTACGGAAAGCCAGCCATTGCCGCCGCATTAGACCTACGGGCGTATCTTCTTGTGAAGGAAAGTGAAGATCTCGACACCGTCACCATCAACTTCCCCGACATTGATCTCCACCATTCGTGGAAGAAACAAGATATTCCATGGGAGGAAGTCAAGCAGTACGTGACATACAAGAACGGGAAGCCCTCTTCGACTGTGTCTCTCATCCCTGAAATAACCGACAAGCTTGGAGACTGTCTTGCGGATGTACCATCCACGTTCCACTACACCACCTGCCGATGCTTTCTCTACCTATACACACAGCTCTGCAGCGAAGAGCTCCCGGGACTCACGTTCTCAATCAGGCTGACGCTTCCCATTGGGGCGGGGTTGGGCTCGTCTGCCACCATCTCTGTCAGCTTGGTGACTGCACTTGCGCTCTTGGGCAAACATATAAGCGCCCCCACGGTGGGAGTGTCGGAAAAGACTACATCCAAGAACCACGGGGACTCTGACTTCATCGACGAGTGGTCGCTCATCGGCGAAATGTGTTTCCACGGCAATCCCTCGGGCATTGACAACGCAGTGGCCACCCATGGAGGTGCGGTGATGTTCCAGAGAATGCAAGATCCAGCAGTGCCATCTGTGCGGACCAACATGCGCAACTTCCCTCCGTTGAGCTTGCTCTTGACTAATACTAAGGTTCCTAGGAGCACGGCGGAGTTGGTGAGCGGCGTGGCCAGCAACACCGTGAAATACCCCAAAACAGTCCAACTGGTGCTTGACGCCATGGCCCACCTTGCAAACGACGCATACGACATTATGCTCAAGCCGGTATTTGGGGAACAGGAGACTCGCCAGCTCCGCGAGCTCATCAACATCAACCACGGGCTACTTGTTGCATTGGGAGTTTCGCATCCGTCGCTTGAGCAAATCAAAATTATCGGCGATGACGCCAACATCGGGGCCACCAAGCTAACAGGAGCGGGTGGGGGTGGATGCGCCATCACGTTGTTGAATGACTCCGTGGGCCAGGACGACATGGACGCGGCAACCCAGAAGATCCACGCCCACGGCTTCGAGACCTTCCAGACCTCTCTTGGCGGCAAGGGTGTTGGCACCTTGTTCTATGACGCAGTTGCCTCGAACAAACAGGACGCCATCTTTTCCGAGGCTAGTCTCCTCAACTATGAGCACAGGGATCAGATCCAGGCCGCCCTCGGCGTGCACAACCTCGAAGGATGGAAGTTCTGGTAATGTGACTACGTGCCCGAAACCCCAGTCGGCAGATCGAATAGAGCCAAACTTTTAATTACAACTATTAATGGTCCAGTGAGCGTATGTAGACTAGATACCACGGTTGAACTCGAGGACGTCGATCTTAGAGCCGTCCTTGCTGTGGAGGTTGTGAAACTTGTCTTCCAAAGCGGTAACTGGCAACTGTCTTCTTTGGGGGAAGACTGCCAATGCAAACGGCAACGCCACCAACGAGGTAGCGAAGATGAGCCCAATATTCACCAAGGTCTCCACTGCCTTCGACTTACCTTTCAAAAGACGCGATTGCTGCAACTTAACAAGAATCAACGGGGGTACCACCATCACAGGGGTAGCGTTGATGACTCGGCTGGCAGCAGTTTCGCCCACTGCATACCAGGCCGCCTTCTTGGAAGTGCCGACCTCGTTGCCGTCCTTGTCAAACACAGTGATACCCTTCTTGATTTCCTCGGATCTCATGAGGAAGACGTTGGCAATACCGGCGGAAACAACAGCCGCAAACGGCACCAATCGGCCCAACACGAGTTTGGTGCTTGGTTTCACCGACTTGAGACGAGGCACAATGGAGTTTAGTCCTAGTGCAACAGAACAAGATGCACCGACCGCCAAGGTATAGTTGGTGATTATTTGCTGGGTTGTAAGTGGGTGACTCTTGTTGGCGTTGGAAGTATTGATGGCCACATTCAACGACTGGTTAGCCACCTGCCAAAATACCGTTCCTGCAGTGCCCAAGTTTGGGGTAAGCATACCTGAAGTGACGACGAGGTTCGAAAGAACGCAGGAGCTCATGCGAAATGGTAAGATCACCGTTTCTCCGGTATCGGGGTGCAACGTGGAGTCGAGCACCTTCTTTGCTCTCCACAATTCTGGGGTCATGGATGGGACAACGCCGTTTTTATAGTCCCAGATCATTGTCTTGGCGGTTTCGATGTCTTTGGAGGTGTTGAGAAGCATAGTGGGGTCCGAGATTTCGGCACAGTGCTTTACTCGACCCCAGTAGGTCAGGAGATCGTATTTGCTGTCAGGGAGAGCCACGGGGCCAGGAACTGAGGAAGCCATGGTGAGATGTGTAGGGTGATTGAAAAATCTCAGCCGTGAAAAATTTCTGTCGCATTGACTCATTGATACCGCACCATGTTTGTGCTAGGGATGGGGGTGGACCTCATACGTGTCAGTCGATTCCAGACACTTCTACAGAAGAGAGGTATCGAGTCGGCTTTTGTGAGTCGGTTGGCGGATCGAATTCTTCATCACAACGAGAGGTGTACTTTTGACCAGTGGCAGAGGGGCGGAGACATCATCAAGTGTGCCCATCAGCTCTCGGGCAGCTGGGCCGTCAAGGAGGCGGTCTACAAGACGTTGGAGCCGTCGGCTCAGAGCAACTTCCAGTTCAACCAGTGGTACCGGTACCACGACCGCCGGGGCCGGCCCCATGTGAAGAACGATGGCTACCACGCTGATGAAGAGTTCATGGTGAGCGTGTCCCACGACGGGGACTACTTGGTGTCGAGCGTGCTTCGCATGAAGCGATGAAAAATCGACATTTCGGTGAAGGCCAGGCAAAATCTCTGTGAGGGCTTCCACCTGAGCGTTTCATGGTCGTGTAGACAGGTGCAGCCGTTGGCACGGCGCTACATTGACAATTGACTCTATAAGTTACAATACTATAATTACTTACTCCCATTCGACAGTAGCAGGGGGCTTGGAAGTGATGTCGTAGGTAACTCTAGCAACTCCATCAACTTCGTTAACGATTCTGGAAGCAACCCTCTTTAAGAAAGCAGCTTCAAAAACAAACCAGTCAGCAGTCATGAAGTCCACGGTCTCAATGGCTCTCAAAGCAATAACTTGCTCGTAAGTTCTTTGATCACCCATGACTCCGACGGACTTGACAGGCAATAAAGCAGCAAACGCCTGGGAGATTTGCTTGTATAAACCGGCCTTCTTGATTTCTTCAATGAAGATGGCGTCAGCCTCACGAGCAATCTTCACCTGTTCTTTGGTGACTTCACCAAGAACTCTGATGGCCAAACCTGGACCGGGGAATGGATGTCTCCAGACTAAGTCATGAGGAACACCGAGAAGCTCACCCAAGTGACGAACTTCGTCCTTGAACAACTCACGCAATGGCTCAATCAACTTCAACTTCATGTTTTCCAACAATCCTCCTACGTTGTGGTGGGTCTTGATGGTTTGAGAAGGACCTTTGAAAGAGATGGATTCAATCACATCGGGGTAAAGAGTACCTTGCAAGAGGAATTCAATTTCAGAGCCGTCCTTGGGGGTGATCTTGGCACCCTCGTCTTCGAACACGTGGATGAAGGTGTTACCGATGATCTTTCTCTTCTTTTCGGGATCAGTGACTCCCTTCAATCTACCAAGGAACAAGTCACTGGCGTCAACCACAGTAAGGTTGATTCCCAAACCTTCAGTCAATGTCTTGTAGACCTGTTCGGTTTCGTTCTTTCTCATGACACCATTGTCAACGTAAATAGCGTGGAAACGGTCGCCAATGGCCTCGTGGAGGATCTTGGCTCCCACAGTGGAGTCAACACCTCCAGAAACGGCACCAATGACCTCAGCGGTGGGGCCCACCAACTTTCTGATTCTGGCAATCTCGGTGTCAATGAAGTTCTCCATGGTCCAGTTGGTGTTGGCTTGACAGATATCGACGGCAAAGTTCTTCAACAAAGTCTTACCGTTGACAGAGTGAGTCACCTCTGGGTGGAACTGGATACCAAAAATTGGCTCCTTTTCGTGTGCAATAGCACAGTAAGGAGAGTTATCGGAGGTGGCCACAATCTTGAAGCCAGTTGGAAGGGCGTGCAACTTGTCACCGTGCGACATCCAGACTTGGGAGTGGTCAACACCTTTGAACAACTCACAGGTCTTATCCTCGACGTTCAAGGTGGCGGGTCCGTACTCTCTCTTGTCACCTCTGGCGACACCCTTACCGTTGATCCAGGCCAACTCTTGCATACCGTAACAAATCCCCAAGATTGGAACGTCCAACTTGAAGATATCGTGGTCAACGTGAGGGGCTCCCTCAGCGTAAACGGAGTAGGGACCACCGGAGAGAATGATACCCTTGGGCTTCCACGACAATTCGGCAATCTTTTGCGTACATGGCAACATCTCAGCGTAGACGTTAAACTCTCTCAAACGACGAGTAATCAAATGAGAGTATTGCGAGCCAAAGTCCAACACCAAGATGGTGTCAAACACACTAGACACTTCGACGGGGACGTCAGACATTTTTTAGGAAGGGGTTGATGAGTAAATCCCAAAAGTGCGATGGAGGTGAGAATTTCTGCACTATTTATATGGGCGCCGTGAAAATTTTCGCACGTGATGTCTGGTGACTCTTCCACCACCAACACCTGGTATGGGTCCATGCTGGGCATAGAAGGGCTGTTATGGTGATGATGAGGTTCAATGATGGTGTCGGACGTGGTCTGGGGCCTGGCGGCTGATGTCCGTGGGGTTCGGCATCTCCGCGGTACTTACGGACCGCACCGCACAGACATGGTGTACAAACCCAATGCGGTCACTTCCTCCTCCTCGTATGACAAATCACCGTAGGTGGAGACGTCTTACCAGAGCCATTCACCAGCTCTTGACTACAGGGCGAATTCCCCATCGTAGGAGAGGCCAGCGGACTGAGGTGACGAGAATTGGCTACGGAGTGTGGGGCCGGGTGAAGGTGCAACGCCCATGTGGGTGGAGCGGCTTAGGGGTTCGGAGAGTCGCCACACGCGCATACACCTGGAGAGGGCCCCGCCTAGTGATGAAGTTGTAAGTGGGTGGGGCGTATACTCTTTGCAGTCTAAGAGAATGATAGAATTCAGAGTCAATGTTATTTTTCGCAATTGCAACATGCGATTAGAGATGGGGGCGGTTGTTACAAGGCAGATTGTTACGAGGGACAGGCGGCTCAGAGTACTCGGACAGGTGCTAGTCTGGCCTGCCCAAATCAGCTTGGCGAATGGTGGTTGGTCCATGTCCTGGCTGTGGGGGCCGTTGGTGGACAACTCTTGGGCTTGTGGACATCAGCCGCGTCTAGGTCCAGCGTGGCTCCCCGCGGGGGAGGGGGAGGGGGAGGACGTCGCCCCGATTACGCGGCCAGTGTCTCTTCGCGGCCCACGGGCTGGCGCGAGCCTGGCGGGCCTGTTCCACGGCCCCGCGGGAGGCCCCTGGCCCAGATTTCGCTGCGATGGCGCCCTCATCGCACACGTGACATGCGATGCAAAATTTCAACACCTCCATCATCATGTCTGACAACAGCCAAGTGAAGATCCGCTTCTTCACCAGCGAAGAAGACCAGTCATTACATGTCAACGACACGCCTCTATTTGTCCCTGTTTCGTTGAAAAGATACGGTTTGTCGGAGATCGTCAACCACTTGCTTGAAAAGAACGGCGATACCGATGCCAGCGCTCCGGTTCCATTTGACTTTCTTATCGACGGAGTGCTCTTAAGGACGTCAGTGGAAGAGTACTTGACCAAGAATGGATTGTCCACGGAAGCATTCCTCCAGTTAGAGTATACTCGTGCCATTCTTCCTCCTTCATTTCTTGCATCCTTTAATAACGATGATTGGATCTCGTCCGTGGACACCATCAACGCCGGCTCATCCACCGTTACCAAATCCAACATGTCGATCAGCGGTCCTATGATCCTTTCCGGCTCATATGATGGAGTCATCAGAACCTACAACATGTCGGGAGAAGTGCAGAAGCAGTATGTGGGCCACTCTAGCTCCGTCAGAGCCGTCAAGTGGATCTCACCCACCAGGGTTGTTTCCGCCGGTAATGACTCACAAATCCGGTTGTGGAAAACTTCCAATGACGGTCAGGACGAAGACGTCGAGGAAGGAAAGACATTGGCTATTCTTTTGGGTCACAAGGCGCCAGTCGTGGACTTGGACACCAATCTCCAGTCGCAGCGAATTTTGTCCGCTGGTTACGATGGCAAGGTCGGATTCTGGTCTACGAACTATAAGGACATGACGTCTGTTGAAGCCGCTACGGCATCAACCTATTTACAGAAAAAGAGAAAGATGGTGGCGCAAGATGCCAGCACTCGAAGAAGATCGCCGTTGGCCGTTTTTGAAGGACACTCGCAACCGGTGGAGGGTGTCATCTTTGATAGTCATGATGCCACGGTGGGATACTCAGTTTCTCAAGATCACACCATTAAGACCTGGGACATTGTTACTTCCAGATGTGTGGACACTCGAACCACCGGCTACTCGCTCTTATCCATCCTTCAATTACCCCAAGTCAACCTTATTGCCACTGGTTCTTCCGCCAGACACATAAACTTGCATGATCCCAGAACCGCTGCGTCCAACGAGCAAACCTCCAACCAACTTGTTGGCCACACCAACTTTGTGGTTAGCCTTGCCTCGTGTCCCAATAACGCCAATATGTTCTGTTCTGCATCTCACGATGGAACTGTCAAGGTGTGGGACGTTCGTTCTGAAAAGTCATTGTATACTATCACTCGGGAGAACAACACCAAGGAGCAAGTGTTTGGGGTTGCGTGGGATGCCGCCATTGGTATTGTCAGTGGAGGAGCCGATAAAAAGATTCAAATCAACCGTGGTACCGATATCACCAAATAAGTACGGTGTCAATAAAATACGAAGCATAACCGACGTAGAGTCACCTACTTGTTCTCCTTGCGAGAACTCACCCACTTTGACAACCCATAGTAGCCTTGCCAGAGACTATCCTTGTCGGTGATGTAGCCCACCAAGTCCGACGTGGTAACCTCAGTAGCAACATCGCGCCAGCCAAGATTACGTCTCAAGCTGGCGATCTCGTCGGCATTGAGCTCACACTGGGCGGCGGACCCATACTTCAAAGGGCCAATGTTGATCCAGAACCCGTTTTTGATAGGACTCTTCCGCGACGGTGTACACACCTCATTAATGGAGTCAAAGTAGTCCATGAGGTTTTCAGCAGTATCGATGAAGAACGCAGACACCAACACCACGTTGGTGTATTGCTCGCGGTTGGGGATAGAAAAGTACCGGAAGTCGTTGTGGTGGAGATGGAGGTTGTCTGGCTGCAAGAGACCAGTGCGGATGTCTACCGTTCGGAACTGAGCGTTGGTGTCGGGGAGATTTGAGCACGAGTGAACGTATGGATAGAGGGTGTGAGCACCGTCGGCACCAAAGTAGATGTACTGGTTACAAATATGCATGAGTCCCGAATACTCCACGGAATGGACAGTCCAGGCGCCGTCGCTGGCGATCTCTTGGGCCACGCGGCCCAACCCCGACCCGGGGACCACAATGCATGTTTTAGGCTGCTGATGCTTGGGAATGATGGCGTGGAGATTGGTCTTGATGTAGTCGATAAGCGGTTTTATCTCGTCTTGTACTGACCAGTCTCTGACAAAGTGGCCGAGCGATTCCACTACGCGGTAGTTGGTGGCGGATGCGTTGCCCAGGGGCGACGCACGGTGGGAACTAATGTCATTGAAATTGAGACCGTAGTAGTCGGTGGCAAAAGAGGCCATGGAACTGAGTAGCTTCTGGTTGACTTGCAACGATTGATCAATTCGATTGAGCTTGGCGAGGTAGCCAACGTCTTCACAGAGCTTCTGTTGGCGCCACGACATGAGTCGGAACAACTTGCGGCGGCGATCGTTGGTTCGTTTGGCATTGACAGAGTAAGAGTCGAGCGACTTGATGGCAGAGAGAATCTCGTCCTTTGACAGAACGCTGAGGCGCTTGAAGCGGTCGTTCCCCATCACTGTGAAGGAGGCGGACGGAGAAGGGAGCTTTGTTCCCCTTATAATCCGCTTGAAGAAGGTGGTTCGGGTTAGCATGTTGGAGCCAAGAAACACGCACGTTAGCAACGGCACCGGCGACGGACTGGTGTAGAGCGACGAAAGGAGAAAGTAGGCCAGGCAACACACCAAGACGGTACAAGATACTATAGAGGTGTCGGATGCTAACATGTGCGATTGCGAAGGCCAAAAGTAGCAAATTCTCAAACACGCGATAGTACTTAAACCTCCATTTGACCGATGTCCGACAACAGAGCCATGGAATACAACTTCGATGACATCCAGCCGGTGAAGCTTGACGAGATGTCGCCGCAGCTCTGCCAAATCATGTACAGCGACGAGTACAAGCAGGTGATGGGGATTCTCCTTGCGCTTTTTGAGAAGGAGGAGTACAGTGCCCGAGCGCTATACATGACTCAGGAGGGTATTGAGCTTCTAGCATCTCACTACACCATCTGGAACTACCGCTACAACATCGTCAAGCGACTTGGGGTGGATTTGATGAAAGAGCTTGACTGGTGTGAGGAGATTGCCCTCGAAAACCAAAAGAACTATCAAATCTGGAACTATCGCCAACTCATCATTGAAGAGATCATGAAGCACGACGTCTACAAGGCCAAGTTCAGTCCTCACCGGGAGTATCCCATCATGAATGCAATGCTAGAAGAGGATGTCAAGAATCATCATGTTTGGTCGTATCGCAAGTGGGTGGTGGAGCGGTTCGACCTATATGACGATCCCAAAGAACACGAGTTTGTCGAACGGTGCCTCAGCAACGACCTTCGCAACAACAGCGCGTGGACTCAGCGATTCTTTTTATTTTGTAAAAGATACGAGATAGCAAAAAGCCCTACTATTGTTGATGATGAGATAAAGTATGTCCAAGAGGCAATTTCACATAGCCCTCAGAATCCGTCTGCATGGAACTACATCTTGGGGATTTACAATCACTGCCAACGGGATATTGCAGAGCTCGAGCCACTATGCAGAGGCTATGCTAGTGTTGCCGACAGCACAATTATCAGTTCTTACGCTCTTGAGGTACTCGCCAAAATCCACGCCCGGCGGAACCAACCTACAGACGCATGTCGATTTTACGGCATGCTTGCAGATAAGTACGATCCAATTAGGAGGAACTACTGGAACTACCAAATCGCCAAATTGGCGTAACAGCCAATGCCAGGACATAGCCAGGCCCCGGGCGTATATCCGTGATGAGGGCCGGCGCCGGACTTGGCTGTTGCCAGGCACCATGGTGAAGGTAAACGGCGACCCAGACCGTTGGACACGGACTTCTGCCAAGGTCGTGCGGCGGGTCATCTAGTCCGCGTACATCTAAGTCCGCGTACAGTACGTGGGAAGGGATACCCGTTGTGGCAAAGCAAAGGCAAGAGCAAAAAAAAGAGCGTGAATTATTTTAGCCCGGTCTGCCGAGGCTTGAGTCAAGTCAAATTCTAGATCTGGACCCGCCACCTACTTCGGCTAAATAGCATTGTACGGCCCTGTCATGGGCAGCACCCCGCTCGCACGACTACTCAAAAAGCAGAATAGGCGATCATACCGGAATATCAGTCCCCATGGTTGCCAACGCATAATCAACCCTTGTTCATGAAAATAGCGGCTGTAAATACAAAAATTTGGTTTGCCTAAGCCAGTAACTGAAAATTCCCTTTCAGGAGTAAGGTATGTAGGGATGTGGAAGCGGAGAACTGATGCATTCCATCCGCGTACCCCTATACTAAGGCATTGATAACCGATTCGTAAGGGGTATTTTCTTGTGCACTGATTTAGAATCTTCACAGGTGAATTCCTAGAGGAGATTGAGGAGGGTTGGTACATTGACACCTTGGGGGAATAAGTCTAATATGAGGTCAATCATATCACGGTCAGCATGAGAAAATAATTTAAAGCCTGTGAACTAGCAGACGATACATGTAGGTCTCAATGGAAATGAAATTTTAGCCAGTAATAGGCATGGGTATTAGATGTACGAAATGAGCCTTCGTAATGGCATGCGGGTAGTACTACGGTATTGACCGAAGCTGAGAGCCATAGAGCGTCGGAATTGACCTGGATCCAGGCGGCAGCCTGTATACAGATCGCTACTATGCACGTTATGATGCACTCTGCACATTGGTCGAGATGCGTTCCGACATTTTCGGGGGAGTTGTTTTTTTTGGTTCTGGCGCCCCATCAGGATTTATGCCTACGGCACCATGTGCAGGCAGCCTCCCAAATTAACCGCTCTGTGGAAAAAAAAATATTCTGCTCGCACAGACTTTAGCCTGAAAATTGTTCAGAGCCATCGACCTGACAGACTGAACGTTTGTTAATTTCAAACCTCCTCCTTTTTCTTTCTTCTAATAAATGGTCTAACGCTTGTTTCTCCTTAATTCTTCTCTACTTTGTTTCTTATAACCGAATCATGAACGGTCTAGGTATTCTATTGGAAGAAAAAGAGCCCCAACCGGCGTCCGCCTCCAGTATCAATCCATCTGATAATATATCTCACCCCCAGGGAGGACCACAATCCACCAACAACGAAATTCTCTTACCGCCCCTTCCTGATGAGAACGCCGATACCTTTCGGAAGAACTCACTTCCCGACTTGAAGTCTATTGAACCGCAGTCTTCAATACCCCAGTCTATTCACGATGGCCAAGAGTCAATGCACGAAATCCCCGAAGAACGTCCATTGACAGACTTCTTCCAAAATCAGCTGTACTCCACTTATGAATTGGACTCGCCATCGCTCAAGCTCGACTCCAATAACCTATTGTACTTCCCTTCAGTGTCGGAGTCAACCTCGGCCAATATTCTGTCTACCAATCTCACATCCACGGTGACCAATACCTCTACATCCACCTCCAACACCTCGCCTCTCAGAGGGTTAAAGAACCTCAAGAACGGAATGCGCAAGTTGTCGCTCAGCAAGATCTCGCTGCTGTCGACTCTGCTCAGCCAACCGCCTCCAAGACCGGCGCTCACTCCTCTTCAGACCAGCACTAGCAACAACGGCTCAAATCTGCTGGCCTCCACCGTCGACAGCTTGAACAGCGTGAGTCTGAATGTTATCAATAGCTCGCATAATGTTCTGCAGCCCATTTCGATGGGACGGACTAGATCGATGAGGTCTCACACCCAGTCAAGTTCTCTCAACAACAATATCATCACTCCCACTACTCCTCCTTTAACGTCTCCCGTCATCACTCTATCTGACAATCTTGCTCAGTGCAAGAAGAATTTCAACCACATCGAACAGACGTTCTTTGAAACCATGGCCCACAACCGCGTGGGCGACTCTTGCACCAACTCGATAATCGACAACGACTCTATCAACTCCGGCTCCAATTCCTACAGTCGTGAGCGGGTCGACTCGATTTCTGAGCTTGCTCGCCCAGAAGACTTGGTGGATTATTCTCATTACTTGCAGGAGCAAAAGAAGTCCACCGTTGATGCGTTTGAAGCCACACGCGATCGCTTGGTCAAGAGCGGTTGGTGTTCTTCTCACGATCTCAATAATCTCCAGCTACAACAGGAGTCGTCTTTGCGCCAGTTGGATAGCAAAATCCTGCAAATTGAAGACAAACTCAACTCTTCATTTCACGTGGCCATGCTCAACCACCACGAATCCCTTACGAATAACAAACGAAACAATAGCTCTTCAACTGCTTCCAGCAATCCCCTTTCTCGCGTCTCTAGCGACTACAAAGAAATGCCCATCAGCCCCAGTCTCAAGATGCTCGAAAGTCGCTTCTCTTACGACCTTCACATCTGATGCGGCCATAACTTATTCTGACGATGTCATGTCCTTCTTTATTTCTTTCCACTCTTTTCACGGTACAGGTTCATAGAAATACTACAGCATACTAGAATCGCATGACGTAAAGGTTACCGGCGCCAGTTAGTAGCTCAATTGCATGGCTTCTATCAGCTGCGATTGCAGCCCCCAATGTCCTCGCCACGGCACTCCTAATGCTTAAGCATGTGGAGTTCCGCCGATCATTTGGCATTCTGGCCGCTGGTCACTGCCGGGTCTCAATTGCTGCCGATGGGAGGCTGGGATATACAAAGCAAGCGCCACCACAAGCCGGCCCATGTTATCTCGAAATTTCATCAATGTTCTTTCGTGCTCTCCTCTCCCTATTTGGTCCTTCGATGGTAGTATGCGTCACGGCTTATGCTTCCGCTTCTATTACATAAGTTGGGTAATGCGTATGATTTAAGTCGGTAGACCGATCAGGCAACTCGCCTTGCCTCTAATATTTTTTGTCCCGTACAACAAGTGGCCCATTTTGACGCCGTCCACTTCCCATCTGGCACTGGCATCGGCCGTCGCCTAAACAGCCAATAACAATAAGCCAATCTGTCAATAAGCTCGACCAGTCAATGGGCTATCAGTCAAAAGGCTCATCAGTCATCTTACAGTTGAGAAATAGGAGATCTAGTTAATAAAGTAATTGCTTGTCTCGAAAACGCAGGATCCAAATACGCCACTTTCGTCAAGCAAATTTAGTATGAGGACGTCTTTCGAAGTTTCTCTCGCTCTTCTTTTCCCCTCCAATCATTCATGACAACGAATGGTGCAGTGAATAGAATGCTGAATGTATCAATGAAGAAGAAAAAACTTTTTTAATAGCTGATGCCCATTATATACTGGGTTCCTCGGCCGCCGCACGACTCGCGTCCTCCAGGCCGCGAGCGCTGGAGTTGCTACTGGAGATGCGACCCCCGTAGCCGTCGCCACTGCTATCGTCGCTGTGGCTTTGTATGTTGCCCGCCGACATTTGTCGCTTGCCATACTGCTCTAGATATTGTTGGTGTTTACGTTTTCGGTCTCCTAAATTGAGCTGGCGCTTGTGTCGCCGACTTTGGACATGGATTTGCCAGTTTTGGTCCCCCACACACACCAATCGGTTGCCTTGCTTATCAGTGCATATATCACACTCGTAATGCTTCCAGTGCTTTTCGGCGTCAATTTTCTTATTGCTGTTAAAATTATCAAGGTATTCTTCATTCGGTAAGACGTGGGTGAGGTGCAGAGGCGCTTGAGGGTGGGACACCGACGTAGGTCCGTGGTGGAGGAATTGGTTGGCAATATTAATGCCCACCTGCGCCACGTTCTGGGGCCATTGGCTTAGGTCGCTGGCGTCGAGAATGTAGAGCTTTCCCCCGTATTTGTAGTTGAATCTTGCTTCTTTTTGGAGCTCCACCGAGAGGAGCTTTCGAATCCACTTGACTTGGTACTTGGCATATTGCCGAGTACGAATCTTCATGCGCTCGACACCTTGCTCGAGATTGTCACGGGTAGGCTGCTGGATCCAGGGTAGGAATTCTTTGAACCCAATCACCTGCCATATGCCACTGGTGCAGTCGGGCTGCGGGTCCATGCTTTCGTACACGGCCTGTAGCTGCTTGATTTCGTCCAATGCTCCTTGCTCCATCATGCTGTCCACCCGTCGATCAAGCCGCTGCCGAAGGATCTCGGGGTCGCAGTATACCCAGAAGAGAAGCGTGTTGTATCTCAACGACGACTCTTCGAGCTCGTGCACTTTCTGCTGGTGGTAGATGTCGCTGGCTTTCTTGCCGGTGGTGTAGTAGATCTCAAGCGCTCGGCGAAGCTTTCGCTTGTCCTGAGGATGGAACTTTCTGGTGATTACAGGATCCACCTGCTGTAGCGTGGTGAAGATGTCCTCCACCGGCCCATCTAGCACCGCCATCTGTTCGGGAGTCGGACTACTGGCCACCTCCGCTGTATATCCTATGGTCTTGTTGTCAAATAGTAGATTCTGGAGGTAGTAGTGGGTTCCGCCAATGATGATGGGCGTCTTGCCCTGGGCGTGAATGGATTCGATGGCGTCGTTGGCCTCCTGGCTGTAGCGATGGATGAAATACTCCTCGATCCACTTGACATGATCCATCACATGGTGTCTTATGCCCTGCCGTTCCTCTACCGGATGCTTGTTTGTAATTATGGGCACTCTTTCGTATACTTGCATGGAATCGGCGTTGATGATCTCGCCATTGATGGCCCTCGCTAGGTCGATGCTGAACTGACGGTTAGTACAATGCGGCACAGCACGTGGTCTTCAACATACCTGCGACTTCCCCACCCCGGTGGTGCCCACAATGGTGATGATGTTCTGCTTGGGCTTGGTCACTACCATATTCTTTATGTAGCGGAGGTAGCGGAGCATACTTTTTTTTCGCGATGTTGCATCCATGCATATCGGGCTACAGAGCACGGGTAGGTGTCTTTATGTAAAATGCATCGTATTGGTACTGGTGAGGTGTCAGACTGGTGCTGATGAGCTTTGAAACGATTCCGGTTAGTGTTGAAATGTGGTTGATTAGTGTTGGAATGTTGCTAGTGTTGGAATGTTGCTGATAGTGTTCGAAGGTTGGTAATTTGGGCTAGACAGCGAGTCTGGAGGGCTGCTCCAGAACAAGAAGATTGGTGAGCTGACACAGCAGGCCGTCACAGCTGGAAACTCACGAAAGTGACTGCTCAAGCTCTCGGGCCTCAAGTCGCCGGTGGCTAAGGTACTGGTCGCATTCCTCGAGAATGATGTTCCCTTTATTGATGAGACTGGTGTAGAATTGTGTTCCTTCCAGCAACCCACTCTTGAGCTGGAGAAACTCGGTGTATGCGGCCTCAAGTTCCTGTAGTGCTTGTTGCCGCTTGATGTTGCGCTCGTCTCGGACTGCCTTCATGCTTGCAGCAAACTCCTGGTTACTTACATCAATTTCATGCTCGAGCTTCATCTGTAATTCCTTCTGCTGGCGCACGAACACAATCTCTGGCTTGAACATGCTAAGATGCAGCTGGTACACCGGCTCGTATGCCGCTGAATCCAAGCTCCTAGTCTTCTTGAAGGAGTCCACCACAGACTTTAGCATATCAGTCTTGCGAGACTTGATTTCCGCCGCCGCAAGAAATGCCCTTCGCTCTTCGTACACACCGTTTACCCGCGATACGAGCTTTCGGAGAATCGTAATCTTAGCACTGGTGCTGGCGTCCACCTTGGTGTAGCCGGAGCTTGGAAGGCTCTCCTGGAGCGCAGCGGGACCCTTGGTGTACCTCTCGATGGCCTCGCGAATATGGTGGAACATCTGAAAGCAGGTCTCGTCGCCATCGCGTGCCTGGGACAAGTACTCGCCCATCTTCTCTATCTTGTTGATAAGCTCGCTTGCTGCCAGTACCGTCGGAGCCCGCGTCCACCGAAGCGATCCGTGGCGGTTCCGTAAGTAGTCATCTTCCTGTGAGTCTTTCTGGATACGTTCCTGGCACCCAGCCACAAGATTACCGCACACTACGCTGGAATTCTCGAGCTCCCGCAACTGTGCCTCGATGGCGTCGTTGCCGCCGTAGTGGATTATTTCCTTCAGGTGCTCGAGAATCGACTCTGGGATAGCTTCCGGCTTCTGTATGGAGTCCAACATCGCTGGAAGCCCTCGCTCGGTAAGGAACGCGCTGAGCATCTTGTCTAGTGCCTCGACAGGCTTCTGGATATTCTCCACCACGTATCCATTCAGTCTCTCCGCGAACGCCTGTGAGATCTGCACGATGGTGAACGGCATTAGCTCCTCGAAAATCTCCGCCACGGGAATTCCAATGCTAATTGACTTCACCATGTTGACGGCATTCACCACCAACAGACTTTCATCGGGAACCATTTGAAGATACAAGAGATCATTGTCCTTCTCCGCTACGCGAAGGGTCGAGTCCACGGCGCCGGTGATGCCGTTGAGATCCTCAACCACCAACTCGTCCACGAACCGACTGCACTTGGCCGCCTGCTGGCAGTGTTTGTAAGCAGCACGGAGATGGGCCACTTGCTCCCCATACTTGAACGCAGCAAGTAACGCGTTGGCTGTGCGCAAGTGAGCGGCAGCCTTGAAGTGATGATACTTCACCGTCACGTGGTTGATCCATTCCTGTTTGATGGCATCGCTGGCTTGGGCATACTGCTCACAGCTGTGATAATACTCCGCCACTTGAGCCGCCAACTTGCTGACCACTGATTCTTTGACGGAGTCCTTGAGAATGGCCTTCTGCCAGATGGTCTCCTGGGCCTGGGCGAGCATGACGGATTCGAGGAACCGAAGCGTTGGCTCGGCAAAGTCCGCCACCTGCTGAATGTTGTGGTCTTGAAGCTGGCGGAAGCACCCGGCGGCCTGCTGGAAAAGCAGACACGCGTTCTTGAGACCGTCATCGGAGTGGCGGGACATCTTGGTGGCCAATTGCGACAAGATGCTTCCCAACTGAAACCACACGTTGGCTTTCTCAAACGCCAATGATCTTCGGCGGACCCGACTGTTGCGGCTGTAGCCAAGGGTGCCGTACCACGAGAAATCACCAAAGTCGTCGGGAAATTTGGTGGCGAGCTGATCCACTGTGGAGGCGTACGCAATAAGCGCCTGTTTGTCGCAGTCGGTGACCTCCCCGTCTTTGAGCAGGCTCATGTGGTTGCGGAGCTCGGTGCACCGGGCCAAGTCGTCGGAAAATACAGACGCCGGCTGGAAGAAGTCATTTGTGATGGCGGTTGTGAGAGCGTCGCCTAGATCAATGGCGTCCGTCAGTCGTAGTGGGATTCTCAATAAGTTGGTCATGGAGATGATTTGTTGATGCTCGCAGCTTATCGCAAAAATATATATTCATCATTCGTTATAGCGAAGCGCCCGAACACGCTCCTCGATGAGCTGCTCGGCGTGAACCAAATCGTCCACGAGGGTTTGGAGTCTACGGTGGCGAAGCTCGATGGCCACTTCCTCCAACTCGGCAACCCGGGTGTAGGTGGCCAACTCGATCTCTGCCTCTGCCACGTCCTTGGCAATGGCCGCAATGGCCGCCCGGGCAGACACGGCGGCGGCCTGGTATTCGGGGTAACCAGTATCAGCTTCAAGGGCTTCCTGGCGCCCTCTGTTGGAGCGACGGAGCCGACTCACGGCGTCGGCCACCTCTTGGGTTGGAGGCGGCACCACTTCTGGGGCCGGAGGCGGTGGTGGTGGTGGATCCATGGTCTGCTTTTCTTGGTCTATCTCGCGGAGCACGGCAGCAAGCGACTCCTCGTCGAGATCGTCCACGAGGACTGTTTTGTAAGACGGGTCTTCGTACTTGGAGTAGTCGGACCGAATGAGCTTCTTGAGCTCCTCCAACACTAAGCCCTCCACGCCGTCGGCAGTGACATCGTTAATCTGACTGGGCTTGGGAACTGGGAGTCCCCGCTGCACGACCTGGGACCGCCGGAGCTTCGCTTTTTCCTCTTCCACCTGACGTAGAAGATCAAGTTTCCGAAGCCGCTCACCCTGGTCAATGTCTACTGGCTCGGTGATAGCCACGTCGTCTTCGTTCTCGTCGTACTTGGGAACAAGCACCGCCAGCTTTACCTTGGCCGCCGGCAATGCCTCCCACTGCTGGTGGAGAAACCGCTGAAGAAGCCTTCGAGTACTACCCAGCTCTTTGGCTGGTGCCTTCGCTCGCTTCCGCGGTTCCACAGCTATGGCGTCGCCTGTGAGCGTCGAAACCCGGGCCAGCGCCCGAATGAGCTCTTGGGTCTTGTGGGCTATCCGCTCGTCGCGGTGCTCCATATCGTCATCCTCGCCGAGGGCCGGAAGATCTAGCTTCCGCTTCTTAAGTAGCCGCTGCTCGCTTTCGTTGATGAGCTCGGCGGCGGCCTTGATCTCATCCATGGTTCCCTGAGGCTTCTGTTTCTTCTCCTTCTTCTTTTGGTTGTCGTCGCCCTCGACGCCCTTCTTCCGCACTTGTTGCTGGAACAGCTGGTGCTCCTGGCGGTTGATCTCGTCCTCGTCGCGGGTGTCGTAGAGGCCTGTGGCTGGCATGTGCTCGTGGGGGATGTCGTTATTGTAGTCAAACTCCGCTTTGTTTTTCTTGTTCTTCTTCTCGAGGCTCATGTTGATACCGGCCTCCTTGAGCTCTCTTCTTTTCTGTAGCAATGCCACCCGTCGACTCTCTTCAAGCATCCTCTCTCGGGCCTTACGCTTGGCCTTCTTTCCCTGGGTATTGGCCAACCGCGCCCGGGCCTCCCAAAGCATCTCCTTCTCCTCGTCGTCCATGTCCTCGAGATCCGGCCGCGATGGCTGCGCCTCTGGGTTGATGTTGACATCACCTACCGCCACTCCTGACGCCGGAAGCGCCTCAATGCCCGGCCCGCTGAGACGAAGGTCTTCGGTACCCTCGCCACTGGCGTCCTCAAGAAGCTTCTGGTACCGGTCGACACACTGCGTGGCCGTTCGACCCATGATGCCACTGATACTCCTCCATTGGTTGGGTAGAATTTTCGCCAACGACAAAAGCTTCTCGTCCTGTTCTCGAGTCCACTCGCTCTTGTCAATTCGAGGACTCAAATATTCGTTCCACCGGGCCTTAGCCTGCTTGGCGGACTTCTTGCTCAAAAGCGACGCCACCCGGGCCCACTGAGTAAGCCCGTACTTCGATACCGCCGCCTTGAGCACCTCGTCCTCAGCATTAGTCCATACACCTCCTTTGACGTAGAGCGGAGGCATGTTGTTTGTTTGCGATGACGCCCGTACACCATTTAAGTGGCCCACCTACCGCTACACGCCCACCACAGGGCCCATCGCCCCACCAGCCAGGCGGTCTCCGCTTCCGATTCCTCGCTAAGTGGTCTTGGCCGCTGATGCCGGCCTTTCCCCTGATCCGTTAATCTACATCGATCTGTCAGCTGTGTCCCAGTACCAGACCGCGGCCAAATTTTTTCAAATGTGTAATGGCTCTGAGATCCTCACATGCGCTCGATTCCCCACCCACGCCATACCCGGCTCGTCGAGACGTCGTTGAAGCCGCGACTTGAGAGATGTCGCATAGAAGACCAAATTGCCGGTAGCCTACTTCGGGGCTACGGACTGCAGTGTGGTCTCATATCGCCTGCTATTATATCCCTTGCTTCCATTTACGTCCGTAACAAACACTTGAGAATGTTTTCGCGGCGTATCAGTAGTCGCCTGTGTGGACCACAAAAGCCGTAGTCAACCGGAAGGTCTGGAGATGGACCGCCCGGCCTACCCCCTACATAATTCACGTCTGCGTGGAGGTTGGTGCTGGGGTTGGAACCGGAATTGGGCTGATCGCACATGCTTGAAGGTTCGCGTTCTCTTTTTATAATAAAAAACCCCTCCGCAGGTTTGATCTTTTCACCACCGTCATGAGGATATTCCATTCGAAGCACCAGAAACTCATACTGCAGTGCTATCCCGCGGGAAAAGGGGTCGACAAGAAACCGAATCCTTCGGAATTGAGTTACCTCCTTTACTATGCATCCACGCGGCGTATCAAGCTTGAAAAGGTGAGTGTGTTTCTCAATCGGAAAACACAGTCCGACTCCAATCACAGCAGAGCTGGTAATCTTCAGGTCACTTTAGCCATTGTATCGGCATTGATTGAAAAGTGTTCCGATAACTTGAATGTGTTTGCCACCCACGTTTGTTCCATTCTCAACTCGGTTCTCAAAACTGGCGATTTGGCTCTATACAAGGCGGCGGTTCACACCTACGGCATATTTTGTTCCAAATTGGACGCGGCTCTCTTCACCGGTGACAAGGAGTTTGTGGATGCCTTCACCAAAGTCTCTGACGCTTTCTTGAAGAACACTCAGGATCTTGCTGGCAAAGACATTCCTAATAAAGAAGAATGGCAGCTTATCTCGCTCACCTCCACAAAATACCTCTTTTACTGCCTTGGTTACAACAGCAAGCTTTCTCGTCGCTTCATCAACATGTGCCTTCCTCTTTTGGTTGACACCATCCATTCCAATAACTCGGAGCAAAACTTGCTTGTGCGTATAAATAGCAACGTCAACGTTGAGAAGGATCACGCACACAGTATCACTAAGGTACTGTCCCACCGCAGTCAAAAGCGAATCACCACCAAAATCGATAAAGACCTTGATGATGATAACGTGTCTGCTGACGATCTCAATGAGGAAGCGTTCCTCGCGCTTCGAGTGTTGTTCAACACGTCTTCCTCCAGTCAAATCATCGAAGCCACTAGAGCGGTGGTTGCCATGAACTTGTCGAAGACTGCCGGCGCATCATGGAGCTGTACGTTTCTTGAAATGTGTGCCACGTGGATCCCGGTTCAGCTCAGATTTGTCACCCTCTCCACCCTCTTGCAAAGACTCATAGCGGTATCTCGTTTGGCCACCAAGGAGGATACCCATTTCGATGTTCAAGTGGCGCATGCTACTCATATTCTTGGTCTTGTTTCCTCTGACGTTAATATGATTGGTTTGTCTATATCCGATGTCATCCAGCAAATTCTCTCGCTTCAATCGCATCTTCTTCTCCACCAAGATTACCTCAAAGACGATCAAATTAACCAGCTTTCGCTGTTTTATTCCAAGTCCATCTGTAACTTGTCAAGTCACATTTACTACTTCGACCAAGTCCCCGACTCCATCCAGGAGATTCTCCTCAACATTGACTCGCTCTTAGTGTCATCTCCCACTGCCTCTGATTCTTCTAAGCTCGCACGCTTAATCGTCACTTTACTCGATGATATCCATAGTGTTCTCAAGCTTCTTAGAGAGAAGCCAAGTAATATTGCCCGTACTCATGCTAGCTTGGAGCACTGGGATATTAGTCTTGCATTATTCTATTTGAAGGAATATGGCGATATCAACTTTCTGCCCCAGCAAATAAAGCAAATCCAGCACACCTACTTCCATGTTTTCCGAGACTTTGTTAACAACGAATTGGTAAACGAGGACGAGAAGTCAGAGGGGTTGCACGGATTGGTGGGTGCCGAGAGATTGGGCGTAAATGCCCAGAATCTCCTTACTCCTGACTACAACGAGTACATTTCAAACCCAGAGAACTTCATTACCCACCTTCTTGTTTACGTGAACAATTTCCTTGGTCAGACTGGCGATGCTGAATCTATTCGTTTAGTAGTTGACTTACTCAAGGATCTCTCCAGCAATACCGGTATTAATTTCTTTGCCAACTTTGTACCCTACTTTTACCATTGGCAATCAGATGCTTCGAATGTTAAGTCTAGTGTGGGATATTCTCTTCTTTACCACAGTCTTGGAGTGTTGGATCAGCGCTACCTGGAGCAGCTCAAGGGCTATTGCCGTGGATCTGCATTCTACTCTAACGTTGTTGCTGATATCCAACTGAGAAAACACAACCACATCTGGGTTGAGAATCTCGAGTCCCAACCTTTGCCAGTGCAAAATGGAGTCGTTGGCAGCAACGAACTTGCCTTCCATGCCAATCGGAAAGCTTTGCAAGAGTTTGTCTTAGGTAATCCTTTCACCACTCGATGGGTAAACCCTCAGCGTCCTCTTATTCTTCATGTTCTTAAGCACCATGGTGTCGACAGGACCATTGATAGCCACACATTCAACATCGATGAGTCTTCGGACATGTCGTCGGGTCTTGAAGATATCACTGATCCCAGCATCTCTACCAGAATGCAAAATGCCACCTTGGGATTGGGGAACAATAACGATATTACTTCCATTCATTCTGGATTGATCAACAGTCACCACACCTTCCGACTTAATGGACACACTTCGGCCGCCACATTCGCGGCTGGAGATATTGTTTCTTCCTCCATCTTTACGAATGAGCCAGGGAAAGCACACAACATTACTCGAGTTTCCGACCTCAAGGAAATCATGAATGAACCCAGAGGTGCTTCATCCCTTAAAAAGCCATCGGCGACTTTTAGTGCTGATGATCTGACTGCATCTACTCCAGGACTGGTCTTGTCTAAGCAGATGATCAAGGCAGATCTTGACTCCATTCTTGATGGCCTTGACTCTGATGACGAAGCATTTGTTGTTTGAGTTTGTATTATGAAATTTTTAAAAGTAAATTCACGTATAGACAATTTGTCGTAGGTGGCCAACTATTCAGTCAGCATGATTTTTTTAAATCTCTCCTACGTCAAAACTGTGAATGATCACACGATATTGGTAAATTACCATAATATTGGGTGCGAATGTCGAAATTCACCAATTTCTACAAAAACCTCTGTCATCGGAAAAAAACGTCTAATTACATTGTTCAAGGAAGTCAAAAGAAAATGTCACAACCTTGAAACATCACCTCATTACAAACAATATACACCTAAGGTGAAGATCTCCCTATTCGCTATCGTCCTCACTTCCCAAAGCTTCAAAAGCATTGAAGGTAATTGTTTTTTTATCTGCAATCGCATCTCTTGGGTCTGCAGCTTTGGAAGATCCCAAATTCTTGTTGTTTGGCTTGATTCTCAATGCTTGCGTGTCTCTGAACTCATCACGTTCTGATCTGCCATCTTCGGCTCCAAAAGATTTCTTAGCCTTGGTAAAAGTAGCCCAACCATCTTCATCAACAGTCACATCTGCCTTTTTCTTCAAAACGGGTTTTTGTCCAGTACGAGAGCCTCTGCGTCTGTTCATGTGACTATAAGGTCTTTCGTTACCGTGTTCGTCGATATAAGTATCACCATTATATTTCTTGTTCAGGTTGGCCTCACTGTGCTCTCTGACAGATTCAACAAGCTTATTGAAAGCTTCAAGAACTTCTGGCTTGGCGTTGTAAGCCTCCTCCTTGATCTCTAACAATTGTTCTTCAGTGTACTTGACCATGTTGTAGTTGATGTACCGAAAAAGATGAGGAGAATTTGTGAAAAAAAGTCACGTGAGGTTTTCCCTGGGGCGTTCGCTAACAAAAGACCCGCACACCCATCAGCACCAAAATTTGTCGTCTTCAAGAGCACACGTGATCACATCACATCGCATCTCCATCTAATACCATGCCCGTCGTCCATTCACTTGGTAAAGTGCAAAAGAACTTGGCCAAGCTGACCGGCCAGATGCACATAAAGGGCCGGAAGTTCAAGCAACTTAACCGAGCCACTCTTCGGGAAAAAAAATTGGCTGACAGAAAGCAAAAAAGTCAAGAACAAAAGAAGCATGATTTGTTAATTCACAAGGTATTTCAAGAGGCTGTCAAGAACTCAGAAGGAAGTACTTTTGATCTCGAGTTTGCTAAGAGCGTAACTCAGCAATACGTCAATCGTAATGATGACGAAATCGCTAAGTTGGAAAGTCAAAAACGCCCGGGAAGACCAGCTCCTGGAAAATTGCAACTTTTACTTGAAAAAAGAAAACAAGATCGTCACATCTTTGATACCGGCATTAAGGTTCCCAATCTTAGTGATGAAAGTAATGTCAAAACGTTGAAGGCATGGAATGGAACCCTTGGAGGCTTGGAAGCCATAAAGTTGGTTAGAATTACCAAATCTATGATCAGTGATGAAATGTTAGACTAACAATAAATATTTAACTAAAAAAAAGTAATAAATGTGATGTCCCCTTTGTCATGCGCTGCTATAGAACTAATCAGATCTCCAGAAAATGGATTTCCAGGACTTAGTCTGCGTCAGGCCTTCGGGAGGAACAGCGGCGGCGACTTCAAGATCATAACCAGATGATTCTGGAAGTATGAGGCGAGTATTCTGTTCCTCTCCATCAAAAAACATATTCAACCCAATTAATGTGATAAAAAATGCACCTGTACTTGCAAGCACAGTTTTGATTTTGGTGAACATGTTTCTTTGGCGTTGAGGCAGAACTCTCAGGAAAACTAACATATTTTCCTTTCCTCCGCCACCAATAAGAGTCCAATTATTTTTTTGGAGCCTCTTGACACCCTTGATCATCTTGGCCATATCGTCTTTGGGAAGACGATTGAGGACTGTGAACATGTCTTCGGTGCGGTGCTTGCGTCCTAACGGATTCTCTTTAGATGTGATCATCTGCCCATTGCGAGTAAGTAAAAGGTATTGTAGCTGACCATGTGGCACAGGCTTAGGGAACAACAAATCCTTGGGAGCCTTTGAAATGGGAAGAAGGGGGTTGAAGAAGTTTTGAGAGTCCAACAGGCGATGTGAGTTGCACATACTCTTACTCCATTCATATGCCTTGTTCTCCCTGAAACGGCGCTCCTGAGCATCTTGCAGCTCCTTCTTGGCAGACTGCAAAAATGTTTCAAGCGAATCCTTATTGACCTTGATATCGTCTTTGTAGTCCTTACGGTAGGAGTCACGTATCTTCTCTGCCGTCAAATTCACAAGATCATTGAATTCTTCGGGATCTTCCTCATACATTTTAGCCTCGTGTGCATTTCCAAGCGCAGTGGACAAAGCATCTTTGATTTGCAGATCCAAGAGCTGTACCTCCTGCGGATCCAGATCAACAGGAGAGTTCTTGGTTAAAAGAGAGAAAATGAAGTCAGACTCGTTATACTTTTGTGGCTCCCCGTCCGCCTTGTAGTTGGACTCATGCTTCAGACCGCGAGATGCGGTTGCTTTGGAACTCAAGGCTCTTCGAGATTCAAAATTGGAATAGGCCTCGGCATTCAAAATCACGTTATCGAGAATCGAAGCCTCTCCTCCGTTATACTTGAAGAGTATCGCCAAGTTACGATAGAGCTTCAGGAGAGTGATTCGCTTTTCCATATTGTACTTCTTTTCCTGGCGGGTCATATCATGTAAAGTGCGAAGAATCTCATCAGTCAAGAGCTTGCTGAACAGTTGTACCCCCAACTGACTCTTCAATTCCATGATTTCCATAACATACTCCTCAAGGAAGAAGTCATCAGGATACTGTTTGTACTGAGCAGATAAAGATGGTTTCTTCTTCAATCTCGATTCCATTCTCTCAAAAATTAACTGATTGTGAAGGAGGGTATCCAAGACACCAGTGTGACCACCGTTGAGATCAAATAAGCGAGTCAATCTTTTGCTCAATCTCATGAAATCATAGATATTGTCTTTCGACATTCGGGAGGCGGGATTGCTGTTGGGCAAGTCATTTTGGATCTCGTTAATTCTCTTGTCCAACAAGGAGTTGACTTGATCAGCGGAGAAGTTGCCATAGGGACCTTGCAATTCGTCATCTTTAAAGATTTTCAACTCAGAAGAGAAACCGTGTAGTTCAAGATCATCTGGTATCTGGACATACTTGTCGGTCTCTTCAGCTGCTGCCTTTTGCAACTCCAAGGCCTCCTGCTCCTGTTTGATGGCTTCTTGCTGCTTTGATTCCCGTTGACGCTTTTTATCGGCAATTTTCTGTTCCACATCGTCCAAAACATTCAGCGAATGAACAACAGTGTCCAAAACAGCGGTGTGGCCATTATTCAAATCAAACAATCGCGTGAGACGTTTGCTCATTCTCATGAACTCAAACATATCGCTGTTCGACATTCTGGACAGAGGATTGGAATCGCCCAACTTATTGTGCAATTCATTAATGCGGCGGTCTAAAAGGGTGTTGATTTCGTCGGCTGAACAGTCAGCGAACGGCCTTTTCAACTCATCATCACGAAATATTTTGAGCTCGTTGGTGAACTTGTGGAGCTCTAAATCATCAGGAATCTGAACATATGGCTTTGGTGCGGCCGCAGCCTCAACGACCAACCTTTCTTGTTCTTGTGCTGCAAGAATCTGCTCTTTCTCCTTTTTCTTTTGGAGGATCTTATGTTCAATATCGTTGAACACTAATTGGCTCTGGATGAGTATATCAAGTGCCTCCGTGTCACCACCATTCGCCTCAAAAAGCCTGATCAACCGTTTACTTAAGCGAATGAAATTGTAAACGTTTCTCTTGGTGATGGCGGTGGAGTCAGCCTCGTTGTCGCTGTTGTAAACCTCGTTGATTCTTTGGTCGATGAGAGTGTTGATCTTGGTAGCGGATACGTGCTTGTAGTCAGACTTAAGATCAAGCTTGCGGAACATCTCTAGCTCCTTAATGAACTTTTCGAGCTCGAGATCATCCGGGATCTGCTTGTACTTACTAGGAGGAATGGTTCTAAGAAGCAAGTCATCAAGAACACTGGTATCGGTACCATTGACGTCAAACCACTTTTCCAAACGAGTCTTGAGCTCAACAAAACGAGCGAGATTCGAGTTGTTCAATGACGATAAAGGGGTAGTACTGGTAAGAGACTTTTCGATTTCATTCACTCTGTTCTCGAGTATTTCGAGGATCGTATAAGCATCGACAAAGGCGAAGTCCAAGCCATCCAATTCGCTGTCCCTGAACAATTTTATCTCTAGTCTCAAGTCTTCAAGCTGGATGTTATGCGACACAACTTTATTCACAGTTTCCTTAGCAGCAGTCTCTATAAGATTGACGGGAAATGCGGAGTAACCTGAAGCTGAGAAAGTACGAAGAGCCTTCACCCAAGAGTTGTCATTCAGAAACTCATCCAAAGTGTCGGAATTCCAGTTGATATGGTCGAAATAGTACTTGAGACTGTTTTTTGTATAGTGCAAATCTCTGAGCACGACAGAGGATCCTTTGTATAACAGAATGATGGAGTCAAGAGTTCTAAGAATGTGATCTTCGCTGTAATCGGAAAACTGCTTTGATGTGAGAGTTCGTTCGTTCTCATTGAGTTTGAGACGTAAAAACTTTAGCAAACCAATGTGGTCATGAAGTCCAACATACGACAAGATGTTAGCCTCGTAGTTCTCGCGGAGATTGTCAGTGATGGTGAACTTGATCTCATGACCAGGGGTGATTTTCAAAACCTCTACATCATTGTTGGCCAAGGTCCCGTTGCAGAGAAGGGGGAGAAAAGATTCCAAAAGATCGTTAAACATAGAACGAGTAACGGGATCCACGGTGTCGGAAGAGTAGAGATGGGAAAACAAGTCCGAAAATGAGTTATAGGAAAAAATGGAATTAACCAAGCTCAATTCACATGAGTGGTTATTGACGATATGCTGCAAATTGCGATCGATGCCTGCGTTGATCTTGATGCGATTGTTAATAAGATGGATATCAGGGTCCTCAATCATCAAGAGGAGCTGGTTAGAAGTAAGTCCATCCACCGACTCCAAAAGTGCAGATAACGTTTTGTAGCGATAGATTTGGATGAGGATTTCGAAGAAGTGGCTATCAAAACTGGCCAGCTTCTTGGCATCCTCCACAAAAAAGCTGAACTGACTGACGATGTCATCCACTTTCTCCTTGACTTCCCACACAGTGAATCTGGAAAGATCAAACTCGCCGTGAAGCGATTTGAGCTCGTTCACAAAGTTGGCCACACCCAGGGCGTAAAGGCGGGTCAAAATTGGCTTGTTCTCCACAAAAGGCAAAAGCTGGCGAGTAAGATGGAGGTGAAACTCAGGACGGTGATTCATGTACTTCAAAAACCGCGATAACATAATCAGATGGGATTGAAAGTTATACTTGTTGATGCCGGGGATCTGGCGCTTCATAAATAAGTTCTTGTACGCGTAAAGGTAGTTGATAACTTCTCCCGTCTTCAACTTCCGGATCACGTCAGCCTGATTGGAGTGCGCTCCCTTAACGAAATCAAGGAATTGAAGTAGCTCAACCTTGTAGCTTTCCACGAATTCAACGTAGCCCTGTTCATCCGATTGCTTGTGGGCTTTAATATCTAAGGGGTCCTGCTTGGCTTCATTAATTGATTTCACCACCACGGGGTCCTCAACAACAGAAGGAAGAGAGTTGTGGAAGTCAATGGTAGCGTAACTTAAGCTAGCAGCGGCTTCTTTAGGGCTTTTCTTCATCAGAATCAAGTCGATATCATATTCCCCAGAATCTAGGGATGAGGAAGTGGCAAGGCGATAGAAGTTGACCGCCTGCAAGGAAGCACGCGGTCTAGCAAGTGTAATCACCCTCGGAAATGCTTTGAGGGTGTGATTCAACATGTTGGCACCAGCAAAAAACAAGTTATGGGGAATACAGTGAAAAAGAGATAAAGAAAAGGAAGTAAATCACCCCTTATCAGATGACAGGAGACAGAGTGCGATTTGCATCCGGGGCACTGGTGCCAACATGGGCCGACTTTTGCAGGGAGGAGGCCGATTTTCGCACCACCCACGCCATGGGCCGACGGAGGATCCAATTTGGTTGGGCCGGTGGGGAGCGACGCGATTCCTGCATGGCCAACGCCGACTTCGGGGACGGTGGGAATAAAACTACTGGGGCATACAGATAAGTGGCATCATCCGGCAGAGACACTCCGATATGTCACAATTACAAAGATGATACAAACGAACACGAGCAAATGAGACGGTGTGCTGGAAAGAGTTACAAACTAAGCGCTAGTGGCAAAAGCGTAAAATGGATGGCCCGCGGCAGTTGGCAAATGCAGAAGACGCAAACGGGCGGCATCTCTGGTATGAATAAACAAATGCGGTGGCGGCCAGTAAAGAAAGCGCGTGGTAGCTGACGAAGAGCATCGAGTGGTTAAATGAAGACTGCTAAATACCATGGCGTTGCATTGTAGTAGATACAAAGGAGCGTTTGCATAGAAACCGTTGGTGGGGGCCCCGGCCCGAGCCGGCTTCTTTTTTTTTTCTCTTAACCCGCCGCCCAAGTGGATCGGACATGTGCAAGGAACATTCCAAAAGAGCTGATTCTCAAACCAAGGCAACTATAAGCATATTTCTGTAAAGAAGCTGGGTATCCTTAAAAATTTATACGTTGGTTCGCTTAATCTTATTTCTCAGCTTGTTAATGCACACCCCTGTTTTGATGAAGATTAAAACCCTCTAGATCCTCAAGCACCCCACGAGGATCGTCAGGGGGCAGTGCACCACCGTGGGTCCAACTTTCCCGTCTACGCTCGCTATAGCATGCAAGGATAATTACACTATCATGACGAAGTTCGGATATAAAAGTTTTTTTCCTCCATCGGTTAATACACTGTACTTAGTAATAGGGAATTTGAAGCCCCTAGGTGCTAAAGAATCTTACCATCCTTGAGATTATACGAATATTTTTAGTTGGTATTTCTTTCTTTCTTTCTTTTTATTTATTTTTCCTCTCTTCAGGATGCCAGTGGATCTTCTAGAATAATATTTAGGAAAATGTTGCATACACCCACCCACCAATGCTCATCAAACAATGACAGGCGGACGAGGTTTATGGATGCCAATTGATTCCACTCTCCGGTGCATGCCTCGTAGTTTTCCATCTCCCTTTATCTGGTTGTATGGCGATTCCACTGGATGCTTCCGTCAGAAGTGCCCTCTAGTTCCTCAGCCCCCTGACCTCCCGACCCCGTCTAAGTTACCTCCTTTCACAAAGGCCACATCCCTGACATCTTCTCCGGCATCTCCGTACATATGACCCTACTTTTGAGAAGTTTTTCTGCTCACCCTCTTCTATCGGCTCTACCCACCGCCGTCCACATTGCACTTCCGCCACTAGCCATAGCCGCTGCCGCCTTCTTTTCCTTCCTTGGACCTTTAACCCATCTCGCTTATGACCATCCCCTAAGTAGTGCGGCTGCTGAGCGGTGCGACGGCGTGATCAACCGGTGCGTCTATGCACAAATTTCTTTTTGTTTCCGCTTTGGTGTTTTGTGTCAAAATCAAGCGTCTGGTATTTTTCTTCTGTGTCAGAGACCCTTGTGGGCTTGCTGTTTCGATGATTATACGGGTTTTTTTTTTCTAACTCAAAAATTCTTTTCGTCATTAAAGACTGTACTGATTTCCATTGTGGATTGTGTTTTCATCATTTTTGGTAACAAAACGGTTGTTTGCCTACCCCGTGAGAATTTCTCAACTTTCTCCTCTCTCCATAACGCCGCCTCCGTCTATTATCCCTTGTCGCTCCTCCCTAGACTGTCTTTTATGTCCCAGTACAAGGCTCCCATACCGAAGAAGGCCCTGCCGAGTCTCAACAGCCAGTTTGGGTACTCAGCATCGCCCTCGGCGTCTCCTCAGCCGGGGTGTTGTGATCACGTCAATGATATCCCTGCGTTGGAAGAGTTATTGGACGACTGTTTTAAGTGTGCCATCAATCATCCGGTGTCCGATAAACGAAAGCACGTTGTCAACCACTTCCAAAAGTACGTCCAGCAGCTCCATACCCAGGAAAACCTCCTGTTTCTCATTGAAATCTTTAAATACGAGTATTTTTATGATAAGATCTTTCCCCATAACCTCGAAAAGCTTCGATTATCCAGCCCCAGCCCAGTGAACTACTCAAATAGCTTGTTGAATCGGTCGTTGGACCAGTGTATCGATCAGTTACCGCATCCCACTAACTCCAAGCCTCAGAAGCCACCCCGGACTCATTCCCGCCTGCTATCCAAAACCGTTTCGGTACACTCGGAGGACCACGAGCCCACTGCCGTGTTTGTTTCCACCATCGATGACTTGGACACCGACGCGTCTAGGATGGATCAGGTGTGGGGTGATCTTCGTGATCACCAGGTGGAAGCGGACGACAACGAAAGCGACTTTTCCCTTGATGCCGACGTCAACGACAATATGGACGACGTCTATATTTCCAACGAGGACCGCACGCTTTTGGTATCTCAGTGGGACTCTATTGTCAATTGTTACATCCACCACGATGCTCCCGATCAGATAAACATTTCTAACAAGTCCAGTCGAGAGATTCTCTTGGAGGATACTGACTACCCCCACAAGATTCACAATCCTGTCATTCTCGTTCGGGCCAAGAACGAGATCCTTCAGCTCATTAAGGAGAACGCATACGTCACTTTTGTCAAGAACTACCGTTCTTCGTCGTCACCCCATTCCTTTTCATCGTCTTCCCCCACCAGTCTTAGTCCCTCCGATCACTGCAAGGACTGTAAGTGTGCAACTTCGGCTGACTCCAAACTGGCATCCACGCTTTCTCGAAGGAAATCCCGTTTCTTGAACTCTTCTGAGTCCACTTCCAAGGACGGCTCCACTTCCAAGGACGCTTTCACTCCCAAGGACGCTTTCACTCCCGGTAACCTCAGCCTGCCGCTGTCTATCACCAACATCATGGGCCACCTCAAAATCCAAAGTGCTCCCTTATCGCGGTCTCTTAATACCACCCCATTGCATTCGACCCGCTCCGTCACCCCCAACGACCGCGACTCCAAATCTTCCTCCACCATCCCGTCTCCCGACACTTGTACGTCACCCACGCTGGGTCTCAAATTCCGCATCTGGCGAAAGAGAACCCACAAGAACGACAAGACGGACAAATCTGACAAGCACTAAGCTATTACCGCCACATCGCACCCCTACATCTCTCCTCGCCGCGTTTTCACCCTCCTCACTGCTGTCATCCCACCTGGCCATGTTGCACCCTACCCATCGGCGTCATATCATATTATAGACTTTTTACATGACGAGATCATCATCTCATCCCCTAGTGCCCCGCACTTTGCCTCATTCCCCTTATTTTCACCACCATGGTCTCCACCGCCTCTAGCTTCACTACATCGCTGTCTTACCTCCATCCCATTCATCCCATCATAGCTTGAGGTCCCCGGCCTTCGACTCCTGCATATTTATGTTGTATATTAGCCTTATAGATTAATTAAGAGGGTTCGCATTTCCCTTCGGCTTTTAGTCAATGGCTGGTTGCACCCGCACCACAATTTCAGATAACGTAATTTTAGGGAGCTTCATCTCATTCCATGCTCCCATGAATGAGGACAGTGATAACGATTTCGACTGGTCAGAGTCTTGGGGGCCATCTGAAGACACCAAGTTCCAACTTCCTCTCCACATCCTCAACAATTTGACTCCCATAAAGTCCAAGAAGAAGGACCCCCGGGATTTCCACACCCACCAGCTCCGCCGCCAGCAGCGATTAGACGAGGAGACCCAGAGGCTTCGGGAAAAACTGCAACGCATTAAGGAAAGGATCAAGAGCGTGGAAGAGCGTCATCTGGTATTTGTCCAGTCGTCCACCAAGCGCCTAGCAGATAGTCTTACCACCGCTCATGAACGTAGGCAGAACTACCTCCGTGAGATCCAGAACCGGGCCCGCATTCTGACTAGATACACCGCCCGCTTTCTCTCGTCTCAGTGTGAGTTCATTCATGAGGGGAGTGATTCCGTGGTGCCAGTGTCGTTCGTTGACCCATCCACAGAGTCCAGTGTGGTGGTGATGCAGCGCTCCATCCGCCGCAAGTTGTTCGTACGTCACCTCAGGATGTTTCGGGCTGCCGACCACTTCCCTCGTCTTCTTGAGGCTTCCTACTCCGAGGTTGTGCGTCAGCTCAAGCCCAACACCGCATGTTCTGCCCAGATCACTGATCTTCTTCGGTTTTTGCATCTCCCCGACTTGGGTTCTCACTACAAGAGCTTCAAGTTCGCCTTCATTCTCATGGCGGACCTACGCGACTCCATTCGGTTTCACGACCATGCCGGTGTCAATGCCAACGTAGGGAAGAAGGACCATGTGGCCAACGCCGTCACCTTCTTGGTGTACAAAATGGCCAATGAGCTCATACACGAGTTGAATGACGTTCTTCATGGGCCCATTGAGGCCATCTTGAATCCGTGGTCTGAGCCTCGGCTCCGGGTGGCTCACCTCTGGCGCACCTACCACTTTGTATTCTCGTGCTTCAAGCGACTCCACTTGGAGAACTGCATCACCATCGCGGAGGAAGTGCTCCAAATCATCGAACGGCAGCTTGACATCGTCGAAGACGACGGAGTTCGCTCCACCCAGTCGTGGCTTCTCCTGAACGAATACTTTCTTAAGAGCCAGCAACCGGTGGCGGCCGAATGGGCCTCCATTGGCGTTGACTTCGACTGCTTCTTGCACCAGGTTGAGGCCACTCTCAACAACACCGTCCACCCTGCAGACCCGTCCATTGTTGCGGATGCGTCCATGATGTTTGACTTGGACAATCGCAGCGTTGTGGCATCTACGTTTACCCGGTTTCTGATCAACTCCGTCACCTACTGGCTTCCACCAGGAGTACCAGTGCTTCAATACAGAAAGTACTGGATGGAGAAGGTCCGAACTGACACCCGAGAGTCTCGCTACAACATCCCCGGCGTGCTTCGCAGCGGCTCCGGTGTTGTGAGGGCCAAAGCTGACTCGGTGGAGGGATACGAACAGCTAGGGGTGTTTGCCATTTACGATAAGTACGAACAGCTTGCCGACATGGAGTCGGTCCCTGAGGCTCTCGACATGTTGGACGAGCTCACCGTTTCTGGAATGACCAAGCTTTACGACTTTGTGGTGCACAACTCCGACGACGATAATTCTCAGGTGCACGAGGTGATGCGAAGCTTCCATCTTCTCAAGGAGTGCTCCGGCGGACACGATAGGACCCGCTTCGACTACTTTCGACTTCTCCTTATGAGCCTACGCACCCTCTGCATGGTGGGCGACATTCCCATCTCTGGCATCGATCAGGCCATTGCCGACCTTCAGGCCCGGGTGCTTGGACTGTACGTGCTCATTGAGAAAATCGCCCGCATCTTCCAGGACTTAGAGGGGCTTCTCTTCATCTGGAGCATTGACCTTTGTCGGTTCCCCACACTCCGCAACTTCAAGAACTTCGAAAACGTGTATAAGATGATTTCATCTCAGAGCTTCAAGATGTCGATGGGCACTAATTCGCCGCATTTTCGGTTCCCCAAGTTCTACGCTTTCATTCGCCTCCACTCCCACCGCCCCCAGGCTTTCAACATGATGGCCATGGTCGGCGGCGCCTTCCAGCTTCCCCGGCTCCACGGGCCCAGTCTTGTCTCCGACCGCCGCGCCGTTGCCTACTACCGCCTCCTCTTTTCCGCAGCCATTGCTCGAGGTGTCTCTGAGTCGGTCGACTTCACTACCGAGATTACCGACTTGTTTGAGCACGACTTGGCGGGGCTTGTCGGACGCGGACGCGACGTTGTGATGGCGTCGTTTCTCTGCCATCTCATAGCCTCTTTCTCCAAGTCTCTGCCAGTCGACCTCCCCCACATGTTCCTGCTTCTTGCCAAACACGACGCCCACCACACTGTCAGGTTGCTTGACGTCGATGCGTCTCTCAAGACCTACCTTGGCCGAGCGGTGGTGCAGCTGGAACTTCCGCATTCCTCTTTTCATTCCATCAAGCGCATTCTCCAGCGCAAGGTTGCTTTATTCCTCACCACTCAGCAGATGCAATACGACCTCAAGCCCTTTAGAGCCTACCTCACGGATCTCGTTGACGACATCCGTGCCACCACCGACCTCATGTACGAGGTATACAATCCCTTGCTAAACTGGATTTACAAGGATCTCGGTGAGCCTGCGCCGGCCTAACTAATATGGTCCCATATTCTCTGCAAAAGTGTACGCAAGAGTGTACCAGACATTTCTACATTGTTCCACGTGTTCTTCCTATAGCAATATATACACTAGTACTCTACCAATAGCTCGCAACTGGTGAGGCATTTTCGAGTGGGTTGTTATTGGCTCGTCTTACCATGAGGCATTAAATCCCACGTCTCCGACACACCACCTCTTGTGTCTCGGCACAGCGACAGCGTAGCTCCGTCCTCAGTGCTCTTCGTCGTCCTCTGTGCTCTTCGTCGTCCTCTGTGCCTGGCTCCAGCCTGCCCTAGCACACAAAGACCCCGGCCAGCCACAACCAGGGCCGCCAGCTTATCGCTTACATAAGCAGCTGATCTCAATCCGCGCCTAATTTGAAATGGTGGCAGAATTACCAAAAATGGCGGGCGAAGGTGACACAAAGATCGCCTGAGTCAGAAATTTTTACAATCCTTTATATATCGACCATCGCCCTAAAATTTTTTCACTACTTTTTTTTACACCCACATCTGTCATGATCCGGACCGTCTCTAGAATTAGATCTGTGTGTGGTGGATCGAAAATTGTGCCTGTACCTGCTATGGCTTCTGTGATAGCCTTCACTTATAGCCGCAGAGCGTTTCAAACTACCCCAGCAACCTCCTCCACCAGATCCACAGTTGTGCAACTTCTCAACAACATCGGATCCAAGAGGGAGGTGGAACAGTATCTCAAATACTTTACCTCGGTGTCCCAGCAACAGTTTGCTGTTATTAAGGTGGGAGGAGCCATCATTACCCAACAGTTACCCGAATTGGCGTCGTGTTTGGCATTCTTATACCACGTTGGGTTGTACCCCATTGTGCTACACGGAACTGGTCCTCAAATCAATGAGCTCCTTGAGAACGAGGGAGTGGAGCCTGAATACATTGATGGTATTCGGGTGACCGATGAAAAGACCATGCAGGTGGTTAGACAATGTTTCTTGGAGCAGAATTTACGATTGGTGACGGCCTTGGAAAAGATGGGTGTCCACGCCCGTCCCATTGCTGCCGGAGTGTTTGGAGCTGAGTACCTCGACAAAGAAAAGTATAAGCTTGTGGGTAAAGTCAACAGCGTCAACAAGTCTCCCATTGAGGCTGCCATTGATGCTGGATACTTGCCTATCTTGACTTCTCTTGCTGAGACCCCCTCTGGCCAATTGTTGAATGTCAATGCCGACGTTGCCGCCGGAGAATTGGCCCGTGAGTTCGAGCCATTGAAGATTGTGTACTTGAACGAAAAGGGTGGTATCATAAATGGTAACACGGGCGAGAAGATCAGTGCCATCAATTTGGACGAGGAGTACGAAGAACTTTTGAAAGAATCTTGGGTCAAGTACGGAACCAAATTGAAGATCAAGGAAATTCACGATTTGTTGCAACACTTGCCCAGATCTTCTTCCGTGGCCATCATCGACGTTAACGACCTTCAAAAGGAATTGTTCACCGACTCCGGTGCCGGAACCCTTATCAGAAGAGGTTACAAGTTGCTCAACCGTAACTCTTTGCAAGAGTTTGGAAACCCTGACTTGCTTCGTGCTGCTCTCTTGCGTGACCCTGAAATCAAGGCTGGAAAGTTGTCGGTTGCTTCGTACCTTAAGCACCTTGAGTCTGTTCCATTTAAATCCTACGGTGACGCTCCTTTGGAGGTTTTGGCCATTGTGCTCAATCCCGACGGAAAGGTGCCTAAGTTGGACAAGTTCCTCTCCTCGAAAACCGGCTGGTTGAACAACGTTACCGACAACATCTTCAATGCATTGAAGAAGGACTTTGTTTCACTCTACTGGGTGGTTAACGAGAACGACGCCAACTTGGCGTGGTTCTTCTCCAAATCTGATGGTTCGTTCTCCAAGAACGGCGAAATTCTCTTCTGGTACGGCCTCAACACCTCCGAGGTGTCTGACCTCATCAAGGACTTCGATGCCGCCAACATTGGTTCTTCGCTCTCGTCGTCTACTGAGTCTGGCGTGTTCTCCTCGCCCACTCAAAAGAGAGGCTTTCACACCTCTCGCCGTCTCATGACGAACCCTAATCCTCCTGTAGTTCAGGCTACAAACAACAAAAAGTCCAAGGTGGCGCTCATTGGAGCTCGTGGCTACACAGGCCAAAACCTCATTTCTCTCATTGATAAGCACCCCTACCTTGAGCTCTCTCATGTTTCCTCTCGTGAATTGAGTGGTCAGAAACTTGAGGGCTACAACACGGACAACATTGTCTACTCCAACTTGCAAGTTGAGGACATTAAGAAGTTGGAAGAAAACAACGAGGTGGATATGTGGGTCATGGCCCTCCCCAATGGTGTTTGCAAGCCATTCGTGGATGCCATCGAATCCGTGGGTAACGCCCACTCCAAGATCATCGACTTGTCGGCTGATTACCGTTTCGACACTACTGGTGAGTGGGTATATGGATTGCCTGAGTTGAATGACAGATCTACCATTGTTAACGCCAGAAAAATATCTAACCCAGGTTGCTATGCTACCGCCGCCCAGGTTGCCATTGCTCCACTTGTGGATTACATCAATGGAGTGCCTACTGTGTTTGGAGTTTCTGGTTATTCTGGTGCTGGTACCAAGCCTTCTCCAAAGAACGATGTCAAGTTCCTCGCCAACAACCTTATTCCTTACTCCTTGACGGACCACGTCCACGAGAAGGAAATCAGCAGCCAACTTGGCACCGAAATTGCTTTCACTCCTCACGTGGCTCAATGGTTCCAAGGTATTTCTCACACCATCTCCATTCCCATCAAGCCAAACAGTCTCACGTCGCGTGAGATTAGAAATATTTACCAGGAACGCTACCAGGGTGAGAAACTCATCACCGTCAGTGGCGAGGCTCCGTTGGTCAGAGATATTAGTGGCAAGCACGGTGTTGTTGTGGGAGCATTTGCTGTCAACTCCAAGGCCAACCGTGTGGTTATTGTTGCCACCATCGATAATTTGTTGAAGGGGGCTGCCACGCAATGTTTGCAAAACATCAACTTGTCTCTTGGATACTCCGAGTACGAGGGAATCCCCACTGATCTTGTCATCAGGGGTTAAAATTTATATACACCTAGATAATAGTACGTGATTTCAAGCCATGATATCTGGTGTACGGGTGCGATCTCAACAACGCATGCTTGTACCCCCAGACAATTTTGGCCTCGTGGAGCCAGGCATATATCGGTGCCTGAAGCTAGAGTCCGACCACTTTCCGTTCCTCGAGACGCTTCAGCTCAAAAGCTTGGTGCTTTTGGACGCGGAAAAGCCTCCACGGCTACTTCGAAACTTCCTTGAAGCCAACCGAGTGGAGCTCTTCAGCCTTGGAGGACTAAAAATCTCCAACCACCACCACACCGGTAGCTTCAGCTCGCAGAAGGACGAGGATGAGAACGGCGATGTCTCTTCTGCATCTACCGACAAGACAGAAAAGGAGTATGTACAGGAGGGCATTGATGTGGTTAATCTTTCCACATCCAAGAATCGCAGTGACCAGTGGATGTTGATTGAAAAGAACTTGATCACAGGAGCGTTTGAGATTCTTTTGAACAAGTCCAAGCATAGCCTTCTATTGGTGGACTCCACGTCAACTTTGGTGGGCATTCTTCGGAAGATCCAGAAGTGGAACCTCAATTCGGTCATTAATGAGTATCGAATCTACACCGGAGACTCGAGCAAAAGCAACTACTACGCCCATACATTCCTTGAGCTTGTTCAAGTGGAACTAATACCATACGAGGTGGATCAACTTAACCAGTTGAAAAAACGACAAGAAGAGAACTTGAAGCGGGCTCCAGATCTCCATAAAACTCCATCTCGCCACAAGTCTATGGACGAAAACAATCTTCTCCGGTCAATCTCACGCACCAAGTCCATCGAGGGGTCCGACGACGACCACGATGATCAGAGCATTGATGACGACGACATGGACGACGAGATGCTCTCGGCGTCACCGCAAATTCCCGCTAACCTCCTAAAAATGGTGGAACAACGCAAACCGGACGACGACGACAAACGCACCGCCAGCAGCTCGCCTGTATACGCCAAGGGCGGAAGCAGACACAACAGCTTCACCGGCGAAATGCTCTTGGCTCGAAGCAACAGAGACCGTCGGCGCTCGTCAATTGATCTGAAGTTCCTTTGGAACCATAACAAAAGCTTTCGTCATGTCAGTCCGTCGCAGTCGTGGGAATCGCTTCGATCCACCACCTCGTCCAAGTTTTGGCCCGACAAGGATCGTAAGCCTCGATTGGAGGATCTCATGCCCGACGAAGTCCAGGCTATTCGGGACAAGTACGACTTCAAGTACTACCGCAACCTCCACCCGTATCCCATACGATACGAGAACATCGGAGTGGTGAAGTTGAAGCTTCCCCCCGACCACCAGCTTCCTGAGTGGTTCATCCGCAATCGAAACCACTGGGAGTATAACTTCCGCAGGATAAATAATATATAGCACCCTCCCCTTTTCTCCAACACGCTTTCTACTTACATTCGCCTCCGTGTATGCCGCTGCGTCCCACCTACATAACGACTGTGCTGATGGTATTATCAGCCTATTTTTCCGATGACATGGAACATCTTTGCTTATACCATATGCAAAGAGAGAGAGCATATCTCGCCCCCCATAAAAAGCTGTGCTTCCGTTAGATACATTATTATACTTAGTTCGACTACTTCTTTCCCCACGTTGCTTTACTGCCTGCAGCTTGGTTGAGACCATTCATACTGGGGGAGTTGTACATTCTCTCTCTGAGACGAGACGCATGTGCTCCACCATTGGCGGACGTGTTAGACCTGGTGGGCTGGGCGTTGTAACCTGCCCCAGGGATAGCCTGCTGACGAGACTTGTTATAGAGGTCTGACAACTTTGACGAAGATCTTGGCGTGTATGATGGCTTGCGGCTCACTTCGGCCTCTTGTTCTGGAGGGGGGGAATTATGGTTGGCCCGAACAGGCTGTTGCTGTCTTAATGGCTGTTGCTGTCTGATTGGCTGGTATTGTGATTGTGCATATGACTGTTGTTGGCGCTGCTGTGCTGGTGGTTGGGACTTGACGCCAAGCCAAGCGGGATACGCTTCGCCTTTGTTGTTGTAGTAGTTGATGAATGCCTTGTGAATGAGAGAGTCCTCGGGAGTGTCGCCATCTTTGTCAGCGTGAATTGTTTGAATCGTGCTCGAGAGCGAGAGACTGGAAAACTTGGAGTTGATTTTGGAGATAAACGACTTTCCCGGAGCGACGTTGGGCTGGAGCTGGCTCATGACTGGTGGTGGAGTTTATTTAGTTGAAGAAGGTGTACGGGTGTACGGGTGTACGGGTATACGGGTGAGAATCGCGACTTGGTACAACCGAAAATACCTCTCAGAAAAAAATTCCGAGATGAGCACCATGTTTACCCGCTTTGTAAATTTGTCCCGCCCATTTGCAAGACACTTCTCCGTGTCTCTTCGGAAACCGGATGTTGTGAAAGGATCCATCGAGGAGCTTAAGGAGCTGAAACTTTTCCATCCCCTGTTGATCAGCTCTCTCAACCAAAATGGTTTCACCCAGTTGACCCCGGTGCAACAGGAGCTGATGGTCCCTATGCTTCAAGACCCCAAGGGTGTTGTTTGCCGTGCAAAGACTGGTACTGGTAAGACACTTGCATTCATCGTTCCAAGTTTGCAAGCGTGTATTGAGAATGCTAGTCAGATTGATAACGGAAAGTGTCAAGCGCTTGTGGTGGCGCCAACCAGAGATTTGGCACTTCAAATCGAGGCTGAGTACAACAAGGTGATCAAAAAGCTTACCCCTAACTTCAGCAGAAAGTTTAAAGTGGCATCGATGATTGGAGGCCGCAAGACCAATATCACCAATTACTTCAAGCCGGCCATCGTGGTTGCAACCCCAGGGAGACTTGAGGATTTGCTCCTGAACAACCGTCGTTTTGCGTCTGCCATGAGTGATGTCAAGTATCGTGTCTACGATGAAGCTGATCGTTTGCTCGATCAGGGATTTGAAGACTCGTTGAACAATATTCATGATTTGCTTATTTCGTGTCGTCGTTACGGACTCGACCAGGAGTCCTCATTCAAGTCGGTGCTCTTCAGCGCCACCGTTGACAAGCGTGTTGACAGTTTTGCCAAGAATATGATTGGATCTGAGTACAACTTCATCAACTGTGTGGACGAAAATGAGCCTGAAGCCCATGAGAACATCCGTCAGACTCTTGTTGAAACCGGTAGTATCTACGAGTCGCATGTCGGTGCCATGGCCTTTGTGCTCAATAATATTGCCACTCCCAAGTTCAAGGCTATTTTGTTTACTCCCACCACCGCCTCTACTGAATACGTGCACAGCGTTCTCCTCAATGCCAAGTATAGTGGAGCTTTTGGTTCCGACAATACTCCACCCAACGTCAAAGTCTGGAAGTTACATGGTAAGTTAACTCAGGCCAGAAGAGATAAAAACATGCGTGACTTCCGTGCTGCATCTGGTGGTGTGTTGGTGTGTACTGATGTTGCTGCCAGAGGTTTAGATATCAACGATGTCACCGACGTGATTATGGTGGCTCCCAGTGCAGAGGCCGCTGACTATATCCACAAGATTGGAAGAACTGCCAGAGCCGGAGCCTCCGGTTCTTCTACTCTCTTTTTGAGTAAGGACGAGTTGTTTTTTGTCCGTGACCTTCAACGTGAAAGAGGAGTGGCATTTGCTGACACCAAGCATTACGATGGCTTAGAAGAGGAGGAAAGTGTACTCAGAGAGTACATGAATGTTGAAGCCATTGACCTTGAAAACCACCTTACTTCGTTATTGAGTTTCTACCGAAGCTTGAAGTACCGCTACAATCGTAATGCCGTGGTTACCCACATTGCCAACATTTACCGCAGTGTTCTCGGTCAACCCGATGTGAAGATGCCCCTTTCCAAGAACTTCATTACCAATGTGTTGGGAATGGATCTTCGTGATGCGTCTTACATTTTTGAATTCCCCGGTGCTGCTTCTGCTCAGTCCAACAACAGAAGTTCCAAGAGAAACTTCGTTAGCGAGCCCCGGTCTTATCAAAGAAGAAATGATAGAAATGATAGGAAACCTTACAATTCGTCCAGCGGTGGTAAGAAATACGGCGACAGAAGCTACAATAACCAATCTTCTCGCCCCCGTACTTTCGGCAACAAAAGATCCCGTGATGGTGATGAATTTTGATTAATGCGAGATGACCCTTGTGTATATACTTCTTTGTAAATAGAACATTTTAAGGCATTTGCGTCTTGTTAATACATTTCAGGTATAGTATTTCTTTGTAGTTGCATGTGAGAGGTATTATATATCAATTTGGACTCCGAGCCTGTCTTCTCTTGCGGCGGGAGAAGCCGACAGAGTATTGTTTTCGGTGCTTGGGCTTTAGGTCCATATCCACATAGACTTCTCGCGTCATCACGATATACACGAGAAGACAAATGATAATAATTAGGTTGAGAATGGAAATGACTTTGTGAAAACGAAGGTCGGAACGAAGAAGCCGGAGCTTTTCGTTGGATGTTCCGAGGAGAGTCTCGTGGTTGGCTTGTTGCAGGTGTAAGAAGTCCAAGGCCTCAGACTGAAGAGACAAGAAGGAAGACTTGAATGAGGTGATTTGGGAAATCATAGTGCGGTTGAAAGCACCGATAAGGTAGTCAAACTTGGTTGCCTGTCGGCGCTCTAAGTTGGTGAATGCAGTGGAGAGGAGTTTGCTTTGTTCCTCGATGTAAAGAAGTGAAAGGGTGGCATTCGACTCCAATAGTGAGAGCCTTTTCATCATGGTCTTGTAGATAGACTCCTGGGTGGTGGTCTTCGGGATTGTGGAAGGTGTGGTTGTGACGTTGGAGGCAAAGCTGGCCTCGCAGATCTCCTGGTTGTGTTCGTTCAAGAACTCGTTGAGACGAAGGTGAGGAAGTACCGCCTTACACTCATCCTCATCAGCGAACTCGAGGATGTCGTAGGGGATGGTAGAGTCTACCACCACCGGTGATTCCTCGGTGTCTTCCTCCTGCTCCTCGGTCATCTTTACGTCGTCCATCATCGTCTTTCCGTGAACACGGATTACCGAAATGGGACAGTAGAACTCATCCCCATAGTGGGAGAGGATATCGATCCGGAGATAGCGGGCCCAGATGAGAGGGTTCTCAATTCTGAAGTGCTGGACATCACGCACATTGGTGGCCTCAAACTCACCGAGAACCTTCCAGCCCAGGGGCCCGCTGACAGGAAATCGATCGCTGACGGACACTCGGATATCCCGAAACATGGAACTAAAGAACTCGTAGTTGGCCACGACAACGTCCTCCACGAGGATGTCCTGGCACAACTCAATCACCACATACTTGTTGGGGAGTGAGCACTGATTGAGGAGATACGAGTCCTTGTTCTCGGTGAGAACCAGCGATGCCCCCTTGGCATCCGAGTTTGTCTTGACCACGGTAGCCGCACAGTCAACCAGCGCAAAGTTGAACTTGTCCTTGTAGGTCTTACCCTCGTCCTTCTTGTCTTCGGTGATGTTCAATGCCGCCTTTGGGGCTATCTCTGGCGGTTCTTGGTGCACGGTGTGGTTGGTGGCATTCTGACTGGTGGCATTGACCTGTTTTTGTTTCTTCCACTCCTCAAACGACATGAATCGACAGTCTTCAAGGGGATCGGTCACGTTGAGCACCATCAGCGCGTTTAGCTCAGACTCTATGGTGGGCTCTATGGAGTCAATGGTGAATGTGCTCTTATAGGCGATGGTTTCTTCAGAGGAATCTGAAGTAGCAGGCACCTCCGAAGTGTCTGATGTGATGACGTCTTGCGGCAAGATCATGTCGTGGGAGTTTCTGGGAGGAATTGACAGTGTTGATGGATCCACCGACATGGAAAACACCGACTCGATTACGACCTGCGCATCGAGCGTAGGACACAGTATGCACTGCTTGTCGAGGTATGTGGAGGTCGGCTGGGCGATGGCAATGGCAATGATAGCCAACCGCCAAAGATTCATGATGGTAGAGACTGGAAGGACAGGAAATTGAGAGGTGGGTTACGTAAGCGCGAGTGAGGAAATGGCTAGCGATGCCCACCATGCTCAAGACGTTTCCTCTCAGCAGTCGATCCAAATCTACTGCCATCAAGCAACCCAAGGAGTTGTTCTCGTATGCCCGAGATGAAGAAGGCGAATGGATCAGTGATGATACCGTTGCTAAGGAGGAACATTTGTCGTACTACTACTTACCAGATGCCAGCCTCAACAACAATATAACGTTAGAAGGAGGCTACAGTACCTTTCGGCGGATTCCTGACGAACGGAACATGCCACACTTTGCATCGCTTCTCGAAGCACTCCAGAAACATGAAGAGAAGGAGGGTAAGAAGGTCAAGAGCGATATCATCACCTTCCGGGGCCAGATGACCAAGTTGTTGGCGCTTCCATATAATCTCAAGGACGATGTGACGTTGTTGATTGTGCCTTACGACGGCCAGCTATTCATCTCCGGAGACGACGAGCTTGAACTCAGAAGACGAGCCGAACAGCTCGAACAGCAAGATGAGTATGCCAAGCGATGCGAGTACTCGGGGTATAAGTTTGAGGCCGTCGCCACGCTTCCCAAGCCGTGGTCTGAATGCAGCCGTAAGTTGATTGAAAAGCGAAGCAAGAAGGTGGTTTCCAATTACGAGCAGTATATCTCGGTGGTTCGAACGGGAATCGGCGAGGTGGGCATCACCATGGCTGGGGAAGTGGACGGAGTGTGGGACTACGTTCCGGAGAACAAAAAAGGATTGCTTGGACACTACGTTGAGCTCAAGACCAGTCGCATAATTGAGCACCCGGGACAGATGGTTAACTTCGAAAAGAAACTCTTCAAGACGTGGGCGCAGTGCTTTTTGCTTGGGGTGCGAAAGGTGATTTACGGGTTCCGTGATGATAAGTTGGTGCTCAAGACGGTAGAGATTTACAAGACCGACGAGATTCCGGTGTTGATCAAGGACAATCCGTTGACGCAGAATCTGGCGCAAAAGATTGTGTGTATGAATGCCCTTAAGTGGTATGGAGCCGTGGTGGAATGGATATCCAAAGAGGTTCCCCGAGATAACAAAAGTGCGTGGAAACTTCACTACGACGCAGGCTCCAGAACCATGACGCTCATGGAAATGACGGGCGATGAGTGCAAGAGGGCCAGAGACAAGACCATCACTCCAGAGTTCCACCTGTGGAGACTGTCGCTCTAGGAGGATGATATGAGCGACGGTACCTGTTGAGATGCGCTTTATGCACCTGGGTCTCGCGTCGGCTGGTGTGACTTGCGGGGCGCCGGCCTTCTGTCAAAGCTGTCCGCCGCATCTGGCAGCTGCCATCCGTCCCGCCCATCTCAACATGCCATATGTCTGCCACTGCGCCTGCCATCTCAGCACGGCCATCTCACAAAGCGACCCGCCATCTCTGTCATATGTCTGGCGGCAGCCGCCGCCTAGGCCCTGTCTCGGGCCCCAACGTGGCCTGCCTGTCACCTAACCTCGACTTGTTCGTCGCAACGGACACCGGGGGAACCGTATCCGGCGCCTCTCCCGGCCCCATCATAGTCAGCATTATAGCGCCATGTCCCCGACATGCTTATAAATTAATGCCAAACACTTAGTCATCTGTGTCTCCTCTAGGCCTTCACCCCTCTAAGCATCGTCCCCTCTAGACTGAAGCACCCCTTTAGACTGTAGCACCCTTCTAGACTGTAGCACCCCTCTAGGCGCCGTCCCGTCTAGACCTCCTGTTTGTAAGCTCACATCCCATCATCCGCCTACCCGAATAGGAAGTCACCTCCCCTCGGTTGCTCGGTCATATCGGCACCCTCACTGCCAGTCTGCCACACAAATCCCAGCCGCGGCCGCGGAGACGGACTCGCTCCTCATCGCGGTCACATGGCCCGCTCCGCTTATCGTCCCCTCCTCGGTTCCTCCTCATGTGGGGACAAATCCTCCACCAATTAAACCGTTCGAAATGCTAAGCAATACATCCTTGGCCACCACCAAGTGCTTACTTCAACATTTGGAAACACCCCAGCACAGTCTAATTATATACGTAAACTTCTAGACCCCGCCTTTCGTTGTCTCAGATTAGTAAGTGTCGTCACGTAGTTGGATAATTTTTTCTTTCGGTCTTTTTTGCTGGGGTCTGGAAGTTTGATTATAAGCATGCGGTCTGGATCGCAGAAAAGATTACATATTGTTCTTGCCCCTCGCGGTACTTTTTCAACATATATAGTAAGGACGTTCCCCACCATTTGATAATTATAAGACCACGTTTTAAAACTACCCTTTTTTAACACTCTAATCATGGCTCCTGAATTCACAAACTCGAATGGTTGTCCCATTCCCGATGCTTTTGCTACTCAAAGAATCGGTAAGCATGGACCTTTGTTGTTGCAGGACTTCAACTTAATTGACTCCCTTGCTCATTTTGACAGAGAAAGAATCCCCGAACGTGTTGTCCACGCTAAGGGTTCTGGTGCCTATGGTGTATTTGAAGTCACCGATGATATCACTGATATTTGTGGTGCTGCTTTCTTGGACACTGTTGGTAAGAAGACCAAGGTTTTCACTCGTTTCTCCACCGTCGGAGGAGAATCGGGTTCCGCTGACACTGCCAGAGATCCAAGAGGTTTCTCTACTAAGTTTTACACTGAAGAAGGAAACTTGGATTTGGTTTACAACAACACGCCTGTTTTCTTTATTAGAGATCCTTCCAAGTTTCCCCACTTTATCCACACTCAAAAGAGAAACCCCGAAACTCACCTTAAGGACGCCAACATGTTTTGGGACTATTTAACCTCTAACCAAGAGGCCATCCACCAAGTTATGATTTTGTTCTCGGATCGTGGTACTCCTGCCTCTTACCGTGAAATGAACGGTTACTCGGGTCACACTTATAAGTGGTCTAACAAGAAGGGCGACTGGTACTATGTTCAAGTCCATTTTATCTCTGACCAAGGTATCAAGACCTTCACCAATGAAGAAGCAGGTCACTTGTCTGGTGCTAACCCCGACCACGCTCAAGAAGATTTATTTAAGAACATTGCCAAGGGTAACGGACCTTCTTGGACTTGCTACATTCAAACCATGACCCAAGAGCAAGCCAAGAAGGCACCATTCTCGGTGTTTGACCTTACCAAGATTTGGCCTCACAAGGATTACCCATTGAGAAGATTTGGTAAGTTTCAGCTTAATGAAAACCCAAAGAATTACTTTGCTGAAGTTGAGCAAGCTGCTTTCTCTCCTGCCCACACTGTTCCTTACATGGAACCATCTGCCGATCCTGTTTTGCAGTCCAGATTGTTTTCTTATGCTGATACTCACAGACACAGATTGGGTCCTAACTACACTCAAATTCCAGTCAACTGTCCTGTTACTGGTCGTGTGTTTAACCCTCATATGAGAGATGGCGCTATGCAAGTTAACGGTAACTTGGGCAGCCACCCTAACTACTTGGCTACTTCTCAGCCTGTTGAATTCAAGTCTTTTAGTTTGCAAGAAGAACAAGAGGTGTGGGAAGGTGCTGCTTGTCCATTCCACTGGAAGGTTACTGACGAGGATTACAAGCAACCCGCTGAATTATACAAGGTTTTGGCAAGATACCCAAAGCAACAAGAACATTTGGCTCACAACATTGCTCTGCATGTTAGTGCTGCTGATGCTCATATTCAAGACCGTGTGTTCGAAATGTTTGCCAAGGTTCACCCCAAGTTGGCTGCTGACATCAAAAAGGAGACTTTGGAATTATCCCCAAGAAAGTAGTTATTTATTTATTGTACGATCTGTTCAAGACTTCTTGTAAGGTAATTCCGCTTGATGTTGGCATTGGTACTGTGATGGTGCTACATCTCATTCGTCCCGTGGTATTCGTCCCACGTCCCCTCTGGGCACTTCGAGGCTCCGTCATTGTTAACTCTCTCCTTCCTATCGTTGCTCATAATGTGTCCAGAGGCACATCTCACCTCATGTCTTATATATCTTGGTCAAAATCTCCGTATATTACATGTAGTTACTTATAATTTGGTGGTGTTGCACGAGGGACATGCACAGGATGATCCACACTTACATGATGATCCACAACAAGACTTCACAGGCTTGGAGGATGATGCAGTAGATGTAGTAGTAGTATTGGGGGTAGTTCCACACATATTAGTTAGTGAGAACACCAGAAAAAGATTGCACTTTTATATAATGGCGACGCATCGATAAGCTGGGATCCTCCTGCCTAATTGGGTAGGTGGGTGCGAGGCGGAATTTTCGCCTCCCGTTCCCAGGGTCCGGCAATCAGGTCACCTGGTCACCCAGGACCCAGTTTACGAGTCAAGGGCTGACAGCGTGGATGGTGGCTACAACTGGGAGGTTTTATGGGTGTGGGAGAAATTTTGCCACTTGTGGAGATTTTTCCACTTTTGAGTAGAAATTGGCCAATCTCCCAATCTTCCTAAATCACACTATTGTTGCACCATTGTATTTTCTCATTTTTCTCCAATTCTCTTCGTTAATCTTTCCATAGTCCACCAGCCATCGATCCTCGATCAAAACATTATCGCTTGTATTGGCTTTTCACGTCTCCTCTTTTTTTGTTTCCATTATCGGCTATGTTCTCAATCTACTGATTACCTTCAGGTTTGTAGAATTCCTTACGTTTTGCATTGGTGATGGCACAGCCTACCAAAGCCTTGGGGCCGATTTCGCGTCTCGCTACCGAGGCAATGCCTTCGTCACCACTATGGGGCTCGTAATATTGGCTGTACCAATAGAGTGCCTTCTCTCCGATCATCTCCGTTGCTGCTAAAAATACTAATACTATTTATGCTAAAGCGTCATAATTGCTAATTGCCTAGTCCCCTGATAGTTGGTAGCCCTGATGAGGGCTGTAATGTTTCAACTTGTGGTGTCGTGTGGCAGGTTCCTGTCAGTCTAAAGGTTGGCTGGCTGGCTTACCATTGATGCGAGCCTGAAATAGACGAAACATGCCGTCGCTGATCAATAGGAGATCTGGGCTGTGACATGGCACTAAGCCTGTCAAATGTAAGGGGGCTTCGACTGGATCAGGCTATGGGGAAGATTGCGAAAAAAAAAATAATTGAAAAAGAAGGCTGCGCCAAAACAATATGCACTCATCCACTCATTTCCTGATTTGTTAATAGGTGGCTGGCAGCCATAGTTCATGTTCGTGACCCTGACATGTTTTTTACTATGTAAATTTTCACTTGACGGAAAATTTTCGTAGGGCACGCGATTTCTATTGCTGTGGTCATGAACCCTTTTTAAGGCACCAGCCAGGTGTTTACCGGTGCACACGAGTAGATCTCAAGTATAAAGTTCCACTGATTCTCGTAGCCTTACAGATTTTTCATACCTTTATCGTTCCTATATCGTCTCATCCTCGCATATAAGAGCTTTTTTGACTACTTACTGATTCATTAGACTTTTCCAATCCTCACAACAATAATATCATAGAAAATGGGTGTTAACGCTATTAATTTTGCCGTGTCTGCTGCCTCTGCTGCTGCCAATGAAGTCACCTCTGGTGCTGCCAATGTCGTTGCTTCTGTAACCGCTGCCGCTGGAGGTGTCGGAAGTGCCGCCGAATCCGCAGTTACGGCTGCAACTTCCCAAGCTGGTGGCGCTGCCAAGTCATACGGCAACGCTGTCACTTCTGGCGCAGGAGGTGTTGCATCCAACTTCAACTCTGGAGGTAGTGCTGCTACTTCTTTGGCCACCAGTGCTGCATCTAGTGCCTTGATCGACATCTCGTCGGATCTTGCCAAGGCATCTACTGTCGCTAGTTCTAGTTCGGGTGCCTCTGGCTCTGCCTCTTCGTCTGCCTCTTCTGCGTCTAGTACCTCTGGTTCCGGTGCTGATCTCACCGTTAACATGGGCTCAATGAAAAAGGCTTTTGCCGTCGCTGGAATTGTGTTTGCTTCGTTCGTGTTGAATCTCTAAAAGTTTTGCTTTATGTTTATGAATAATGTATATTACATGGTACTTTTTGTCTTTGGCCTCGCGTTGTAATCCTAGGAAAGTAGTGTCTCGGCTTCTGCCTTGTATAGTAGGCGACTCCAATGACCCGATTTGGTACATCGTGACTGTTGCGAGGCAACTATTCGCACTGGTTGTTACGTTTGGTAGCATCGCACTACATCATGTCCTCTTCCAAGCCAGCTCGGCTCCAGGTCGACCCGGACCTGATTCCCGATGACGACAAGCCACCTCAGACCGGCACCACCTTCAACATATGGTACATGCAATGGTCAGGAGGAGACTCGGGACGGAATTACATCAAGTCCAAGTTCAGAGTTAACATCAAGAAGGACTCCGGATACACCAAGGCCATCGACGGCAAGAGCCCCATATGTCTTTTCTTCGCCCGAGGCTGTTGCTATCGAGGCCGAAAGTGTCCGTACTTGCATCGACTCCCCCAAGACACTGACTACTTCATCCCAACCCAGGATTGTTTCGGCAGAGATAAGACCAGCGATTATCGCGATGACATGGATGGCGTAGGTTCCTTTAACAAGCACAACTCCACTCTTTTCGTGGGAAATCTTCATATATCCGATAACATCAACTCACTAGTCACCAAGCAGTTCCTGGAGTTTGGTGACATCGACAAGATAAGAGTGCTTCACGGTAAAGCTTGTGCGTTCGTTACGTTTCGGACCGAGCACCAGGCCCAATTTGCCAAAGAGGCCATGCAAAACCAATCGCTTCTGGAAAACGATGTTCTCAGCATTCGCTGGGCCAATGAAGACCCCAACCCAGAGGCGCAGGAGCGTGAAAAGCGCCGTCTTGAGGAAATCACCCTTCAGACAGTGAAGGAGCTTCTTGGGGGCCCCGCGGTGAAGAAACACAAGGCCGTGGACCAGGGCCCATTCAATTCTGGTGCCTCTGACAAATCCAACCTAGCCGGCGTGCCTGAAAGTGGTGATCCGTCTGTCCAAGATGCCAAGCAGATTGAGGCGGCACCGCCATCGTCAATTCTCGGTGACTCCAATCTTTCGGTTCTCCACAAGCTTACTGTAAAAAAGGATATGAACTCGTTGCTCGGATACTCTTCCGACAGCGATTGATGTAAAAATATGTATTATACACTAATGTACACTAGTCTCTAATTGCCTGGGCACCACCACGCTGGAAAAGCCAATCGGGAATTCGCTTACGGCCCTTACTGAGGAACTTCTTGAGAGGGACAAATACCTCGCTGTCGGCCTCATCCACTAAGGTATAGCTGGAGCCGGTCTTGCCTGCTCTTCCTGTTCTTCCGATTCGATGAATGTATTCCTCGAACTTTTTGGGCATGTGGAAGTTGATCACAAGCGACACGTTGGGCACGTCAATACCCCGGGCCGCCACATCGGTGGCGATCAAAATCCGACTGACACCTCGCCGAAAGCTGTCAATGGCCACTTCACGGAGCTCCTGTGACTTAGACCCATGGATAACAATGTTGTCGGGGTACCCACGGGCCAGAAGCTCTTGAGATAAAAGCTCACACGTCTTTTTGAAGTTTGAAAAGATAATAACCAGGTAGTCCCGGTGACGGCGGGTGTGGTTTTGAAGCTCCACAACTACCTTGTTAAAGCGAGCGGCATCCCATTCGTCTTTGCTTGGCAGGCCCAAAAATTCAAACCGCTGGTCGATGTTATCGAGAAGCTCGTTGGGGTTTCCAATGGTGAGGCTGCCAGGATTCAAGAGGTAGTTGTGAGTGATTTTCTCAATGGGAGCAGTAATGGTGGCTGTGAACATGAGAGTGGTTCGCTTCTCGACGTGAAACAATGAGGAGTGTCGGGATGAGGGAGCCGAGGCTAAGTGGCTGAGAATGGACTGGAGCGACTTTTCAAACCCCATGTCAATCATTTTGTCGGCCTCGTCCATGGCAAAGTAGTAGCACATGTCAAGACCAATGATTCCCTGCTCGAGAGAATCAACCAACCGTCCCGGGGTGGCCACCACAATGTGGACACCGTCCTTAACGGAATTTACTGTTTCCTCGTACTGGTGACCTCCGATGATGGTCACCACCACAAGTCCGAGTTTACTAGCAAACTTTTGGGTTTCCTTGGTGATTTGTAAGGCAAGTTCTCGAGTAGGCGCCAACACAAGCCCGAGAGGTTTGCTGTGGTTGTGTTCTTGAGGATGCTCGTACAGAAGGTAGTTCTTGTCAATACCGAGAATGTAGTTTAAAAGCGGTAGAACAAATGCTAAAGTCTTTCCCGAACCTGTTTCTGCGATACCCACGACATCACGCTGTTGTAAAGCAAGAGGAATGGCGGCCCGCTGGATCGGGGTGGGTTCGGCGTACCCAAACTTGGAGACTAGACTGACCAATTCGGGAGCGAGGTCGCTCTCCCGCCAGCTTCGTAGGGGATTAGGGACCTCTTTTCCCTTAGCGCTAATGTTGTAATCGTCTCTGACGATGCGCCAGTCTCGGGGGGTCATCTCTTCGAGTGATTTCTCCGACCAATGCTTGCCCTCAGCAAGCGGGTCGGTGGTGTGCCGCTCATAGCGGACGAGGGGTTCATATTCAAGCGAGGTGTCTTCCTCGGCATTCCAGTCGAAGTTGAACTTGTGGGACCTGGGCTTCTTGCCGAGGGCGACGAATGAAGCTGGGTGATCGGGGAGCTTGGCTGGGTGATTGGAGATGGATCTCTTGGACACCTTGGTCTGTGGGAGGTTGGCGACCTTGGACTGTGAACGGTTTTCGGCCTTGAGCTTCTCTCGCTCTTTCTTAGAGAGAAATCGGGGTTTGGCGTTGGAACCAGTGGCCGATGCCTTGATGAGATCTTCTACCAGAAGAGGGCGCATATGGTTATTGCAAATAAGTGCGATCTATTTCTGTCTATAGTGTATGTAGGCGAGAATCGCCCCAATAACAACCACGCACGAAAACGACGTGAACTCAAACGTACTGCTATAGCACCCGGAGCCCTTATCGCAGTAGTATTCGCCGGCGGTGTCGTCCCATGCGTCGCTGTTGAGATCGTAAAAGTAGCCAAATAACTTAGTCATGATGGTGAGACCAAAGGTGGTGCTGGTGTACATGATGCCCCAGATAAAGCTGTAATTTTTCATGCTGAAAAGGTCGGACACAATGGCAGGGTAGCAGGTGAAGCTGAAGCCGTACGCATAGCCAATGAGACCCGACGCGACAGAAAGCACAATGTTCATTTTGTGAAGGTCGGACGACACAGACGAATTGGGGATGGTGTTGATCAAGTGGCCAGCAAACATGATGATAAGTCCCCACACCAAGATCCAATGGCGCTGGTAGCGCATGCGGTTGACTAAAAAGTCAGCCTGTGGGCCCGAGCTGAGACGGCCCAAGAACGACGTGATGGCAATGATGGAAACGTGCCATGCCTGAAGCTCACTGAGCGCATGACCCGACTGGTGGGGGTCTTCCACGTAGTAGAAGAATAGAGCTCGGGTAATGTAGCCCACGGAATAAATATACATCTGTCCCAAGCCTTGAACCACCGAGAGAATGAGATAGTGGATCCAGAAGATGGGATGGCAGAGACTTTCCTTTAGTGAGTGGTGCTTCAACGAGCTAGACTTATGGCTGGAGTATGAGAGTTGGGTGCTCAACAACGGCTGTTCGTCTGTCACCACCTGGGGATCTTCTTCGGAAATTACTGGTTGCGAGTGGTCCACATACCCGTCAATACGGACAAAGACAAACCCAACAAAGATCATAGATCCACACGACACCGAGAGAAAGTGGAGGAACCGTTCGACGTCCCCCTTGAGTATCTTGGACGCAATGAACAGGAACAAGAGACTGGATATGGCAAACGACGCAATTGTTACACTCTGGGCCGAGCCCTTATAGTTGGGAAAGTTCACCGTAACTGCCTTGATGGAACTGAAGTAGCCAGACACAGAACCAACGCCAATTAGAAACATGGCCATCATTAACTGGGTGCTGCTGCTTTGAGCCCCCTGGAGGTACGAAAAATGAAGCCACTTATAACCAGCAAACGTACATAGACAGCTAGTAAGAATGGGTATCTGCGAGCCGTAGATGTCGGTGATGATACCACTGATGATCCCTCCAATAGCTGTTCCCACAGTAGCCGCTATGTTCAAATTAGCAGCTTGTGAAGAGTGGAGATGGCATTGATCCGCCAACTGCGTTCCGTACACTGAGTAAACGAACAATGTTCCGCAGGCAAGCGCTACCGGCACGCTGGCCACCAACACCAACCAGTGGTTGGTGGGCGGAAGATAGGCATTGACAGCCTGTATGGCACGGTGGAGAAACATGGGGGTAGTGAGGATAGTATGTGTCACGTGTCGATGGGTTGTAAGTGCGGCGGCAAGGTCGTGCGTGAACACGAGGTGTCGACGATTCTCATAGTGAAAAAAAAATCCAAAGTGGACAAAATTTTCATACCTTTCGTGAGACCATAATCATGCCTATTGACCCCGAAAAGTTAGCTAAGTTGCAAAAGGCCGGCCCCAAGAAGGTTGGTGGAGCCAGAGTTAAGGCCAAGAAGAACGTTAGATCCGAACAAGATGACACCAAGTTGATTGAAACTTTGGGTAAATTAAAATCTGTCAAGGTTGAAGGTGTTGAGGAAGCCAACTTTTTCAGAGAAGACGGAAAGGTTTTGCATTTCAACAGAGTTGGTGTTCAAGCTGCCCACCAACACAACACCTTCGCTTTCACTGGTTACCCACAAGAAAAGGATGTTACTCAATTAATCCCACAAATCTTGCCACAATTGGGTGCTGAGAACTTGGAGGTTTTGAGAAAGTTGGCTGAACAATTGCAAGCCGGTAAGACTCCTGAAGAATTGACTGCTGCTGCAGGTGCTGAAGGATCTGACGACATTCCCGAGTTGATTGACGGACAAAAATTCGACGATGTGGAGTAAATCTAGCGTCTTGACGTTGTGATTTATGAATATACTCGTGTTGCATTGTCTTCTGTATGACAAGAATGTTTGTATATATGATAATGAGAAGACGGGAGCTGCAGAACGTAGAAACTGTCTATTGACAAAATGTAGCAACCAACTTTTTTACCCCCAAAGTAGTGGGTTGCCAAACGGGAAGTGGCAGAGGTAGTTCACCACGTCTCCATTGGCATGTGCCCCCCACGGCGGCCACTTGCTGGCAGCCATGGTGGCTCCGTTGGAACCATCGGTTTAAAATTGGGTTTGCCGCCGACGCTTCCCTTTGGGGCATGAACGGGGTAGGGACAGCAAGCACGGGGTTGGCTTAGAGCGGCCGCTCCGTTCGCGACCCCCCTATAAAAGGGCTAGCTGCAAACTGTACCCAATTTTTGGACAACAAAAAAAGATTGCCGTTAACCATGACACTCAGCAAGCACAAGCACGTCCACAGTCAGAGATTGGAGAAGGCCATTCTCGATTCATCAGAGAAGGTTCATATTGACGGAAACGAAGAGTACATATTCAAGTACGACGTCAATGAAAGAGTTCCAAAGTATAAGATCCCGTCCGGGAGCTCTGACAGTACCTTGGTGTACCACTACATCAGGGAGGAACTTTTGCTTGATGGTATTCCCAATCTTAACTTGGCCTCGTTTGTCAATACTGCCATTGACGAGACTCCTCTCAAGTTGATCTCGGAGAACATCGTCAAGAACTTGGCCGACAATGACGAGTACCCTTCGCTTCTTGAGTTCCAAGAAAGATGTGTTTCTATGTTGAGTAATTTGTGGCATGCTCCTACACACTACGATCTGGAAACAGACTCTAATATTAGCAATGCCGTGGGAACTGCCACCACTGGGTCGTCCGAGGCCATTATGCTCGGAGGGTTGGCGTTGAAGAAGAGCTGGCAGATTAGGCGAAAGGCCGAGGGCAAAAGCACCGACAACCCTAATATTCTCATGGCCACCTGCGCCCAGGTGGCATTGGAGAAGTTTGCACGGTACTTTGACGTGGAAAACCGGCTAATTGAAATCTCTCCCGAGACAAATCACACCATAAATGTGAGTGAGATCAAAAAGAATATTGACGAGAACACCATTGGAATCTTTGTCATTCTTGGATCCACCTTCACTGGTGCCTTTGAACCTGTGGAGCAAATCTCCAAGATCCTTGACGAGATTCACGAAGAGAGGGGAATTGACGTGAAGATCCATGTGGACGGTGCGTCGGGAGGATTTGTAGCGCCATTTGTGTACCCCCATCTTAAGTGGGATTTCCTCATTGACCGAGTAGTGTCCATCAATACTTCGGGCCACAAATTTGGATTGACTACTGCTGGGTTGGGTTGGATCATTTGGCGTGATATTAAGCACCTTCCCGAAACTCTTCGCTTTAAGCTCGATTATTTGGGAGGAGTTGAAGAGACCTACACCCTCAACTTCTCGCGGCCCGGATTCCCGGTGCTTCACCAATATTACAACTTCTTAGCCTTCGGTCACGAAGGCTACACTAAGAAGTTCAATAGCAACATTCAGAATGCCCGTCTTTTGTCGAACTTTTTGGAAAAGAGTGGATATTTTGACGTGTTGTCAGTGATTCACAAACGGATCCACGACGAAAACACAAAGAAGAAGATCTACCCGTTGCTGCACGAAATTGACCATAAGCACTCCGCCGAAAGTACAGTGAATGAACTCTACTACCCGGGACTTCCTGTGGTTGCCTTCAAGTTGAACGCTTCCTTCACCAAGGAATTCCCCGAGGTGCCGCAATCGATGATTGCACTCTTGTTGCGAAACAAGGGATTTATCGTGCCCAATTACCACCTCACACCTGGCGAGCAGGACGTGGAAATCTTAAGAGTGGTTGTGCGCGATAGTCTTGGACTAAATCTTCTTGAAAAGTTGATGAACGATCTTGTTGCGTCGGTAGAGTTGCTTAAAAAATCGTGCGAGTCGGTGCGCCACATTGTCAGTACGAAGGGAGACCAAAACCTCGACAAGGAAGTTATCAACAAGCTTCTATTGTCAATTGTGTCTAACGGAGTTTCTGACGAAAGGGAGGCCCAGACCAAGGAACATGATAAACCCGAGGTGGGTCACCACAAACACAAGCACTCATACCGGGGAGCTTGTTAAAATTTGAGTATGGTATAAGAAAATGTTTTGATATGTACAATTGTAAAATACGAGCCACTAGAGGCAAGAGAACGAAACAAGGGCCCCAGTGAAGCACAATTAGGGTCGATTTTTTGACGTACAACAGGGTAAGTTGGGGCCGGGCCACATTTCGGAGGTGTGGTACTTGATTGGTCATTCGCAGTAGCAATCTTATTCTTGCTATATAAAGCCATGGCCTGAATTTGGAAATTCTTCATCATCATGTCTAGTATTCTTACTCACAAGGTGGCCACATTGGGTTCACTTGCTCTTTCAATTTATGCTAATGTTCGTTACTTCGTTGGTACATCTCCTGGAGATCTGCACAACCCTTGGAATGTGAGGGACACTCCATTTTCTTCCAATCTCTTGGTGACCCTATTCTTCTGGGCCGTGTTGTATTTGCACCAAATCATCTTTGTTACGCAAATCTTCATTCCATCCATTGATGGAGGCGATGCCCAAAGATTCGAAATCACCAAATTGATTGGCTGGCACTTTACTGCCTTCAACTTTGGAACGTTTGCGTGGGTTCTTTTGTTTGTCAAGCAACACTTCTTCTGGAGTGAGGTATTGTTGATTGCCAATTTCTTGAACATCTTATCCTTGTACTTCACGCATCAAACTTACAAGCTCCGTCCATTCAGTTTGCTTGCCATAATCCATTGGGCCACGGCCGCTTTCCCCCTTTCTTGGTTGATCTATGCCATTTTCTGGAACGGAGCTGTGTTGTTCCACGTGCATAAGTTTGTGGGAAGAGTGGTGAGTAACGTGTTGATTTGGGACTTCCTTCTTGGTCCAGGAGTGGTGGTGCTTGCGTACAACGACTTTGGAGTGGGAATCAGTTCCGCTATCCTCACGTTTGGCTTGGGTTTGGGGCAATTGTTTACCAAGGTGTTTGCACTCCAGTGGATCTTTGCCTTCGTCATTAGTGGTCTCTTGGCGTTGGGCTCGGTTCTTGCAGCCCTCAACTGGTTGAAGGAAGAGGAGGAATCAGCTCCACTTCTCGAGTCAGCCTAAATAGTAAATAGGAATTCACGCGTATATCCGAACAACTAGTTACAAGAGTTCAAGTGTGCACTGGTCAAGGGCTACCGTGTAACATGGTTGGCTCTCGAGCTTGACCCACCAAACCTCCTGTCCCCACACATCGCCTAGACACCCAAATTCGTCGAGAAGCACTGCTGTCACCTTCTCACGCCATGTACCAGTCTAGCGTCACATACACACGCCTGCTCACGCCAGCGTGGCAATCCCAGTCTAGGTGTCTCTGTCAGACCGCTTCGTCACTGGTTGCGCCATCTTTTTGATCATAGCAATTCGGACCAATTCCGGGTGTTCATTGAGGGCAGTGGCGTTATACATCAACAACTGGTCGTGCTGGGCCAAGGAGGCATATGTGTCACGATTTACATTGGTCAAAAACTCCAACCGCGACGTATCAGCATTCCCAAGAGCCCCGTACTTTGACTGGAGGTGCACAAACTGATTGTGGTCTCGTACCTTATCAGCCATGGTGGTGAAAGTCTATCACCCAAAAAAATGTGAGATGGGCCAAACTGGTAGACGCACGCCTTTACAGCCTGATAGTTTTAAAGGGGGGGATCCAATTAATGGTTATTACGAGAGCGGTTACGGAGACGAATTCCCGTTGAGTGTCAAAGTGTAGAGACGAATTTTTTGGGGCGGGGAGGTTCCCCTTCAGCCGTTTGTTTCAGGGTCGGCAACAGAGCGAGTATTGTTATCTATAGACGAAGAGACTGCTAGAAAGGGGTTTTTTCGTTTCGTCAATTTGTCCCTTGAAGACTAGCCCTTGTCGCAAGGCGGCAACCGGGGGTGGAAAGCACCCCCGGGCTCATCTAACCTGTAATATGCAACGGTCTTTGTAGCAACGTGCATCCTCGTGCATCTAACCTGCAATAATCGCAGGGCGAAAATTATCTCCAATACCACTCCAAGTAAAAAGTATTACTCAATCTCCCCTCAGCGAAAATCACAAAAGTTACTGATTGGACCACTTTTTTTTTAACCTCCACATATTTTATATCTTTGCCCACCTTATCAGGTAATTCAACTGTCACTGCTTTTGGTGTTGATCGTGTTTGGAATTTTACTCCTTGAACTATTGAAACAGCGTCTCTCCTTGCCCTCGCATGACTCCTCCTTCCAAGAGTTCCATTTCTCACTCATTATCCAATAGACTTGCCACCGGCACTGATGGATTGTCCAAAGGTGGCATCACGAAATCAAAGCCCAATGATAAACGCAAAGGTTCTGTCAACATTGGCGAGTTGATTCGAGACGTAGATGATTCCTCCATCCGGGTCTTTCAAATGTACAACCTAAAGAGTCATTTACCCCATAACCAACGGATCTCAAATATTGCATGGAGAATTCAAAATAAGAAAATGTTGGGTCACCGAGAACACTTAGCATCTGGCATGCCGGTATCCGCTACCCAACCAACCCCTTCCAAGCGGCCCAATGATGAGTTCAATGACCCCCACTTGGATGAGTTTGACTATGTGGCCCATATTCGCCGCATCAGCCAAGAAGAGTACGGCCAGCTTGCCCCCATGCTAACTACTGATCTCAACACTCCTGATTCCCATACTCACATTGCCAACAACGCTTCTCTCCATCACAAGAAATCCACGCCCACCTCTCTGGTGCCCACCGATGGGGTGAACACCTCCTCCGCAAGCGCCGCTCCCCACCCTTCCGGTACGGGTGAACAAAACAACTTCCTCTCGTCATACATCAGTTCCTTAGAGTCCTCCTTAAAGCAAGATTATTCTGACAAGAACCAGTACTCCGTGTTACTGCCCCCCAAGTCGACTAAGCTGTCCCGGTCGCTGCCGGTTAATCCCAACATAGAAGCTTCGGCCAAGAAACAACTCCAGTGTACTAATTGTCAAACAAAAACTACTCCTCTCTGGCGTAAGTCCAGCAATGGTGACTTGCTCTGCAATGCATGTGGTTTGTTTTACAAACTTCATGGAATTCTTCGTCCCTTGAACAACAACCACAACAATCTATTCACATCCCACAATGGTTCTTCTGGCACTGCGAACAAGCGGTCATTCACAGATAAGACCATTTCGTCAAACAACACTCATTTATTCAATAATCTAACCACCAAGGCCGTTAGCATCGATCATGCTTCGCCGTTTCCTTACAACCATCCATCGCTGGTTTCTTCCAGTCTACCAGTCACCACTCCAGCCACGTCCAAGGTGAACTTTTCATCTTCGGCTGATTCAACAAACTCAAACTACATGGATGTAGATACCTTCGTTGATTTCAAGAGTCATTCTCCTATCAGTCATGCCACCTCAGCTCCTAAGCATAATAACATCGATGAGATTGACAAACTTCTCAACATGAATCTTTTTCAGTCTGAATCGTTCGTTATTGGCAATGAAGACCACAATAACAACACCGGCTACCTTGGCCACATGGGCGCGAACGATGAGATCCTCCTTGATGACAGAGTGTCAGCCACGCCTCACGAGGAGTCTTCCAATTGGAACTGGCTTGATTTTGAACCGGCAACTGCCAACTAGGGCCATCGCTACTGCGAGTCTATGACGGCCGCAATGTGAATGATAATGGGTAATGTTATACTTCTTGATATACTTTTTACAATGATATTTATAATAATGGAGGGGAAATCACCACATGTAATAGTAGGCAGTCGTGAAAGGATTTATGCTTACTCGTACATTATAACACTCTTACCCCGGCTGTTGCTAATATCCAACACCACCTTCTTCAAGTCTCCGCCGGAAAATGGCACCTCAGTAAAAGGGGCATCCTTCAACTCTCCATCATTGTACATCTTCACGATGCGAGCCACAGTGTCCACCTTGACCTGCGGATTCTTGCGGATATTACGGCTGAGCCAATAGGAAGTGGTGGTGATGTTTTTGAATAACTGCAAAGCTCCGTCGTAGGTAATGGACCGATCTGATCCAGAAGCTCCGTAACTTACCAAGAAGCCATCGTGAGACAATGAGCTCACTAAGACGCGGGTGGTGGCCCCACACACACTGTTGAGTGCAAGACGAACAGGACTGCCACCAGTGATGTCGGGCAACTGTTGGGCAAACTCGGGGGCCAAAAAGTCATCTTCGGTAATAACCTCGGTGGCGCCGAGCGACTTCAAGTGAGTCTTGGTGGCCTCGATGTCAGGCCGGTCTCTGATCACAAGAAGCGACTTGATACCACGATTCTTGGTAATCTGAACGAGGTACTGGTTTACTTGTGATGTACCTGCATTGGCCACCACCCAGTCTCCCTTTTGCCAATCATCCACATAGTTCTCCAAGAGCTGAAGAGCAGTACAAGGATTGACCGAAACAGTGGCACCCTGGTTGACAGAAATTCCATGCTCCCCGTGGCCCTTAACCTTAACGAAAGGATTTCCCTGGGCTGTAGAGAATATGGCATGGGTCCTCCATGTACCCAAACTGGGTAACAACGGAATTACCCAGTCACCGACTTCATAGCCCTCAACATCAGTCCCAACCCACAAAACTTCGAACAATCCTTCATTGCCCCCAACAGCCACTTCCTGTGAGTCATTGTGGCCAAGCTTCAGGAACGTGGGCGGAGAAGGATATAAACCTTTCACCTGAACGACGTCAGATGGATTCACTGGAGTAGCAAGCGTTTTTACCACAATGTCAGTGGCATTGGCAACATTAGTGTCAATCTCAAAATCGGTGCTCGATAATACACCATCGAGATCCAAACCTGTCTTGGTATACGTTACCGCCGTGCCCGATAAAATCATGATGTCAGGAATATGTCAAATGCACTAAGCGGGTTCAAAGGCAAATTGTGGGTGTACGGGTGCGCGCTTAAACATTGCTGCTTCGCCTAGAAGCTAAATTTAGGGCTTGATTTGTTTTCAAAATGCCATTTGCGGCAAAGTCAAAAACACCATCAAAAACACCATCGTGTTGCCCAACTTAATTTTTCCCGCCCAAATACTCCAGCGGAAAACATCACGGACATCCTCCTGATTTTTCTGATTATTTTCTTGACATGGTCCGAGCCGGATTTAAACAACTTATTCCTCGTCCGCTTAATCACTCTCGTACCAAATCCGGTAATTCCTCTACCGCCAGCACCGAATTTCTGCTGGGAGCATCTGAGCTGTCTTCTTCCTCCCAAGAAGTAACACCTGCCATGGCTGATCTGAAAAACCGTTTTTCCCAGCAGCCTCCCTCTGCTCCGTTGAACCAAACTCCTAAACGGCTCAGCCGAGTGCCTCCCCCCGATATGGGCGGCTCCGAGAGTCCCGTGTATTCGAAAGCATACCATAATTACGTTACCAAAAACAACCAGGTGATAGCCCCAAAGACCCCCATCAGCGACGACGAAGGGGAGGAAGATAAGGAAGAAGATGCCAATGAACACGACGATGACGACGATGACGATGATGATGACGACGATTCCGAATACACCTCCGATTCTGACTCCGCCAGCACGGTGAGTGTGCTGAGAGAACGCCACCCGTACGAAGACCAGTGGCGCCAGTACTATGCACAGGTGGCACAGCACCAGGTGGCCAATCGTAACTCCATGTACAACCCCATGGTGCCATACGGGATGGAGAACATGATGATGCACCCGTCTATGCAACTCCAGATGATGCAATGGCAACAAATGCAAATGCAACAAATGCTTATGCAGCTTCAGCAACAGCAGCAGCAACAGCTTCAGCAAAATCAGCAGCTCCAACAACAACTCCAGCAGCAGCTTCAGCTCCAGCAGCAGCTTCCCGCATCCTCTACCGCCGCTCCGTCGCTGGTGCACCCTCAGACTCTCCCAGGAGATTCCTCTGTCTTTTCCGACCAGAAGCAATATGTTTCGCCCGATAACGAGTTGGTGTTGAGCAGCCGCAAGTCCATGGTCAAGTCCAACCGATATCCGTCGGTTCCTCTGGCTGATATGCAAAAGACCATAGAGCACTCGGAACTCAAGGCTAAGATGAACTCCATGCGGTCCAGCTCGTTGAACTTTGAGCCCCAGAACACCAGAACTGATGATTCAATAAAGCAAGAAGAGTCCATCAACTTTGGCTTGGCCGATCTTGCATTGGGAGAGACCTCTCACGACGATCGCCACATCTCCGACTACAGCCGCTACCTCTTCGATGAAAATGACGATAGTTTAGATCCCAACGATGGCGATGATACTGTCATACAGACCGACAAAGATCTCCCTCCTCCGCCCGTCATGCCTGCATCTCCCGAGCTTCAATCGGGTTCCCTGTTCAACGACGAGCCCACGCCATACCAGACGCCTGGTGCCTCGCGTTCGACGTCCCCCAACAAAGCAGTAGCAACGCCACCCACAGCCACGCGGTCTACATCTCCCAAGGACGTGGTGGTACCTGGCCAGCCGCTCCCGTTGAACGATGGCTCGTCTTCCGACATAGGTCGCCAAGCTTCTACTGCATCCGCTACCTCTTACCAATCGTACCAGAGTAATTCCTCCTCCAAATTTAAGGTTGGTTCTCTTCCCAAAAACCGCAAGGCTAAGAACGTCGCCGATGAAATCTTCGTGACAGGCGAAGAATCACCCAAACCTCCCAAAAAATCGAAATCTACTCGCTTCAAGGAAAAGGTCAGAAGTAAGCGTGATAAAGCAAAGAAACACAAGCAAAAGGAGCAGATGGCGGCCGTGCCTCCACCTATAATGCAAATGCCTCCTCACATGCCTCCTCAAATGATGTCGCTTCCTGATCATCAATCATCCATCATGAGTATAAACACCGAGTACCACTCTCCTAACTCCTCTCGCATGCAAATGAACCCTGAATACGACCGCCGGATGTCCATGATTCCCGACATGAATCTCACTCCTGACAAAAGAATATCCATGATGCTGGAACGTCCTCTCACGCCTAGTAAGCGGGCCAGCATGGCCCTCGGCATGGAATCTCGCATGTCAGTGATGGATTATCCAGACAAGCGAATGTCCATGCCTCCCAATATGTTCAGCTTGGCTAAGCCCACACCTACCGTGTCCAAGGTGACTGATGCCTTGTTGAGCCAACGAATTGAAGAGTTTATCAAGCTCCGGCAGGTTATTGCCTCTGGAAATAAGACCTTTGAGTATCGGTTAAAATGGATTAAGATGTTGATCATGGCCACTAATTACAGACTCTATGCTTACATCAACATAAAGGGTGAACCGATTGCCAGTGACCAGGAGCAAGTTAACAAGGGACTTTTCATCAAATCCTCGGTGACTCATTTGCTCAAGGTGCTCAAGGAGTGTGATGCCAAACCCGGCAAGCCCGAGATTCATGCGGAAGTGTGCTTCATCTATGGATGTCTTCTCAAGCATGATTACCAAATTTATTACAGTCAAGATTTCAACATGCAGAAAGATATTCCTCAGGCCACCCATTACCTTGAGCAGTGTCTCAAGCTCAACCCAAGCCACAGCAAGGCCATGTATCGTCTTGGAGAAATTTACGAGACGGAATTCTCCGAACGCTTCAATGATGCATTGGATAGCTATAAGAACTCTGCCAAGCACGGCTATAACCGTGCTATCTACAAGATTGCCATGCTCTACCTCTATGTTCCCCAGGTGCGATCCGTGAAGTACTTGGGCTATTTGAAGGACTTGTCCAATATCGACATGGACTCCACCGACATTCAGTTGGACGCTGATGACAAGCTTGAGCTCGAAGAGGTTGTGGGACTAGCCACCTACGAATTGGGTAAAATTTACGAGGGAATCTACCCTGGAGATCTTTCTCCCGAGTCCGAATTTGTCATGAGGTCGCTTGAAGCTGCGCCCGTCAGCTATTCTAAGGCACTTGGGTGTTTCAACAAAGCAGCCAAGCTCAATTGCATGTTAGCACAACTCAAACTCGGACAAATTTATGAATACGGGGAACTTAACAGACAGAAAAACGCCAACAAGTCCATTCAGTGGTACCTTCGAGCTTCCACTTCCCCATTACCTTTCAAAAGACATGCAGACGCCATGCTTGGGCTCTGTAGATGGTTTCTTCAAGGCACTCGGGGTCAAAGTAAGCACATCCCGCTGCCCAATCCCGACAAGGCCTTCATGTGGTGCGAGAAGGCTGCGAAGGAGTTTGCAACCCCCGAGGCATACTTTGCCATGGGAGAACTTACTGAACAAGGTATTGGAAAAGGAGATCCTCAGCAATACTACGCTCGGGCTCACCAATTGGGACATCCCGATGCCGGTGCCAAGGTTCATTAGTGTATATATAGAATAAACACCTTACGCAAGCTTCGCCGTCCAAACATCCGGCGCAGGTCACGTGCTCTTATCAGCAGGGCAACTTGTGTTGATTCCGTTCTACTAAAAAAAGTCTTATCTTTAACAACCACTTCCTCCCTGTTACATAAAATGAGTCTGCCCCGAAGCATTTCCGAGGGAAGCAGACGTCAAAGCATTGCCAAGTTGACGTCACCGCTTATGGGATCACCAGCTCGGTCTCCGCATCGTTTTGGCAGTAATACCGGGTCCTTTTCAAACACCCAGTTTCTACGGAAATTTGACCAGTACTCAGACTCCAATGATTCTGAGGCCATTCACACCGACGACGAGAATCTGCCTCCCCCAGCAGGCCAAACTGACTACTCAACGGGGATCCATGATCCCAAGCTAATTGAACAGGTGACTAAACATCTTACTGTCAATCAGGACCCATTAAGTGTGGAAGGAGGTGACATCACCCGCGATTTGTACAAGCTTGGAGAATCACCCAGACGTCCCAGAAGATCTCTCAGTCTCGACTCCTCGGACTTTGGTCTGCACCGAGGATCTTCTGCTAGTATACTTAACGTGCCAGGAGGGTTTAGAAGGGACTTTGTGGAGAGACATACCAGGACCCCTAATATGATTACTCGGAATTTTGTTGAGTTCTTGAGTATTTATGGGCATTTTGCCGGAGAGAACTTGGAAAACGAAGAGGACATTGCCTGTCACTATTCTCTTGACAAGGATGACGAAAATTCCCCGTTGCTCAAGGGCAACCGGAATGTGGGCACTGCCTCCGACACAAAGGCGTATTTGCTCCTCTTGAAGGCGTTTGTCGGAACCGGGGTGTTGTTTCTTCCCAAAGCATTTAGCAACGGAGGCTTGCTTTTTTCCATCGGAACCTTGGCCTTCTTTGGCCTTCTTTCCTACTGGTGTTATGCTATTCTCGTGTATGCGAAGGTGGCTGCTAGGGTGTCTGGGTTCAGCGAGTTGGGACTCAAGCTCTACGGACGCTGGTTTCAGCTGATCATCTTGTTTTCCATTGTGCTTTCCCAAGTGGGGTTCGTGGCCGCCTATATTGTCTTCACAGGGGAGAATCTCAGGGCCTTTACATTCAACGTCACCGGTGACCTGTTTCCGTTGTTATACTTCATTGTGTTTCAAGTCATTCTCTTTATTCCACTTTCCTGGATCAGAGACATTACCAAACTATCGCTCCTGGCATTCTTGGCCAATATTTTTATTCTTGTGGGTTTGGTGACTATTCTCTACTTCATCTTTGTCGAACTCATTGTCGGCGGATCGTTTGGTCCGGGGATCGATTATGCGTTCAACAAATCGGACTTTAGTCTCTTCATCGGTGTGGCCATCTTTGCGTTTGAGGGTATTGGCCTTATTATCCCTATTCAAGAATCTATGGCCAATCCCGAAAACTTCCCCAAGGTGTTGGCGCAAGTTGTGGTTACCATTTCGGTGCTTTTTACATTTGTGGGTTCCATCGGGTACCTTACGTTTGGAGAGAATATCCAAACGGTGATCATTCTTAACTTGCCTCAAGACTCTCCCATGATTATCATGATTCAATTACTCTATGCATTTGCCATCTTGCTCTCCACCCCCATCCAGATCTTCCCTGCCATTCGGCTCATTGAGCAAAAGCTCTTTGTCAGAACCGGGAAGTCGTCACAGAAGATCAAGTGGCTCAAGAATCTCGGAAGAGCGTTATTTGTGGTATTCACCGCCACCATTGCATTGTTTGGAGGAAAGAACCTTGATCAGTTTGTGTCTTTCGTTGGTTGCTTTGCCTGTATTCCGTTGGTGTACATGTATCCGCCAATCTTGCATATCAAAAGCTGCTGCGATTACTCTCAGGATTCAGATCCTGTAGTTATTAGGAAGAAGTACTGGATGGCGGTGCTCAATTACTCCATTCTTGTGATTGGTGCCATTGCCGTGGTGTACACCACTTACAGTATTTTGTACCCATGAGCCAGCCATTCATCTATCTGTCGACATTCATCCAGTTGTCTTTTCATTTATTATTACATTTGCCAGTCATTATACATATCAGCCATGCTTTGTAGCCATCGCTGCCTGCTTCCTGTCACTTGTCCTGTGTCCTACTAGTTGTCTGTTCATTTATTGTATTGTCCTATTCATCTACTCGTCAAGAAGCTCGAGCACAAACGTCTTTGCGTTGTGCACGGACTTTTGTAGCTCGACATTGGCATCCTGGACAAGCGAGTCAAACTGTTGTTTGTATTGGGTGGATTGAGCTTGAAGCTCTTGTTGTTGTTTGTATACCTCGGGGAACTGTCTTTGTTCGTAGGCTAAAACACGGCTTCTGGTGTTATTGAACGATTGAGGCATGAACTGCAGAAAAGCCACTCCTCCAAATACAAGAGGCGTGATGAATCTAAGCGGTAATGCCCGTCTGTTGACAAGAATAGATCCGGTCAACGATGCGGTAAGAATGTAAATCGTGCTGGGCAACATTGGCTCTGTTATGGCCGAGTTGAATTTTTGCTTGATGGTGTCAACCTCATTGGCCAACGCCGTCTTCTGGGTGTTCAATTCAGCAGTATAGATCTGGAGTTTATCATGAAGCCAGATACGGGCCTTGTTGGAGTATTTCTCAAGAACTGGCACTGTTCTTACGCCCATTCCTTCAATGAATGAGATATTGCCGTGAGCTGACTCTTGCTCCTTCAACTTATCACTGATTCTGGAGTTGAACCCAGGCTTGGTGACGGTTTCTTCGTCGTCGGCGTAAAATGATCTCCCCATGGTTGAAGTTTGTATGAATTTTTATTGGTGCGGAAATTTCATTACTTAAATTATACTTAGTGCTTCTTTCCAAAAAGACCTTTTTTCTTTTTCTTTTCCTTTGGGGCAGAAGCCATAACGGTGCCCAATGGCTTGGGGGCTACTTCTGGGACAGGCACGTCGATTCGTATGCTGTCGGGAGAGCCGGAGGTGATGGGGCTCTCGCCGGTGTTTGTAGAGCTAGTCGAAGCATTGGAGCCATTGAGATTGGGGGGCTGAAGATGAGTGTTGGACAGGTTCAAGTTACTTTGGAACTGAGGCTGGGCCAAGGCTCCGTTCTGGAGCTGCTGAGATTGCTGCTGGGGTTGTTGTTGTTGTTGTTGTTGTTGTTGGGGTTGTTGGGGTCTCATTAACATTTGAGCACCGCTAACTGACTTTCTCTGCGCAGCACTGGTTCCGTTGATCAAGCCAGTGGACGAGGGCCCTAGGAGCATCAGCCGGTGCTTGACTCCCGCCTTGTTGGGTCCAGTATTTATAGAGGAGGTGGGCATTCCACCACGTCCGCCGAAATCGATACGGTATGAGCTTTCATCCATATGGGGGAAACCTGACCGACGGTTGGGCTTCTTGGCCATTTGGGGAGCTCCGTTATAATTGTACTGTTGGTTATTAGGTCCAGGGCCTGGTGGTCCGAATCCAGGTAGTTGCGAGGCATATTGCGGTTGGTTATGGGGCTGAGGCTCATAGTAGGAATGCACCGAGGATGGAATCGAGCTTAAGCGTTGACGTGATGCAAGGGGAGCAGGGATGGACGCACCAGTGTTTTGCGCAGGCATAGGTCCAGGAACGGGTCCGGGCATGGGTCCGAGCATTTGATTCTGGGGAGGAGGGGGGCCGTAGCCATTGGTAGCGTACCCATTGACGCCGTTGTAATTATACTGGTAGCTTTGATTGGGATGAGCCTGCTTCTTTAAGTTGGAAGGCATACCATTGGTAGGGAGCCCGTTGCTGGGAAGCCCATGTGGCGGATGTTGCTCAGTAGGAGAGTTGCTGTAGTAGCGATGTTGCTGCTGCTGGGAAGGTTGCTGGGGAGGTTGCTGTTGGTATTGCGATTGGTAGTGAAGTTGTTGCTGAGACTGTTGGGGACCAGCGACAGGAGCATACTGTGAGTTAATCTGTCCAGTGGCGGCCTGTTGAAACTGCTGATTGGCAGGGAACTGATTGTAGGTCTCATGGGGTTGAGTGTAGGACATCTCCTTACTGAGCAATGCTTGTTCTCGACGCTGCAATTCCAACTCCCTCTCCTGAAGGTGCTGGGGAACAGCCTCAGGTTGTTTGGAAGGAATCGTTATCTGTTCACCGTTGATCTGGGCTCCATACAATGCAATGTCAGCCAAGTCCTCGAGATTGTCGTTGGGAACCACGGAGTCACGCACCGACTTGTGGTTGCTAGAAGCCACTTCCTTCGGCTTCTCAACCACGGCGGCGGCACGTTGCGCTTGCTGAGCTTGTTGGGTCTGCTGGGCGAGTTGATGCTGGTGGTTATCGGATACCTCTCGAAGTTTTTGCTCGTGATCCAACTGTAACGATTTGAGCTTCGACTGCTGGTCCTGGTAGTTGAGATCAAGGTTGCGGAGGGACTCCTGCTGTTGGGTGAGATCGACCTCGAGCTGAGACTTCAAGATATGCTTCTCCTGTAAGTAGTTCTCCAACAGCTGCTTTTCCTGTTGCTGGCGGGTGATGTCATGAGAAAGTATGGAGAGCTGGTTGAGCTTCTCAGTGTACTCCTTGTTCACTTTGGCAAGTTCTTCCTGCTTGGATGCCATTTGGCCGTCAAGCGCCTTGTTGGAGGAGCGTCTTTGAAAAAGGATCGACGGAGAGTCACGCTGGTTGATCTTCATCAACTGGCACATCATGGAGTACAAATTCTCAAGGTACGGGGTTCGCACGCCGTGGTCGTCTCCAAGCAAGATAGGCTGAAGCAACAAAAGGTCAATTTCCATCTCGCGCTGGTGGTAGAAGTTGTAGAACAACTGATTGGAGTGGAGGTAGTTGGCGTCCTCCACGGATCCCACGGGATAGATGGTGGACCAGTGTTTAAGGAGGTTTGCCTCGTTCTCAGAGCCCTTGACAAGCTTGCAGTCCATTTTTTTCACAATTTTGAAGATTTCATTGATGACCCCGGTCACTAAGGGTTTACAGAGAATCTGCGCCGACAAGTTGGCAGGGAACGGCTCTTCGAAAATGATGGAAAGAGGATTAAACACAATTCGGGGCAACGCCAACTTCCACTGGTACGTCATGAACTCCTTGGGCACGGTAGATTTCAACAAACTAATGTGGTCGGCCGAGTCTTCTTGCACAAGCTGAAGCAACTTATACATCTTGAGAAAAGCAGCAGAGCGCGAGATCAGAGGGTTATCTAGGGTAACACCAAGGTAAATGCGGTTATCCTTGGACTTGACATTGTGATAAAATTGGTTTGATCCCATCTGCCTCACATCCGCCTCGTTCATGATAGAGCAAATGGTGAGGTTCTTGTACTTGGGCAAGCTCATTTGCACAAACGGCTCAAGGTTGATGTAGCCGGTACTCTCAATAGCAATAATGGAATCATCGCCAATGTAGGGGAGAATATTATTACACAACACCTGGAAGTCTTGCAAGGAAGCAACATTGAGAATGACAATATCAAACTTGGGACTCGACTGGGGAATCTGACTAAGCGAATTGTAGATATTGGCAGGCCGGAAGGATCCGTTCCCATTCTTGCAAAGGGTCTTGCTGTCCCAAGAGATCTCCTTCTGGGGGTTGATGGAGGAGTTGACAATGGTGGTAGCACACGATTGCGTTTCTTGCAAACGCCACGCGTAGAACACAAGGTTGGGATTTGTACCCACCGTTAAGAGTTGAACCTGAGACATAAGCGAGTGAAGTTGGGATTCAGGATCGGTTGACAGATGGACAAATGCAATCGGGTTTGAGAATAAAAGAAACACGTCAATGTGAAATTATAGAAGGAGCAAATGCAGAAAAAAAAAGAAGGGAAAAAAAAACAAAAAGAAAAATCCCCATTGCATAAGGAGGGCCAATCCTACTGCGAAATACGATGCCTAATTTAGGTTCCCACAAGGCCACCACGCTGCAGATCCTGGACGAGACAGGTGGTGCAGAGCGTGGTGGGAACTTACTACCGGTTGCTGCTAAGTCATCTCCGCCATCACTAGTCTCATCGTCACAATTATGCCGCCTTAATGATAGCTGGGCTATGTCAGTAACCCGACCACATAACCCGAAAAAATACTAACCTACAACTTCACAAACGGAACCAAGCCACTTTATTTTTTGGATGGTCGTCTTGGTCCCATCTGTGAAACGACTCGACGCATGCAAATTCTTTCTTTGCTTTGTCCCGTCCCTTGCTAGGTGGGAGGATCGGAATGAACGGCTTCCCGAAAGACGCGCCCGTACACCCAGGAATGATATCAAAGGTATGTATTCGTAACAATGGTGTCCAAGCATCAAGAATATGCAGAAGCCATCGATGCTGATCAGAGGGAGATAATACTGGCTGCTCGTCATGTACGTCTGCGGATGAAGATAAAGGGGGAATGTGCGTGGTCCCGTGCTGACGTAAGCACGGGCGTAAGAGCGGTGGCTGCCGGACAAACTCTTCATGGTTCAACGATCCCAAGGCGTTGCTGAAAGGCTCTTCTACCTCAATTGAAGGGACGGACGGCAGGCCGCGCCAAGCCTTGGAGCCTGGCCACGGTGTTGCGGCTGGTAGTTGGCGAATTCGGGGCGCTTCTCCGGTGGGACGATGACTCTCTGGCATGTCCCGTCGACACGCGTAGCTCCGTAGGCATGGACGGAAGGCCGCTTGGGCATATCTGGGCCCCCGTGCTGGGCTCCCGTGCTGGCCGCAGCGATCCAGTTGTTGTGGGTGATTCACGACGAGGCGTGGTGGACGGGGTCGGTAGGTAGCATCGATGATTTGAGATTCCGCATTGGAAATCCCCAGACGCGTATGAGAGGCTCCCTCATTTTGATTGAAGGATTGGACCGGTCGGGAAAGTCTACCCAGGCCGAGGCGCTCCATAAGAGACTAGAGGGGTCTTGGTTGGTCAAGTTTCCCGACAGAACCACCAAAATTGGTGGCATCATCAACGATTACTTGACGGACCCCAATGTGCAGCTTTCTGATCAGGCTGCCCATCTTTTATTCAGTGCCAACCGCTGGGAGGTGGCAGCGCCCATAATTTCCCACCTTGAGCTGGGACGCCATGTGATTATGGATCGGTACATCTATAGTGGAATCGCATACTCGTTGGCCAAGTCCAAGACTGGCGATGCTCCTGCGGAAATGTCAAACACAGACTGGCTATATTCGCCGGACAAGGGCCTCCCTAAACCCGACCTCACAATCTTCCTTACCCTCAGTCTAGAGGAAATTGCCAACCGGAAGGGCTGGGGCGAAGAACGCTACGAGAAGAGCGAGTTCCAACGCGCCGTCAAGCTGTGCTTTCTCTCGCTCCTCGACGAGACCGACCCCGGAATCGCCATTGAGGACGTAGGGGGGATGACCATCGACGAGGTGTCGCATCGCTTGTGGGGCGTGATTCAAGAGCGCTGCTTGCACCAGCTCACGGATGCGCCGCTTGGCGTGTTTGCGTGAAGCGGGCCTCGTTGCGTGTTTGCGTGAAGCGGCCCAGCTGCCTGCTTGTTGAGTGAAGGCGGCCCAGTTGCGTGTTGTTGAGTGAGTCGTCGACCGCGACGTGCTACGACGGCGGCTGCGCCAGGGCAATGCTACACCCGGTAGTCTGCTACGGTGGTGGTTAAACGTAACGTGCATTAGTCTAGACGGACGCCTCGGTGGGTTGGCTGGCACACGAACGTGTCAGTCTAGACGGTCTAGGTACAGAAGCCTGTCGAGGATCTTTTGCTTCAGGATCTCGTGAAGCTCTCCCCCAAGGTACAATTCGTCCACAATCATGTATAGCTTGTAGAAGTTGAACACAAGATCCAACTCACAAACATTGTCGAAGTAAGTATCAAGAAGCTCCACAAAGAAATGCAACGACTCCAAGTAGCTCAATTCGCTATCAATGAGATCAATTGACAGTATGAAGTATAGCCCGGCATATCGCCGGTATACTAGCTTGTTCTGTTGGTATTCCACGAAGTTGGACTGGTGCTTCAGATCTCGCAGCGAAATCAACCGGTGGATGTCTGCTATGAAGGTCTGCTTCTCGGAAGCGCTGTAGGACGTGTTGAACCACTTGGCTAGCCTGGTTTTCCCCTGGCGGTTGAGGATGAGGAGGAAGTGAATAGACATGTAGTCGATAATTCTCACTTCCTCCGAAAACCATCCGCGACTTTTGCAATGGAGCCGTCTCACCAGTACCACCAGTATGAAGTCAAGGAAGGCATTGTGTTCCTCATTGAGCTAACGCCGTCGTTATTCCACACGTCCGACCAGTTCCCCCATTCGCCCATGGTCGAGATCTTGTCCAGCATTAACGACCTAATGGCGGAGATGATAATCACCGCCTCCCACAACGGAGTGGGCATCTACTTCTTCCACTGTGCCAAGACCAGCGGAAAGTTCAGATACAATTCGGGGATCAACAAGCTCTTCCGGCTAAATGACATCAACGCGTCCAACATGAAGCTACTTAATGACTTAGTGAACGATGGGCTTGACTCCATCAAACACAACTTTCCGCCCATCCCCAAGACTGACGCCAACGACGCCAACGTGGTGACCGTGTTCAATACGCTCATTTCCGAGTTCCAGGCCAAGAACTACAACCACAAGAAGTTGGTGCTTATAACTAACAACGACCAGCCGTACCGCTCCGATACCGTCAAGCTCTCGCTTCGGTCGTTCATCAACGACTTTGACCAATTCCGGATCAACATCACTCCCATTTTCGTTGACGACGGCACTGGGTTTGATCTCGCCCAGTACCAGGACATATTTCTTAACACCCACCACTTAAAGAACCCTGGCGACGACGGGTCCCCTGTCAGCAACCAGATCAGGGAATCCATCATCCGGCTTCGGGAAGTCCGCCGCATCCAGTTCGCCTGCAACTTGGTGCTTTCCGATACCGACGGACGGCTCGGGTGCTCAGTTCGGGGCTACTCGCTCTACACTCACGAAACTATCAAAAAGTCCAAGACTCTCTATACGCGGGGCGAATCGCTCAAGGTGGTTCACGGAGAGTCGGTGTTTCGAGTGGAGGACACCGGTGACGAGGTAGACGAAGCCACCGTGCGTCTGGGCTACCCTGTCAAGCGGGACACCTCGGGCAATGACACCGTCTTCCACTTTAGTGACCAGCAGATGAACTTCATGAAGAGTGCCGCTTTCGACCACACGCCGGACGGTGGTGACAATACGGCCGAGGTAGCCGACTCGTTCGACGATATCGCCGACGACGATGGCAACTCGTACTCCAAGCCCCCGTACTTGAAGCTCGTGGGGTTCCGCAGCTTCAATACCTTTAACCCCCATATCAACATGTCGGCACCGGTGTTTGTGACGGCCGATATCACCGACGGCCGGGCTCAAGGTGGATACACCAACTCCTACACCACGTTTGCATCGCTTTACCAATCGTGTGTGAAGCTTGCAAAGTATGCGGTGGTGTTTGGATGCACCAAAAAGAATGCCCGACCGTCGCTACATGTATTGTATCCTATCAGTGATCCACAAGGCTTTGTGTTGATCCGACGTCCGTGGCTCAACGATATTCGGTGCTTGCCAGAATATTGCATGGCGGATGAATATTTGCAGCCACCAGAGGAAGTTACAACCAACGACTCGTTGGTATCGTTGTTTAAGTTGTTGGCTGCAGATTACTTCTTGCCGGCGTATGATCCGCTCCAGTTTCCCAACCCTTCGCTTAACTACTTTTACAAGGTCATCAAGCATGAGCTTCTTCAGATGGATTTGCATGACTCCGACAAACAGCTTGAGGTCAACGATGCGTCGTACCAGCGACTTGTAGATCTCCGCCACGATCTTATTGAAAATAACAGGTTAGACCTTGTGGAACGAGTCAATCAATATCTTGCCAAGTATGGGCCCCGCCACCATCCCAGTGTATCCTCCTCCAGTGCCAAGAAAGTTAAACTCGATGAAAGTGCGGTGATCGCCGCTTGGCAACACGGTCACTGGCATAGTGTAACTATTCCCCACCTCAAACAGTTTATGAATACCCACAATATTGGCCGGGCCTCCCGCAAACAGGAGATGATTGATAAGATCTCCGACTTCCTTACCCACAAACGCGCCCAACAGCCTACGTGAAGTTAGAGACCATTGGTTTCCGCTCGCTAGTCTCCCGCTTCGTTGGCCGCATCAGGCTAATCGGCGTTTGCGCCGAGCATTTTATTTCTTACCCCATGCTCAATTTTCTTGTCCTTTTTCGATGGTGTAATGCTCACCGTATTTTCAGGCCCTTCAACCCAGCCCTATGGTAGACCCATGGCACGGTATGATTATCTCTGCCTAAAAGGCTATTCGGATACTGTCCGTAGCCCCGCAGAATCAGCACGGCACTCCACCAGCTGTGGGCCAATAGAGAGCGGGTCAATGTGCATTACGCGCGGGCGCTCGTAATGTGTCCCCAAAAGGAGTGGTTTCCGAGTCACGCCGCCAAACGTTATCGCTTTGCCAACTATCGGCGACATAGCGATGAATATGCCGTGTGGAGCAGAAGAAAGGTTTTTTCTATTGTCCACACCTTTCATTTCTCTTTCAAACGTACGTACCGTGTTGTTGTTGAAGCTTGAGTATCCCTTAGTCGGTTGTTCGGCGCTAACGTGCTGTGAGACGGCGCCCACTGCGGTGTTCGTTAGTTGGATGGCCACTGGCATCAAGTTTTGATGGTGGGCTGTCGATGGATGGGCCTTCGTCTCCACCGCTCTATGTCTCCACAACCGTGCTGCTGTCAGTGTTACATGCCCCTAATACCCCTGGTTCCCCTCGTTGTTGCCAAAAATTTGGTGTCGTGTTGCTGCCTAGTCGAATTCGTATTGCTTGGTGTGCACCGACCGTGCCGAAAAATTAGTAATCTGCGTCGGCGAGCAAAATTATTTTTGGATGTGTGACTATTGTCATGTTGCGGAAGGATAGTGCGTGTTTATCATACAGGGTCCTTATATGATAAAGAGGATCGCAATTCCAAAAGTAAACTGACAGAGCTTCTTCTTTTCTTCATCCTTTATACTTTTAACTAACATCTGCAGATGAATAGTAACCTCCCTCCCTATTCCATACCCCAGGACCAATTACCAGGATACGAGCCATCATTGGAGTTTTGCGGGGTCGCACTCGTAAAAACCGAGTTCCTTACTCCCTACCATTATAATAGTGGCAAACGAAGCTGGAAGCCGGTGTTGCTCGAACTCAACTCCACTCAACTAAACATCTACGATATTGGTGCAAGTCCCGGCTTGGAAAATGTGATTTTGGCTCTATACCACCGTCAGAATCAGTTGCGTGAGTTGGCCTGCAACGTGAACAATGACTATAAGAAGGATCATGATGACGATGCATCGGTAGTGAATTCCCATCTTGACGATTTATTTGCCGGCGATGCGTACGGTGGCGATAATAATCAAGACGTGCTTAAGGTGAGTGCCACTGAGAAGTTTAAGAATCACCTTGCAACCAGGAAGTTCTCTAAGGCTATTAACAATGTGGGGCATTACGCGTCTCACCTTACTAATAACAAAATGTTGTTTGAGCCAGTGAGCTCCTCTCAAGCATTCGCCGATTTCAAGGCAAACAACGCGTGCAGTCTTATTCACAGTTTTACCTTGGATAACCTCAAGGTTGGAGAAGCCCCTTCTTTAAACCAACTCATCTCTGCTTTATACAAGGAGGACACCAAGCCGGCCAATGTTTCTACGCTTGTTAAGTACAAGAACGTGCTTCGGCTTCGTATTGAATGCCGCCAAATTCTTCTTCAATTTTGGTCATTCCATGGTATGATTGAATGGTTCCGGAATCTTTGCATTGGACGCGATTTATGTAATCCCGTTGACTCTAGAAACATCACAAAGTTCAAGAGTATTCCGAGTCGGTATAGCAGTCGAAACAACGCGCTTTTAGCCGCCACCGCTGCTGCTGCCTTTTATGACCGGACTCTGTTGGCACAAGAAGCCCCAGAACTTCAAACTTCGTTTGTTCGCATGAATCCTGACAAGCAATCCACAGATGATGATGCCGTTTCTAGAACAGACTCGGTGTTTTCTAACTCTAGCTTGGGGTCTGACAACTCTGTGGAATCCGCTCAATCTGGCGAAAAATTCCTCAACACTATCTGCATTAACAAGTTGAAATTGGTAACCCACGAAAACCGCTACACCGCCATTGAAAAACAGTACATATCCAATTGCATTCCCGATCTCAATTCATTCGATAAGTGGAGTGGAGCTGACTTGACTCTTTCTAATTATTCCCATTACGCTCCCACTACTGTTAAGCAGGGTGATGTCTATATCTCTGCCAGTTCGTTGTTGACGTCGGTGACTTCGTTCAATAAGAAACTTAGTCGTGGGCTGGTGAATGAAGGAGACTGTCGCAGGTTCCTTATCCACGATAACGGATTGGTGAGCGTGGAAATTTGATGATTAAACGAAACTATGATTTTGCGTAGAGCCAGCGCTGGCGACCCCCCACCCCAGACACCATCGCAGCGCACTTGAGCACCAAAGCTTACACTCCATTCGTATCGATTCATTCTAATATACAGACATAACTTTTTATCATAACTACACCATCTCGGTATCGTCGTCAACAGCTTCCCGAGACTCAAACTCGTCCTGTTCTTCCATGCCAAAATAATTTTCCTGTTCCTGGGGGAATTGTTGTGGTTGCTGGTAACCCTCCATCACGTATTGTTCGGCTTCATCACTAGGGCTTAATCTCAAACGATCGACGTTATGATTGAAAGGACTAGCACTATCGGGCCTGGAGACCGCATCAGATCCTGGATACATTGACTGAGGAGTTTGCGGCAACACCATGTTATCGTAAACTGAGCTGTTAATGGAAGGAGACTCGAAAGAATAATCTTGGAAGCTGATATCTTCGAATTTGGTAACCGTTTCCCCGTTGGCATCAGGATATTGCCTAAGCGACCCCCATGGGGTAATCTTGACAGTTCCTCCTTCTGGATGATTATACACCGGCCATTCATTGGAACCTGTTATATAATCGCGTTCCTTTTCATTAAGGAAGCTCTTCACCTTTTTTGCGTCTTCGTCCACCTCATCTCTCCTTCTCTTTGAAAAATTCATAGTGACGCGTTCCCCGTTTGAGCCAATGACACTTTCCTTGGTGGATGTATGGTTACACGTCAACCTCGTCAATGTGGGTTGATGGGGTGGGAGGTAGATAAAAGGAATGAATCACCGACCAAAAAAAATGGTACGCTTTGGATAGAAGAAAAGAAAAAGAAAAAGAAAACAAAAATGCAGCAAGCGTCCACCTATTTAAAAAAATAAAAAAAATGCCTACAGATGGAGGAGCTCTTGTGCAAAAATGATAATGAGTGGAATTGTGCTTTCGCATCTATTGAAACAGAAAAAAAAGAGGGAAAAAAAAGAAATCGAAAATTTTTGCCGGCGCTCCATCCGGGCGGAGACTTAGATGGCTGGCTGGCTGATTTTCTCAATTTAGCGCGGCACCCGGGCGGAACTGCAGGTCCGTCTGGGCCCATGGTTCAGACACGATCGTCGGGATGACAAACTATTTACGGACACGGGCGTGCGGGCGTGCGTCCCCCCTCCCGAAAAAAAACCTATTTCTTATCCAATTGGTGAGAACGATTTTCTTCTGCTCGGCAAAAAAATGACTCAGCCCAGGTTCGAACTGGGGACCTTCTGCGTGTAAAGCAGACATCATAACCACTAGACTACAGAGTCGTATCATGCTCAAAAGAAGAATTCAGGGCCTGAGGAAGAAGGGCAGATAGGTAGAGCGTGTGCACGTGATTAAGGTTGTGTGCAGTACGTCTATTCCACCAATGAACAAATTGTAATTTTCAATCAACCCGCAGTATACAGGCAATTTTTGTTTAGTGTTCATATTCTAGCATTCAGGTCTACCATGTTGAGAGTTAAGGCCATAAATAATAGTGTTCGTTTTGCCAAGACGGCTTCGAGAGCATTCCCAACTAGCTCTCGACTTTTATCCAGCTCTTCCATCAGATTAGCTGCTCCTCAGGAGGATCCCGTCAAGCCATTCAAGAATGCTTTGGGTAGAGATGCTCAAAAATTCTCCAGTGACCCAATGATGCTTCAAAAAACAACCTTTACCGAGTCCATGGATGAAGTTGATATGACTTGGGGAAGAGACGATGATCCCAAGCATGTTGAAAAACAAAATACCAAGATTAGACATTTCACCATCAATTTTGGTCCTCAGCATCCAGCTGCTCACGGAGTGTTAAGATTAATTTTGGAATTGCATGGAGAAGAGATCGTTAGAGCTGATCCTCACGTTGGATTGTTGCATAGAGGTACCGAAAAGTTGATTGAATCCAAGACTTATATGCAAGCATTGCCATACTTTGATAGATTGGATTATGTTTCCATGATGACCAACGAATTGGTATTTTCGTTGGCAGTGGAGAAGTTATTGAATGTGGAGGTTCCATTGAGAGGAAAATACATTAGAACGTTGTTTGGAGAAATTACTCGTGTGCTTAATCACTGTATGTCGGTGCTTTCGCATATTATGGATGTTGGTGGATTGACGCCTTTCCTTTGGGGTTTCGAAGAACGTGAAAAGTTGATGGAATTCTACGAACGTGTTTCCGGAGCAAGATTGCATAGTGCTTACTTCAGACCAGGAGGTGTCTCACAAGATTTACCAGTGGGATTGTTGGATGACATTTATATGTGGGCCACTCAATTCGGTGATAGAATCGATGAAACCGAAGAATTGGTTACCGATAACCGTATTTGGAAGGATAGAACAATTGATGTGGGTGTGGTCACTGCTGATGATGCTTTGAACTATTCATTATCGGGAGTAATGTTGAGAGGAAGTGGTATTCCATTTGATATCAGAAAGTCCCAACCTTATGATGCTTATGACTTAGTTGATTTCGATGTGGCTGTTGGTATGAATGGAGATTGTTACGATCGTTATTTGGTGAGAATGGCCGAATTTAGACAATCGTTGAGAATCATTGAACAGTGTATTAATGAAATTCCTGAAGGTCCTGTCAAGGTTGAAGATTTCAAGATTATTCCACCTCCAAGATCTTTGATGAAGGAAGACATGGAGGCGCTCATTCATCATTTCTTATTGTTCACCAAGGGTTATGCCGTTCCTGTTGGAGAAACTTATACTGCTATCGAGGCTCCTAAGGGAGAAATGGCGGTTTACCTTGTTTCCGATGGCTCCGAGAGACCATACAGATGTAAGATTAGAGCTCCTGGTTTCGCTCATTTGGGTGCATTTGATCATATTTCCAGAGGTAACTTGTTGGCCGATGCCGTTGCCATCATTGGTACGATGGATTTGGTGTTTGGTGAAGTTGATCGTTAATTTGCATCGTCAATATTTTATTGATACTCAGAGCTATTTATTGTACGTTATGTATTCCCTCCGATGAATCGGGATCTATTCGAGAAATTGTAGGTGGCGTGCTTCACTCTCGGCATCACCTGATGCGCCGTTTCATGTCAAACGGTCCCCGGTGTTACGCCCACCGCCTAGTTTGACCGCACCTCGTAAATACACGTTCTTACCTCGAGTTATAGGTTCCCACCGTTAGTCATATATTCATAGCTACTAAACCTAGCCGAAGGTATGGTAAATGGCCCATACTGTTCCCAATCCGCCGAAAAAAACTGCCAGTTTAAACATGAATCCTTCTTGATCTTCATGCGGCCCGTGATACATGTAGGGATTCTTGGCACTTGTGCCGGATGAAGAAGATTGCGGTGCAAATGAAGATTGGTTGTTGTGTCGATGGTAGCTGTGGTGCACTTGTCTCATGAGATGCTTGGTAACTAATTCCTCATCTAGTTTCGAGATATCTCCGCCTTTGGCAAGCTGGTGGAGAATGGCTCGACGATCTTCCTCGGAGAGCCTCTTGTTGATGATGCGCTGTTCGAACTTGAGGTGCTTGGATAAATGCTCGTTGTAGTTGAAATGAGGCACATCAAAGCGGTCACCATAGTTCTTATGTTGACCCGAGAAGGTGGATCCGTTCTGATGTTGACCGAAATCGTGAACTCTGTTCCGCGTGGTGTTGTAGCCACTGGCACTGTAGGTTTTTCCGGACTTGGAGTAGTACTTGGCCTCGCCGTAGTACTTGTTCTGCCAGGCACTGTGAGGATTGGTGAACGTAGAGGAAGTAGAACTAGAACTTGAGCTCATGTGTTGAGCGTCGTATACCTTCTTCTTCTTGATATCTTTCAAAGTGTCATAAGCTGTTACAATATCCACGAACATACTGTGGTTCTGCTTCTTTTCTTCCTCGTTGAGATGGGTGTTAAGGTCAGGGTGGTATCTCTTCGATAATTGCTTGAACTTGGTCTTGATCTCCTTGATAGAAGCATTGCTAGGAAGATCGAGTAGCTGGTAGTAGTTTTTAGGCCCTTGATTCCATCGAATACAACTGCTGTGGAATGCATGGACCTTATACATGCCCCAAACCCCGTGGTATTGTTGGAACCTCAGGGACAGGTGAGACCCTCGCGTGATGCGGAATAGATATTTCATGGTAAAAGGCAAGAAAAGGAATCGATGTAGCGCAGCAATTCTGTTTAAAGTAGCCGGGGGTTGGGGTTGAATATATCTGTTTTCTGCAAATTTTCGTAGGGCTTTAAATGATTCATTCACCGATGATTCTTGCACCTTAGATAGCCCATTCGCAAGCAAACTGCAGGTGCGCCCCGTACTAGGCGCGCGACCTCAGAGGGAACATAGTCCGAGATGGGTCCGATGTAGCCAATGGAGCATAAGCACCCTAAGCGAGTCCATGCACCTCAGCCATTGACAGCCATATCTCCGAGTGTCATCACCAGATAGCTCTTGAGCCCAAGAGCCATGCCGTTACCGGTCAACACTTGAGACATCCGGACGAAGGGCGGGGGTCTTATCATCACGTAGTGACTTATGTCAGCGCTTATGTCAGCGCCTCCTAGGGGCCAATGACACGCTGACATAAGCTTGGTCACAGGTCTTACGTCAGCAATCCTCAGTGCCGTCGGTGCGCCACCCAAGAAAATTATATAAATCTTCACCTTCTCACATTCTCCAGTATCATCATTAATCATGCCTAGACAAAGAAGAAGTGCCCCTGCTGCCAGAACTCAAACCAGATCTGCCCATACTGCTGCTGCTCCTGCTGCTCATTACCCAGCTCCTGCTGCTGCTCGTCCAGCTCCTGCTCAAACCCAACAAGGCCCGGGATTATTCGGACAAATGGCTAGTACTGCTGCTGGTGTCGCTGTTGGATCTACCATTGGTCATACTCTCGGTGCTGGTATTACTGGAATGTTCGGAGGATCGTCTTCTGCTCCTGTAGAACAAGTTCAGCAAGCTGCCCCCCAACAACAACAAGGTCAACAAACTTGTGATGTTGATGCCAGAACTTTCACTAGATGTTTGACTGAAAATGATGGTAACATGCAAGTTTGTGACTACTACCTTCAACAATTAAAGGCTTGTCAAGAGGCTGCTCGTCATTACTAAAACATGTAAATAGTTATTTATTTTTAATTTATTGAGCTTATACAAGTATCCACGTGTGAAGTCGCTGATGTAGTAGAGATTCTCTATTGAAGGTATTTATTTGATATCACGGTAGGGAAACATTTTTATTTCTTTTCACGGTTAAGATAATAAAAGGCTCCTCCAGCACCCCCAAGTCCAAGTAACGCAAGAAGTCCCACGTTACTGGATCCAGATGGTGGGGCTTGCGTACCTTCGATTTTATCATGCTCAATATCATCGACCACTGGGGTTTGCTTATCAACAGGAGTGACCTTGTGATCAACTTCTCCAGCTCCCAAGTTTACGACTTCAGGATTGTTAATGTTGGGGTTAATGGACGATTGAACGTACTTATCTCTGTTGGCAGGCTTTTTACTCTTGGGAGAGCTGGACGAATTGACTCCACTGACGTCAACGGGGGTCGATCCACGATCGTGAAGATACTCAGGTTCATCTTCCACGTGTTCACCTCCATGAACGACAGTGGCAGAATTGGCTTCCACCTTCACCGAAGAAGCCACTTCCTTGTTCAAAAGTTCCTTCTCCACCGAAGCCCGTTTTTCCTGAGCAAGATCTTGCTTCACAGCTTCGGGGGTAATTGGAGGAACCTTGGGTTCCGGAACTTTGGGGATGAAATCATACTTGAATTCCCATTCGTTGATGGACGTTTGTGAAGGTAATCTAAATGAGTCAATGGTGGACTTATCATTCTTAGCCATTCTGAGAGCGCCAGAGCTGAACGCCCTAGTACTCAATGGTGCCTTGGTAGCTTGTCTGGCGGATCTGATGAAAAGAGACATGTTTAGATGATTGAATAGATAAATAAAGGTGGATGATAATTAAAATTGACTGTTCGCATGAATGACCGGACTAAGGGATGGGCCGAGGGGCGCAATCCTGGGGCCACTGTGGGGACGGTGCACGGGTGCGTTTACCAAGAAACACAATTGTGCCTTTATGAAGGCGAATTGAGCTCCGTACTGGCTTACGGACTTCCATAGGGGCTTTTGTATCTATTTTTATTATATAGAGCACTTAAATTCTGTTGAGGTGACGCTGAGGTGTAGAATAGGCTGGACCCTGAAAAGTGAAAATTTGGCAATTTGTGCTCAAGTCGCAAAGTGTTGCAAAAATCTAAGAAATTACGAGCAACAAGCTGGCTCATGAATAGGCATCTCTATATTTATCAGCAATGCATACGAAATTCGTTTGATCGGTGAGGAGCTTAGTTGGTAAGATGTTAGTTAGGGGCAAGGTTTTGTTCTATAAAGGTTCATGAGGGAGAGTTTTAAACGTCTATATCATCATTAGTGGTGTCTATGCTGAAATCACCATTCAACATGTCATCGAGAAGAAGACTGGGAGGTCTTTTCATTTTTGAAGGAGCAGTGCTCAACTCTTCCAAATGCTGACTCTTGGGACGAAGTGCTCGCTGACTACCACTAAAGTCTTCCATGTAGTCCGGTCGAAGACTTCTTGGAGGCATGCTGGAACCGTATCCCATGCCAACTTCATTGGCAGTGGTCAAGTCTGGGGTTGATGTCACCGAATCCATATGATCAGGCATGAATTCACTTGTGGGAGAATCCACAAAGCTTTTGCTATGAAGAGGAAGTTCCAAGTTCGACGCGGAACGGATGTTCATAATCTCCAAAACCGGACTGATAAACATGGATCCACGGTTACCAGCCACGTTGTTTTCATTGCTGATGGCATTCCGATAGGTTCTCCCTTGGTTAGACCCTTCGCTACTCAACTGAATCACGGATGCCGGTCGGTTTAGCATGTAGATACTGGAGTTGCTGCTCACAAGTCCATTACCCAGACTTTTTTCCCAGAAAGAAGATGCAGAACTAGACATGCCACCAAGTGAACTGAAGTTAGATTGGCTTTCTCCCAATAGAAGGGTATTGTAATATACTTCTTTTTCATTCTTGGCGGTTTGGTTTGACCGATACCATGCTATTATTCGGTAAGTGGTGAATACAAGAAGCACCAACCCGATGATTCCGCCAGCTATTATAAACAAGAGATTGGTAGGAAGCGTAGGGATGTGAATATAAGGGTTATCGTCATCAGGAACCGTCACGTCGTAGGAATAAGATGTAGTTTCCTGAGTCACCGTTGGCATGGAACTATCAGTATCAGTATCATCACGCCTAATGAATGCAGTGGTGAGAGTGGGACTATATGTGGAAGTAGGTCCAGCTTTCATTTGCAACAGAGTAGGTATGGCCCTATTGTGGAAGTGATGATGGTGATGGGTTGGCATGGTGATGATAAAGAAAGTAATAAGAAAGACAAAACTAGAGAAGAAATGTATACCGAAGAACAACTGGTTAGAATATATGGCCGCCCTTGTTATCATTCGGTGGACGCGTATGTTTGCAGGCTGCATGCATGTTGGTGGATCTATGTAGATGTGATCTGCAGCCCCAATTGCACCCAGACCCCAACCTCCAATACGGTGCTACGAGATGATGGATAAGGCCAACGCGAACCGCATTACTAGCGACATAATGAGTCCCCAGTTGCCAACCCTCTCTAGTGATAAACGAACTTAAATATGTGTTTACAGGCTTCCTAAAGCATATTTAAGAGTATGTGGAACATTTCACCCTGCGCGGTCGCGACTTAAAAATCGCGTCACCTCCTTCGAAAATCGGCATCAGGGGAGTCTCGCCTGGTGAGCCGTATGCATTCTTGCGGTTAAGTTTTGATTATTAGACGTATTCAGAAGCGCCAGTCGGCATCAGCCAGCTCGATGGCCCATTTAAACTTCTCCCGTAAGGTTTTCGCGAAAAGTTTCTCGATGGGCACGTCAAACCGTTTGGCGAATGCAACCGTGAGTCGCGGGTCTATATAGTTGAGCTTAGATGTACCCAAGGAAACCTCGGAATTATCTTCTTTATCCTTGAGCTGAAAAGTAGTGTTTGTGATTCTATTTTCCACCGATTCAACTTGCGATTTTAGCTTTTCCACCGTGGAACCCTTGGGGAGACGGGGCTCATCGGTTTCAAGTTCTTCTTCGTATTCTTTCTGTAGTTCTTCAATCGACTCAAGCTTCTTAGCCAAGTCTTCCTCGGTGAATGCCGATACCCCCGTCAAAAGTGCCTTTTCCTTTTCACGGGCGAACTTCTTTTTGCTTTGATCAATCATCCGATCGATGATGAGATCATGTACTTCCTTTCTTTGTTGAGGGGTGATCTCGTCAATGATGGCGAATTGCTTGGGATTTTTTTTCTTTTGAGATGGATCAATCTCTAGAATCATTTTGAGAAGTCGTCTCTTTTGCCAGTTAAGTTCAAGAATCTTGCTGTGGATCTTGGTCACCAGTTGAGCGTGGTTCTTACTGACTGAACGCTGGTGATTACATAGAATGGCCACGGCTCGATTAGCAGCATTGTACCGGACCACCTTCTCGGCAACCGTTCCCTCGTTGGGGATCAAATCAAGTTGTTCTTGCATGGTTTTGGATGCATTATAGGTACGGAACACCTTGGCGGTAAGTCCCTTCATATACTGCTGAAACTGGCGATTCAAGATGGTGGGGGAAATTCGATCAAATAGATCATCTCCCGGTTGTTTGGGAGGTTTTTTGAAAATTCGCAAGTTCTTGAACACTTGCGTATCCACATCTACCTCTTGGTAAAACCGAATAGAATCTTTACCAAGAAAGTCAAAAATAACCTTGTTGGGAGGTTTGAGAGTAACGTGCTCAAATCTCAAAGAACAGCATCCTACGGTATCGGCTTCATCTTCTCCTTTCTCACCCCCTGCTCTCAATGCAAATATATCAATCAAGTAGGTGGCAGTGGCCATTTGACGGTTTTGCATCAACGGGTCTTTTAGCAACCGGGTGTAGTCTTTTCTAATAGCGTCAATGTGGTGCTTGAGATTACGGGCGGTTTCAAACTTTTTGAAATCGGACAATCCCTTGATGGAAGATGTGGGTGCAAACTTGACGTATTTAAACGAGTCGGCAATGTTTTCCCGCCACATCGCCAACCATGACACCGTGTTATCGTGCTTTATCTCTCCCCATTTATGACCTGGAGGGGGGTCGGGAATCTTGGCTCCTTCGCTAAGGTTCAACGTGATATCTTCTGGTTGCACTCTCTTCTTTACCTTGCCGGTCTTGGGATGGGCTCCACGACCACGGAACAATCCAGGTGGTTCTACCTTGAAATTACCCACTTGCTCCTTACGGCCGTTGAGGAGACATGTCTTGTAGGGTTCCTCAAACTTGTCACGTTCTTCTTTGATGCGCTTCTTTTCTTCCCGAGTCATGCTCTTCTTCTCCTCTCGCATCTTGGCATAGTAGTCGAAAATCTTGGTGAAGTCCATGCGATCAAAGTCGGTGATTTCAACGTTGGCGCCGCCATGCTCTTCAAGCACTGAGAGAAAATCGTTGAAGAAGTTCTTCTGGAAAACCGGATTCTTGGTGTGGTCGCTATCAATCATCATTCCAAAAAACCCAGCCACCTCTTCTGCCTCTGCAGGTAGATCCACCGGTTTTCCATCATAGTAGAGCTTCACATACAGCGGGAGTGGCTCATAAGGGGGAGGGAAGATCACCCCATTATGCTCCAACGTATCCCACTTCTTCTCTCCATTGCCAACTCCACTGAAGTTCTCGTCCTCCCACCACTTGAATCCCTCATCTTCTGACTCGTCGGGCTTCTTATCTTCGCCGTCCTTGGTGTCATTGTCGTTGTCTTCCCTGTGTCCATTAGAAGGCAGAAGCGGCTTGTCATTCTTAATAAACTTATCATCCTTGAATTCTTCACTGGCGGGCGAAGGTGGGAGACCGTTCTCTTGCTTCACAACCACCTCTTCCTTCCTCTTCTTCTTGTCCTTCTTGTCTTTCTTATCCCTTTTCTCCTTTTTCTCCTTCTTCTCCTTCTTGCGTTTCTTGTCCTTCTTCTCCCGTTTTCCCTTCTTGTCATCATCTAGCTTTCTCTTTCTGACCTCCAAAGCTGCCAAGGGCTTTTCATCTTCTGACCCTACATAGTCAGCTTGGCTAGATCCAATGCCAGGGTTATATATCTGCAGAAGTGCCACATCGTCATCGGAAGAGCTCATCTCGAAATCAAAGCACGCGTGGTGGATGCACTTGGGAAATGGAACTCTGGTGTACTGGTGACACTGTGATGGCGGTGGAGCCTATTCTTTTCTTCACGCTCCCACTCGCTCAGGTGCCCACGCGTATCGCGCACGACCTAACCTCTCGCACGACCCACATCTCCTGGTCCCCCAAAGTGCACGTGAGCATTTCGCTCGTCTGGGTTCCTACATAAATAATGACTAAACCACCACCTATCACTTAGAGCAGTAATGTAATCGTCAGATAGCATGCTGTCCGTTTCACTATGACTGAATGACCAGAACGGCTCTGCTTACAGTTTTTCCTTCTCTGGCATTGTTAGTGTGTTCTTTTCCATTTGGGGAACAGCCCCATTGCCCTGTTGGTGTAAACAGACGAATGAGGAAATGCAGCCGCTACATTTTTGGGCCCAAACAAAAATATCACCACCGATAGCGATCACTCCAGCGCACCTGATTGCTTCGTGGGCTGTAATGTAACCCAATGTAAACCGAGCCTGTTCAACGACCCAAAACTCACCTGTCCACCGAGAAGGCTCCGTCTTCAAGCCGGGAGGCTACCACATTTGAAAAAGTTACAGCAGAGAGTGCGCAGCTCTCTCCTGCACATAATGTGTTTATTATTTATGAGGGCTAGGTAATTACGATTGTTACAGTTCCTAATGCGGACAAGTTGTCAATAGTACCCATCATCCAAATTCTTTTATTCATAATCCTCCAACTGTACCACAAATCTATATATCATCACCACAAGCCATTGGCGCCTTCTTTTAAGCTCGTTTGAATTTCATTGTTTCTTAGTCCCCAAGGCTTCTCATCCCCTCTAACCCGTGTCGTTGTACTATGTCTGCCATCCGCTCCCACCCGTTGCAGCCGCTCAATAGTGGCCAGCTTAATTCAAGGGTAAACCAGGTGACTCCTGTCAAAGGAGCTAGACGAACCAAGGAAATTGTCAATGATTACCAACCTGCCCACAATGTGGAACACGTTCAACAGCAACAGCCACAGCAACAAAGAAGAAAGAAGAAGGAAAAGTTATCGGCGTTGTGTAAGACTCCGCCATCCATCGTGAGAACCAGAAATGGAAGAGACTTCCGCCGGGGAAACTTTCTTGGAGAAGGTGGGTTTGCTCGGTGTTTCCAGATGAAGGACGCTCTGGGACAGATCTACGCCGCCAAGACGGTGGCCAAGGCCTCCATCAAGAATGATAAGACCAAGACCAAGTTATTATCGGAAATCAAGATCCACAAATCCCTCAAGCATGCTAATATCGTCAACTTCATTGACTGTTTTGAAGATGATGTCAATGTGTATATTTTGTTGGAGATCTGCCCCAACCAATCGTTGATGGAACTTCTCAAAACCAGAAAGAGACTCACCGAGCCAGAGGTTCGCTTCTTCATGGTGCAAATTGTGGGTGCCATCAAGTACCTTCATTCTCGCCGCGTGATTCACAGAGATTTGAAGTTGGGAAACATCTTTTTTGACCCAGACATGAATCTCAAGATCGGTGACTTTGGTTTGGCATCGGTGTTGCCCTCTAACGATTCTCGGAAATATACCATCTGTGGTACCCCAAACTACATTGCTCCCGAGGTGCTTGGTGGTAAGAACGTGGGTCACAGTTTCGAAGTGGATATCTGGGCCATTGGTATCATGATGTATGCTCTCTTAGTGGGAAAGCCTCCCTTTCAAGCCAAAGATGTTCAGGTCATCTATGAACGTATCAAGAAGACAGAGTACTCCTTCCCCACTGACAAGCCCATTTCCGATCTGGCCAAGACCCTAATCAAGGACTTGTTGAGTTTGAATCCTCTCCACAGGCCCACCATTAACGAAATTCTCAGCTACGAGTGGTTTAAAGGACCGTTCCCCGATCGCACCTACGAGGTTACCTTAACCAGCACTCCCGATCATGTCCAGTCCATTTCCAAGGCCCAGTCTGCCCTCAACTTTACCAACACCAAGGCGGCTGCCGGCATTTATACCCCCAAGACCAAGGACCCCGTGGAAATTCTCAGATCAGATTTACACTCAGAGCAACCTCGTGCATTGTTACCACAATCATTGTCCCCCAATGACACCAAGAGCAAATACCAAGAAGTGGATCTTGCTGCCGTGGGCAGACAATCCAAAAAGGTTAACTTTAACACCACTTATTCCACAACCATCAAAAAATTGAACCAAATTTGTTTCGAAACCTATCACAACATGAGAAGATTGGAATACTCCAAGCATAATCGCCTTGATACCGCTGAATTGCCCACTTGTGATAACCCTACTCTTATTAGCAAGTGGGTAGATTACTCCAACAAGTACGGGTTCTCCTACCAATTGAATAACGATGACATTGGTGTCCTCTTCAATGACGAAAACACCATTCTCAAGCTCCACAACTCGGACCGGTTCCTCGAGCTTATTCATCACGACAACGAAGGGTGGATTTGCCTTGAAAACTCAATCTCTCACCCTCCCTCTCAAGCAAAGAGACAATTGGAGATTGTGGAATTTTTCGCCAAGTACATGAATAGCAACTTGTCGAAAGTCAGTGAAAATGAAGAACGCAGGGATACCGTGTTTTTAAGAAGATATACCCGGACTCCCGAATACATCATGTTTGAAATGACTAACGGAAACTTCCAATTCAACTTTAAGGATCATCACAAACTTTGCATCTCTAAAGCTGGTCTTGCCGTTACTCATATTCTGCCTAATCGGGTCACTCAAACCCACCCTCTTATTTTAATCCTTAAACAGGGAAATTTCCCATCTACAGGAATCCCTGATTGCATGGAAAAGATTGCCACCATAAAGGAAGCCATCAAGAGAAAAGCCTTCAAGGAAAACAATTAACATAGAATTGCATTTTGCATCTATCATTTTCTTCACTTCGTATTATAATAACTTGCTAATGTATAAAAGTCGCTTAGTTATGAGTAAATGCTATGGTACAAGCCACTGGCTGTTTGGGTGCTCTGACCTTTTGTTCTTCGCTTCTTTCGGTTTCGGATTTCCCGAATCTTCAAATCTTTTTCTGTCTCTGCCATTTTCTGTCTGTTCTTTCTCTCTTTATTTCTTATTTCTCCCTCGTTGTCTCTCCTTCTTTCAGTGTGCCTTGGACTTTCTCAGAAATCGTCGTCGTTGGTGTTCAACAAAGACTTAAGTGCCCACTCATCCTTGAACTTAGTCTTTATCACATCCAACTCGCTAATCAAACTAGAACAAGCGTTTCTCAATGCATCCTTTGGCGTATAGTCATCTTCTGTTTGTATTCTCAAGATGAAGTTAGCAAACAACGGGTGCTCTACCTTGTAAGCAGCAAAGATGACTTTTTCGTCCTTCACCAACTGAGCCCTCAATAAATTGGCCAATGTGTGGTCTTCTCTTTCTATTTTGATCAAAGCGGCATTTGGCACTTTTGTATCGGGAGTGATTTTTATCTTGTCCACTCCATCTGGGAGGATGAAGAGTTCAAATCTATCGGGAGCGTTCATACTATGGCGGTTGAAATGTTATGTCGCTCAACTTTTCCACCCGACCACCACCCGTGCACTTTCTCCATTGCGAGCCCCGCCCGGCCTCTGGCTGGGCCCTCCTGCACACTGCCGTGCCGAACAACAAACCAAAATAAGTAGGAAAGGCGTATGGGGATTACCCGGCCCTAGACCACCCTCTTCATTTGGTTGCCTACTTGGAAGCGTATCTTCACCCACACACCTATTCAGTTCATCCTGCTTTCATTGATTTTGAATTCGTTCATCCTCCAATCATTCCACTAAAGCAGGGCCCTACTGAAACCGTCGTATCATCCATTTCCTCGACGTTTGATACCGACTGCAGTCTTGTCATCAGTTTTCGTTTTCCCAAACCCGAAATTTCAATCCCCCTCCCCATCGATCTCCTCCAACGCCCAATACTTTTGGATTTCTAGATGACGAACCAGGATATCTGGAATAACCAACAACGTCCTCTAGGGCAGCCGTTCAAGTATGTCTTCACCATTCTACGTGGATGGATTTTTTTTGTTCCCGCTACTTGCTCATGTTCTCCATACTAACATCACCAGTCGTCAACACCCCCCCGTGTTGCCTCCACCGGCTACCCTCGAAGCAGGTATGTCTTATCACCTTCCTGAATCTCCCGATAAATGTTGATACTAACTTTTAGGTGGCCAATCATTCTATCCTTTACCCAGTCTTCCCAGCCTAGGAAATGGAGCTGGCCACAATCATCCTGGTCACGGCTTTACCATCCCATCAATCAACCCGGCAAACGACTCCATGGTACGTACCAGCCTTTTTGGTGTTATTTTTCCTCGGTCTCTTTGGTATCTTACTAACTTTTTTAGCATGGGAGAAGACAATCCAACGTAGCCGTCCCCGGTCAGCCATCCCAACTCCCGCCTCCTTCGTCGTTGGCGCCCACTCCCTCCACTTCAAATGCTTCCCTCGCAACGTCAGCTGTTTCCCAACCTACTGGTCCTACTACGGCAGCGGTTCCGCCTCCTCCTCAGTCGGCACCTGTTCCTGCTACTAGTCAACAGCTTCAACAGCCTCAGCAGCCGCTGAATCAGTCTCAGCCCCTCCAGCTGCAAGTGACTTCCCAATCCATGCCCCAAGGAGTCTTGAACCGCTCGACCACCACCAACGTATACCGTCCTCTCAACGTTAAGGACGCGTTGTCGTACTTGGACCAGGTTAAGGTACAGTTTTACAATCAAGCTGATGTGTACAATAATTTCCTAGACATTATGAAAGACTTCAAGTCACAAAGGTATGTTTTCCTTGTTCTACTGAGCATTTAAGCGGACTTTTTCTAAAAAAAATCACTTGGCCCTTTTCCATTATCTTATCCTATCGTTGATTGCCCCCACCGTGGGGACAAACCGGCATCTCGGCTCGATTATAAGCCCGTACCTCAAGAAATCCGCTCCGATCTTTTTTTCCTTGTGTCCTGCAGACAGTATACTAACTTATAGCATTGATACGCCTGGCGTAATTGACCGAGTTCTGACCTTGTTCCGAGGCCATCCTAATCTCATTCAGGGTTTCAATACTTTCCTTCCTCCCGGCTACAGAATTGAGTGCTCGTTGGATCCTTCTGATCCCAATCCCATTCGTGTCACCACTCCAACGGGAACTACTACTCGTCCTAATGCTACTGCCACTTACTCTCAGCGATGGGGTAATGGCACCGCCGAACAGCAGCAACAACAACAACAGCAGCAGCAGCAACAGCAGCCGCTTCAAGACCAGCAGCATCCTCTTGGTCCCAGATTTGATCAGCAACCCGAGCCTCAAAATGGCGGGCAGATTGAGTTCAATCATGCCATTTCTTATGTCAACAAAATCAAGACTCGTTTTGCCAATCAACCTGAAATCTATAAGCAGTTCCTCGAGATTTTGCAAACCTACCAACGCGAGCAGAAACCCATCGGCGATGTTTATGAGCAAGTGACAGTGTTATTCGCTAATTCTCCTGACTTGCTAGATGACTTTAAACAGTTCTTGCCAGACACTAGTAATCAAGGATACTTGCAGCAGCAGCAGCAGCAACCTCCTCATCTTCATCATCACCCCCAATTGCAGCATCAGGTTGTGCAAGATCAATTTTACCACAATGGTGCTTCCCAGCTCCCTCCCGTTGGTAACTTCCAGCCACCCACCGGTGTGATGGACGGTCAATATCCTCATCCTGGATATCCTCTCGCTGATGATGAGCTCAGCTCCAAGAAAAACTCTATCAGCGAAGAATATGGCTACGGCTATAATCAAGAAGTCCAATACTCCAATCTTCGTTCTTCCACCAAGCCTAAGAGTGTAACTCCGATAGCCAAGAATGGTGTTGTTGCTCCCATTACTAATCCTACCTTGGTCCCTGGTATCCCTGAACCTATTCCTCCTTCTGCTGCTATCAAGAACTCGTCTCTTTCTGAAGAAATTGGTTTTTTTGACAAGGTTAAGAAGGCCATTGGCAACAAGCAGACCTACAACGAATTTCTTAAATTCTTGAATCTTTACTCGTTGGATGTCATCGACAAAATCACTTTGGTGGAGAGAGTCGAGTCTTTTATTGGAAGCGGCCACCCTGAGCTTGTAAGTTGGTTTAAGATGTTCGTTGGTCATGACGATACTCCTCAAAGCATCGAGAACATCACCTTTAAAAAACATCAATTAGAATTGTCCTTATGCAAGGCCTACGGTCCTTCCTATAGACAGTTACCAAAGGCAGAGACCTACATGCCTTGCTCTGGTCGTGACGAAATGTGCTGGGAAGTGCTTAATGATGAATGGGTCGGACATCCGACGTGGGCCTCCGAAGATTCCGGTTTCATTGCTCATCGTAAGAACCAATACGAGGAAATTCTCTTCAAGATTGAAGAGGAGCGCTTGGATTTCGATTACCACATGGAGGCTAACTTGAGAACTATTCAGACCTTGGAGACCATTGCCAACAGAATTGCCAGTATGACTCCCGAGCAAAAGGCTAACTTCAAGCTCCCTCCTGGCTTGGGTCACAACTCCACAACCATCTACAAAAAGGTCATCAGAAAAATCTACGACAAAGATCGTGGTTTTGAGGTTATTGATGCTCTCCATGAAAACCCCGCTGTTGCCGTGCCTGTTGTATTGAAGAGATTGAAGCAAAAGGACGAAGAATGGAAACGCTCTCAGAGAGAATGGAACAAGGTCTGGAGAGAAATGGAGCAAAAAGTATTTTACAAGTCTTTGGATCACTTAGGTTTGACTTTCAAGCAAGCCGACAAGAAACTTCTTACTGCCAAGCAATTGGTGAGTGAAATCAGTACGGTCAAGGTGGAACAGCAAAATAAGCGTCTTCACCCCTTGACTCCCAAACCGCAAGAACAACTCAACTATAAATTCGAGGATTATGAGGTGTTATATGATATTTACAGGTTGTCTCTGGTGTACATCTTCCGTTCATCCAACTACTCCGCAAATGATCGTGAAAAACTAAGTGCTTTCTTCGAGAACTTCATTTCGGTGTTCTTCAGTATACCTAAGGAAACCGTTGAAAAGGCTGTTGCAGCAAGAGAAAAGGGCGAAGCTTCTGTTGGCACTACTGAGCGTGCCGAATCTTCCGAAGAAGACAGCAACCCTAAGAAGAGAGCCCGGGAAGGTGATTTGTTAAAGGATGTACTCAAAAAGCAGTCCAAGTCTAAAAAGGAAGAACCAGCAGACAGCCCATCTGTTGTATCGAGTGAAAGCGAAGATCACGACTTGGTGGATGAGGTGGAAAAGTCCAGTGAGTTGTGGATCAAGACCACCAACCCGCTGACTTTCTCCTCCGAGAGCCCACTGGATCAACGCCAAAAGTTCAATTTGTTCTGTAATACGACTGTTTATGTGTTTTTCCGTCATCTTCGCACACTTTACGAACGACTCGTGGAAGTCAAGGCCATGAACGACATTGTCGGTAAGGAAATTAGAGCCCGAACGGTTCCTCAATTTGCTAAGGATTTGAGCTTGGTTTCTCATCAACTTGAAGATGTGGGTGTACAAATGGAAGGATCGAAGGATTGCTACCAGCAAGTTCTTGACCTTACGGAAAGACTTATTGAAGGCGAAATTGAGCATCAGTGGTTTGAAGAGTCTTTACGACAAGGTTATTGTAACAGGGCTTATAAAGTTTACACCATTGATAAGGTAGTTCAGGCTATGGTTAAACATTTGCATACCATGGTCACTGACGCCAAAATCTCGGAAATGATAGTTTTGTTTGAAAATGACCGTCACAACCGAACCTCCACCGCCAAAGATCAAATACTCTACCGTATGCAAGTACGGTCCTTAATGACCAATGACGAGAATATGTTTAAGATCTCCTTCGTGGAGGACGACTCTAGTGTCAACATCCAATTTGTTAGTCTAGATGACTTGACGGTGAACGACCACGAAACAAATGAAGAGAGGTATAACTACTATGTCACTAGTTACGTGATGTCACATCCTACTGAAGGAGTTCCTGCTTCGAAGATTGTCATGCCTTTCTCCAAGGCGTTTATTGAAAGTGTGGATGAAGATGCATGTGACGGACGTGTTCAAGCTGGCTTAAAAGTATCCATTAGTGAAAATTCGTACCGTTTGTTCTTTGAAAAGGGAACTCACGACGAGTTTACTGCTAACTCCATTCATACCAAGCCCAAGGAAGATGCTCCTAAAGAGGAAAAGGTGGCTCGCCTCAAGGCATTGGTTGAAAATGAAGAGTTTGGTTGGAAATCTGGACTTGAAGAAGGTCAAAGCCCTGTGGCGCTCGATAAGAGAATCAATGTGTTCTTCACCGAGGGAGTGGATGCATTGAAGAAACTAGACTTCGAGGCTAAAGCTGATATTGAGGATGTGGAAATGAAGGATGCTCCCACTGAACCTGAAGAACTGAAGGAGAAGAAGAGTGAGGTTACTGTTGATGCTGACTCGACCGTTGTTCACGAAAACAATGATACTACGATCCAACAAGAGGGAAATGATACAACGGCTGATGATACTACCGTTAATCAAGATGATGTCACAATGGCCGAGTCAGAGGAGAATGGAAATTAGTCTGTATTATGTTGTATAGTATGTTTTCACTACTGATGTGTAAATGAGTGTCTTATCCCTTATCTTTTAAAACGACCCTCTGCAGCTGCTCGGGCAAGTCTCTCGGTGGCGATGCTATGGGCCAACCGCTCTCTCTGCTCGAGACGCTTAGCCACAAAAGCCTTCTCATCTTTAATTAACAACAATCGTAAGATGATGTCTTCAGCAAGCGTTTGTGCCGCCACCGGGTCAGATTTGGCTTCCTGTGCTTCTTGCGCAGCCTGGGCCCTTGAACGGGCGGTAGCATTGGCCCTGATAGTTTTGTTACGCATAATCAGACTGGTCCTTCCGGGCTTCTGGTTTGTGGTGATTGCCGAATCCTCAAAGTTATTCCGGTCTCTCAAAGTCTTTATGAAAGCGGGCGATAACCGCTCAACTTCCTGCTTGAGAGACTCGGCGCTGTTGTCATAGTATACTGGCAAGAGAAGAAGCGCCTGGTATTGCTCATTTTTCAAGTCCTTCATCGGAGGTCCGTTGTTGTTGTTGTGGAAAAAGTCCACACAAAGAAAGTTTAGCCAGGAAAACACGGTTTCAAGTTCGTTATTGGTGAGCTGCTTCCCGAACCCAGTGATACCAATGGATATCGACACGTTGGCCATGGCACTAGTGACTGCCAGCTGCCAACCATTTGTGTTTGTTGAAAGCTTGGCTCCGATGTTGGTGAGATTAAAGGTTTTAGCACTGGCTAAGCGAGGAAGAAGCAATTCGTCTGCCGACGACACGACAACCAGCCATGCCACAAGCATAACCTTGAGAAGAAGGTCTTTGGACAAATATTCAGCAAGAACCTGAAGGTTCATATTCAAGTAGTTATAAAGGGGCATCATAGCATCGTCCATCTGCTCTTGAGTGGGTTTGATATTTCCTAGATTGCCACATGTAGACTTGAGATTAGATCTGGAGAAGCAGAGGTGAATGAAATGGGAGAACTTCTCCACTATCAACTTAATTATTCTCTCTTGCGATCGGTTAAGAGATCTGTGTGCTCTACCAAGAGAGAAGATGGCATCTTCTCTCTCGCTTTCAACAGCAACTTCGACCAACACTCGACCCTGGGAGTCCAAGTCGAGGAAAATTTCCTGGGGTAGCCCGTCATGTTTGAACCTCAGAGGGTCAAGCTGAAGAAGCGCACGGCCGCAAATGGAGTGGGTGCCGACCTTTTCATCCCACACTGTCACTGAGACTGTCAACGAGGCGTTTGCGGGGATGGTAATCTCAAACTCTTCATCCCAATCTGGGTTAGATGTGTTATTAATGGTACGTGTCTTGCCGATGGTACGACGAGCCTTGGTATCAATCATGGTAACGTATGGGTGTATGCTGGAGGAGCTTGTAGAGCGGAGATTCTCAGCCTTGAGAAGTCGAATTGAAAACACATGACTGGTATAGGTCTTTTGACTCTGGGGATCGAATTTGGCCATCGTAGACAGAATGGACTCAGGATCCACCACATCCTCAAGGCGAGATAACTGTTGCATCATGGCAGCAATATTATTGAGAGCAATACACGTTTGAGGCTTGAAGTTGTAAGGTTCATGGTCTATCTTGGAGCCTGAGTGGATGTTGTTGACAACGTTCTTGACCTCGTCAAGCCAAGTGCCGGACTTCCTCTTCTCAATGTCGTCCTCTAATTGGCGCTTCATGGAATCCTCATCAAGATCAGCAACAATGCGGTCAGAAACACACGCCGAGTACTCCAAGATACCGTCACAGATGCTCTTGAGAAGAGTAGTGTATGCTTTAGAGAGCTGAAAGTCATTGCGCCAGTTAAGATTGCTCAAAATACGAAGAAACTCTTTGACAAGAGTGAAAATATCAAGCACCGAGGAACTGAATTTCTTAGAATCATCCTCGATGTCAATCGCCTCAAAATTATCCTGCTCGATTGCCTGGTGAATAATGTTGTGAACCTTTTCACCACTCTCGGCTATCCACGACTCAAGGAAGGGATAGAAAAACTTCTCTAAGTCAAATTTAAAAGCGGTCCCCGAGCTTACCTGATCATGGATAAATCTGATCTCAGAAAGACTTTTGTATCCTTCGAGTGCATCTCCGTATGGAAGCATTTCGCCTTTGTTCCTTGCATAAGCGTCAATGTGTTTGAGAATATTCTTAGAGTCCAAAGCAAACATACCGGTAATCACGGCGGCGACGGTACGGCTCACATCAAGGAATCCCAACAACGGCTGTTTATAACGCTTTTGGAGCATACGGATGTCAGCCACAATGGCATCAGAGATCTCAAGAATATGCAAAAGACTGAGGGTATCATCACGAGGCAAGTTTGCAAGGAGTTCGGCGTAACGAGATTCAGAGATACGAAGAAGAGCTTTGCAAAGCTTCTTCTCCCATTTCTTGGGTAAGCCACTTTGCTCCACTCTACTGAAAAGAGAGTCCAGCTCGAGGTAGTCACCGAGGAATGCTAGATAAGGGCCGAATTTCGGTTTAATGGATTTGTTGAAAATCAACCCAAGACTATCTTTGATGGAAAAAAACACCTGGTTGTATGAGTACATGAGATTAGAGACCCACTCATCCTGGTCCTTGAGAGGCCATACTAGTTTGTCGTCCCAGTCTAACTTGCCTCCTTCCTCGAGGATTTTCTTACACATATGCAACATGGCGGTGGACGTATCAATATCGATGGGACCAAGACCTTTGGTATCAGGAGTGAGGTCGTCATTCAAGACTCCCGATAAATGACATGCAGTGTAGAAGGAAACCACTTTGTTGGGAGCGTCGATGCGCCAGAGTCGCCCACAGAGGGTGATGAGAGTTTGTGCCTGTTTGGATAGAAGCTGATTGGGGTTATTCTGAAGGCAGAGTTTTATGAGAGTCACGTAGTATAGCTTGCACTGGTTGCTGGAGGGTAATACATAAAACTCCAGGCCTGAGGGTAGGGGTGGCGTTTCCACGAGCCGGGCGGCGGCAGGAATGGGATACTTGGAGCGTAAGTAAGCAATGTTGGCGTGCTCTCGCTCTTTCCATAGATTGTATGCAGCTTCTGAGGAAAAGCTTTTGCGCTGGTACTGGCCCAAGTCCTTGTTGAGGTAAAAATCAATCTGGTCAATGTCTTTGTTGAGGGTCTTTTCGGTAGCAATCTCCTTATACTTGAAGACATCTTGCTGAAGCTTAACTGAATCAACACTAAAGCAACGCTGAATCAATTCCACAAGCGGCTGGTCCATGTCAGATACCCGAAATGACGGCTTGAGAAAGGTTTCGTTGGCATTTAGCGATGACACAGAGGAAGTAAGGACTGGCTTGTTAGGCTTCAATGACTCCTTGTGTTCCTTTAGCTTGGCAATCACAGCGTCGCTTGTTTTGTCCTTGTGGATCATGCTGATGATGATCTGCACGAACGTCTCTGCTTGCTTAAACACCACGTCGCTGATTTCTTCGTGGGGGGTGGTGCCAATCTTGACCAATTCCTTATTTGCTGCCGACACAAACTTCATGACAAGATACTCGGGTTTGCCGATTCGAGTGATTTCTCCCTTGACGCGAGGATCAAGCAATTCGTTGTACATTCTTAGCAACAGTCTTCGGGTAGGTTCATCGTACTCCTTACCCAAACGCTTCATGGCTATTAGATTGAGCCTGTTCTCCAAACTGCCAACGAGGTACGACGGAAGCTTGACGTCGTCACCAGCACCGGGGAGTCGTGAGCTGCGCTTGGAAGTATTTCCAGGCTGTTCTGGTTTCTTGATGGGGGTTCTGAATCGAGCCTCGTTTATATACTCCAAAATGATAATCTTTACCACTGCTTCATACACATTGGTGGACTCCACCTTTTCATAAGTTTCATTGGTGTCATTCAACAAGCTAGCCAGTGCCAAACTCTGAGACCTGCTTGAGTCTTTGGCTTCGGCCAAGTCTTTTCGAGGAAGCATGCCCTTCTGGAACCTTTGGGTAGTAGTATTAAAAGACGCGAAAGTGAAAGAGGAAGAAAAAAAAGAATCATAACGGCACAAAGAAAAACAAACAAGACTGACAACAATACCTACACACCCCGAAGGGATATTGACTGTATTACAAAGTAGTTGCCACCATTGATGTAAGCGATGGGATGGAAAATGACTATTCACATGATGAACCTGGGGAAGCTTTGGCGGTCAGTCATTAGACGACGATGATGCTGATGAGCGGCTGGGGGGCGGGCGGCGGGGAGGTGAGAAAATGAGGCGCCCGGTCGACCTACGCAAAACCCCCAGCCCATTGCAACAATAGCACGCGCATGGGTGGAGATGGGCAGAGCCACTGGGAAACCAGGAAGCCCACCTTGAAACAAGTGTAGATGGTAGCAATGGCGGAAATGTATATGAAAGCTATTCTTCCTCCGACTCCGACTGAGACTCCTGCTTCACTTCATTTTGTTTGTACAGAGCAATTTCGTCGTCGGTGGTTAAGATGTGAGAAGACAATAGCTTGTTCATTTCAAAGATACCCACAGTTTTCTTCTTGAAAACCTTCTGTAGCTTTTCATCGCAAACAATCTGTCTCCCATCGTTAGGGTTTTGAAGGGCCTTATCTTTGATGTACATCCATAATAATTTGACGATCTGGGGTCGGGACAGCCGTTCTAGTCCCAAAACGTTCTGGAGCTCGTGAGAAAGGGGCCATTCGTGATTGAAGGCGTTGTTGGGTTTACCTCTCTTGGATGGAGTCTTGGGTTTTGCTTTTTTGTTTCCTCCTCGGGTGACCGGACCTCGAAGATTGGATTTCAGAAGTCGAGCTGCCATCAATGCATCCTGACGCTCGATTTCCTCTTTGGACATGGATGCCGGTTCCAAGTTCTTTTTCCTCCGATCAACCAAGTCATAGTATCTTTCCAATATTATGTCATTGATGTCTTTCTGCGTTTGGTTAGTAATGCCATAATCACGGATGGGCTAGTGTAAACATACCTTATGAGGGGCTAGATTGATGCCAAATAGTTCTTGGAGTGCATTTCGAATCCGCTTCACAGTTATTTTCTCCAAGTCGGCCACACTTAGTATTGCCTGTGGGTTAGTAGTGCTTCATTAGTGCTTCATTATTTACATACATCAATTGTCGGTAGGTATTGTTTGGGGTTGTACTCTTCGCTCATGTTATCGCAGTGAATATCAAAAAAAAAATTGTCGCTAATCGCTCCCTTCATATTGAAACTACTACCATCAACATTTGCAGTTTTTTTACTCCTCTGCCAGCTTGTAAGGCCGTATTGGAACGAAGCTTAATATGCCACGGCATCCGCTTCCAGAGGTGGAATTCCTTTTTGTGAAGGCCAAGGATCTGTTGGCGCCTTACTGCACCCTTCTGCCTTTGTAGTCGGACTACGTCGTTGTTTTTTTACAAAACGCCTCATTTAATCATATACTAGATACCTGCATTACGGACATTTCTCTTATGCTGAAGTTCATTCTTTTTGACCAATTTCTTACGCTCGGCTCGAGACAACGTTCTAGGATCAATGAGCTCCTCATCGGTCCCCTTAACTTTATCATTGACTTCAACAAGCCATTGGCTATCCATTTCTTTGTTCTTTCCTTTGTAGCCCCATTTAGGAACCCATTCACCGGCAGCTTCATCGTACACCAACTTACCGTCCTTGGCCTTAGCCTTGATGCCTTTTCTAGCAGCAAATTGTTCCCATTTGGTAGGAGGCTTGGCCTTGGGGAGTGCCTTTTCTCTGGGAAGCTGTGTAGTTGGTTCTGGGAGTTGAATCAATGTGAGATTAGACGTTTGTCCAGTAGTACTGTTGGTACTGTCAGTGGTTGCCTTGACAGGAAGGGCTAATATCTGGTTAATGAGAAGTTGAACATTATCTCTGGTGACGGATTTGAGGTATTCTTCCTTTTCGCTTTCATTCTGGAGTTTGGTGTTATCTAATGGGTTGGGGTCGAACGTGGCAAGGTTACCAAGATCGTATGAGTTTGGTATTGGCTTATCCACCGTTACGGGTTTATATTCAGACATGATGAGATGAGGTAAAAAAATGAGAATTTTACGCACGGGATATTTAGGTCCTGCCTGCCATGATAAAATTCGCATTCCGCAATCCGCGGCCACCTCATGCTCGGGACGCTTGCCGCCAGATCCAAACTGATACCATCGACATCATGGCAATGGCGCCGCCAGCCATGACGTAGTGCTTGAGATTTTCGTAGTCAACGTCTTGTTCGAGCTCTAGTCCTGGTGTAGACGAGCTGGGAACCTTGGCGGCATCGACTAGCTGGATGAATAGCTCGTGAAGCGATGACGCCCATGATGAGGAAATGTGGAGAGGAGAGTTGAGAAAAAGGTCCCTGGTGTAGTTCTCCGGCTGAACGTCACTTCTTTGTTGTTGTTTATCAAGATCGGCCTTGAGGGCTGCAAATACCCCAGGGATATCGTCCAATAGCGCCGAGTACTTTTCTCGTAAGTCCACCAAGTACTGAAACGACTCGGGATCTGAAGAGTCGTATGCGTAACATATAACGTCACACTGATCTAGCCGCCGCTTGTTCTCCAATATTGCCGGTTCCAATTCTCCAAGTTCCTCCAATATCAAGTAGCACTGCTTACCACCTCTCAATTCGATATCCTTAGCACATATACGGGGGCGAATGGTCGGTGAGTACACATCACTGTAAGTGCCTCGGAGAAACAGCTCGAGAAGAGATGTCTTTCCGGTGTTGGGGGCTCCTAGAATGAAGCAGTTGAAGACATTGCGATCCAGTACGCTTTGGCGATAGAACTTGCCCTGTTTCTGGCGCCGCTTGCGGGGCTTGGTCACCTTTAATGCCTTAACAGAATGTCCCTCGTCGTATCCCAAGTATCCAAGGTATTCTAACGTGGTTTTGTGATCGAGAAACGTGGTGAGATTCCACTGCGCAAGCCAGCCCTGAAGGGTGACGTTGCCTTCTTCATTGGTCACCACCGACGAAGGGAACTGGCTGTCCTGCCAGAGTTTGGGAATGCCGGGGGTAGGTGTGAATAAGTTACTGAGCTCGTTTTCGTTAAGTCCTCCATCGTTGTCCATGTCAAACTTGATGAAAAGATCCACCAAGAACTTATACCCGGTGGGAGAAAGCTCCACGCTGGACATGGGATTTACTTCAAATTTGGGGAAAAGGTATTTGTCATTCAACGATAACGAGTTGGTATAGTGAAAAGTTCGTAGGATGCCCCAGATGGTTTCGTGGCGCCCGTTCTCCGCGTACATCTTGTTCATGATGATGAATGCGTCCTCAGAAATGCCCTTGCTCTTGCCGTCCTGGTTCACCTCAGGATAGATCACCTGGTACACCGAGTGCTCAATCTTCAAGTACTCCTCGAGCGACGTGGCATTGCCAAAGCATTTGTGGTGCAAACTGGCGAACTCGTCGTAGTTCAAGTACCCATCTTGGTCCTTGTCGCAAAGGAAAAACACTCGCTTGAGCGCCAGCACCGCCGCTGGCTTCAAGTTTCCCTCCTTGGAATCGAATAGCGGAGCAATTGGGTGAGTAACCGCCCGCTGGCAGAGGTAGAAGGCCTCTACCACGTTCGTGCCGCTGGATGCACTGCAGCGAACACACGTCTCGATCTCCTTGAACTCGTTGATCAACGGCACAAACTCTTCCTTGTTCCTCACCTTGATGGAGTCGATGAGGTCACTTTTGTTAGCACAGAGAATCACCGGCACGTTCACCCCCACAGATCTGAAGTAGGGCATCCAATGGAGTCGGATCCGCTCATATGTGTAATGATCTGAGTACACTAGTAGTAACACGTCGGCCCGCTTCAATTCTCGATTGAGCAACGTTCGATCGGTAGCCACCGTATCCACAATTGTCACTGTCTCGGGAACGTATTGCAGCACTGGGGTATCAGACTCCTCGGGGATGTCTTTAATGCTATTGATATAATCTTCTCGGGCAATGGTCACTTGCGGGAGTACTCGAGGTAGATTGGGTAGAAACTTCTCCTTGACCAAACTCCCAATCAACAGCGATTTGCCAACATGGTCATCTCCACACACAACAATTCTAATGGTATCCATGATTGATCTCACGGTCGTGTTTTTATTTTTGGTTATTTTTTGCCGTTTTTCCCTACTTTTTTTTTTCTCACATATCGTTTCAACCTTCAACCCTTCCCAACATGCTAAGATCCCCCTTGGCGTCTTTACGCCCCGTTACCCGGGCATGGAGAATACCAAATCGTCTCTACTCCACCGAACCTCCCATGGACGACTATGAAAAGAAAATATATCACATGTTACAACAGACTTTTGAGCCTAAGAATCTCCAGGTGAAAGATGTTTCCGGAGGTTGTGGATCCATGTTTGCCATTTTGGTAGAGAGTGAAAAGTTTAAGGGAATCCCCATGATTAAACAGCATCGCTTGGTCAACGAAGCTTTAAAGGATGAGATTGCCAAATGGCACGGAATCCAGCTTCGAACCAAATCTGCATAATTATTTATTTGTATATAGAATTTGTCAGCAATGAACACCAATGAACTCAACATTACACTGCACAGTACAGCAGAGGAGTTGTGATATGCCGAATCATTAGGAAAACGACTGCACTTTGTCCATCTTCGATGCGTGGGTGATGGTGGGCTACGTATAGTCTATGAAACGTTGTACTAGTAAATACTGTATATCATGATTACTCCACAATCTCCTCCTTCTCTTCAATGATCTCCTCCTTAATTTCCTCGATGATCTGTGATTCCACTTCGTCACTGACCTGAGAATGGTAAGTATGCTTGGCTCTGTAAGCTCTCCAGTCTTCCAATTGCTTACGACGTAAGAGAATGGCTTCTCTGGTGGCAGCATCAGCTTCCATGGCATCGGCTTCGTCGAATTGGGCACTGTACTCACGCAAGTTCTTCTTGACCTTCTTTCTATCAGCGTCAGTAATAAGCGATGGTGGTCTTGGCCTCCAGATGAATTCCCTGAAGTGATCAACCGACTCATCTCTCAATACATTTCCAGTGAACTCATACAACTTATAACCATTGTCAATACTGTGGGCCCAAGATGAGGACCAAGCAGCCACGAATCTTCCCGATGGGTCCCAAGAAATGTTAGTCATACCGCTGAACCTCTCAGTCTTCAACAACTTGACATTGTTATGATATTTCTTGGTGGCCTTTTCATCTTCATACTGGGTGTCGTAGAAGTCCAACTCTCCACTGGTCTTTAAGATGGTAGCCACAACAACAAATCTTCCCTTAGGAGACCAGAAAATGGTGTTGGAGTGCTTGTCCTTGACTTGCTCAAACACCTTGTATTTGATGGCCTTGTTTTTACCGGTTTCGACGGCGTAGAAAGAAACGGTATTTCTTGGAATAGCTGGGTTATTATCACCATCATCGAGATGAGAAATAGTGATGAAACGGTCGGATCTGGGTTCCCAGGCAAAGTTCACCACAATATCCTTCAACTCCATCTTTTCAACGGGGATATCCTTCTCGGTAAGTCTAAAGAACTCAAGATTGGAGAAGAAAGTCTTCTTAGATTTGGTGTGACGATCGACCTTGACACAAAGGTGCTTACCCTCATCTTGCCAGTGCAACTTACATCCACTAACTTGAAACAAGTTGATGGTTCTGATAATCTCACGAGAAGGAACTTGTAAAAGAGCAACTCTGGCTGTTTGATTAGGACTCTCTGGGGTCCAGTATGACAACACATGGTCACCGTCCTTATTTTTTGAGTTGGCAAGCTTGACTGCAGCTGGGGCCCATTCGAAGTCCATCACGTCGTCAACCTTGAACAATTTCTTGTCCAAAAGTTGGAAAGAAGGAGACTCATAGATAGCAAGAGCTCCTGGTCCTTGACGAGCACAGTATTTGTCGTCGTGAGACCATTTAACAAGAGGCCATGGCATCTCCTTTTGTCCTTCCAAGTAGGGAGGCAAGGCGAAGGTTCTGACAGGTTCGGCCGTCTTCAAATCCCAGATCACCAACTTATGGCCCTCACTCTCAGGTCCGAATGGGAAAGTTGCCAACTCAGCTGGGTTTTCGGGAACAGTGATGGCAAGTGGAGAGAGTGTAACCATGTAGTTTTCGTTAGGAGAGAAATCCACCAATCTAACTTGGTTGTGGATGAATCTGCTGACACTTTGAAACTCGGCCCCTCCCCATGCTTGCACACCTTGAGGGTGGACAGAGAATAAATAAGTACCCTTTGGAGAAAATTTGGCATATTTAGATGTGAATCCCTTTCTTGGTTCAATGACTGGTTCAGGGTCATTTTTCTTTCTGTTCCAGTAAACACCCACAGTTTCAGAAAAGTGTAACGCGATTTGATCCCTACCTTGTTCATCTTGTAACCATGATCTGAGGTATCCGTTATCCTTCGCAGGGGGAACTTCTGGTTCTTGAAACTCATCTTTGATGTCACTAGCACCGTAGGCCTCGATATCACTCAATCTGTTGACCAATAATCTGTGCTTTTGATCCAACATCCGGCCATTCAATTGCTTGACTGCAGCCTCAGCCTCTTCGCGAGTTTCGAATTGAACGAAGAGGAATCCCTTAGTCTTACCGTTCTCAATTGGCATGTAGATTCCGTCTTCACCTTCAACGACATTACCCACGGTCTTGAATAACTTCTTCAACACAAGAGTTAATTTATCAGCTTTGCTTTCAGGCGCAATGGGTGCTCCATCAACAACAACGTAGTTGCCAAGTCCAAAGTTGGGATCGATGGCATACTTGGCTTCCAAGTCGGAGAAGTCGATGTCGTCGAGCGTAATTTCCTTTTCGAGTTCTTCGAGGGACATGGTGTTGAAGAAAAAAATTTTCCATCTGATGTCGCGACTTCTATATCAAAAGTTACATACAAGACAAAACATGGTTTGGAAAAGACGAGGTAATGGCATTAAATATCTATAAAGACATGTGTTTCGTTCATGGGACATGGTCCACTGCGGTTATGGGGATGGTCATGGCGTTTCATGAATTTGTTATATCCCTTAATCGAGCGTTTTCCTCCTCCAACTCCCTCAACCTGCGCTGTGCTTCTTTGGACTCGTAGACCCTGGCCTCGCGCTCAGCCTTCCATCTATTTGTGAGTTCTTCGATTCTCAATCGCAGTCGGGGTGATGTAAGGGTATTGTAGATGGTGGACGTCTCGCTTTCATTGTCAACTGAATGACTTTTTTGAACTAAACTTTCGTTAACAATTGTTAGCTGCTGAATCTTATCTTGTAACTTCGAGATTTCTTCTCTATGAGAAGTCCCACGTTCATTTTCTCGAAGTAAAAGCTTAACGTGATCATTCACAATGATGTCCACAGCTCTAGCGAAGTAGTTAAAGATCAGCTTATGACACTCGCGAGCCCGATTAAGCTCGGATGAGGTCCACGATGCGATCAGTTGGCTCTTATCGGAACTGTTGTTGGTTAAACTGCTGGCCAATTCCTCAATCTTTTTCTTGGGTTCCTTGAGTGAAATATCGTCAGCAATTCGATTGAATGACTTCAACAACTTCTGAAATTCATACACATCGAACGATAGGAGACCGTCGAATTGGTATTCGGCAAAGTTAAGCTTGCGGATTAGTTGCTCGTCGCCGGTGATACTGGTGTTGGATTTTTCGTTGACAAGTCGTTCGATTTTTGTCGATAGGTTGTTGATGGTTTTTTGTAACGATGCCTTTTCCGACGTCAACGCTTCCACCTGGTGGGAGAGACGAATTTTTTGCGTCAGAAGAATTCGTTCCTTCTCCACTGCCATTTCAAGGACTCTATCGTTGCTATTGACTTGACGCAGCCGCAACGAAGCAATGGTCTCTTCTAACTGTTGGTTTTTCTCGAACAACTTAACATTCTCCGCCTGTAGAGTACTATATTCTCTGTTAAGAACGTAAATCTCTTCTTGAAGCTCATTATTTTCAATGTTAGTGGAAGATGCTTGCACTGACATGTTAGGTTGGCTTCGGACATCAAGTACAGACTCGCGTCGGGTGTTGTTGAAGTCATTGACTTCTTGCTGTAGGCGATCAATTACGGATTGATATTGATCGAGTTTGGTGTCAACCGACCGATTGATATGAACAAGCCGGGCATTTTCATCTCTGAGGTACTCGAGTTCTCGTACGTGATCACCATTCTCGATCATTTGACATAGTTGAGAGAATTTGGCATGCATGCTTTGATAGTTGTGACGGATTTGATAGCTCTCCTCTATTTCACGACGTAATTCAGCTTCGATCTTGGTGGCTTGGAACTTGTTCTGCTGAATTTCATTACGAAGCGAAGTCACCAATCCAGATATGTTAGCAGTATTATTCGTTGAAGGTTTTACTAATCCAATGAGGGTGCTAAGTTTGGTCTCCAAGGCATCTGACATGGGTGGGTGGCCCTGTTTTTGTAAAAGAATATCGACCATTCGATTGCACTCATCCTGAGACTTGGTGAGTTGAAGAATTTGGTGTTCCTTGTCTTCAAGCTGATTTTGAAAATCTTCAAGGTTGGCGTAAAGATCTTCGTTGAGTTTGTAGATTTCGTCGTAGTTCTGAGAAAGCACATTGTAGTCATTCTCCAATTTAGCCAGATTAGTCAGTTTGGTGGGCGACACCACGAAATTTTCCTGTAGTTTGGTCAACTCGAGAACGTTGTCGTCGCCTTCTTCCACACGCTTGTCAATTAGCTTTTGAAGATACTTTTTGAAAAGTTTTATCTGAATCTTGTAACCGGTGACTTGTTTGTTAAGTTCATCGATCTTAGAGGCACTGGACGCGTTGCCTCCATTTTGAAGAGTGAGGGTCAGAATGCTGTGGTTGTGGTTAATGAATTTATTTTGAAACCCCTTGGGGACCTCGATCTGAGCCATTGGTGCTCTTAAACGCTTCCAAGGAGACATTCTTTCCTTAAGCTTCTCGATGCGGTCACGCTCGTGGGTGTTATCTATGTCAATGTCCCGATCTAGCTGGGCCCTGGTATCGTTGTAGCGGGCGCTGTCCACGGAGTCGATGGTGGAACTGTGAAAGTGATCATCACTAGCTTCTTGAACAGGATCTGATTGAATATGGTGATCGATAGACTCGAGATCATGTGAATGTGGTGGTTGATATGATGAATCCGGCTCAATTGAAGACTCGGCCGCTTCGAACAGTAGCTTGACAGGCAGCCCGTTGATGGTAGATTTGGCGTTGGGGCTGACTCTCTTGCTAGGACTAAGGATGCCTTCCGAGAGGATCTTCACCGGGCTGGGTTGCTCTTGAAATGCTGGTTTGAGGTTGGCTAATGACCGCTGAAGACTGGCAAGACTCTCATCCATGCCATTTCGCGAGTCATGGTCAGTATTAAAGGTGTAAACGCTGGAATGAGGTTCAGGATTGGTAATGAAGGTACTGCTTGCCACACTGTCAGCATTTTGGGATATTGAAAGCCTGTGACTGGCATGACCGTGACGGTCAGTGAGTTCATGTTTAAACAGAATATCGTGGCCATTGTAAGGGTTAGATTCACCCTCTTCGCTAAATTCACTGTCATCCTCCGGATCACCATTGAAATTGAATGGGGTGACATTTTCAAGCTCAGGAACCACGTCTTGTCTCAGTGGTGGAGGGGTATCGTGAATGTTTAGATTATGGAAGGAAGCCGCTATAGACTTTGATTCTTCAGTTGGGGCGGATGGTTCCTCGAGAAATGGACTTTGCAGATTGAACACATCTGTATTTGACATAACTAGGATCCGTGCACATTCACTGGGCGTCGGGAGATATTGTTTTGTTTGGTAAGTGGTTAAATTTTATAGGGATGTCTGTTTATTTTGATACGCGCAACTACGTGAAAATCAAATTTGGGTGAAAGGTTGTCTAGTTCATCTCCTCATCCTCATCATCTTCCTCTTCTTCTTCATCGTCATCCTTAGCGAGAGCAATGGCTTCCTGTAATAAGGCTTCGGGGACCTCTTGGTGAAGTCCACCGGTTTCAGATGTAGATACCCATGTCATTTCCAACTCGTAGTCTTTATCCTTGTTATCTTCATGAGCCAAATGAATAATCTTAGCAGCATGTTTGACGGCTTCACGAACCGTCAATTCTTCATAATTGAGCTTTTCCAACTCCGATTTGGCAATTTGTCTTCCCTTACCGGTGGCAGCTCCGGTGTAACCCCAACAAGTTCCACTTGGTTCAATCATGTATAAGTGAGGGCCGTTGTCATCAATACCACCAACAATGGAAACAATACCGAAAGGTCTGACAGAATTGTAACAGGTGTAGTTTTGAACGTAGATTCCCAATCTGTCCATCAAATGGGGAACGGAAACCGGGACTTTATATATGGACTTGAACGATTGAGCCTCATCTCTTCCTCTATTGACAAAATGGCGACCATCAGGAAGGAGTCCGGAATATGCAACACCAATGTGACGATCAATGGTTTGTATACGTTTGTTTTTGCCAGGAACAAGTAATTTGGAGTTGATGATTTTCTCCACCGCCAACACAACACCATCCTTGGCCTTGATTCCAATGCTTGTACCACCATTTTCCACTGCCTTCATGGCATATTCTGCCTGAAAGTTTCTACCGTCCGGTGAAAAAACACTGTTGGATAAATCATATCCAGTTCCGATCGACGACATGCTGGAGTAGTTGGTTCAATCTATCGCCACCGCGCAAATGAAAAACCCGTACACCTATTGCCATCTTGCCGCCCAAGGCCACCTCTCGTGAGCAGGGCCGGAGCCAGTTTCTGTGCCACTGAGGGTGGAGGTTGTATTGAAAGGTTCAGAACGTAGGAGTAGAAAGGTCTTTAGAATAACATTTTACCTGAGGGCAGCGTGTGTGATTCCGTACCCATAGTTTTAGCTCAGCATAGAGAGTGGGAGAAGAGCGCAGGAGAAGAGTTTGATTTGAGAGAAGACGAATTTGCTTGGACAAAGTGAGAAGGGACATGGTAAAAACTTACCATTGAGTCAACTAGGAGTAAATCGAGAGTGTAAATAGGCGAACTCTGTCGCTCAGACAATTTGCACTGAGAATGCTCGATGTAGATTCGTCGCACCATATTTACGCGTTACAAGATGGCAGTCTCTTTCCAGTGGCCTTGGTTAGGCATCGCCATTCCATGTATTCTCATCGGCACGATTGGATATGGATCCCAAATATTTGTGTTTTCCAAGAACCTAGCCGTTAGTGATCAGATCTGGTTTCAAGTTTATCTTACCATGATTTGGATCTCTTATGTCATAGCCATCAAAAAACAGCCAGGAAGTCCTCCGGCGAATTATACGCCTCATGAAAATGAATGGAATAGATGGTGCAAGAAGTGTGAGAACTATAAACCAGAAAGAGCCCATCACTGTAAGCAGTGTCAAAAATGCGTGTTGAAGATGGATCATCATTGTCCATGGACAGCCAATTGTGTGGGACATGCCAATTTACCCCATTTCTTACGGTTTCTAGCATGGGTAATTATCGGCACTTGGTTCGTCTTACGCGAGTTATCTTATAAGGTGATGCAGTACTATGAAGATCGAGATCTTCCTAGTTACCTTCTCGATAAGAAGGAAATGTTTGCGGTGATTTTTCTTCTACCACTTGATTTATTTGTGCTTGTTTCCATTATTATCCTATTGGTCCGGTGTCTAATTAACATCTGGAATGGGAATACTCAGATTGAGTTGTGGGAGCGGGAACGAGTGGAGGCACAGTTTTACAGTGAACGCATGTGGGCCCATATTCGAGCCAACTATGAGAAGTTCCATGGAAAACCTCTTCCTCATCTTACCTCTTGGAGAACTGCATTGGCTGATATTGAACCTCAAGAGCAAGAAGAAATGATTGAACAAGAAGTTGCGCACGATGAGAATGAGTCGCTTGTGCCTTCGGTATTTACTGCCGATGATATTGTGTTTCCCTATGACCATGGATTCTGGTCCAACATCACCGCTGCATTAGGATACCCATGTATGTGGCCGCTACCATGGGCAGGGGCAAGGGGCAATGGGTATCAATTTGTGAAGAACGATGAGTTGGATGATCAATTGAATCTTCCGTGGCCCCCAGATGGAGGTAACCAGGAAATGGTGGTGTTTAATACCTCCGTGGACTTAGAAGGCGCTAGCATCGGGGTGCTCCGGCGTCGACTAGACCCCCGTATTAACCTCAAGCGGGCCGAGTGGATGAATGATTTGGGGGAGACGTTGGACGATTTTGGCGTTGACGTAGACGCTGAGGAGCCCAGTGATGATAGGGAGAACTAGGCTAGATAACATATAGCAAAATTTTCAACATGCTGAAGAAGCAGACGTAAAGGGAGAAGTTGGTCGATTGTCAAGATTTTGAAAAATATGGTCTACAACGCTAAATGTATTTTTCACTCCCGTGGATTATAGAGGGTTTTGGGCAAAAACAGCAAAAATCACGAAAATGGCCATTTTCGCAACTCCAGCTGCAAACCGCTTCATTTGACCGCAGAACTGACCAGTAATAATCCCACAAACAGTCTACAGCAAAACAAGGGCACCTCAACTGGTAAACCCCAATCTCAATTGATTTACAACCCCCTTACTGCATTAATAACTGCTTCGCAACCCGTATATTGCAACTGTGGCGTCACTCTTGGCTCCATATCTTGTCAAATGGGCTTGCTGCCACATATGCGGGGCCATCACTACGGGCACAAGCGTATCGCATCGTAGATCAAGATGTCTATCACTTTCGCCGTACTTATCTCGTTGTCGGAATTTCCTGTGTACCCCGTATTCCTCATAATTGCTACATAGACTAATCTCCATCAAATCCAAACCACTTTATTCTTGATCCACCCCTTCGTACTTATAGCCGACTATCGATTATGAGCCATACAATCTTATAACAACCGTCAATCACCACATCTTTGGCATGATTATGCAAATGCAGGAGCCGCCAATTTTTATTTTATTATTGACTGCCAAAATTCACGTGAGATGTGCAAATTGCGACCATCTATAAGTATTTATGCACGCCACTATCCGGTGGTCAAGAAACTTTTTCAACAACTATTCAATTGAAAACCAAAAATGTCTTCTACTCTTCGTTTAGGTTCTACTGCTCCAGACTTCACTGCTGAAACTTCCAACGGCCCAATTTCTTTCCACGAGTTTATTGGTGACTCTTGGACTGTGTTGTTCTCCCATCCTGATGACTTCACCCCAGTGTGTACCACTGAATTGGGTGCTTTCGCCAAGTTGGAGCCAGAATTCGCCAAGAGAGGTGTTAAGTTGATTGGTTTGTCTGCCAACAACACTGACTCCCATAAGGCTTGGATCAAGGATATTGATGAAGTTACTGGATCTAAGTTGACTTTCCCCATCATTGCTGATCCTGAAAGAAAAGTTGCCCATGCTTACGACATGATTGATTACCAAGATGCCACCAATGTTGATAACAAGGGCGTTCAATTCACCATCAGATCTGTCTTCATCATTGACCCCAATAAGAAGATTAGATTGATTTTGGCTTACCCTGCTTCTACTGGTAGAAACACTGCTGAAGTTTTGAGAGTTGTTGACTCTTTGCAAACTGGTGACAAGTACAAGGTTACTACCCCAATTAATTGGGTCCCGGGTGATGATGTCATCGTTCACCCAACTGTTTCTAACGAAGAAGCTAAGACTTTGTTCCCCAAGTTCAGAATTATCAAGCCTTACTTGAGATTGACTCCTTTGGACGTTGAAAAGAAGGATTAATTTACCAAAAGTATGAACAATGGGTTGTACTGCCACGTATGTAGCTAATGACTAGTTCCTAATGTATGTGATAAAAAAGTAGCAGCGGCGAAATATAACCAATGAAGAAAAGAGTGTTGGTAATTATTCGCAGTCGCACTCCGCAAATTGTAATAAAACTAATGAGACCTACATTGGCTATGAGGCGACCTCCACCAAGTATCATCCATTCCATTCGCCGCCATCATCTTACTAGCCTAACACCTTTCCATCAATATCCCGCTAGTCTCGGTTACGGGACGGTTTTCTTCAAGAAGTCGCTGATATTCTTTGACCAAAATGACTCTTCTCGAATAGAACAAGAACGAAAGGCTAATCTTGGCACCATGATTGATCAGATCAAACACATAGTACCCAATCTCATGAAAACGTCCTTTCCCAAGGAGTTGGTTAGTAATGAGGTACTTCTTCGCATATGTCCCACTCACTTTGCCGAGTTTAATGCATATCTACCTAACATCAAGGGCCATGTTTCGTACTATGCTACATTCAAAACTTTACAACTCATTTTGACGTCGGTAGTTCTCAATCCCAAAGTGAAAATCCATATAACATCGATCCGGACTTCGAAGGTCAATCCGTCATCTTCGGTCGACTCGGTGGATTATCAGTGTGTCTTTTCGGAAACCACCAAAATCTTTGTGCGGTGGACCACATGTGCTGAAGGATGCATTCACCTTGAAAGTAACGGAAATGACTTTCACTCTACTTCCGCAGCTAAGCTTGGTGCTCACAGGTGGCTGAGGTTTGACACGCAAAAGTTGCTCAGTGGTTCCGATACCAAAATCATATCATTGAAGGGGACTTTGACTCAGTTGACCAATGGGCTAATTGGCTTGACCAAAGAGGAACGTAAATTGGAACGCATCATATCGGGATTATTCATCTTTGAGCTTAATGAAGACAACTCTAAAATCATCGTCCACACCATTGAAGATGTGGATGTAATCGAACGTCCGGAAGTGGAGGACGTCGATGGCAAATTGAGAGTATGCTAACTTGTATATATAGTTATGAACATAAATGTATGGAATGGGATCATATATTCGTAATCTAATCATTATGTCGTAAGACCCATGGAGGTAAGAAATTCACCAACCGAATTTTTGATGGTAGTTGCAACTGAAGCATCATTTTTGGCAATCAACTTCCCGAGTTGAAGAGCAAGAAACTGGGTCTTTTCCGCCGGACTAAGCGATTTACCGTACTGGTCTCCCACATACTTCCAGAATTGAGTATCAGGAATGATATCGGCAGCCTGGCCACTAATAGACTTGATGATATGCATGGTTAAAATTAACTGGGACTGTGCGAGCTGTTTAGTTTCCTCCACCATCCGGAACACGATGAGCTGAAGAACCAACACCATGACCAAGAACGAAAAAATGAAATAACAAACCAACACTATGTTGTTGCGAGCAAATTCCCGGAACGAAAATTGGGCAGGTGCAGCAGGAAGTGACTTGGTGGCGGTAGGTGGTGGTGGGGCGGCCTTTTCCACTGGTTGAAGGATGGCAGGCCCATCCACATGAAGGGTTTGTTCGGAGATTTCCCGCTTCAAACTTTCAATCAAATCCTTGGTGGAGTCTGCTTGGCCAGACGCCGTTGATTTTTCAATGACCCCCCTGATCCATGAACGGCCAGTCCACTCGATAAGGTAAGAAATCGTTAGATTGGTATGGTTGGAGGAGCCCCACGTGAGGCAATATCGGGTCTTGACCGAAAATGAATTTCCGGAAGGAACGTCGGGGGTGCGTACAGTGGAGGTCAATAGGACGTAGTCAGCAAAGTTTAAGTGCTCAATAACTTCACTCACCACACAGGTGGTTGACTTAGGCCCAATGGAATAACCCAATGCCTTTTTGTAGGTGTACTTGCGTTCCAACTTAGAGGGATCATCGTCCATAGGGTGGAACTTCTCGTATTCGGAAAAGTCACTCCCATCATGTTCCTCGATGAACTTCCGGTGAAAGGCGGTGTTTTCTCCAAAGAGAATGTCAAACACAACCCCGACGGGTGCCTCAATTACTTCGTTACAAAGTTCAATTTCCGAAGCGTCCTTGACGTACCCACTGCCTGCAGATGTGGGGGCATGAAGCTCGGGGCCCATGTTCTTGTAGCCTGAGTCTGGCTTGAACTTAAGAATTTTGGTATTGACGGTGTCGAGACAAGTATCTTCTTCTGACTCCATTCGCACAATGGAACTACCATCCGTCATGTCATCATCATCCTCTTCGTCATTGTCATCGACTGAAAGAATGTAAGACTGAAATTTACTCAGGTGGGTCAGCGATGCATCGTTATCATCGTCGTTGGCCATGTTGTCGTCTTTATCTTCTGCCGTCTCTGTCTTGAGAGTTCGTCCCGTACATCTCTGCCAAACCGTGGTTATGAAATCAAACGTCATGTCCCGAGAAAGAAAACTGGCGAAACTATGCTTGGCATCTTTGGTTTCGATAATAATACCATTGGGAAATATCCCGGCAGTAGCTCTCTTCTCAAAACGAATAATTTCTTCCATGGGAATCACAAGATGAGTGACCCATCCCAAAAGATTTGAATTGAAGCAAACGTTATGTTCACTTATATATACCCGGCCTTGAAGTAATATCTCTCGACTGAGGGCACATGCAAAATCATCCAACAAGCGATCAGTGAGGTCCAACGACCGGAACAACTGGTGGAACTCGGTATTTCGTTTCATGGTAGCATATCGATACGGAGTATCAGAGTATTTCTCATTGGCATAAAGACGAGTGTCATATTTTTCTTCTTGATCTAGAATATGCTCAATCTGCCCCTCACTGGTGGAGTGCCTACTCTTACGGTAGGAAATGAATTTTGGAGAACTAATAGACTGAGGAGACGTTGGGACTTCTGCGTCAGGTAAGTCAGAAGTGTCATGTAATGTGGAATTAGACTGTTGTGCTTCAATGGTGCTCTTCATGTTTTCAATTGCTGCCAGTTTGACAGAATTAGTTCTGCCATGATTGAAGCCGTCTGCAAGGCCATTGCGACCATCTTTAGAGATAACCGAATTGGCATCTTCTCGAGTAGTATGAGGATTGGCAGGAGTGGATTTCACAAGAAAGGGTGATTGAAGTGACATCAGAGAAAGGGATGAGCTTGTAGATACACCCACACTCTGTCTTTTTAGCTTCTTGTGATTTTGAGAGGACCCGGAGCTGGAGGAGTCATCCGACTTATCGGGCTTCTCCTTCTTATGGGAATCATCAAGTGGAAGTGATTCTACTGAGGGGGGAAATGAGTAGTCCCACGCATCATCATCTGCATCATTCATTGTTCGTTTAGCAATGTGGTTTACGAGCGCATAAAAAAATGATTTTTTTTCATTAACTATACAAGATCTTCATAATGAAGATTAAACCCATAAAACATCAATGCACTTATGGTATGATACAGGACAATGCGTCCATGAATGGAGGAAACACCTAGACGGTTTCCAAGACAACATCCTTGAAACCAGAAGAAACCTTCTTACCCTTTTCTTCGGTAGAACCTTCACCGTGCAAAGAGAGCAAAGCACCCAAGTCAAACTTAGGTTGCTTCAACAACTTAACCTTTCTGATGTGAATGTTTTGCAAAGGAAGAATTGATTGAGTGCTCTTTTCAATTTCACGTCCAATAACTTCGGGAATCAACTTGGAAGTCAATTGAGACAAGGTGACGTTGGAAACTTCTCTTTGCATGATTTCAATCATCTTCTTTCTGATTTCTCTCAACTTGGAGGACTTGGCATAAGTGGTCTTCTTGACTTGGTTAGCTTGTCTTTTGGTGAAAGCAATGGCGAAAACTCTCAACACGTAATCGTCGGAAGTCTTTACGGTAACGTTGGCTTCCACGAGAGATTGCCACTTTCTAACGAGAGATCTCAACTTGTCAGAGGTGAAGTCCAAACCATGGAAGTTGGTCAACAAGTTCTTGCCTTGAACTTCATCAACTCTCAACTTAACTTTTCTGTATGCATGGTCTTCAGATCCTTGCAAATCGGCCAAGTTAACCTCAAAGACACGGCCCTTCAAGCCATCAGCGGCGTTCTTCAAACCGGTGGACTTGTTGATCAAAGTCTTACCAACGGCTCTGTTTTCGAAAGTAGATGGGGCCTTGATGTCAAACCACTCTTTTCTGGTGAAAGGGTCGACAACCTTTTTCTTCAAACCCTTCTTTCCCTTGGATAATCTCTTATTTTTTCCGACAGCCATAGTTAATTGAATAAAAGGAGAGGTGAAAAACTTGATGAAAATGAGCAGACCGAACAGCAGGTCACGTGATGAAAGCACGTGCGCGCAGTTAGGGCAGCCGTCAGCCCGCCGTCCGGAGCTGCTGCAACTGCGCGTGCGATGCTGGCGGAGATGCCATAACCCTTGCAGTGGCAGAGTTTTACAAGTAGATGATAATGGAACCTGTTTATTCAACAAACTGGACCTATGCTAACCCTGACATAAAAAAATAAATACAGTCATTCATAATAATTAAGAATTGAAAGTGATGTTCAATAAGTCATTCATGACCATTTGAACACATTAAGTGATTTTGTGAAACGCTTATTGGTTTTCAGGACGCAACTTTCTAACTTCCTTACCAACTCTCCAGATCTCCATGTTTCTAATGATTTTCAATTCTTCCTCCAACTTCTCTCTGTAATCAGGTTGAGAGTTAAAGTCCAAAGATCTTTGGGTCTCAGAACCGTTCTTAACAGACTCGTAAAGATCGTTGAACACTGGCTTCAAAGCATCCTTGAAGATTGGGTACCAGTCCAAAGCACCTCTTCTGGCGGTAGTGGAACAAGCATCGTACATGTAGTCCATACCATACTTACCAATCAATGGGTACAAGGATTGGGTAGCTTCTTCAACAGTTTCGTTGAAGGCTTCAGATGGAGTGTGTCCGTTTTCTCTCAAGACTTCGTATTGAGCCAAGAACATACCGTGGATACCACCCATCAAACAACCACGTTCACCGTACAAGTCAGAGTTGACTTCTCTTTCGAAAGTGGTTTGGTAAACGTAACCAGAACCAACGGCAACAGCCAAGGCAATAGCCTTCTCTTCAGCCTTACCGGTAACATCGTTCCAGACAGCGTAAGAAGAGTTGATACCTCTTCCTTCTTTGAACAAGGATCTGACAGTTCTACCAGAACCCTTTGGAGCAGCCAAAATGACATCGACATCAGCTGGGGTTTCAACATGAGTCAACTCCTTAAAAACAGGAGAGAAACCGTGGGAGAAGTACAAAGTCTTACCAGGAGTGATAAGAGGCTTGATGTGAGACCAGGTTTCAGATTGAGCAGCATCAGACAACAAGTTCATGACGTAAGTACCCTTGTTGATGGCTTCATCGACGTCAAACAAGTTTTCACCGGGAACCCAACCATCTTCGAGAGCAGCCTTCCAAGAAGCACCGTTCTTTCTGACACCAATGATGACATTCAATCCGTTGTCTCTCAAGTTCAAACCTTGACCGTAACCTTGAGAACCGTAACCAATAAGAGCCAAGGTGTCATCCTTGAAGTACTCCAACAACTTTTCTCTTGGCCAGTCAGAACGTTCGTGAACAACTTCTTCAGTACCACCAAAGTTGATGGTCTTGACACCACGAACAGCAAGAGGAGCCATGGATTGCTTAGAAACAACTGGACGAGCAGCGTTAGCCAAAGCAGACAAAGCTCTCTTAGAAGCGATCTGCTTAGAAGCACGAGTAGAGGCAGCACGGGCCATACGAATGGAAGCGTTTCTGAAAGACATGTTTGGTGTTTTCAATTGATGAAGAAAAAAGAAAATCAAGAGAAAGAAAAAATTGCTGGAAAAAAGCCTGGCAATATATACCAAATCGTTGAAAGCGGAGGGAAAGTGAAAAATTGGACAATCTTGGTGCACAAAAACGAAATGGCGCTGAGGCCATGGGGACCTCCTGCATACAAGCTATGAGTAATGCCGGAGTCGCACAAAAGTCGCGCAGGGCCGGAAATAGGCCCGCTGCCCTCCTGCTCCGGCATTGCGGACAACCGGGACGGGACAACGTTGGCATATCTGGCTCTACAGGGACCCGCCAAGAGAGGGGTGCGGCCGTTTTGTTTAAGGTATCATTGTCATTATCGTAAACTAAAAGTCACACCAACTGAAAGATTCAGACTCAAGAATTTGGATATTGGATTTTTCCTTTACGGTGTGGCTGGGAAAGGGGGAAGGTACGAAGGTGTCATCATCATCACCACTCCAATCATCATAGTCCACCCATGATTTGGAAACCGATGAATCCACCAAAGAAGGAACCTGCATGCTGACACGGCGAGGAATGGGGGCACCCTTGGTGACATTACCATTGATGTCTGCCGAAGTGCGAGATGAGTCACTTTCAGGAATATGTTCATCCATGTTGAAGACATCTTCGCATTCCTCGAAATCGTATTCATCTTGTTCATCAATGGTAAGGCCAAAGCGTAAGTTTGCATTCAACGCATTCATAAATTTGTCGATGCTTCTGGAGGAGATTTTCTTAGAGTAGTCGCTCAAGTCGTCCTCAGAAGCACCGGCCCGTAATAAGTTCATGAAGATGTCGTAGCAGTTGCGGTTCATGCTAGGATAAATGTCATAAAGAATATCAGTCTGTGAATAAAACACAAACTTTTTGAAGTTATTGTCGGAAACCAACGATTTCTGACCGTTCTCCACAATAGGTTTGAAGGGCGATGTTCCAAACAACGCCGTCAACAATGTGATGCCCAATGACCAATAGTCGGCATATCTGCAATCATACTTCTTCAACGAAGTTGAACTACTGAAACATTCGGGAGCCATGTACTTTTCGGTTCCCACGTCAAATTCCCTGTTGAGACGAACCGTAGTAGCAAGACCCCAGTCACAAATTTTGACCTCTCCACCGGCGGTGAAGAGTACGTTTTCCGGTTTAAGGTCACGGTGATAGATTCCCAACCCATGGGCATATTGTACGCCTGTACAAAGCTGCTTGGCGATGTTATAAACATCAAGTCGGGGTAAGGGAGACTTGTGGCTGTGAATCAATTCAAACAAATCACCATTGCCACAATACTCCAACACAATTACAATCAAATCGGAGGTTTCAAACCATTCAACCAACAGACAAATGTTGGGATGCTTACCCAACTTTTCCAAAATCGAGATCTCGTGATACGCAATACGTTCACTAAGATCGTCCTTCTTATACATGGCCTTCATGGCCACCTTATCACCAGTGTGCACATTGACGGCAAGGGTGACTTCTCCAAACGATCCCTTTTCAATGAAGTTCAAGTACTGATACTTGTCATTTAAAAGGATTCCCTTCTTCTCGTATGCAGCATAATCACTATACCATTGAGAATGAGTCAGGCCAGCAGACGAAACCAGGTTAGCGAACTTCATGATCAGATCGATGCAAATAAATCAAATAAAAACTATGGGGTAGTAAGAGAATGAAGTCTATGAGTCACTCGAAGAGTTGGAGCAAGGGGAGTATGTTGGAAAGGGAAGGATAGGTAAGGATAGGAAAGAATAGGATGGAAAGGATAAGTGAAGGAAACTTAAGTAGGAGAGCGATTGGGTGGGTTGTGAAAACTGTGAAGAATGTGAATCAAATTAGAGAGTTGGTTGTAAGGGCGAAAATGATAAGCAGCTGTGGAATCACGTAGAATGTGAGATAGGGGCTGGTGGGGCCATATTACATAAGCACTGACGTAAGCGAGGCGAGTGTTTTGGCATTGCCGTTTTGGGCCAAGGGGCGTTTGGTTGTGGCTAGAACGCCTAGCCACTACGGGTGTTTCATAAGACATAGACATATATTACGTAATTGTTGCAGCACCATGGGCTAATAGAGTGTTGAATTAAATTCCGAAAAAGCCGCAACTAGGCCTTGAGGAGTTCCTCAATCTTAGCCTCCAACGACTTAGGCTTGGTCAAACTGGAGTATCTCTCCACGACATTTCCTTCCTTGTCAATCAAGAACTTCTCGAAGTTCCACTTGATTCTAGTCAAACCCATCACTCCGCTCTTTTCAGACTTGAGGAACTTGTAGACGGGATCAGCATTGTCTCCGTTGACCTCCACCTTCTTCAAAATGGGGAAAGTCACTCCGTAGTTGAGACTACAGAAAGATGCAATCTCACTGTCGGTACCAGGTTCTTGAGAACCAAATTGGTTGCAAGGGAATCCAAGAATCACCAATCCTTGGTCCTTGTACTTCTTGTACACTTCTTCCAAATCTTTGTATTGAGGGGTGAATCCACACTTGGAAGCAACGTTGACAATAACCACAACCTTTCCCTTGAGGTCGGCGAATGGGAACTTCTCTCCCTTTTTGTCGAGAGGAGCTAATTCGTGGAAAGTAGACATTGATAGATAAACTGGTAGAGAATAAGGCTGAAAGATGAGGCGACTGGGCTGTATTTATATCATCACTCTTGCGCACCGTTTCTGCTTGCAAAGAAATCGACCCGGAAAAAAGAAAGATTTATTAGTCAGCTACGCACTTCCAAGACTTCTGATCTTTACTTTAGATAGTGACGCCGGAGATACTACAGCTTGACGCCGGCAATCGATAGTGTTGCGCCTGGGTCACCGTGATTAATAATGTCTGTAGCTTGTTGGATTATACCCACTATCTCTTGGCGCCTGGCGCCGATGTCACGCTAGTGGTATTGACTGTTGAGCTCGCCGCAAAGTCCGTCGATAGGAAACGGCTCTAGAACCATCTAACGGAGGCGACGGAAATAAAGTGAACAGCCGAGATCCGCCCCCGCGGCATCGGCCTCAGCTGACAGTTGGGGACGGCTCGACTCAGCCAGCCTGCACATGGGCCTAGATTCTTTCTTCATCACTTTCTGACAAATGTTACCTTACATCCATCGACCCCGCATAACCATGATCGCGGCCATGTTGAGATTGCAGGCGCCTCTTGCCTGTGTCAGGATTGCGCCTCGAGCTACGCTAGTCAGACAATTCCACGTGACGCCCATGGTGGGGGCCAAGGCCAAGAAAACCAAGGCCTCCAAGTCCAAGCCCGAAGAAGATGAAGCATCGTCTGCCGTTGACATCACCAGTGTCGTCGATTTTGCCGACGTCACCAACAAGTTCCAGGCGGTGGTGGATGGGTTTTCGTCGCTTGCCAACGAAATCAAGTTGGGCAAAACCAGTCCCACCATCTTTGATAAGCTCAACGTCAGCACCAGCGATGGCGATATGCCATTTACTTCGGTTGCCCAGACCTCAATGAAGGGCCGTAAATTCATCATCACCGTGTTCGATCCTTCCCATACCAAGGATGTGATCAATGCGGTGTTGAACTCTAGTCTTAATCTTAACCCGCAGGTTGATCCCAACAACAAGCAAACCCTCCAGGTGCCCTTACCACCGGTGACCACCGATACCAAAAAGGAAAACGTCAAGCAGCTTAAGGCCATTTACGAAAAGTACAAAAACGGTCCTGGGGGCAAGTCCACCGGATCCTTGAGTACCGTCCGCACCAATATTAGGAACAAGGTCAGCAAGGCCACCAAGAAGAAGAAGATGTCTGATGCTGAAAACAAGGTGTTGACTGACTTTGATAAGATCCACAAGCTATTTGTAGATAAACTTGGCGAAATCTACAAGGCGTCAGAGTCGGCCATCATGAAATGATGGCTATTGTACATAGAAGTGTCAGTAAACAGCTGCGCATGATAGTGAGTAGAGTCTGCCAACCAGGGACAAAATGACGTGCCCAGCCATCTAAAACACCACTCCGCCCGAGAAAAGACGTTTTTGGTACTTGTCACACCACTTAATCACCTTGAGGCTGTTATTGATGAGCACCTGCGACGACACAAAGTCGTTACATATGCAGTGGAGTTCGTAGTCGGTGTTTGCTAACATGAACCCCGTGACCGAGGAGCTGGGGCCTTTCCATTTTGTGTATGTGAGTTTCTTGTCCTTACCAAGGGTGGACTTTGTGTTGTGGAGAAGGGAGTAAAAGTGTATTAGCTGAAGAGTGGCATCGGCCTCCGACGCCTCCGAGAAGTGGGTACCGTCGCTCATGACGAACTGATTGTATATCTTGGACTTATACACGAAGTGGGAAATCACCGGCACTTGAATATCGTGGAGAATGGAGATCTTCCCCGACGCGAGCAATTCGTTGCTGAGACGCAAGCGAAAGGACTCGTTCTTGACAATCTTGTGGATCATGTACTCAGAAACCTGTTGCATCTGGAAAAACGAGTTCTTATTGCCACTCACAAGAAGAATGGTGAGTGGTTGTGGTGGCAGCCTATGACCGTTCACCAAACCATACTCGGCAAGATCAAACTGCTTTACCAGGACGTAAAGAAACCCATTGGGGTTAAAGTTGGGCATGCACAACGGAATCCAGAGGTCCTCAGTCCAGTCTCGGTCGGGACGGCTGATTATGGATTCAATCATCGAGAGAAGCGTCTCGGTATCCTCGTTGGTGAGCAGATGGTTCTTGGGCCGCATATACGTAAGAATAGACGATCCCACCGTTAGGAACGAGAAGAGAAGATCGCTGGCAACGGGCTCGGCCTTGGGGTAGATACCTTGAAAAACCGATGCATTATCGTTGTTAGGACGATGGCGCTTGGCCAGAAGCAAAATGCCATTGAGCTTTTGGCGCGTGGTGTTGGTGACCTTTACGCTCTGTAGGCAAGATCCAAGCATGCCGCTCATGAAGTAGTCGATACCGAGCTGACTGATGCCGTTCTTCACAAAAAGCCCATATGTCATCTTCAGGCAAAGCACATCGAAGTTCTGGAAGTCCATGGGCGTAAGAATCTTGCGTAGATCATAATTCATGCGATTGTGGAAATTCTTCTGGATGGTGCTCCGCAGCAACACCAGAAGGAGATGATTGTAGAGGGTTCGAAGTTGTCGGAGGAGGATGGTGTCGTTCTCATGAGAAAGTTTAGACACGCCAATGAAGAGCAATGGATCACAATTGAGCACCACAATCTTCACATTTCCCTGATGGATGGAGTAGAACTCTTCCTTCATGTTTTCCTGGAATGTGGCCACAATGGTGGTAATAAGACCCATGTAGCCAAGAATCACCTCGTCAGACCCGTTCATGGAGTAAACGGGCTTACCGGCGGTGGACAATACGAAAAAGTGCTTGAGCTTACCATGAAACACCTTCAGGTCGTGGCCCTTGTCGATGGAAATGTAGTCTTGAATGAAATCACCTTCATCATCGGCGTTGCCGAAGAACCCCCAGTCGAGAAACGTATTAGAAGAGGATTCTACCAGCGAAAAGTAGTTGTTGTGTTCGTGGATCATTAGGTCGTTAAGCATGTTAGACAAATCTTCATCGTGTCTGGTTTCATCATAGGTGTAAACACTGTTGGCACTACTAGTGACATACTCCTCTGTGGAGGGAGCAATGTCCCCTTGACCACTAGCAAGACTAAGCGAGATAGTGGGAGCACTAACGGAGGGTAATTGCCACTTATCAGCCATAACAAGATACAGAAAACGAGAAAAGCGTGCATTATGGGGAAGGAAGAGGCGATTACATAATCAACGAAGGAACATATACCACACCAAGAATACGAAAAAAAGCCCGGCCCCCACAATGGGGACGTACTGACGAATCAAGGCCTCGAAGTTGATTCTCTGGGCCTTTTTGCGATACTTGATGGAGTCATTGCGCAAACTGGAAGACAAATCACTCATCTTGTCAAGGGAATCACCACGGTACAAGAGATCCTCGATGTTTTTGGTCATCACTTTCTTGACGTCCGCAAGATCGTTATTGAGCTTGTCGATATTGGACTGGGCCCTTTGGTCCTGGTAAATTTTCTTGGTTTTACTCAAGAAATTATCAAATGAACTGAATCCATAGGGTCTGGCGGTGGTGTTTAACGCATCTATTCCGTGGGAATGGTGAAACTCATGAGAGATTTCAGAGAGATAGGAGAATGCAAGCTTTCTAGGGTACGACCTGTCACAAATACAGAGATAGATGATGCTCTGAGAAATTAGGTAATGGATATTGTAGGCCCCACTTTCGATGGTAGCTTGGGGTTCGGAGTTGGGGCTGATGCGGCTGATGATGAGTTTACACTTCTTCTTTTGTTCGGCGAGCGCCGGGTCGTTGTTGTCGTCCGTGGATCCACATAGCGGAAGGGCTGCTTTGTTAGTAAGATGAGGATGTATGTGTTTCAGGGTTGCTGGTTACAACCACAAGGCAGAGGAGTGCCGAAAATGTGCACGAGTTCTAATTGGCTCCCAGCCTCCATCTGGGGCCTCCAATTCACATACCATCGTATCGATAGATTAACGTAGACTTGACCATGATAAAGAAAGGTAGTTGACGTGGTTTGATGTCATGTGACTGATTCGCGCTCTATATTCTCCTCGATGGTGATCCCTGAGGATTTTTTCCCCTTCCCCATTGATACCCTTTTTAATAGATAAGTCATGGATCTTCTGAAATTGCTGAGTGATCTTCCGGCCACCAAACCCATAACTCAAATATCCATTAATGAAATGAACGAAGAACTCACCACCGAATTTAAGAACTCCGCCAAGTCGGTGGCGGCCCTTTACAACTCCTCTGGCAAGAGCGCCAGTGAGCAAAAGGCCGAGTTTGCCAACGCCGCCAAGTCAGTGGCCGCCCTTTATCGCATGTCAACCAACTCACAAAGCATCATTCTTAAAAAGGGATATCTAGAGTGCATTGACGAACTTCTTGAAAACATAAGTCGGGGTGAAGATATTGAGAACTGGGCCCTCACAAAGAGGGCCGAGCTTACCAACCACCATCCCGCCACCGGGTTGGCTCCTGCATTAACGGCCGATGCCGACTCCGAGGGAGATGTGCTTGCGCTTCCTGAGGAGTACGACTTCTCGTTCACCTCGGACCTTCTGCCACAGTGTAAGTTTCGTCCTAGTTTCCCTCCCTTAAGTGTGGCTCAGGTGAAGAAGGCCCGACAGGAGGCCAAGCAAGATGCATTACTCCGGCGGAAGCTTCGCAGCCAGGTGATTGACGAATCTTCAGACCACGAGAGCTCCGAAGACGATGACAAGCAGCGGAAGCTCGTGAGGCTTGAAAAAGAGGAGGAGTTCAAGCGGAGGCACCGACTCGACGACGACGAGTCGAACAAGCGCCGCAAAATCGACACCAGCGTCGATTGAGGCCATGATTGCATATATGATTGCTTTTGGGTACGGATATGGTATAGGTAATGCATAAACTAGCTAGTTTATTGTAGGTTATATATAGTATAGCGTTACATGGACTTGATGGACGGTTCCCAGATGCTACGTCGCAAGCCGCTAGTAGGCGAAAAGCCCATCAGCGTTATCGGCGTATTCGTCATCGTAGTCTTCGTAGTCTGATTCACTGCCATCGTCGGATGATTCTTCAGATTCAATGGCATCTTCCGCGTCATCGGGCACCAAGCCTTCCAACGAAAAGCAAAGTAAGGTATCACCCTTGGACTGGGTTCCCTTGGCCACTTCGCGAGTGCTTTCCACGTTACAGTTGGTCAACCTTACCCGCGACTGGATGGTGACATTATGTCCAATTATGCAATTTTCAATTTGAGTATCATCCCCAATGAAAACATCATCGAAAATGAGACATCCGGTCAACTTGACCCGCTTCCCGATCTTACAGTCGTTTCCAATGACTGTACGCTTCACATTTGTTTTCTCTCCTAGCTCACAGCCATTACCCACTAGGGAATCGGCTCCCACATGGGCCAACGACTTTTCCTTGGCCGCCTGTGGCTTACCTCCTTGAACTTGCGCTTGGAGCTTCATGAAATGACGGTTGGCCTCCATGAGCACAGGGAGATTATTGGCTCGGAAGAAAGTGGCTTGATGAGGAATAGTGACGAATCCAACAGTCTCCTTGGGCGTGGTGTGACGCCAAGATCTTCGTGCCAAGTCTCGATACACTTTGACCAAAGTTCTTGAGCGAAAGTACAGGTCATTGAATTTAGAAGGACTCTCATCAAAGATTTGCCACAATTGCGGGGCATATCCAAAGTAGATCCCACTATTGAGGGCACGGGTGGAAATGGTGGCTTTGGGATGGGTCCAGGTCATCTGCGTCCGAATCTTCAATGCCTTGTGAAATTCCGTGTCCTCGCGGGAATAGAGATCCAAAAGTTGGTTTTGGGTGTAGATGGTATAGTTCTTGGGGAAGATGGAATTCTTCTTATCCTCAATATCCAAGGTATTGCGATAATGAACAACCACCCCCACATCTGAGCTGGTCCGGTTTCTATATGCTTCAATTAAAACCTGTGGTGGCAAATTTGTTATGAAATCACACGGGAGAATCACAAAGTTGTCGTGGGTGAGGGTGTTGGAAGTGTATAGGTAATTAAGAATCTCTCCATTGGAGATAGAATCGATGGAAACAACGTCAATGGATGCGGTATATTGCATCACATCGTCAGCCACCAGCTCTGACTCGCCTTCCGATGTGGTTTGAGTCTTAATAGTCTTATAATGGTCGATGGCCGCCTGGATCTTTTCCTCACTGTTGGTATCAGTCATCACGGTGATCTTGGAGAACACCGCCTTCTCGCACCAGTCTAAAACATGTTCTATCATGGGACGGTTGGCGATAGGCAAAAGAGCCTTGGAGATTCCGGTACTCCGAACCTTACTGAAAGGACTGAGGGCCTTTCCAGGTCCACAGACCACGATGGCGTGAAATTCCATGAAAGTTGGTAATAGCCAAAAGCACTGGGGTTTTTTTTCTTCCTCACGTCCTCCATCGACGCGGTACGGGTCTTCGCGGAAGTGCAGATACCAATTGCCACCACAACACCTACCTCCATCATCATGGCTGAAGAAGATCCCCTTTTGGCAGCGCTCCAGAACGACGATCAAGCTCCCCAGGAGTCGTCCACCGCAGACCCGGAACGGGAAAGAGCATTGTCCAAATTCAAAGATAAGTTAATTGAACACCGAAAGTGGGATGCCAGATTAAAGGACTTGAGGTTGACGATTCGAGATCTTGACAAGGATTACGACAAGACCGAAAATGATATCAAGGCATTGCAGTCGGTTGGGCAAATTGTGGGAGAAGTGTTGAAGCAATTGGATGACGAACGATTCATTGTGAAGGCATCCTCAGGCCCCAGATATATTGTTGGATGCCGAAACACCATCAAGAGAAGTTTGTTGAAGAACGGGGTCAGAGTTTCATTAGATATGACCACGTTGACCATCATGAGAATATTGCCCAGAGAAGTGGATCCGTTGGTTTACAACATGACCACATTTGAACCCGGCGACATTTCATTTAATGGTATTGGAGGATTAACGGAGCAAATCAGGGAGCTTAGAGAGGTGATTGAGTTACCATTGAAGAATCCTGAATTGTTCACCCGAGTTGGTATCAAGAGTCCAAAGGGTGTGCTTTTATACGGACCCCCGGGAACCGGTAAGACTTTGTTGGCCAAGGCGGTTGCTGCTACCATTGGAGCCAACTTTATCTTTTCGCCTGCCAGTGCCATTGTCGACAAATATATCGGAGAGAGTGCCAGATTGATTCGAGAGATGTTTGCTTATGCCAAGGAACATGAGCCATGTATCATTTTCATGGATGAAATCGACGCTATTGGAGGAAGAAGATTTAGCGAAGGTACTTCCGCTGATCGAGAAATTCAGAGAACGTTGATGGAATTATTGAATCAGATGGATGGATTTGATAATCTTGGACAAACCAAGGTGATCATGGCTACCAATAGACCCGACACCTTGGATCCTGCATTGTTGAGAGCTGGTCGGTTAGATCGAAAGATTGAGATTGGATTGCCCAACGAGGCGGGTAGATTGGAAGTCTTCAAGATTCATACTTCCAAGGTGGCCAAACAAGGAGAGTTTGACTTTGAGGCTGCCGTGAAGATGAGTGATGGATTCAACGGAGCCGATATTCGTAACGTGGTGACTGAGGCCGGGTTCTTCGCTATTCGTGACGAGCGGGACTACATTCTCCAAAATGATCTCATGAAGGCAGTCAGAAAGGTGGCGGATACGAAGAAGCTCGAAGGTAAGCTTGATTACGAAAAGCTTTAAGTAGTGAACGACTTTTGAAGCTACATAAGAAACTATTTCATAAATGTCCATGTAAAATGTCAGTCAATGATTCTCGTCACCTACACCCAAGCACAGGAATACCATTTATTGTATATACAGGTTAATGAGTTTCTGACTCGATGGCCTTCATGGTCTTTTCGAAGTCGGGAATCTTGGACTTGGACAATGCATCTAAGTGGGCCAACATATGAGGATTATCGATTTTCTCAAGGTGGGCGGCGATTCTTTCGCCGATGAAATCTTGAATTTCCGGTGATAATCTCTGAAGTGGCGTCTTGGGCTCTTGAGCCTTCTTGGCCAAATAGATCTTTTGAGCATCCGAAAGTGGCATTTGAGGGGCGTTGATCTTTCTGGCTTCTGTTTCGGTGAGGATTTTCTTCTTGTATTTTGAATGGGCATTTCTTAATTCACCAAGCACTTCAGAGGGGAAAGGAGGCTTGGCGATGCTTTGAAGCTCCCAAGTCTTTTCATGAACAATTTCTTGTTTTGTGGATAGTTCGCCGTCCTGATACTCTTCCGGAGGAGAGGGCCAAGGGATTTCAATACTTTCGTGATTTTTAATAAATCTTCTTGGAAGCCACTTTTTATATCTATCATCGTAATACTTCTCCTTGTAGACAATTTCATCAGCAACCACGTAGTAGATTTTTCCATTTTCGTCTTTGTCCTTGGCAGCAAGCTTGACGTTTTTGCGAGGAATGGGATCGGGATATTCCATAAGATGAGTGGTTTGGTGTTGAACCCACATAGACTTGGGAACAATCTTTTTGGAACCTACATCCGCCAAAAGAAGCGAGTCAAGATCAGATGAGTATTCGTAAACCGTGGTGACCTTTCCCTTATGCTCTCCTTCCGTGATGTAGGCGAAATCTCCGCTTGCAAAACCAATCTGTTCAATCTTAGTCTTTCGTTCCGCCTTGGGAATCAACTTCTGGGAACTCTCGAATGTCGGAAGTGCATATCTGTTGTATTCGGCAACATATTGATCATAAAGTCGACGAGGTAACTTCTCGAGATCCTTCTGGAATCTCTTTTTCGCCGAGTGCCATGACATGGTAGTTACAACAAATTTTCAAGGTGAACAGGAATTTTTTTCTCTCCCCCTCGTCGCATAGCACCCGTACACCTGCTGCTAACATACATTATAAAACATACAAGAAGTAAATACATCGTAGATGCAATTTCTACCGAACATCCAGGGTCTAGGCCGCGGAGGGGCCGGGAATGTACTGTAGTGCTTGAGCACGGACCGCAGATGTGGAATACGGAGGACCCGTTATTATTTCGGAATTATTCGTTATTGGGCGTGATTGAGGACCAGCACTCAATGTGAGTGCTGGCTTGATACCATGGCCATTACTCGGTACAGATATTGATAAACTCCTGTTCGTTGACTGCGTTAGTATCGTCTTGAAAATTCCTTTGGCATACATACTCTCTCCATCCTCATCGAGATCGAACTCATCAATCATGGCTCTCAATTCATCGTCAGTTAAATTCTCTCCAAGATCTTTAGCTACCCTGCGTAGATTCCTCAACGAGATCTTCCCGGTATTATCATCGTCAAACAACTTAAACGCACGACGGATCTCGTCCATAGGATCTCTGTTAATAATGCGTTCTCCCACTAACTGTTAGTAACTGCCACACCTGCCAAATAGACGATCACGTACCTGCCTGGAAAAAACTCTCGTAACTGATCAAATTTCGATCATCGGTATCGTACTCGTGGATTACGTCAAGCACCTCTTTCTTGGACAACTCAAACCCAAGTGCCCGAAACGCCACCTTTAACTCATGGTAGTCCAAAAACCCATCATTATTCATATCAAACAACGAAAACGCCTCGCGAATCTCCTGTTTTTGCTCATTGAGCAATTCGGCTTTCAATCCACCCAACCCTCTTTTCTGATTTGTATTAGACATGATGGATTATCGACGGAAACAAAATCAAAAAAGAACTGTTGATGGTTTTAACGCAGGCGCGTCGTGTAATTTTTCACGAGCCCCCGAACAATAATACATGGGCAAAATCAGACGTCAACTAGACGTAAACAAAGCCAATTTTTTAACTAAAAAAAAAAAACGGGAAAAAAATAGTAACGACCCACTCCCCTCTGTCGAGGAATGATTCCCGACACCTCTTATCAACGAAGCAAGTAGGGTGAAGCAGTTTTTTTATATTTTTCTAACCCCTTTGCTCATCTAAATTTTTGAATTTTTTTTGTTGTAACAATCGGACACCATGGTTTCTGTCGGGGACCGAGTCTGTGTTAAAGGAGAATACGGCACAGTTCGGTTTATGGGCTCCACCCAGTTTGCGCCTGGGGACTGGATCGGCATTGAGCTAGATAAAGCGGTTGGACGAAATGGAGGTGCTATAAATGGACTTCGATACTTTGAATGTAACGAGGGTCATGGAATCTTTGTTCGGCCGGTGTTGTTAAGTAACGATACCCAGTCCAACCTACATCGGGTAATTGATAAGCTACAAGTCAAGCTCAAGAGTTGTACCAAGGATATACGAGACCAACTTCAAACCATTGAAACGCTAACCCACCAATTGCTGGACAAGACATTGGCCCTCCAGCTGGCCGAGGACAAGTTGGAGATGATCACCATTGATAAAGATTTCCTCAATGAGCAGCATACCGAGTTGAAACAACAATTGGAGAAATTTCACCTGGAGAATGAGGGGCTTCGCCACGAACTAGCAGCCCTTCGAGAAGAGGTGGATATCAACCACCAGCTTGAGACCGCCATCAAGGACCAAGCTGTGGAAGATATCAGTGAAAATGACTTCAAGCTAATTGTGGCCAAGAACCGACAGTTGGAGAGGGCGGTGGCGTCGCTAGAGAAGCTTCTCAAAGAAAATACCGCCAAGTACCAGCAGGACATCGACGCCATCAGCGGCGGCCAGGATTACTCAACGCTCACGCAGAATTTGGTGGCTGCCAACGCAACCATCGAGTCGTTGCAGTCGCAACTCGACAGCACCCTTGAACTGGAGAAAATTATTGAGCACTTGACTGCAGAGAACGAACTGCTCCAAGCCCAGGTATCTGAGCTAACCAAAACCGTACACGAGTTGACAGAGCTCCATGAGTTGGACAAGAGTCTCGAGGAGAGTCAATCTCAAATTGAGGAGAAGCTTAAGAACGATATTTCTCATCTCTCCAAAGTGATCCAGGACGACAAGATGCTTATCAACGACCTAGAACGAAAGAACAAGTACCTTGAGAACAAGTTTCTGGAATACCGCATCTCTTCCAACAGCAATCGCAACAGCAGCATCACCCTTGCACCTGACTACAGCGAGGAGGACATTGTGTTTAATGACCTTCACACGCAGATGGAGCTGCTCAAGCTCGAGGTGAAAAAATATAAATCGTCATCGTTCTCCGATAAGATCTCTCTACGAGTGTGCCAGACCAAGTTGAAGCTTCTTGAAAAATTCGATGTGTCCAGCATTTCCCATAACGCCAACCTTAAAAACGCCTTCCAGGTGCTCTACGAAATCAACCTCAACGCCGACTATGCATCCATCATACTAGACACCTTGGCATCCCTCTCGCGAAGAGAGTCATACCAGGCTTCTAATCTCATCAACACTCGAGTCAATCTCCAGCTTCTCGTCACCTTTCTTGAGGGCTTGGCTCACTTGTGGCAGTTCAACCATGCCACCAGGCACTACGTTAATATTATGCCATCACTCAAGACCGTGTTGAGTGAGTTGGGTGACAACCTTCTTGTATTCATTGCCCATGTCAAGGACGGTGACATGGATAACATCCCGTCTCCATCGTACGTCAATAATTTCATCACCGAGTCGTTCGATCTCTTGAAGCTTGGCTTTGTGGGGGACACGTACCTGGTGATTTTCCAGAACGTAACTTTATTCAAGTTCTATGTATCCAACATCCACAATGAAGCCACTGAAGATACCAATTTACTCAAGATGATGCTTGAGTACCTCGACCGGTATTTTGAACTCAACCCCAATCCCGACGAGCTTATCAGCGAGTTGCATTTCAAGGTGAGTTCCATTCTTGAAGCCGCAAACAAGGTTACCAACGAATCCTTGGGATTGCTTAGTGAGCTTCAAACCATCTGTGACAAATCCAAAGATCTCACCATCGAGCTCAACTCCGCCAGGATTTTCCACGAGTCTAGTTTGGCGTTCCGTGATTTGATCAAGATTGTCAAAAAGATCGAACTTGAAAGTTACACTATTCAGGACCATAACGACGCCATCAAGGTGGACCTCCTCAAGGAAATTTTCGAGTTTGACTACGACGTGGAGTCATGGGGCGTTCTTGACTCCATCAACCAAAGCTTGGAGAACAATCGCAAGTTCCTCGACTGTCACTATGAAAGTTACGAGAAACAGGCTCAGAGCATATTTGACTCTGTCAGCGACTGCAATGCGCGTCCGGTAATTGAAGAGCCCCAACTCAAGCACAAACAATCATTGGAACTCAAGTACTCCGACCTCAATGGCAAGCTTCAAGAAAAGGACAACAAGATCCAGGACCTTCAATTGAATGTTCGTCTTCTCGAAAAGAACATGGCGTCCTCCGACGCCAAGAGCAAGGAATACGTAAGCAAATTGAAACACGAGCTCAGCCAGGTGAAAAAGGATCACGAAGCCATGAAGAAGAACTGCGACGTTCTCATCAAGGCCAACAAGGACCTCGAGCAGCAGATTCAGCAGATTGTCAAGTCTCATCAGCTGGTGGAAACCAGCCAGCTCATGGGCCGGTTTTCCGACCTTCAATCGGAAAAGAAGTTCACCGAGGAAATGGCACTTGTGGAGGAAGTTTTGCTTCTTCGAAAGCTCGTGAATATCCGCTACTCTCAATTCACTAATGGTTCGCCCAACAATGACTGGTTAGACCAACAAATCATCCAGTCACCTCCATCGGCATCCCAAAAGTCCCAGGATTTCAAAATGTCTGCTGATAAGATCCGCAAGTTGGCGTTCGAGACTCAGCCGGTCCGGGTCCCCAACAAGCCAGGCGCTTGGCTTCCCCGGGCCAACATCCCCAAATATGTCAATTCCCTCCTCGAAGAGAAAAAGAAGCAATACCAGCATGAGCGCAACTGCTCGATTCTGTCTTCTATTAACTGAATTATTATTCTGCATTTGTATTACCTAGTTTTAAAGTATGTTATGATGATGTCACTTAATTAATCAAGACTGATGTCGGCATCAGCGGGTGGCTTTTGCGGCCACTTGGGGGCAATGTCAATAGAATCCGCAGGTATCCACCAGTCAAGGACGGTGAACACAAAGATATCCACAACCACCATGAGGGCAAAAAGCTTTCCGGCAATGAGCCCACAGCAGTAGTATTTTTGGAGTCGAACCAAAAGCGGCTGGTTTATCTTGTGTATGTCGAGGGAATTGTAGACATTTTCAGTATGCTTGGCGATGTTTTCCCAGCTGTACATGTGGGCCACTTCTTCGTGGAATTTAGAGGTATCGATTTGGCCCTGCTTGATGAGGGTTACCGCTCGGAGAGTGGCATCCACGAGTGAGTCCTCGTCAGGGTCAGCAAAGTTGGTCATGTGGCTGGGGAGCACTTCGGGAATGCCTCCGACTTTGGTGGTAACCACGAAGAGCCCGCAGGAGGCCGCTTCCACAATCACGGTACCAAAGGCCTCGGTCAAAGAAGGATGTAAATAGATGTCACCCTGGACCATTACATCACGTACCTCTTCGTGTTTGACGGCGCCCATGAGCGACACCCGCTCTTGAAGAAGGTATCTCTCTCTCATTTGTTCCAAATCAAGGAACTTAGGCCCGTCTCCTGCAATGAGAAAGTCCACATCTTCATCTGCAGCACAGATGCGAGGAATGATCACCGCAAGAAGATCGGCTCCCTTGTTGGGGAAGAGACGACTGATCACCACGATGGTGATGCGGTTGGAGGTCCGGGGTTTGTCTCGAGGAGTAAATTCAGATGATATTACCGCGTTGGGAATCACAGACACCTTCAAAGGGTCAATAGACGCTCGGAGAACAGTATTCTCTTTACACGTGTGACTGACACAAATCACATGGCCCACATCACTAAGGGTGAACTTCATGAGTTTGTTACCCACGATGGAGATGAAATCAGCAAATCCGAACAACGAATGGTCAGTGAACACGGTTCGGAGACCCATTGTTCGCCCGTGTAGAATGGCTTCATGGCACAATGTGGAATACGACCCATGTCCATGAATGATGTCGATTTTTTCTCTGATGAAGATGGAGCGGAGAATGGGGAATGCTGAAAAGACGGTGGGAAACGTGGAGTTCCGATACACCTGGAGGAACGGCACGTAATAAACCTTTAGACCATTGGTGAGAGTCCGGATGCCATTGCGGGTTCCCGAATCATGGGTGATGACCACCACCGAATGTCCCAGATCTATAAGTTTTTGGGCAAGGTGATACACGTGCAACTCTACGCCTCCCGGCTGGGGGTAGAAGAAGTCGGTGACCATACAGATGTTGTAGGGCATGGTGACATGGAGTTGAGTAGAAAACGCGAATGCCACGATATGAGATAACAACGGAGTCTCAAACACCACTAATGATGAAAGGTCAAAAATAGCAGTATATACAACTGGATGGAGGGGGAATATACAGACTGGTAGCTATACATGAGACTATGAAGGTTTGGGTCTATATAAATGCATCTGGAGGAAGGGAGGGCGCCGAGTTCTTGAAGTTAATGGATGCAGCATCAAAGTCCCAGTTGCTCTGTTCACAGAGCATCACCCCGTATTGAAGGTTCAATTTTGTAGCGAGCAACACCTTGACAAGAATTTCCTGTTGATGGGGACTTAGATTGGCCTTGATTTCCATGGGAAGGTCGGCAGCTGTGGGCTGACCTGGTTGTGTCACGCCTGGTGGAGCGGGGGAGGGAGATGGAGATGCGGCTATGGACGGGGTAGACCAAGCGTCGGGAGGCGTATGAGGCCGCACGGAAAGAAGGTCTGAGGCAACAACCATACTGCCGTCGGGAGTCGGTATGATGATGAACGTACGATCGAAACTTTTGGGAGAAAGGGCAATTTTCTTCTTCTGGGCAAACCGGTTGCGAGATCCGCCGCCCAGGTTCACAGCATCCATATTGTCAGGAGGCGACATTTCCTCGAACAGCCCGTGCAAGCAAACCATGATTCCGTTGAGCTGTGGATAGAGGTACGTCTCCATAGCAAAGAGTTCGGGCTTGGATAAGTCGTGTCTTGATTTGGGAAGCTGAGAAAACAACTTGGCAATGTGCTGAGGTCCCACCGCCACCCGCTGGGCTCTTGACTTGGGCATGGACACCTTGGTGAGATTACGCGACTCGGGGATGTAGTAGCCGAAGTCGGCGGAAGGCTGGGAGTTGAAGCCTCCGTTGGATTGATGAGGGTGCGATGAGTCCACTTGCATAGAGAACTGAGACTCGTTTTGGTAAAGCATGAGAAGCGAGTTTCGGTCCGAGTCCCAGAACTTATAAAAGTTGGCAATGAAGTTGTTGGCGACGTTCTGCACGTTGTTGTCCTGGAAGAACATCTGGTGGCTGGGGAAGGGGAAGGTGAACACGGAAGCAAGCGCCTCTTCGTTACGAACCACTTCGCCGTTGAGCACCACCAAGCGGGGGAACGATCTCATGAGCTCCGACGTGACAGTGGCCACATCGGCCGGGTTGTTGAGGATGGGATTGCCCACGATGATCAATTCACGAAGGTAGTTGAGTTTGTGTCTCCAGGCCTCGAAGGCCTTCAAGCGAGAAAATTTGTTGTTCAGCAACGACAAGTTCTGTAACTTGGGAAACGCGTCGGCAAGTGGGGAAATACTGGAGAAGTCACTGATGTTGTTGGCTGAAAGATCCACACTAGTGACGTCGAGCTTGGACGTCTTGGCAATTTGCATCAACGCCTGGAAAAACTTGGAGGTGGTGTTGATGGAGGCAAAAAATCCCACCGACAGCAAACTGGGGTCCAGTTGTACGTTGGAGAGATTGAGCATCTTTATTTCGGGCTGATACCTTGATTTGAGGAACTCGGTGATGGTGGAGATGGTTTTGTTGGCGTCCACGTTGTTTTGTTGACCAAAACCTTTATTTTGAGACTGGCTTCTGCTAATTCTTAGCGATTGTCCTGCAAACTTGACACCCGACCAATTCAACAAGTCACTGGCATCCTTTTCACTTCGAACAAAACCTTTTAACACTCCGCTCATGGGGTCCACGGAGTAGTTGGTCACGGTAATCTTACACTTTCTGCCAATAAACGCAACACACTCGTCTGCCAGCGCACCGTTCCACCCCAAGATGTCAACGCCCACATTGGCGAAGGTGGCGGGGTTGTTGTGGTAGCCACCTCGATTGGTGTTGTTGTTGCTGTTGTTGTAGAAACCACCTCTTCCTCGTCCTCTATAACTCATGATGGATAAAACTTTTATGAGGTTCGCGGAATCTGGTGGAAAATGTCCTAGCCTCCACCCGTCTGGTATGAGCCCACCGCTTACACCAATTGCGCCGCCAACTACAGCGCCAGCGTCTGCCGGCCACAACCGCTAAACCAATAAACACGTACATAGTATGATGAGGATATAAAAGCATTTCGCCGGAGCAGTTGCAAATAAATAAGCACGGCTTGGAAGCTACTTCTCGTCGTCCAAGGTGTCGTGGAGGGTGCCCACTACCTTGTACTTGTTCTCGAAGTGTTCTTCCCAGCCTTCCAAGGACTCGAGTTCGATGTCGCTGAGCCCTTTTAAGTCATCGATAGGCTGGTCGAGGGGGGTGAGCACCGAGGTGTCAAACGAGTTAAGAGCCAATCCTCTAGAGGCATCTCTGCCGGCAAAGTTCTCGTAGGGGCCACCGGGCCCGTAGAAGGATGCACCGTTGGAGACGTCGAAGACTCTTCCTTTTACTGCCATGAAGATCTTGGGATCATCCAGGCCGTTGTACTTGGCGAGAGTACGCGGCGTGAACTTGCCACTGACCACAGTTTCATCGTTGGAGGGGGACTCCAATGGATTAGATACCTTGACGTCACTGACGAGCTGCTTGATAAAATATAGGATGGCGGCAATTAGAAGAATGGTGGTGATCATGGTTGGGGATTGTGGTAACAGTGGGTTGATTTTTCCACATGCTTTCCGCGCAGGGCGGAGACCCGCAATTCACCGGTGATCGGAACTTGGGGACGGGCTGGAGTCGGGACAAGTTGTGAGAGTCAGCAGACCGGGAAGGAGCAGCGGGCTCGAGATGAAGCGGGTGCTACAGGCTTGTCACCTCTGGCGTGCGAGGGAGTGGTGGCTAGCGGAGCGTAGTTAGCGGAGTGGAGTCGCTAGCGGACGAGAGGCTAGAGGAGACGCCAGACGCCAGAGGAGTCGTAAGGGGCCAGAAAAGGCACGACGGGAGCAGTTGATGGCGACCCAACTGGCCAGATTCAACCTGCGTAGGCCAGGGGACACCGGCACAGGCCATGGGAAACCAGACCCCGGTGCAGCCAGTGCCGCCATGTATCACTTTTGCCAGAAGTGCGACTTGCAATTTTCTCCAACATGCCCAGAGACATCATCGTGTTGGACGACCTCACGGTCAACAACCTCGGCACCTTCAAGAAAATCAACCAGGTGAGTCTTCCCACGTCGTATCCCGATAACTGGTACGCGGACTCATTGAAGTCTGATCAAATCGTTCAGCTTGCGTACTATACTGAGCTACCTGTGGGTGCCATCAAGGCCAAGACCATTAACACCGCCCAAAAGGCAACAACGTTCGAGGCTTTCCAGCAGTTTCAGATAGTTAGTAAGGAGATCCCCAACGCCGTTTACATTGAGTCATTTGCGGTGTTGGAAGCATATCGTCATTTGGGCATTGGTTCCAAGCTCCTACAATACGTGATTGAGGAAACCAAAAAAAAGTTCATCCACGAGATCGTCCTTCACGTGCATGTGTCGAACAAAGACGCTATCGAGTGGTATACGAAAAAGGGCTTCACCAGGGGGGAGGAGATTGTCTCGGACTACTATAAGGATCAACAGCTACCAGAACCCCACGCGGTGGTGTTTCTGATGACCGTATAGCGGAATCGCGACGGATGCCATGGTGGTGGAGATGCTGGGACGCTATGGTGGAGGTGCTGGGGCAACAACTTCACCGCCTTGCTGACTCAGTAACTTGCTACCGCTGTGCCTGGCCGGTAAATATGTAATAACACTACCGAAACTCGCAACCTCTGTAGGCCTGGTCTGTATATGGTGAACTTGATTGTCATTACTCCCCTTTTGCTGGCTCTGTGAAAAGTTAAATCCGACATCGTGATGAACCCTGGTACCTGAGACCGGGTCTTCAGAAGCTTCTTAAGTCCTATTCCCACCTTCTTCACCTGCCAAATATTAACTGTTGATGACGAGCCCCTAGCAACATTTCCTGCTTGGGTATGATGTCTTAGTCCGATTCCAGCATACCCAAGTGGCAACTGCAACTTTCTAAGTACACGCTTGCCTCGACTTATGAATTTGCCGTAATCAGGGGCCGATTTGGTAATGAAAGTTGGTTCAAGCCAGATAGACGCCCGTATTTTTCTCCAGAAAAATTGCCTAATTGGGAAATGTTGATGAGGATACTATTCTCCTCATATATGCCATTGCAACCAAGTCCGGGACCTCTCCTCAGGCTACATGACAAAGTCCGAATGACGCATTCTGTTTGCGGAAGTAGTATCATTTTGGGATGTAATCTGGTATTTCTTTCTAGATTCCATAGCTTTTAATATACTTAGGAGCAGCAACAGCTGGTGGATCCCCTCCCGACTTACCTATTTGGAAGCTGCTCTTCTCCACCCAAGTCGTCCGACATAGTCAACACCTCACAAATAGAACAGAAGTCTTGCGATATACTGCCTGTTAGACTCGGCTGACCCCATAGAACGTACGCCAGGATCTGTGGTAAACCGCCCAAACAAAAAAAAAAGGGTACGCCGGCCTAAATTGTCGTAGATGTAAAATCACCATCGAAACAGTATCCTAATAGAACGCCATTGTTGGCTCACTTAGGCTCATGCCAACGAGGCGGCAGCCGTCTTAGGAAACTCTTGTGATATTCTTCCATGTCTTACTACATAAGTAGTACAAGCCCCTCCCCTCTTGACATCCCTTCATTCTGGTAGCTTGACTAAATTCATCAATGAAGCTTACTTTCGTTTTAATTCTCTTATGGGGGGCGCTCGTCCAAGCAGCAGTCATCAAGCCCACCCTTCCTTCTAATGACTCTTTCTATGATGCTCCCGACGGACTTGAAGACGAAGAAGACGGCGCTGTGCTCCGATTCAGAAAGGTACCGCATGCTGTTGGTGCATTTGGAAAGCCAGTTGAGGTCGAAGGTGCTTGGCAAGTGCTTTATAAAACCAACGATGCTCTTGGAAACGCCATTGCTACCGTGGCCACCATCCTAAAGCCTTATAATGCTGATAACTCCAAAGTTGTTGCTTACATGGTGGCCGAGGATGGTGCCAACATCAACTGTGCACCATCGTACGGTATGCAATCTCATTCCAGCTTTGGAACCATCGAAGTGCAGGCCGAGGTTCTCATCATCGAAGCTCTCTTGGAAGAAGGTTATTATGTGGTTGCTCCCGATTATGAAGGTCCTTTAGGTGCCTTCTGTGTGGGACTATTGGCAGGCCAAGCGGCATTGGACTCCGTGAGAGCTGCCATTTCCACCGCCAATCTGACTGGAATTGACGAGGATGCCAGATTCGTGCTTCAGGGCTATTCCGGGGGTACCATTCCCGTTGGATGGGCCTCGGCCATCGCGCCGACCTATGCTCCCGAGTTGCTTGATACCATTATCGGAGCTTCTATGGGTGGCTGGGTCACCAACGTCACCGCCACCGTGGAGGCTGTTGAAGGAGGCCCTTTTGTCGGATTGGTGCCTGAAGGTATCTTGGGATTGGCCCATCAATATCCCGAGCTTTTGCCGTTTATCGAGGAAAAGATGGTACTGGAGAAGAAGTTGAAAAAATTCCTAAGAGGGGAGGATCAGTGTTTAGTCCACGCTGTGATTACGTTTGCATTTGCCAACTTCTTCACCGGTGACGATTCTTATACTAAGGGAGGGTTTGCCATCCTTAATGAAGAGCCCGCAAAGTCCATTATTCACAACAACACCTTGGGATTGAGTGAAGGAGCCGGGGTTCCTGAATGGCCCATCTTTGTTTACCATGGGGAAAAAGACGAGATCGTGCCATTCAAGGATGCTCAAAGGGTCTATGATAACTGGTGCGATTGGGACCCTAGCATTTCGTTTGAATTTGCAGTGGCCACCTCCACCGGTCACATCCTTGAGTTTGTTGAAGGAACTACTGCTGGAATGGCCTGGATCAAGAGAATATTCGCCAATGACAGTATCGTTGAAGGATGCCACCGTACCGTTAGGACCACCAATTTGGAATACCCTGGTGTTGGTCTTCAAGCACTCCGGTTTGTCGAGGCGGCGGGCGAATTCCTCGAGGGCGACAACATTGGGCCCTCAGACACTGAAATCTTCAACGCCATCATCAAGCATTTTTGATCTACCCCTAAAGTTAATAGCCTTCGCAACTAATACCCTATTTCGTGCTCAAACAAGCGTTGTAACAGCAGTTTCCGTACTTGTAAGCCCTCGTCGTCAATTCCAAGCCTCATCCCAAGCCCGGGGCTCATTGCTAATATTTATTTCTAGGTGCCTATAATACACTATGGATTTTCCTTCTGGTACCAGGGGGACCCGTGGAATCCGACTTCGCCCTACTCCTCCGTCTCGGAGTCGGTGTTGATGTCGGTGAAGATGCTTTCATCATCCGACTCCTCTTCATCACTCTCATCCTGTCTCTTCTTGACAGCCCCACCTCTCAATGCAGCAAGTGCTCCGGCAATAGAATCTTCCTCGGGGTCAGAAATATCGCTTTCCTCATCACTATCACTATCGGCCTCAAGCTGAGCCTTGAGAACAGCAGCATTAGGCTTGGGTACAGCGGGTTTTTTAACCTCCATGCACAATGGAATATCGACATCGCACCCAAAGTAGCCGTTATTCTTCAAAACCAATCTGAAGTGATAGGTGCTCTCATTAGGAGGCGTGGGCATGGGCAATGCAATTTTGAATGTGCTAATGACAACCCCGTCACCCGACTTCCATTGTGGTTGAGTAAGTTCCAAATTACTCAAGTCCACATTATTGAGATATGCGATATCACTACCTTCAACAATTTTTGAGTCCTTCTGTCCGATCAAGAACCCCTGCCAGTTGTTGCGAAGAGTTCCGGGAAAATAGGGAGCATATGTGTAGGGCAAAAGCGGCTGTTCGTCATTAATCTTCAAGGGGTTTCTGAAATACTCCATGGTTTCTTCTTCAGCTAACTGGTCATCACCAATTTCTGGACATGATTTAAGACATGGTGACTTGATCAAGAACTTAACCACAATGTGAGCATTGGACATGGGTGGAACCACCGACTCCCCTGGTACCTTGAAGTCAGCATCAATGACTCTAATTTGTGGTATGTGGGATGCTACACCAAGAGCCACCTTGAGCTTGGTGGCGTCGTCAATTCCCAACACCTTTCCAGCTTCTGCTTCTGAGAGCGTCAAGAGTTTCCCGAGCTTCTTGATGGGTTGTTTGGTCACCACCTCGGCTTTGACAAAAGGCAATTGCAACAATTCCTGGTATTTTCCAGTGGGTCTGACGGCTTGGATAACAGCCTGGTGTAAGTCGGCAGCAGTGAGAATCAACTCGGTGGCTCTGAAGGAGGTGGCAATCTCAATAAAACCAGTAATGAGGGCAGGAAGTTCCGCCACGAGGCTCAATTTTAACGCCTCTTTGGCAAGATCGGGGCTCTCGTCAAATTTCCGGAACAAGTACTTGGCAATTAAGTCGCGGGCCTCGCTGACATTGAAGTCCTTGTTGAAGTGAGACTTGATTTCATGCGACATGATCATCCAGTCCAATAAGTCGAATGGAGTAATCACCTTAGATGGGTTACGGTCGGCCAACTTTCTTACAAAAAATCCAGCGGTGTCAACGTGTAAGCCTTTTGTAGTGTAGGACTTGACATTCTTCCACCACAATCCCACAATGGTAGGCAAAACCACCCCAATCAAAATGAAGTACACCACAATCATGAGGGGAGAGTACTTGCCCTCCACGAGAAATTTAGGAATGGCTATCCCGTGCTTGATATCCTGAGGTCCATCGGGGTGGCCATACTTTTGGAAGTTGGCCTTGATGACGTCGTCTGTCAATGCTTTATAGGCCAGACTGATTTTTATAAATGCCGCCTCCATGTCTTGCTTGGCCTCGTCGCTAAGATCCTTGGCAACTTTATCGGGATGGAACTTCAACGACAACTTTCTGTACTTGCTCTTGATTTCTTTTTCGGAAGCAGTGATTGCCACGTCGAGAATGGCATAGGGGTCAAAGGTGCCTGCCAAGTTGGCCTCTTTAGTATAGTACAACGCAATGTACACAAATAGGCCCCACCCAAGTAAAAGCACCACAAGAGATTTGTTGAACACTTTGGATGACTTCTGCTTCAACAAGAATTTGGAGACGATCTCGTGGGATTCGGTCTTAATTGACAGGTGGTCATCGGTCACGGCGCCGTTGATTTTCTTATTGAGCGTTATGGCGTCTTGCGATGTGGAAAGACGATTAATCCACTTAATGGTGAGCGGCACCAAAATGAAGGCAAGAAGGGCCAACACAAAGAAGGGCCACGTTTCGCCTTCCTCGTCGTAGTTGTATTCCGACGCCATTGAAGATAGTATGGAGAAGCTGAAAAAAAAGTGAGTAGGTGGGTTTTTTTTCTTCAAGTTGACGTGTTAAACTGACTATGTGCAGGCGGTGAGTTGCAAGGATGATTTACTGACTAATGGGTAGCTATACAATATGTAGAAGAGTAGCAGATAAGCGATCTGAACGACCTTAATGATGAAACAAACGGATAGGGTTCTCAACGTAAACGATATCTTGAGAATCAGCGGCAGCAAACACCGCCTTGTCCATGACGGAACCAGATGGAGCAGCCACAAACTTGACACCAGATCTGGCAGCACGATAAATATTATCGGGGAAGGGGAAGAAGGCGTCGGAGGAAAGAGCCACGTCAGTGAGCTTGGCTAACCATTCGTCCTTCTCTTCTTTGGTGAGAGGAGCAGGAAGTTCGGCGAACTTAGATTCGTACTCGGACTTTTCAGGCTCGGTGGTGGGGATTTGTCCAGTGACAAATAAGTCAATAGCATTAGACTTTTCAGGTCTCTTAACACCCTTGGCCCACTTGAAACCAAGAACACGAGGGTGTTGTCTGAGCCACCAATTATCGGCCTTGTCACCAGCCAAACGAGTGCAGTGAATACGAGATTGTTGACCAGCACCCAAACCAATGACCATACCGTTCTTGGCGTAACAAACGGAGTTGGATTGGGTGTACTTCAAGGCAATGGTGGCCACCGTTAAATCGATGGCACCTTGTTCGGTTAAGCTCTTGTTCTTGGAGACAATTTCCTTGAAAGAAGAGCCCTTGATGATGGCGTCATTGCGCTTTTGTTGAAGGGTTATACCGTAGACTTGTCTAGATTCCAAAGCATCAGGCTTAAAGTTTGGATCGATCTGAAGAATACAGTACTTACCGGCCTTCTTCTTTTTGAGGATGGCAAGGGCTTCAGGTTCGTAGCCGGGGGCAATCACACCATCGGAGACTTCCTTGGAAATGATTTGCGCAGTGGGAACATCCACAATGTTGGATAACGCCACCCAGTCTCCAAATGAGGACATTCTGTCAGCGCCTCTGGCTCTGGCATAGGCGTTGGCCAATGGCGACAAGTTCTCAATATCTTGAACGAAGTAAACATGCTTTTCGATTTCCGACAATGGCAACCCGACGGCAGCTCCGGCAGGGGAAACGTGCTTGAAAGAAGCGGCAGCGGGTAAATTGAGGGAAGCGGACAATTCCTTGACCAAAGGCCACGAGTTCAATGCATCAAGCAAGTTGATGTAGCCAGGGGAACCTCCCAACACCTTGAAAGGAAGATCACCTTGAGGAACGTAAGCCTGGGCGGGTTTTTGGTGGGGGTTGGCACCATATCTCAAAGGCAATTGAGACACGTTTTCGGAGTATTGTTTTCTGAAAAAGTCAGAAATGGCAACGTCGTAATCGGCAGTGTGTTCGAAGGCCTTGAGTGCAAGTCTGTTTCTGGTCTCTTTGGAGATATCACCCTTTTTAAGTTCTTCGAGGAACTGGGCGTAATCCTTTGGGTCAGAGAGAATGGTGACTCTGGCATGATTCTTGGCAGCAGCTCTTAACAAGGTGACACCGCCAATGTCGATTTCTTCAACAGCTTCTTCGATAGTGACAGCCGCCTTGGAAATGGTCTCCTTGAAAGGATACAAGTTACAAACCACAAAGTCCACCTTTTCGATTCCTTGAGAAGTAAGATCAGCCTCATCGGATTCAAGGTTTCTGGCAAGAATACCTCCGTGAACGGCAGGGTGGAGAGTCTTGACTCTACCGCCCAACATTTCTGGGGCATGGGTGATTGTGGAAACATCTTCCACAGGAAAACCGGCTTCACGAATCAACTTGGAAGTACCACCAGAAGCTAAGATACGAACATTGGCAGCAACAAGTCCCTTGGCAAGATCAAGCAAGCCGGTTTTATCGTACACCGATAAGATGGCGGTCTTAGAATAATTGGCCATGATTGGAAGGTTAGAAGAGAAAAATGGACTATGGAGGATAAATTTTCCAGCGGGTCCCCTGAATACAATTTATGTGCGAACCTGAAGAGTCGACCCGAGTCAAAATTAATTCTGGGGACGAAACTGCCAAAGCCGTGGCGATGACGTGGAAGCGACATGGCGACATCCAATTGACGCCTCCAGAGCGGTACAGCGACACTACGGGTATAAGTAATTGCAATGTTCATTTCAATAGCCACACATTACGATTCAAAAATGATAGAAGCGAAAAAAGCATTTTAAAGCCATCACGCTTAAGATCTGTATCTCCACAAGGAAAGAGTGTTGTGCTTCTTCCAGGTGTGACGACGACCAGCCTTGGTGTTGTTGAACAAGTGACCCTTGTTGATACCTCTGGACTTCTTACCAGCAGAGGTAAGACCTCTAGCTTCTCTGTGCTTGTGGACAGGGTTGGCAATCCAGTTGTACTTGGCATCTCTTCTGATGGCATTGTGAGAAGGATCAACCAAGATGACTTCAAAGTACTTGTAGGTGGAATCCTGGTTAACCCAGTAAGAGTTAAGGACTCTCAAGTTAGCAGCACGACGACCAACACGCTCTTCAGCGGTGGTTCTCAAAGACTTTTGGTACTTAAGTTGGTTAACACCCTGGTTGGTTGGCTTACCGTAAGTAGCACCCTTTGGAACAGGTCTCTTTCTACCACCTCTTCTAACTCTGACACGGAAGATGACGAAACCTTGCTTGGCCTTGTAACCCAATCTTCTGGCCTTGTCAGGTCTAGAAGGTCTAGAAGCTCTGTGGATGACATTTCTCTGTCTGTACTCCCAACATCTGACTCTCAACAAGAATCTGCTGACATCAGATTGCTTCTTTCTGGACAATTCTTCCAAATACTTGTAGGCACCCATTTTTAATGTATTGATAAAGGTGAAGAAAAAAAACTTTTGGGTGGTGAAAAAAATTTCACTAGCTGATGGTGCGCGGCCACTACACGACCCGTAGCACTAGCGGCACCACGGACTGAGAAGTGCGCGTGCTCAGAAATGCGGCCTCACTGTTGCTGACGTAAGCACAGGACTTAGGGTACTGCAAACGGCCATACATCGTTGGTGATGGCATGAAGTGGTGGCGGAACACCACGTCCGGCGGAAAATCTCCCGCCGCTAAGCGATCACGGTAATGTTGCCGGAGGAAAATAATTCGCGAGGCTGGTGATCAATTACATTTGTATCATTCCAAGGTGTCTGATTAGACGCATGGTAGCACGATCCACATTCTCCCTTAGTGCCACCCACCCCGTTGACTCAATACTGTTGTATGTCACTTTCAAGAATTCCCATGACTAAGGTAAGACTTGTGTCAGAATGACAGCTGCCGCTCAATTTGTATTCTTTATTGGCATGAAGGCATTCATAATTAGATGGTGACTAATTAGTCGAAAGTGCACAGACATTCTGGGAACCATTTCCTGTTTGGTACCTGATTTGGCTGAAATCAGAGTCGTCCTAGCCCAGCGGTGAAATGGGGAATGCAAATTGCCGTGCGTTGTCGCTTATTACCTCTCAGCATAACCACGCAGCGCAAAAAATAGCGTTTTCTAGAATCTAGAGGCTCCAGGCAACCACCCGATTATTTCCAGGGTCGGTTTACTGGATTGAGAACGTGCATCACTTAGTGATACTGCGGCATTCTAGAGAAAACGACGGAGGTTTGGCGAACACGGCGAGTGTTCTCCCCCGGCATTTCAAACTTCTCCACTGAAATTGCCGAAATCCATAATGATGGAAGAAGAAAGATTTGCCTGGTGCCACAAATGAAGTCGACTAATTTCGCCGACTCCGAGCTCATGGCAACACTGGCTTAGCGTTATAAAAAGATAGCTCTGGCAGCATTTAATTACCGAGGTAAAGTCAGCGCCGCAAGGGCCAGCCTAGTGGGTGGAGCTTCTCCTCCGACAGATGCGCCATTGGCATAGAATCGCCAAGCGTCAAATCCTTGCGGTTGCATAAAGGCACAAAGGTGGAGGATGCATCGGCGACTAGAATCCCACCCACAGAAAGGCCCAGCCCTTTGGGCGTGGTGAGTGCATTAGAGGTTAAAAATGTCTACCGAAAGAGACAAGCGCCACGTTATCGATGGTAATTAAGTTTCGTAAACACGCCTAAAGGGTACTGCTAGAAAATTTTGCACTCATGAGAGGAGGCTGGTGGGCGGGTGACAGTTCTACGGTTTAGCTCAGGAATTTATTGGTATAATTTGTCAAGTTTGCTATTGTTACCCTGTGATTGGGTTCAGCAAAAAAAAAAAATAACCAAAAAAAAAAGATTCGTTCTGGGTCGAGTGCCGAGAGGCTTGCTTCCATTGCATTATTCTGGAACACTGGGTGCAGAATTCGCGACCCTTTCCAGCTATTGTCTTGCGGTGGTCAACCGTTTAAGTCTTCCATGACAATTTGACGGCATGTGTCAATTACCCACTTATGGTGGTGAATATTACCATATTGACATAGGTGTGATTTCCTAAGCTACAAGATCTCTTAGACCCCGCTTAGCATTAACAAGATCGTATCGATGAGCACGAACATGCCTGTCACAGAAGAATGTACCACCCACCACTGTAAGAAACCGCCTTGAAGAGAAATTAAAAGGCTAAGTCCCTCTCTGGAAAAAAGCATGGAATGTTATCGGAGAGGTGATGCTCACGTAGTAAGAGTAATTTTACGTATTCTTACGCCCTCATCAGTCGAGAAGCATAAGGGGGAGACTTGGTGTTGACAAGTCCGACCATCTACCATGGCATCCACCACACCCGCTGGCTCTAGCTGATACAACAGACTATAATTGGCAGGACTATAGTCGGCAGTCTTGGAATTACAGCACCCGCACATTAGCGAGATAGGGAGGGGGCACATTACTTGCGGTCCCTAAATTCATTTCGGGTGATTTTTGGCTAGCTATCATGTGCATCACCAGGCAATGTGCACCAAATGGCAATTTGCCCTGGCACCCAGCCGACGAGTGTACTTTTTCTTTCCGTCCTCTTTTTCGTTTTCTTTTTTTTTTCTATTATTTTGGCGGAGGAGCTTTTTTGCGCCTGTTAGTCCGGCGGGGAGACGGTGATTTTCAGGTTGATTTGCGTCATTTCACTCCATGGCGGATACATTACCCAAACCATCAATGATTGTCAAAGGGCCACCGGACCTAGTAGCGCAACGCTAACGTAATGCAACTGTTTTAACTGCATGTAACAAGCAGAGACCCTGGTGTGGATTCGTCAACCCTCGTCTATATTCTTATTGTTCAATTATAAGACAAAGGAAATGACCTGACAAATGCTTCCACCTTATCTGTTTTACCAGAAATTGTCAAATAATAAAATATACTTGCAGACTTGGCATATGCGAAAACCTCATGTGGATAGACGTGCCTACGAACAGAGGCTGGTATTATTCACCCACCACTGATGCCATATCGATGACAAATTGATTTTTGGTTGCCCGAGAAGAGCAGGCGACAAATAAGGAAAAGGAGGGAAAGAAGCTATTGGTATGGAACGCAGCGTCAGTTAGACCAGAGATGGTAACCAAAGGGACATGGCAGATGGAAAATTCGTGGAACGGTATCGCCACCAAAAAATAATTTCCTTATATATGCACCAATGACAATATCATTGACGTGAAGGCCATGGAGTAGGATGTGTGCAGGTACGCCCCCTCAATAGGTTACGGGAAAGGGGAATTGGCGGTAAAAATAAGGGTGCTTCCAAGTATCGAAGCTTGTTATGAAACCAATTCATCAAAAGCAAATATAAGAAACTGAACTTAACCGAGGGTCCGGTTTTCTGGGTTCGGACTTAGCCAAAATACGTTCCAGAAGCAGACGACAGGTCCGGATTTATGGAGTGTCCACTCAAGGGTCCGCACTTTCATTAACCACAAGGGGTTTGCAGACTCGAGGATTTGATTAATGTAACTAAAGTGACTTAATTGGTGACTTGGCGTCGACATCCTGTAGTAGTCTTGTAGATCATGCAGAAGATTCCACGAGGTGGCTGATTCGGTTGCACTGTCCTATGGAATTTCTATGAGGGCTATTAATCAATGTGACTCTAAGGGTGCCAATCAGCTGCCATGGAATAGCACATGCATGGGACAACAATGCACCCGAAACCGGATGCAATGCACGTCGTGCGTCTGTATAGCGCGTGTTGCTTCTGTGCGCCTAAAGAGCCCACTACTGTAGTCTGTATGTATGAGCATGTTTCTATCTTCTTTCACACCGCCTTGACGTTAACAATTTTCTACTACGGCTGCCCGTCAACCTAACATTGGCAATTGTTTTTTTTATTTGTTAGGCCCGGTTCGATATTGCATGGGCGTACTTGCATTGGCGTGCATTTGCCCAACTTTACATCTGTATAGAGTAATCAAGCATGTCCGGTCGTTATTGCTAGCTTCACCACCGTAGCCGCCTTGTGATGTTGGTAGAAATATATACGAATGGATATTTAAACATCTAAGATCCTCCGAAACATGAAAAAAAGGGACGAACGTTTTGTTACTTTAACTTGTTAGAACAATTGTATATGTTGTTAGTTTGAAAAGGGAACAAATGGAGCTCCTTAACCACGTCCTTTTGGATAAGATGAATAACTTCAATGGTGTTAACACTAATACCATGCCTCTCCAACCACCGGTGGAGATACCTTACTTTGAAACCTCGCAACTGCAAAATGTTACCGGCATTAATGGAGGCATTGTTGCAAATTCCCAACCTCTGGTGGGAAACCATTTGCTAGGAGGAAACCAGCCTTTACTTCATGATCATTTAAACTCGGAATATTCTACCACTGTTGGCAATAATAGCATTGAGCCTTTTGAGAGTCCGTTGAACTCGTACCGTCCTTACCTTCCTGCTCAAAACTATACTAGCTATCAGCATGGAGGTGAAAAGGTCAAGAGTCACTCCATGCCCATGATTGACTATAATTACAGCGAAGAGTACAATAAATCCAGATCGTTTAGTGGAAACAATAACCTGATTAGTTCCCAGCGTCCTCCAGTTTATGCTACCCCCATTCGGGGGATGAATTCGTATCCCGATATGACCACCATGGTCAACTCCAACCAGAACCTTGTGGTTCCTATGGTGGAGTCTCAATTCGTGGATCATAGAGTTTGTACCATATGTGGTAAGCGAATCACTAGAGATATGCTGAGACATGCGCGGACCCACTTAAGCGTGGCTAGATTCACTTGTGTGTTTCCGAAGAATCAATGCAAACACAAATCAGGCAGGTTTAATCGTCCGTATGATTTCAAGAAGCATCTTCTCAATCGCCACTTTACGTTTGACAATCCAGAGATCCGTAAACTACATAATCTTTCCGACAAGTTGGATCATTGGGGGTCGTGCCCTTGTGGTGGTAGATTTATGGGGAAGGATTGGCTTGACGAACACATTTTAACGGATGATGCTTCCAAGAAGTGTTCATTTATAGAATGAAGATGTTTCTTCAACCATGAGCAAGCTTACGAAGCAGGACTTCAATTCGTGTATATTTATGAATTTTTTATCGGTTTAATTTATATTTGTTGCTTAGTTCCGCTGGTTACACGGCAAGCCCACACAGTGTTCAATTCCCGACGTGCACCTAGGCCGTGCCATAACTGCATTGGCTGCAGGCTATCGTTGCATTCATTGCCAGGGCTCTCGTCAAATTGGTACATTGGTTGCCAGGGCTGTTGTCAAAATAGGTGCATTGGTTGACAGGGCTATCGTCGAATTAAAGCTTCATGGCATGTAGGGTCTGTCACGGCCAACGCAACAAATTACTTGGCCAAGGCTACAATTTCAGCGGCCGAGTAGGTCTCCACCTTGGGCTCGACGCCCTCAAGGGGCCTGGCGGCCAATTTCACAGCAACCTTGGCCACGTCCGACGCATAGACACTACCCAAACCAAGCGGAATGTTCCACTGGTAGAGCTTTTCGAAAAGTGGCATCGTCAATCTCTCCAGAAATTGTCTGGGGGCCTTTCGTTGTCCAAGCAATGGACCAGGACGGAGGATGATGAGACGGCGAAACTTGAGATCAATGATATCATCTTCCAATTTCCCCTTGGTCTTCATGTAGAGAAACGGTGATGATGCCGACGCTCCCACGGACGACACCAATACAAATGTTTCAGTTCCTGCTTCCTTCGCAGCTTTGGCAGCATCATAGTTGGTTCCATAGTCAATCTTCACAAACGCTTCCGCAGACCCCGCCGAGGCCCGAGTGGTACCGAAAGCACTTAACAAGGTTTGGGGTTTATACTGGGTGATAATGCCTGGCCATTTGCTTGTATCGGATTCAAGCACAACTTCGAGTTTTTCACTGTTTACACCAGGGTTCAGACGACTCAATGATGTGAACTTACTAAAGGCACTGGACTTGTCGAGTGCTTGGAGGATTTCATTTCCCACAAGACCTGTGGATCCAATCACAAATGAAGACATGGTATTCTTTAACTACATAAATCGCATTGCCCCCAAACATTGCGCAATTCGGGGGAAGTGGGTGCGAACACCCCCCAATCCCCCCCCCCCCTCCATTTCCGCCGAGTTGCGCAACCACTTGGCGCCATGCTCGCCACAGACTGGGCCCATTTCAGCCCCGTGCGCCACGCACGGGTGGCGGCCCCGAAAATATCATGCCAGGACCTGATGCTGAGTTTCGGCGGGAAAATGACTGAAACCAGAAACATCCCTTTGCCACCAATAACGTCCTATTGTCATTAAAATTTGTGATTATCGTGCTGTCAACCTCCTCGCTTTACTTACCAAACCGCCCACCAGAGATCATTTCCAGCACCTTAGTCGAACGTGCCTAAATAATCTACCACCATCACCACCACCAGTGCTCTGTAATAAATCAGAAAAGAAGACGCAAAAGATGCTAACCATCGACTACATTGACCACTGTGCTTTCCGAGCCGACCGTAAATTATCAAAAGACCGTGACTTGCTTTTGTAAATCGCCGCCGTGCTTGTCTTTTCTATGTGAGGGGAAAGTGTCTTCTGGGTTCATTCTCGTAATCACAAACTCCTCCAACAAGCCTCCCTTGGCTCTGGTAACCCAGCAGGGCTCGACATCACACCCATCCCTATCTCGAGGGCCACCACATCTGAGCACGTGATAATCGGCGTATGCCGGCAACAAAAGCCAAGCGTGACTATATGCAGTCGTGACAATTGAGCCCGTCCTGCACCGAGTTCTTCCAAGAGACCCCAGTGATCAAGCAATCATCTATAAAAATTGTGTAACAAGATTACCGGCAATCAAGGATACTGCGCTTATCTAAGCACCCCGTTGCTGTATTTTTTTTTACCCTTTCGTCTTCCTTTCTCCATAATTCAAAGGCAACAGATTTCTTGACCAAAATTCCAGGCCCACTTTGCCTCGTTTGTACGGATTTTTTGATTATTCCTAGTGTTATTATTTAAATATTGACATGTTCTCCCATAACATGTCAAATACCTATAACGAGTCCTCGTTAAGTGACTATGGGAGTGACCTGGAGTTCCACAAGTTCGATTCTAATACTACGTTGGACCTTGATATGAAGTATGTCGTGGCGCCGGCACCATCATTCTCCTCCCATGCTCCAGATTCGGGGTTTCCTCAACTGTCTGGAAACTTCGACCATAGCAGCTATGTCAATGGTCCCACCATCATGCCTTCGCTAACGCCTGGTGCCCCCATGTCGGTACCGGCTGTGCTTGCCAACAGTGAAGATTATTTCAGCTATTCATCGCTGGCTCCATCCGATAATGTGAACTATATGGACTTGGCCCATCCGGAGTCTTCTTTCAATACCCCAAAGCGCAAGCTTCATCCACATCAACACAACGTTCGAAAGTCGGTCATCTCCCAAAGCCATCTATCTCACACGCGCCAACACCTGTTACCGCTTCAGAAGAGCACCCTTCTGAACTCGTTTTCCCGTGAAGATGCTGAGTTCAATCTGTTTGTGGCCGCCTCCAATCCTCAGTTCTTCCAGCTACCATCCCAGGCCCCCACAGGGCCAGCTGACCAGGACTCTTCCAAGCGCAAGAAGAAACCTCTATTTCACCTACCGCTCGACGGGATTAAGAACCAGCCCCCCGTGCCGCAATTTCACCAATTATCTGCTGAACCTTCACCGCACGAAGTTAATAACAATCTCCAATATTACGACCCTGACCTCGGGCTAACAGATAACAACTTCTCCGATTTCCACGATGTTTTCACCCCCCTGATGAAACCCCCGGGCACTGACCCTAATGGCTACTTTGATCAGCCGTCTTCATCCAATTGGGAAAACGGCGCCGACCTTAGTGGCTTCAACTTTGACATTCCCAAATCACACCCTCCTCCCTCATCTGTGGCCTCCGTCCCCGATCCGTTTCCCTACAACTTAGAGGTGTCATCCCATCCCATGCCCAATCCTCGTTCCACCAGCCGCAATGCATCTGTGGGCTCCAATCACTTGGTGGTCACTCGTCCTCACATGGAGCGTCAAAGCTCCAACCATAGCTTATCCAGTGTAAATTCACTTGGTCTGGGGGAAAAGAAGAAGAAGAGAAATACAAAGGGCTCTGTCTGTACCGTCTGTGACAAGTACATCAGTCGTGACCTAAAACGTCATATGCGCACCCATAATGACGTGGGAAGATTTCAATGTATCTTCCCCAAGGGTATGTGTAAACATAAGACCGGCTATTTCAATCGCCCCTACGACTTTAAAAAGCATCTTCTACATCTTCACTTTGAGTTTGACGACCCCAAGGGCAAAACCGCCCATACCTTGACAGATAAGTTACCCATCATAGGCTCGTGTTCCGCGTGCGGTGTTCGAATGATAGCTGGGGACTGGTTGGAGAAACATGTTCTCACCAACAACCTCGACGAGAGATGTCCCTACGTGGAAGACAAGTCGCCCGAAAACGACGTCAGCGATTAATCCTATTGATGTTGTCGCCGAGATATCGGAAACGTCAATCTCCGGCCACTTCTGCGCGCACGTGACCTTCCTCATTGGGTCGCCTTTTTTGCTCACTATACATTCGGAAACAATTTGCTCACATGAGATGTTATAAGAGTGCCGTGTTTCGCCTTTAGTTGAAGATTATAGACTCTCTCTTCAACATGCACATGGCCACATCATCAATGGACATGAATTCCGCCACTATCGACATGGCTTCATCGTCAATGGACATGGCCTCCTCCACATCCTCCTCCATGCATATGGATATGGGCGTGGACATGCACATGTACTTCACCAAGGATTACACCAACTATCCTGTTCTCTTCAAGACACTCTACGCAAAGAACGCCGGCCAAGCGTTTGGAATATTTTTGCTTTTATTTGTGGTTGCATTTCTCGTACGGGGAATCGAGTTCACTCGTAATTACCTCGAGCAAAGAGTATGGCACAATCCTTCCTACGTTGATTGTCATCCTGGAGAACTGCCTGCGAACCAGTCAGCTACTGCAAACACTGGCTCATGTTGCGATGTCAAGAGCGATGTTTCCTCTCGAGAACTCGAGGCAGCCGAGGCGCCTCCTCCCAGAAACTTGTCATTGACTACCCGTTTATTTAGAGATGTTATTCGGTTGGCCCTTTGTATACTTCCCGATTTATTTGGTTTTGCACTCATGTTGGCTGCAATGTCCTATACTTTGACCTACTTCTTTGCCGTGGTGCTTGGATTGGGGATTGGCCGATTTTTCTTTGACAAGATGTCTGATAGATATGCCTTAAAACCGGTTGGCAGCAATGGTTTCCATTGCTCCTGATGACTGACGACTATATACGAAGCAAGAAGTTGTACTTACGAGAATTAGCTCAATACGATAACATTTAATATGATACCCATGGTTTCTTCACTCTTGCTACTAATACTAAGAAAACTTCTCATTAATTTTCTTCACCAAGTCGTTAAATTTGGTGCGGTTGAAGGAGGAGCCCATGCCATCGGCCAATTTCTCACTGTAGATCAACCGAGCCAAGTTCATCCATTCCGATCGTGAAAAGTTGGCGGTGTTACTCTTCAATTCTCCGAGAAATTGTTGTTCCTTCATGGTAAATAGTTCGAAATATTTGGACAGTCTCGCAAAGTCGATCCGCTCAGGTTTGGTCATGATGCTTTTGAGCATTTGTTGTAGCGTGAAGATATTCAACATGATTCGCTTGATTCCGTTACTGTTGATCTTGCGAACCACCTCAGAGCCTTGAATGAGAAGGTTGTTGATATAGTGGGGCAACCCCACAAATATTCCCTCTCGTTCCAACTCATTTAACACATTCCCAAGACGGGTGTCCACCGAGAAAACCTCTTTATTGAACTGTCCGATGTATTGATCCGAGTCTCCGGGCTCGGTGGTCGGGAGCCAATCGGTTTCTTTAAACGACTTTCCAAGATAATACACCGCCTTGGCCCGGAGATCATATCGAAGCGCAAGTAATGTGCAATCTCTGATGGTTTCGAAGTTTCGAATGATGCTATCAAACTCACCGATACGGCCTGAATTAAGTGCCAAGTAAACGTGTTGGGCCTCATCGGTGCCGTTATAGGACAGACGCCCATTTTCCAAGAACGACCAGTCGTGCTTGAGCTTATCAATGGTGGAAAGTTTCACCGGGTCCGAGTTGTCATTGTAAATGGTAAGGTTGGATTCCTTACGCATGTTGGGGAGCCAGCTGAGAATCCATGAACTGGTCAAGAACAAATGACAAACGTGATTGAATGTTTCAAAGTCAAGGAAGTCGTCCTTGGAGATGTTGAAGATTTGCGTACTACTTTCATTGCTGAATAGCATCACCTGCACCTCCTTGGCCACGAGTGAATCAGCGTTATCGCTAACAGCCATTTGCCGAAGAAGGAGGGCCGACATTTCTGTCAACGCTGAGTTACTGATCCATTTCTGGATCAACGAGTTGGGTTTGCCAACCGGTGACCCTTGGGAGAGTAATTCACGGTAAAAGGCATCATATGCATCGGAAAATCGCCGGAGGTACCGAAGAACCAAATCACTGATGTCTTTGCGATAGGTGAAAGATGTGTTGAGGGTGAAACAAGTATTCACCAAAATACGCTTGAATTCCAAGGCATTTTTGAAAATTTCTGAGTTTTTATACGGCGCAAGGTCGGCCTTTAGTCCACATGCAAACGTTTTGGATGCCGTTTGTTCCACCAAACTACTGGTGACGCCATCCTTGTCTTCCACGAGATCTTTGAAAGACTTGTTGAGGTTTTCGTCAATCTTTCCGAGAAAAGATGTCTTCATAAAAGACGAGAAAAATGTCAAGGCGCTGGCATCGAACTTGGCACCATCAGCAGGCTCCTTGAAGTCAAGTAAGATCTTCTGCACACCTGCCACAAACACGAGGAGAAACTCAAGGATGATTCGCATGTTGAAGATGTTTTTGGGCACGAGCACCTCCACGAGGGCGTTGAAGTTTTCGTTTTTTATGTATGGAGAAGTGAACTCGAGGATCTTGTCAGGGTCTTCTAAGTTGAACCCGGGAAACATATTAATCAATACATGGCGCATGTCGCCGGTGGTGTTGGTGGATCGGTCGTATGATACGTCTTCGAACTTGAAAAGCTCCTTCTTGAGAAGCACTTCGTGAAATTTCAGTTTTTGCGAGTCTCCTGTTTTGGTGTCGGTGGCATTGTCGACATGGATGTAGTTGATCATAAGGAGACGAAGCTCTTTCATGACTGTATTCCACACCGAGTTGAAGTCATACGATCCTTCCTTGGTGACACCAATACTTTGAGATCCTTCGATTTTTTTGACAATCTCGGCCACGATCTTGTGCTTCTGTAGCACAAAGAGCGTCTTGATGAATATGGATCCGAACAAGTCCTCCAATATGGTCACAGAGTAGTCGTTGAAGGTGGTGGCACCGATGTCATCGGAGTTCATGTGGTCGAACACCTGCGCCTTCAGGAGCTTCAATAACTGCAGAATGTTTTTCAGCTTACATTCCTCGGTGGTCCGGTTAATCAACCCGTGGAGCTCCTGCTGATTGGTTCCCACCAACACCTCCAATACCGAGGTAAGTCGATTTAGCTTACTGGCAGTATTGAGTAACATGTAGATGTAATGGAAGGACTCGGTAGACGAGTTCAGGTATGCATCAAGGAGAATCAGATAGTCCACGCGGTTGCGCTGACTGGAAAAATGGCTATGGAGCTTGGAGAGCTGTTCTGAAATGAAGGTGCTGGCATTCTCACTAAAGCAGTCGGCAATCTCAAAGATGTCCAAGTTGGCAGAGTTGTAGGTGTACTGCTCGAGATTGTTGGATTGCTTGAGAAGTGTCTTGAATGACGAAAGCCGCGGGTTGTTAGTGTTGACTATTGCTGGCCACGAGAACACCGCCCGGTCCTTGTTATCCACCAAGGTAGTGTTTTTGAGATATATCTCATTCTGAAGTTCATCCACAATCATGTCGTAGAGATTGTTTGACTGCTGCTCGAGATAAGACTGTATACTGGTCATGGCCGAAAGCGACCAAAGATGATACTTTTCCGCCGTCTTATAGGCATTGGAAATGACATCGTAAACCTCGTGGATTTTTTTGTCGGCAATCAATTGGTCAATTGTGGCCGGCACTGAGTTTAGCTCGTCCATTGCATCCAAAATTTCGATCATCTCCGCGTACTTAAGAGACGTCTGGTCCAACTCACTGAGCATGTCGGAACGGTCGTGGATGTCCCGGGTGGAGCTCTCGAGCATTTCCTTGATCATCTGAGAGTCTTGCTGAGAATCAGCCAACGTGGAAAGGAGAAGGTGGTACAGACCAATGCTATTATTGAAGATGTCGTGGTTCTCATTCACCACGTTTCGTAGCCCCTCGCTTGTGTCTGCCAACAACTTGTCGAATTCAGGTTTGCGGTGGGCCAACCCCACCGACGTGTCGTCCAAGAGCGAAATGGCCATTTCGATGGGATTGGTACCTTCATCAAGAATCTGCGCCCAATCGTACTTGATTGCCGTATGAATTTGCTTGAGTTCGGTGATGCTTTCCTTCAGTCTGCGTTCCTGGACTTCATTTCGAGGGCCCGTCATGCCCAAGCTCACAGATCGCCGGCGGATCATGTTGTGGTTGAGTTTTGTAAATTGGTGCGAAGTCGATAATCACTCCAATAATGGACCCTCCGTCTGTCATCTGCCTCTCGTCAGATCCGGGCGTGATTGTGATGTATGTTGGTGATTGCTTGTCTCTGGATACGATACTAACTTAGTCCATCGGAGAGTGACGCGTCGGTTCAGTGTATGGACAGCCAGAATAATATTTTGGAGAAGTTTGCCAACTGGGAAAGCGACGATGACACCAGTATACACGTGGAAGAGATGCACAATCCGCTGAAACCAGCTGCCGGCGTGGCTTCCAGTCAAGTGGAGGTTGTTGATAGTCTGAGTCAGCCGTTGAAGCCAAGCGAGGCGGCCAATTCGCTTGAAGACCGGCCTGTTTACAAGAGTCTCTTTAGCGACCTGGAAGATGACCAATCGAACGAGGTTTGTGGCCATAACGGAACCGGCGGTGCTGCCAGTGGTGGCAAGAGTCTCTTCAGCGATCTGGATCTGGACCAGGAAGACCAGAATAGTAGCTACCACCCGACAGATGACAAGAGTCTCTTCAGCCGTTTGGATGCTAGCGGCCATCAAGCGCCTCCAATGCCTCTCAGCAGCCCCCATGAAGCGGTGACTAGTCCCATGCAAAGCCTGCATCTTTTTGTTCCCAGCTCACTGTTGCGTAGTTCACCTGTCAAGGTGCCGCCGAAACGGTCCGTCAAGCGGTCGGCAAAGGTGATGGCTGCTGGAAGTGCAATTGAACTCTCTGATCCCATTGATGATGTATCTTCTCCAGTGGCTAGTCAGAGAAAGAAGCAGACTGCTACACAGTACTCTCGCAAGGAGTTAGCTGCTGCCAACAAAGTGACCCGCAAGAAGGAGGAGATCCTCGCAGAGATGATCGTGCAAATCCCCTTTAATCTTTATGCTACGTTCAGCGAGGGGTTGGTGGAACAATACTTGAAAGACGTGGATATCCGCAAGACATACTGCAACCTCCCACTTGTGGTGTGGAAGCGTAAGGTTAAGGCCGCCTACGATTCACTCCGTGATGTGTTTATACCGTGTGAAGAGTCCGAAACGTCAGAGGCTACCTTAGTGTTGTACTATGCAGCCGCTAAATTCATCGACAAGGCTCGTCTGGGCACCATTGGCAACGAGGTATCCCATGCTGTGGACTTTGCACGGTACGAGCAACAGCTTGACTATCGAGTGGTGATTGTGGTGGAGGGCTATGACAAGTACATGAGCAAACTCCGCAACATTGAGAATCGTAAGTATACCGACGAGATTCTCAGCCGATTAAGCCAGAACCCTCGGCAACATCGCCACAACGATGATCCCGGCATTACCGCCCAAGAGTGTGATTTTCTTCTCAATCAGGTTCTGATTGAACATAGGCTCAATGTGTTTCCGGTAAAGAGCCCCCAAGAGGGACTCGAATGGCTTGCTTCCTTCACGTATACCATTGGGGCGTCGCTATACGATCGATACCATCGGAATGCCGAACTTTCCAACATCGGCAGGGTCAAGTCGGGAACCGACGCCAAGTCAACCTATATCCAGTCCTTAAAGCAATTCAATTTGATGACCACGCCGAAAGTTGAGCAGCTTCATCTCTTCTATCCGTCACTCCAACAAATATGGCATCGGTTTAGACTACACGAGTCGTTGGGAACTTCTGGCGGCAAAAACATCGTGCCGCCGTCGGTAGACGTGGCCATGAAGCGGGTGTTTACATCCACTGATGCCAACGAGCGTGTGTCATGATGACCTCAATGACGGGCTAGAGCTAACGAGTATTACGAGAACTAATGTATATTACCAGCGCCACGGGAGAATGGTGCCTATTAACAGAAGATTATATTACCAGCACAGTGGGGAGTTGAAGGCCGAAGAGTTTATGGGCGGACGTCTGCGCCCGCCAGGCCTAAGTTGTCAAGATATTGTTTCGTGATAAAGGTACTAGTCGTTAGTCATGAACAAAGGAACAAATTATGCAATTACCTGCTTGGCGGACATATAGTCGTCCGACGACACTTGGTCTTTGAGAGGTTCGATGGCATCAAGTCCAGCAGCAAGTGCGGAGATCTCGTTAGAAGAAAAGTCATATTTAAGACCAGCAAGCTGCGACACAATGTGGAGCACCTTGTCCACGCATCCGACGTGGGACGAGTTGGTGAGGATGCAAATGAGCGACTCCACGAGCTGAAGATCTGTGATATGGCATTTTTTCTGCAGGGAGAGACCCGTGGAGAGGATGGCGGAAATCAACGAGAGTATGCGAAGTCTAGTTTTATCATTTTGCGGCATGTCTTTCACAATGTCCCAGCCTCCTTGCGCTTGAAACTCGGTGTATGCTGCTTCGTAATTGCGAAGATACGAAGCAAGTGCAAACAAGCTCTTCAATGCAAGCGGTCCATCGGCTTTGGCATATTCAATGAGGGTGGCCAACGCGTGTGGGTATTTATGGAAAGCCTCCTGAGACTTTGGGTTATTCTGTACCGCTGTTCCCACCACAGAAGCTGCAACCACCTTCAACGAGTCGGGCCCGTCTTGCAACTGGCCAATGACCGACGGCCACATGCCCATGTTCTCGATGTTGTTGGCGTTATCCATGTTTTCAATCAACATTTCAAAGTTATCAAATGCAATCTCCTTGTTCTCCAACGTGGCTTCGGGGTTCTCAATCACCATGATGGATTGCTTCATTAGGGTAGGATCATCGGCCTTTGTTCCAAACAACTGCGCCAACAACTCGGGGTCCGGCTGTCCAGTCCGCTCCATGGCTTCCTTGTCTCCACTTTGCTGTGCAATCGACCATTGTAATATTTTTTCCATATTGATTATGAAGTTGTGGAAAACTGCTATCGATGAGGTAGATATACCGATGCGCATCCACACAGGGGAGAATCTTCTAGAATGTCGTTGCCTCTGCTGGCCCACCCCGCCGCCATGTCGCCATGTCGCCATGTCGCACGAGCCCCTCGGCCGCCGTCACCGTCACGCCAAATGTCGCTGCTGCAATCACCTGGTGTCCACATGTATGCGACATTGTCGCAGCCCCCCCCCCCCCGAGGCCCGGTGGACTCTCCCTTTCACCGAGACCTGGGGACTCCGGCCACCGCCGGTCCTCCCCCTCCATCACCCACGCCGCTTCCCTTCAATTCAATGGACATGCTGCCTATGCTAATCTTTGATGTTACGTAAAAAACGTGTCCATATTAGCATCTGGTGATTCTCACCTGATTCGTGTCTAGAAACGGATGGATATCTCCCGCCGGGCGCACCGCAAAAAAAAAAAAGCGTAGTGGTGAGAGCAGTTAGGTGCTCGGACTTTTTCACATTTAAGGAGACAGATCCCCGTATAAATTCAATTCTGTTCATCCAAATTTATTTTCGATATCTTAATTAGTATTTTATCAAATCCCTTCCGTCGAATTATGTCGCTTTCCAATAAATTGTCTGTTAAAGACCTCGATGTCACTGGTAAGAGAGTCTTTATTCGTGTTGATTTCAATGTTCCCTTAGATGGCACCACCATCACCAACAATCAAAGAATTGTGGCTGCTCTCCCCACCATCAAGTATGTGTTGGAGAAGAAACCAAAGGCTGTGATTCTTGCTTCTCATCTTGGTAGACCTAACGGTGAAAAGGTGGAGAAATACTCTCTTGCCCCAGTTGCAGCTGAATTGGAGAAGTTGTTGAGTCAAAAGGTCAACTTCTTGAACGACTGTGTTGGTAGCGAAGTTGAAGCCGCTGTCAACGGTGGAGCTGATGGATCTGTTTACCTCTTGGAGAACCTTCGTTTCCACATCGAAGAAGAAGGTTCCAAGAAGGTTGATGGACAAAAGGTCAAGGCCTCCAAGGAAGAAGTTGCTTCTTTTAGAAAGCAATTGACTGCCTTGGCTGATGTTTACGTTAATGATGCCTTCGGTACTGCTCACAGAGCTCATTCTTCCATGGTTGGTTTGGACTTGCCTCAAAAGGCTGCTGGTTTCTTGATGGCCAAGGAATTGGAATACTTCGCTAAGGCTCTTGAAAACCCCACCAGACCATTCTTGGCTATTCTTGGTGGTGCCAAGGTTTCCGACAAAATTCAATTGATTGATAACTTGTTGGATAAGGTTGATTTGTTGATTGTTGGTGGTGGTATGGCTTTTACCTTCAAAAAGGTCTTGGACAACATGGCCATCGGTGATTCATTGTTCGATGAGGCTGGTGCCAAGAACGTCGAGCATTTGGTTGAAAAAGCAAAGAAGAATGGTGTCAAGATTGTTCTTCCTGTTGATTTCGTTACTGCCGACAAGTTTGACAAGGATGCCAAGACTGCTGTTGCTACTCAAGAAGAAGGAATTCCTGATTCATGGATGGGTCTCGATGCTGGTCCAAAGTCTAGAGAATTGTTTGCTGCCACTGTTGCAGAAGCCAAGACTATTGTCTGGAACGGTCCCCCAGGTGTTTTCGAATTTGAGAAGTTTGCTGAGGGTACCAAGTCTTTGTTGGATGCTGCTGTCAAGTCCGCTGAGGCCGGTAACACTGTGATCATTGGTGGTGGTGATACCGCTACTGTTGCCAAGAAGTTCGGCGTTGTTGAGAAGTTGTCTCACGTTTCCACTGGTGGTGGTGCTTCTTTGGAATTGTTGGAAGGTAAGGAATTACCTGGTGTCGTTGCCATTTCTGACAAGCAATAAATAATGTCTAAACGAATGCTTACTATTAAAAATACACAATTCGATGATTTATTCCTTTATCGATATCTAACTATTTTTATTGCCTACAATTTAGAAGCTCCACTCATAATCTTGCTCCATGCTTCATCGGTCAATAATTCGTAATGATCCTTATTCAACCAGTAAATGGTATCAGTGCCATTTTCCCCCTTTGGCAACTTCAAGTTCTTGAATTGAGCCTTGGGCACCTTATGGTTATGCGATGCCTGGATTTCACTGGAAATCTTAATGAATTGAGGAACTGCATATTTGGGTAATGTACCCTGGACGTGGCTATAGATCTGCGCCAACACAGCTTCTTCTTTTCCTGCCAATTCATCAATTGGATCAACAACGGCAAGTCCAGCCCGTCCTTCGTGATTTGGTACCCGAACCCCGACAACCACCGTTTGCTTGATGGCTTTGGATCCCATCAATTCATTCTCAACTTCGGAAGCAGACACATTTTCCGATTTCCAGCGGAATGTATCACCTAACCGATCCACAAAGTACAACATACCATCAACATCCATTCTCAAAAGATCTCCCGATCTGAACCAAGCGTCTCCCTTCTTGAACACATCATACACGATCTTGGACGAGGTGGCCTTCTTGTTACCATAATAACCTTGGAACGACTCTTCAGGCTTCTCGGCATTGAGAATTTTCATAAGAAGCTCTCCTGGTTGATCGGTATCAGCAAGAACACAAAAGCCAGTCTTGGGATCTCTCCAAAGCTCATTCTCATCATCAGGATCCATTTTGACGATTCTTTGTTGCAACGATAAAATAAGGTTAAGGAAGGAACCATACTTTCTGCATGCACCCACTCCGTAATCACCATATTGGAGAGAAGTGGTGGCAATGGGAGACTCTGTGGACGCGTAAAATTCACCAATTCCCTTGATGTGGAAACGAGTCTTGAACTCTTTCCAGATATCACGTCGCAAACCGTTACCATAAGCGATCGACACTTGGTGGTTTTCTTGGTCAGGGTGGGGATTGGAATTCAACAAATAACGACAAACTTCTCCCACATATTGAACGTGGGTAGCACCCGAAAGCTTGGCTTGGGTCCAAAAGGTGGTAGCGGAAAATTTCTGTAACACGGACACACACCCACCAGCCAATAAGGTGGGACAGACTCCCAACATGGCGGCTGTAGAATGGTATAATGGCATTGCTGTCAACACGGTAGAGTTTTTGTTGATCTTCACAATGTAACCAAAAATCGACGCAGCCATAAATGCTTTACGCCACGACATAATACCAGCTTTCGGCAAACCAGTTGTACCGGACGTGTAAATTAACGCACATGCAGAGTAGTCAGCATCTTCAGGTCGTCTAGTTTCATCAGGAGCACGGTGTTTAGGGCGAGACTTGTCGCTGATCACCTTTAATAGCTCCTGTTCATTTAGGTAGTGCAATTGAATGTTTGGTAACTCCTCGCGGATCATACCCTCGGTTTCCTTAATGGGGTCAGCACAATCAGGATCAATAAACACCTGTGAGACATTGGAAATCTTCAAGCAGTGAACAAGAGGCTTATCTTTACTGTTAAAGTTCAAGAACGCAGGCAATGCTCCAATGTTCCAAAGCGCCATCCAGAAGATAATGAACAATGGCTTGTTCATACAATCTAAAGCAATGGTGTTTTCAGAAGTCACTCCATAGTCAAACTTTAAAATGTAACTCAATCTCAAAACCATGTCATAGAGCTCCTGGTAGGTGTAAGTCTCCAACGAGTACTGATCATCGTAAATGGGGAAACCATTAGCATCAATCTTAGGAGGCGGGGCATCCTTGATGGGACGAGGGAACGATACTGCCGGTCTGTTGCTGTATTTCTGAGCAGAGCTCTCGAAAGTATACCAAAAACTGGCACGGCCACGGTGACATCTGTACAAAAATGGAAGGGCGGATGACACTGTTTTTTTGACGAGCCCAAGATCATCCCGAATATGATACTTGGCATCAAGGAGCTGCGATCCCAATGCTCCAGCAGCTATTAATTCAAGGGCGGACATGAAAATCTAGGAGGTTTTGGAGAAAAGTGGGGTGAACTTTTGGCACCTGGAGATTTTGAATCCTTTTTATGCTGTGTTAGATTCTCCGCAGTGCGTTCGGCATGTGGAAAAAACCAATCCGGTTAAAGTATGAGGGAGATCCCCCGGAAAAAAGACATAGTTTGAGGGTTGTCAACCAAATTGGCACTCGAGCCGAGGTATCTGATGGGGATTGCTTGACACTCCCAAACACGTTACCACTACCAACCCAAGATTCAATTCCGCCGATTAGTCAATTCCTCGACCGGATTGTTTTTTTGGTTGGGGGCGCAAGTAACAACAGCGCAGCGACTGACCACGGCTACTACTCAGTCACATGCATATCATTAAACCAAAAGGGTATATTGAGATCAAATTTTCTTGAAATCATTCACACAATTCAAACTGGGGTATTCACAGCTGTCGGAGCTACCGCCACGACCCCGGAGTAGCTGGTCGACCATTGGCGCTTGTAGCAGTAAAAGTCGGGGGATACGTTGCTCTGACGAACTGGCGGCCACCGTTGATGGCCGCGGTCCAAATGTGAAGATGCAGGCACCGACTGGTGAGAAATACATAAATTTGTTGTACTTTTGCAATCAACCGCTCTGGATGTTTATACCAAAGGCAATGTTGGATGAGGATTTTGAGATGGGTATCCGGGTCCTCTAGATACTCTTTCATGCAACAGTCAGCATGGTGCACGAGGATTAGATGGAGGAGGTCGTAGAAAAACATCTTCAGTTGGACTTGGTCGTTGGCATCATCAATGAATCTTGCTAGCATAGGAAGGACGTCCAAATACTCGTTACAGGTGCTGCTTTTGACACACTCACGAAATAGAAGCTGGAGCCTGAACTCGTGTTGCAGATAGTAGGTGGTGGCTGCAAGCTTAAACATGCCGAGCTTAAGCCTAGATAGTAACCCGAAGAGTACCCTGTGGGGTACGATGTAGGGTCCCTGGTACCTCCACTGACGAAACCGAGCCACGATTTTCTCTCGGGCGCCTGCCAGACTGAGATGATAGTTCCAGTGGCTCCACATATGGATCAACACCATGTCCATGAGCACCATCTGGCAGTTTTCATTTACGCTGGTGAGGACATCAAACACTGTCTGTGACGTAATAATCTCCTCCACAAAATCACACACCGATACCAAGAAGAAGTTCTCGTTATCGAGCACATCGTATGACGCACATATGCAAGCCATGGAGAACGCCGCCATAGGGTCGGTGGGATTCATCATAATGGTTGTGGTGAGGTCTCGGATCTTCTTTTCGCCTTGCCATGGAGTCGCAAACGTGGTTTTCAGAATCACAACAGAGTACCGAAGCACCTCCGAAAGCACGATGGTATCCTTATTCACGAGCGATGGACGCGGCATGTGCTTCATCTTCACTAAATCTTCCATAAGGTACCGGCTGGGTTCCACGTTTTCTTCGTTATTGAGAGTACCTTCTAGAGCCGAGCTCCAGTTCTCGTTGATTACTGTGATCTGCTCAATCAGTGGCACCAACGTAGCCTGTTCCGACAGTTTTATCACCTCCAATGGAGGCAGCAGTTTCTCTGAAGATGACTTTGTAGTCCTACGCAGTATCTGACTGAGTCGGCTCATAAGACTGCCGCCCACATGCTTCAGGCTGGCCACCAACGATTGGGGAAGAGATGGCGCTATATCATTCACATAACACTCTCGAACCACAAATACTAGCGTCCCCACCACAAAAGTGACCAAAATAATGGAAATGTAGATAGACACCACTTGGCGGATGAATTGATCGTGACAAACGGTGGCAAAATCAGCAGCCATGATTACCCGCTGTTGCAAATAGGGAGACAAGGTTTTGTGCAGTTGCAAAAAACAATTTTGAGGAACGAAATTTGCACATTAGACTCAACCTGTAATTTATGCAATCCAATGGAAAATCAGATCATTGTGCTTACCCTCATCACCTTATATTGGTTCAGCGTTTAATTCACCATCTTTGAAGAAATGTTGTGCAAGACCAAGTTTTTCTTCACCAAGAACTCATCGGTGATGAACGTGCTTGCTCAAACCAAAGTGCTGAGGCTCCTGATTGTGCCACGGCGGGGGTTTGAGTTTTCCCGTTTATTATCACCTTTCCGGTTTAGACAGTACTCCACAGTGGCTGCTAACTTTAATGCCATACGGCAGCCAGTCATTCAGAATACCAAAAAGCAGTTGGGTGTGGTTGTCCCACAAAAATCCATTGGGTACTGGCTTGTGGGAACCAGTGGGTTGATTTTCGGAATCGTTGTAATTGGAGGGCTTACACGGTTAACAGAGTCAGGCTTATCCATAACCGAATGGAAGCCGGTGACTGGATCGATTCCTCCATTGAATGAAGCCCAGTGGCTTGAAGAGTTCAAGAAGTATCAAGACTCTCCTGAATTTAGGCAACTCAACTCTCACATCACCTTGGATGAGTATAAATTCATTTACAGCATGGAATGGGGGCACAGATTGATCGGGAGAACCATTGGAATGATCTTCATCTTGCCATCTTTATATTTTTTGAAGGCGGGTAAACTAAGCAATCCTCTCAAATGGAAGTTACTAGGTCTTACTGCGCTTCTTGGTTTACAAGGAGCCATCGGATGGTGGATGGTTAAATCCGGCCTAGATGAAGAGCAGTTGGCCGAACGGAAATCAAAGCCCACTGTCTCACAATACCGCTTGACCACTCATCTCGGTGCTGCGTTCGCTCTATATCTTGGAGTGTTATGGACAGCATTTGAGATCTTAAATGAGAATAAATGGGTCAAAGAAGTCAAGCAGAATCCCGACACTGTGACGAACTTATTTCAACAGCTCAACCATCCTGCTCTCACTCGTTTTCGTCGTCTTGGGTTTGGACTACTTGGGTTGACGTTTTTCACCGCCATGACGGGAGGAATGGTGGCTGGGTTGGATGCTGGTCTCATTTATAATACCTTTCCCCACATGGGAGACGACTACTTGCCTAGTTCCAATGAGTTGATGTCACCTGTTTATGCTAGAAAAGCCGATCAGTCTGATATGTGGTGGAGAAATCTTCTTGAAAACCCAACCACCGTTCAGTTAGTGCATCGGGTGTTCGCAACCACCACTTTCTTTGCCATCCTCGGAGTACATCTTTATGCGGCCAGACGTAAACCTGTTATTCCCAAGTCTGCTCAGAAAATGTTCCACACGGTGATGGGCTTTGTTACACTCCAAGTTACGCTTGGAATATCCACATTGATATATTTGGTACCAATTCCGCTTGCTGCTGCTCATCAAGCAGGTGCGTTGGCTCTTTTGACGACGGTGTTGGCCTTCTGTGCCAGACTCAAGAAACCTAGACCACAAACAGTGGCCTATATAAATAAGCTCATCAAGACTCGAGCATAATGACTTGTAAATAGACATGTAAGTATAATTGTACAAAAATATTAACATCCTATCAAAGGATGGGAGAGAAATTAGGTTTAAGACAGATCACCAGATTCTCTTGGAAGCCATTTCATACCTCATCACGTCACCCAACCCCTCATCACCCGGGTTCCAGCTAAGATTTTTGTTTCTGAGCTCCTCCACAGTTGGAGGCACCTTCTCGCCCTCATCATAGAGAAAAGACCGTGTAGTGGGGTTAATGGTGGATGCCTCGGTGTTGGGGATACCCGGAAGGAATGATAAGTCTATAGGCGACACTGTTCCGTCAGGAGTTTCAGGCCCATCATTGAGGTCAGAACCCAACACGCGGAGCGGGTCGATGGGGGAGGGCGACCGGCGCTTTTCGGAGGGGCTGGTCTCCAGTTTTAACTCGTTGGTGGTTTCGAAAAGCAGCTCCTCCTTGATGGCACTGGTGGCAAGCAGCGCTTGATATGCTTGGTGGTCCTGTTTGATCTTGTTGGCCCATTTGAGAATGACCAAGCCAAGAATAAGTCGGATGAGAAGAAGTGTTGAGAATAGAAGCAAAATCATGAGGACCGAGAAGAGGATCGAACCAAGTTTGGCATCGGGTTGAAGAAATATGGTCTTCAAGTCAGGAAGTGTCATTCTAAGAAAACACACAACAAGCGCCAAAAGGGGAAGACCAATGCGCTTAGTTAAAACGATATAATCGGTCAATTCATGCAGAAGCTTATCGTCACTTTGCTTGAAGACTTCAAGGAAGTCAAGACTCAACACATAGAGAAAGTTTCGATAGACTCGAGGGCGAATTTTATTGAATTTTGTGATGTAGCAATGCTTTAGCCAGTCCACAAGGACTTCACTGCCGAGCACCACGGTACTGGGGCCAAAAAGAGCTCCTAGCCACTTATTCCAGGTGTTCCAGCTATTGGGGGTAATCCCATATGTGTTGATGTTTAATTGAAGAAGGTTCCGAAGTCCAATTATTGCAAGCATCATGGAAAGGTGGAATCGCTCTGACAAGTCGGACATGGCAATTTGAAAAAGACCCTCGCGCTCAAACTTCTTAAACACCAGGGACTTCAACTCAGCAAACTGGTTTGATAACAACAACGTCAAAAGGGCGTTGGAGTAGGAGTTGGCCGCCACATTGAGCGATACCGTCTGGTAGATACTGATGTAGGAATGGAAGCACAAGTAACAGAGAGCAAGAATATAAAATACCATGAAGCGGCCCTTGTTCTCAAGGCGAGTGGCATAGAGAATGTTCATGATATCCTGCCCTATTGACAGACAAAGCTTGTCGCCAACTTCCAACACTCCAAACATGACGTATAACTTGATGTGGGCTTGGCCTCTAACATCATGATACATGCGGCTGATGTCAAGGTTCGGCAGCGAGAGCAACGCCACCGTGAATATGATTAGGGAAATGGTGATCATATCTCGTTTCACATAAAGCCAACCGTTGTAGCCGTGAGAAGCCTTATATGCCATTATGCCAATTTTCAATGGTGCCAATGTAAACAAGGTGAGGAATGAATTGAGGCACACCAATAGCCCAAACACAATAAATCTTTCCAACATCAATGGCACCTTAAGCATGCTGGTGATGACCTCGAACGATGCATCATCATTTAATTTTAAAGGCTGCTTGGACTCCTTTTCTGGAAGGTTGAGTTCCACCAAGAGAAGCTTGTATAAGGAATAGATCCGCTCGCGCAGTCGATGGGAAGAAGGAGAAATGTAAGAGATGAATGATGATGTGGAAGATCGAGGTCTGGCTCTGGGGTGTAAAAAACTTGATGAGCGAGACCGTGATCGTGATCGGGAGCGAGATTCGGAGCTCCCCATTCTAGATCGGCCCATGGTGAGGATATCAGGTACAGAAGGAGGCAAAAAATAATTGGTGATAAGTTGATTGATTCGCGATATTGACTTCAACAAATGACATCATGAAGTTAACCATTGACAATTTCCTACCCCATCTAGCTCCATTTGGAGATAGAGATATCTTGACACCAGCAGAAGCATCACGACTTTCTTTGGTCATTACCGAGCTTCTTGTTGATCATACCGTTGATCTTCAACTCCTTAAATTTCTTAGTCGATTCTTAACTCAACAAACATATGACGAAATAATGGAAGAACGAAACATCGAACACCAGTGTGGATACTTGGTATGTGACCAACTGCCTACGCTTTCTAACCCTAGAAGAAGAAGATCCTCAGCCAGCGAAGCCAAATTTCAAATTTATGCTCGAAGACCGTCCATTATTCTTCCCAACACATATACTTCACAATATTGTTGTAAAGAGCATTACCAGGCATCTACATTTTATCGCAACCAGTTGTCACAGGAAGCAGTTTTTGCACGGAAGGATATTTTGACGCTGGCACCTTTCCAGTCCACTTCCAGCCTGTGGTATGAAAACAACATTACATGCCTCGAAGAAGTATTACAAAAGCACAGGGAGCTTAAAGATGAAGGAAAGTCTTTAGCAGATGTGATTACATTGATGAACGGGTTATCGGTGGATGACAATGCCGATACCAGCGAATTGATCAAGCTTATTGAAGATTTCGAGATTGTGGAGAAGGAGGGCGGACTACAAGGTGACGAACTTGACAGTGAAGATGAGCAATCCAACGCGATTGAAGGTTACGTCACAACTAATAAGGCATTTGGAGGATACGTAGTATGACGATCTACTGGTATATAGGAATGACGAACGCACGTACTACAATGATTGTAGATGCTTAGATGCCCTTGTAAGCGATACATTGGTGGCCCGCTCCTTAAAATTGGGCATAAAACAGTTTTACAGAGCACAGATGTAACATTCCATTTGGGTACTCAATTGGATGGTATCCGCCGTATTTAGATTGAGCCTCGAAAAAGTCGATTATTCCGGAATTTGGGGTAATTTGCGAAATTATGCATTTTCAATACTACTCCATAAATGTATACCTACCCACATACTCCCGGCCCCACTTGAAACTATGATAATCTACCTCCTCTAAGTAGTCAGCCAAAGTCTTTCCCATACCAACCCGCTCAAATTCGGGAACGGGCTTCCCCTCCTTAAGATAATCGATGCGAGTCTTGGTGACACGATCCATATTAACTAGCTCGGAGTGCTTGAAGACACAATTCTTCTCGAGAAGGGAGACAAGACGATCGAGCTTAGAGCATTGAACATCGTAGTGACTATTTTGAATCTGCTGGAGTCGCGCTTGCTCCTTGAAGTACTTAGAGGTAATGCTGTAGTGCTGCTTTAAAGCTGCAAATTGACGCTTGAGATATGGTTCTACCTCATCCAAGGGCTCGATCCACAGATTCATGTGGTCGAGGCATACTTTTTCATCAGCAAGGTTTGACGAGAGGCGGGCCTCCCACTCGGCCTCGGCCATAGCAAGTTCTTGGTAGTAATACTTGGGAAACATTCGCTGGTCAGAACCAAAGCCTTTACTACCTTTTACCAGAACGCTTCCGTCTTTGAACGACGGTCCAAACACATTTTTCTTATTTTCGGTACCACTGGAGTTCCACACCGACATCACTGCCCGCATTTGGTTCAGGTGCTTGATGTCAATGGCAATTTGCTTCAACTCCTTCTGGCTAGCATTGGGTCGACGCAATAACGGCATAGCTATGCTTCCCGAGTTATTGACACTGATATTCATGGGGTAAGGGCCCTTTTCGTTGACAATATTGGAGAGTTTGGCGACATGATGATGGTGATTGAGATCATACTCAAGAGAGCTCATCATCACTCCACGGATGTATGGGTTGTTAACATTGGTTTGAATAAAACCTTGTTGTTGTAATCTTTTCATACATCGGATGGTGACGATCCAGTTGTTGTTTTTGGCTTGTTTGAGTTCTTGTTGAATTCGTTTATGGCGGTCTTTAGGACAGAGCAGCTCGTATGACACGGGCACCTCCACACCTTTACTATGTACACGTGAAAGTCGCCGTTTCTCCAGCAAAGGATCCTTCTTCCTGTTTCTGACGTCGTTGATCTCCTTGATATTGACAAGGTTCTGGTACCGAAATACCTGTTGCTGATGGATATGGGCTCGGTATTGTAGGACTTGATCAATGACAGAGTCCCAGTGATGAGACTCCACTGCGTCCACAAATGACGCTCCTCGTAGTAGCCTTCGGCGGAGCACATTACCTGTGTATGCATTTATGGAAATGGAAAGTCGAAATTCGTGCTTTATGGCGTATCTTATCTCTTCCTGGAGATGGCGTTTGTAGGTTGATGCATCGGTGTTATATTTTAGGGCTTCATCAGCAAAAGAACTGTCAACACATAGTTGCTGAAGCTTGGGAACCAGTCGTAGAAGATTCCGGTATAATGACTTGACCAGAGACCGGTGAATGGAGCTTTTAAGCAAGCTTTCAATGGGTATATACATCAATACATGTAGATAGACAGTGCGATTTTTTTAAATCCACCTGATGGTAAGTATAATAATATGATATCACCAACCATTGACTAACACTAGCCCCCTAAACTCTCTCGAAAGAAGGTTTCTCCTTTGACAATCTTGAAATTTAAGAGGCATAGGGTTACATATAGTCTTCCCATCAATGTTGGAGATATATCCTCCCATTATGTGTCCACGGTAACCAAAATACTCGTGGATGCTATTAACCAGTCGGGCGGTTTGCAGACAGACGAAGATGACGACGAAGATATCGAAATTCCAGAGTCGGACTTTGCTATAAAGACAGAAGGGCCTGAAACCCTGGTAAATGAAGATGACATTAGTCTTGCCATTCCCAAGGACAAAACCGCCGCTTACGAAAACGAGTGGATTCCTCTAGATGATGATGCTTTTGCCGACATCGAGTGGAACGACTACGATATAATTGCGTTTCGGGTTAGAGATGAACCATTTTTAGTGGAAGAGGCCACCTACGAGGAGTAGAGATCCAGTTAACACATAATATTTTTAAACATACATAAACAACGTTACTCTATAATCAAGAACAATGGGGTCAGTTTTCTTTTCTGATATAAAAAAGGGGAGGGAATGGGGTGATAGTGTACAATGCTTAATATTTGCGCCCGTTACTGAGCTTTCTGATTCCAGCGGTGTGGGGTCGATGGGGGCTAGTGTTTGTACCAACGGGGTGGGTATGGTGATGATGATGATTGAGAGACAGCACGGGGGATTTGGCACTTATGGGAGCACCACGGGAAGTAGAACGAGCCTTTGTGCCATTTCGGCCCGGACCCGGTGACTGCGGAGAAGAAGATAACGTAGTGCTGACGGTTCGGGTGGTTGTTGTAGTTGTGGTCTTTGTTAATTGAACGGGTTGGTTGGTGCTGTTTGTAGAAATTGACCGAAGAACTTTCCATTCACTGTCACGTTTTGGGGAGCTTGTGACCACTTCACCGTCGGCAGCATTGATTTCTGCCTCCACCTCATAAGATTTATCATAAGATTTAATTCGTGAATGATTCGAAGGGTGCTGGCTAGGGGTGGTGGCCATGGGGGAATTTTGAACGTCTTGCATTGATTCAGTGCCATTGCCAATAATTTCATCGTTATCGTCCTCGTCTGAATTATTTATAACCTCAACCACTCCCAGGTTATCTTCATCAGCATCCTTATATTTTCGAGGCTGACCAGGAGATTCCATGGGAACAGCGGTTTGGATCTTGGCTGCCAATGCCCCCGAGATCTTCCTTCTGCGAATGGGAGTATTAAACGAAGAGTCCATATGGGCCACCGAAGAGTTTATATGCTGTTGCTGTTGTAACTTGCGCTGCTTGGCCTCTTGCTTCAAACGAGCCTTGAAATCGTCGTATTGGACCAAGGGGTATAAGCCACCGATAGTTTCATCAGGGCGATTGTCCAAGCACATGGTATGGCGCCAATCACGGAAATCGTGTTGATGAAGGTATAACCAATGTTGCTGAGGACCGACAACCATACCGGGACGAATCATTCTCATATAGCCAATACACTCATTGGCGGTGAAGCCATGAGTGTAAATCAAATGAGCACCGATGAGACACCCAGTCCGCCCAAGTCCGGCTTTGCAATGCACTGCAACCTTACCACCCTTATTAATGATACATTCAGCAGCACCAATAAATTTCTGAACATAGTCCAACGACGGACAAGTACCATCTTCGAAAATCATGTCAACATGTTGAATGTTACGTTTGGTAAATTCATTAGCATCATAAAGATGAGAGTTGAGTCTAACCACAAGTTCAACGTTATTCATCATGAAGTAATTAAGCACCTTTTTAAACGGTTCATTCAATTGGCCCGGTTTACGAAGGTTTTGTTTGGGAGATGCAAATGCGATAAAATCCTTGGTGATGACGTTGAAGTCACCTTGTTCAACCTTTTCATATTGTTCATATTCTTCCAAATTGAAACTGGTAAGATCAATCATGCCTCTTTCCTTTGCTCGCCACATTCCATAAACAACATCCTGGATGGTGATTTCGAAATCGGCATTAGAATATCCAGCATCCCGGAATGGTTGAAGAGGAGGATCCACTTGACTGATGGGCTGAAGGACTTGATGAGGCGACCAAGACTGAACGAGAACCATATAACAACAAAGAAGACATGCCGCATTAGCCCGTTCTTTTGGAGAAGTAGAACTATAAAATACAATGGCCTTTCCTTGATTTGATTCTTCATTCAAGATATTGTGGAGGGTAACTGCAAAACGATAAAGGCTTCCGATGTGTAAAGGACCGAAATCAAGATGAAATGGATTATAGGGAAGAGCATCCTCAACCGTGAAATATACAAGATCATTGGTATCTTGAGGAGTGAAATCATAGGCTCCGAGATAAATTCGGTCTAATGGTTAGTAACGATAAACATGATTGTTATTTTTTTCGTTCAACATACTCTTAAGAAACTCAATAAGAGGAATATTCAATCTGCTTTTAGGCATTAGTGGTAATGAGTGAAGAAAGCTAACGAGGAGACTTGTGCTAATGAAGTCTTGGAATGTGTCAGAAAGTAATTAAATCTTTTCTAAATCGCCTCAGACGAAAGGTACCGTTATTCTGTTGTAAAGACACCGTTGTGAAGAAGACTTGTAACCCGCTGATTTCACCACAGGTGTTGTTTGTTTGAGGCAGAAGGAGCCCCAATCGGTGTTATGGTTTTGGTGCAGACACGCAGTACGAACTGGATTGCCGATTTCCTAAACGGGTGGGGCTTACTTAAAGGTGCTTGAGACCCCATAATCTGATGGACGCATTTCACATACAGTTCACCTTTATCAAAAGGCGATAGGTGCTATTTTGGAGAGTTATTTTTTCCCCCGTCCCCCTCGTTATACTTCGATTATGTCGCTTTATTCTTTCTCTACCGAGACGTTATCCAATTTGCGAAAATTTCGCTTCTCAAGTGGCCGTGCCACATCCATGCAAGCAATTATTTTTGCCATTGACAAGGAAACTTATGAAATTGGGCCCCAGGACGACGCCGTAATTGATTCAATTGAGAGTCTAATTGAAGAGTTACCCCCTAACAACCCCAGATATGTCGTATTGTCATATCCATTTAAATTACCCGATGGAAGGTTAAAAAGTCCCTTGGTGCTTTTGTATTGGAGACCCCCAACCTGTGGTCAAGAGAGTAAGATGTTGTATGCTGCTGCGGTGGAGCTAATTCGGGAGAAAGCAGGAGTGTCTAAATTGATTGAAATGACTGACGAGGAGGATTTTGAAGAAATAGAAGACCAGCTTCTTTAACCCGTCCTCAATGGCTAACTGACGAGAACTTACGGGATACCGTGTGAAGGACCATTGAAGAAGGTTTGATCAGCACAAACCAGCATCACCATAGTCTGACGAAGCCTAATCGAATGTAACACAAACCGAAGTTTCGGCCACATTCTCGTAGTCATCCGCTAGATCTGATGCATATTTCAGGCACAGACTTCTTCACGACCATAGTCGATGCGTTTTCTCCTATGCAGACGAATGATAGCCGAGCTTAATGAACAACCATTCTGGTAATCGCTAGGCCAACGCCCAGGCCCCATGCTGGAGCCGGTGCCATACCGACGGGATCAGTCTGATGTTTACGCGCACTGCGCGTTAACTTAAACACATCTTGAGAGCCATCGCGCCAGACCCCGGTCGTGTGCGGGCCCAAGCGCTGGGCACCGAGGAGTGTTAAAATTTCGGTGCTCATTGAAAAGTTTTTTCTTTTCTCTTCATCTACATCATTAATCATGGCTCGTTTGCACTCATCCGTATGTGATTTTTACCTGGGTCTTCCCAAGAGCATTTAACTCGTCGATTGCCGTCTAGGACAGCAGGAGAGTTAATGGTCGCTTTTGTGTTGATGCCGGTTTTGTCTTCCATCCCAAGCTTGCTTGGTGGTGAAGACGACGTGTGCCTGTTTGTGAGAAAGGAACCATCCTTCTCACGATGGCCAATGTCCTTCAGTACGAGCGGTCGTAATGTACCGGTGCTGTTGTTGAAACTGGATAATTCGAAAAGTGGGTTGGCCCCGTTGTCATTTTATTTCTTCTCTTATACTAACATCTTAGGGTAAAGGTATTTCTTCTTCTGCTACCCCATACTCCAGAAACGCTCCTTCTTGGTTCAAGTTGACTTCTGATGAAGTCGTTGAGCAAGTCATCAAGTACGCCAGAAAGGGTTTGACTCCTTCTCAAATTGGTGTTGTGTTGAGAGATGCTCACGGTGTTTCTATGACCAAGGTTGTTACCGGTAACAAGATCTTGAGAATCCTCAAGTCTAACGGTTTGGCTCCTGAAATCCCAGAAGACTTGTACTTCTTGATTAAGAAGGCTGTCTCTGTCAGAAAGCACTTGGAGAGAAACAGAAAGGACAAGGACTCTAAGTTCAGATTGATTTTGATTGAATCTAGAATCCACAGATTGGCCAGATACTACAGAACCGTCTCTGTCTTGCCTCCTAACTGGAAGTACGAATCTGCCACTGCTTCTGCTTTGGTTAACTAGGTTCTTCCATCCTCCAATCCTAAGTATATTAATGCACATTTTATACTACCTTATGTACACGAATCAATATTGCTACTGCCAAGTATTACTTAATATAATAACATACTTCATTTGACTAGTACAAACGATTATATAAAATGGCAGAACCGGGCCACTAGAGCTTCCAGTAGTGTACATGCATTAGATGTCGTCAATATCCAACTCATCATTCTCTTCTTCGTCTTCAGAATCATTGTCACCGAATTCGAAGTTGACATCTTCATCTTCATCAGCACCAAAAGTATCGGTTTCGTTGATCTTGGCGTTCTCGGGCAATTCACCCTGAGTCTTTAATGTTCTAGCCTCATCCGAGTTGTACTTATGAATAACATCACATTGTTCGTCTTGAAAATCTCTCAACGAAACCAAAATGATATCTCCTTGTCCCATCCACACCTTCTTTCTCAACTTTCCTCTAATGTGACCCAGTCTCTTTTCGCCATCGAAACAACTAACTTCTATTCTTCCATTACCCAACATCTTGGTGATTTGAGCGTATTCTTGACCTTCGTCCTTGTAAATCAATTCTCTCTTCTGGCCTCCGTTGATGTTCTTTCCTCTTCTTCTGTTCTTACCACCTTTACCTTTTCCTGATTTACCCATGATGAATGTATAGCAAAATAAAATTTTTTTCCTGGTGGCTCGCCGGATAAAAACCCGTACCCCACCATCTTGGCCTCCCAAAGTGCGCTTCTCGCCATCTTCTACTTGTCACAGCCATGGATGCCTTTGAAGCTTCGTCCAAGTTCAACCAGATCTTGCGAGGATTGAGTCCGTCAATCCAGAACCTAACACGAGCAGCGCATTTTGCTATCAAGAACCAGGAAGGTGAAGACTACCTCTTTCAGTCTATACTCGATACTCTCAGTGATAAATCGGTAGAGCTCCACACCAAGTCCACCATCTTTCAATTTTTGGAAGTCCTCGTGCATGAGAGCAATCACATTTCAGAGCAGCCCAAGTCCCACTATAGCTACCCCTACATTCACAGTGTCAAGAACGCGCTTCCCACCATTATTCTCAAGGTGTTGCCCGGGTCCAACAACGCTAATTTGCATAACATCTTTACCTCGTTGAAAAACCTCTCCAAGACGTTCAAATTCGATTATCATGACTACGTGTTGAAGTACAACTCGGTGGCTGACGAGTTCACCGCCGATGACAAGGCCAACGTGGAGGCTAATACTCCGTTTCCCCAGGTGTCTCTAGATGATGAGCCGCAGCTGGATCCTATGGTGATGGCGTGGAATCTCCTCATTAAGAAGAAGAAACAAAGTCAGTACGAGCGCTTGCGTCTATTGAAGCACGGAGAAGTCTCTCATAAGCCTGTTACCGAGGAAGAACTATTCCACATTAGAGGCAAGCATGAACCAAATGGCGGCGATACCCTCACCGTCAAACAGATACTTGGCCGCATGGAAGATGACCGAGAAACCTATAAACGATCTAAGGAAAGCCTATGGATGGTCAGCCGACCCAAGAATTCTACGTCACTCACCGAAGATGAGTTCCTTCTTAGCTATTGGAAGAAGATAAGCGTCATGAGTGCCGACGAAGACAAGGCACTCTTGGATTCGTTCGAGGAGTTGAATAAGTTGGTGGCAAAATCCTACAAAGACAAGCAATATTAATGTAAATTTAGTGTATAATGTGCACATACAGTCTAATTAAATTTTTCAAAGAACAGTATTAGAAAGAATTCCCAAAAGTTCATTTTTACCCGACACCGAAAAGTGGGCCGAAGTTCGAGGCGCTTCGGTACCGAGCACTGTAACTGTCATCACGTTACCGATGTCGCTGTTCTCTAAGTATTCGAAACTGGGTTCGTCGATAGAGGTGGATCCACCACTAAGAAACACCGATTGCACCTTACCACCAGGGAATCCCCGTGTCGTACCAGGATCAGCAGATGTAGGCGCAGACGACAATATTCCCACACTGTGTGTATCCTTAATGGGAGTAGTGGGCGTGGATCCAGGAATTTGCTTGACTTGATATTCTCGCACCAATTCTTCACTGTCAAGGGAAGTAGCATGATTATAATAAGTGAGGATAAACTTGAGCGCCTTGAGCGCAACTTGGTTCTGCTGAATAACAACCACATCCTTGATCAAATTGGCCTGGACCTGGTCCCGCTCCAGAATCACCTCATTCACAAACTGAATGATATCTCCCATGGAGTCAAGACACCGCTCCCGATTGTCCTTGAGGGATGTCCCGGCGTGGAACCGAATCGTACAGTCTTCCACCTCGGTGTGCGATCCAGGAAGCCGTTCTTGTTTTGCTTCCAATAACTGCTTGATTTGGGGCAACCAGTTGGCGACTTCTTTTTCGTTGACAATTGACACCCATTGCTTGGTACCCACAAGTTTGATGTAGCCTCCATTCTCAGCCACCAATCCGAGATTGGGTACCGTGCGATAGAGCAGATCAAGCACACTCCGTTTCATATAACTCATGAGATACACCTGATTCTTTGAGTCAGAGAGAAGATCCGTTAGAAGTCGTGATATTTTGATGGGCTCCGAAAACGAGCTTTTGGTGGGATCATTGACGGTCATGCCAACCTTGCTAAGGCGATTTTTGTCGTTCGGGTTGACGGCTGATGGCGTTTCGAGATTGATAAAGAAAAGCCGGTTCCCATCTCCGCTGGCTTGGCAAAACTGTTCAAACACCTTTCGGGTAAAGGGCACAAGCGTGCTTGCCTTCTTAGACTGCTCCACCGACCATGCATCGTTTATGGCTTCAAGACAAGTGGCCACCCAGTGCTGGGAATCATGCGTTACCACAGTGGTGTGACACGTCTTCCACCTCGAAAGCTTTTCTTGGGGCGTCATGGTAAGCGCTTTATAGAAAGTATCAGCAAACGCCTTGATATCCCAAGGGTTCACAAGAAGAGCCCCTTTACCACTGTTGGACATCAAAGGCGACGACCCCGTAAATTCGGACAACATAAGCGGGCTTTTGCGCTCAGTGGTGGCCAAAATAAATTCGTGGCACGTCAAGTTAAGACCTTCTCTCATTGAAGAAACCACAAACACATCAGCCTCGCTCTGAAGAGCAATATATTGATCAAATTCGATATCCTTCTGTAAGAGAACCACCGGCTGCGATACAGAGATGTTGTCTGGCAATGAGTTGATGCGGGCCACTATTTGCATAACCTCCTTCTCATACACGGTATCCCGCGACTTGCCAATGCAGATTTGAATGAGTACAGTGGTATCAACATACTCAGGATGCGTATGCAAGAACTTTTCATACGCTAGAAGCTTTTGTTTGATCCCGCGAAGCTTATCAAGTTTATCTCGAGACACTATCAAGCTCTGGTTGCTCCAGCGCTCCCTAATAAGCTTCCGCCACTCGGTCACACCGTCACTCACCAACACACCACTAAGTGAGTTGGCATCAATACCGACAGGAGTGGTGGTGATGGAGGTGAAACTGCCATCATAAGTTACCCCCAATTCACTGGAATCTGCGAGAAGCAAGCGGTTACACGTTTGCAAAAAGTGACGAACATATTCTTCTGTTTGAAAAGCAATCGAGTTGGCACCCAACATTCCTCGTAACAACGCTTTTCTCTGTGCGAAACACCGAAATACTTCCGATGATGGGAACGACACATGAAGGAAGAAGCCAATCTTGGCGTTGGGTAACTTTTCTCGGATCATCTGCGGCACAAGAAGGAGATGGTAGTCATGGACCCAAATGATGTTTTCTGGGTCATCAGGGTCCTTTCCGTGATTCAGCTCATTGTATACCTCCACCACCTTGTCAGCCACCAATTGATTCAATCGCTTGTAATGGCCCCAGGAGTGATCCTCAAATGCCTTTGACTTAGGGTCGTCAGGGATTTGATAGTGGAGCGTAGGCCATAAGATTTGCTTACAAAACGACTGGTAGTGGCCCAGGAAGGTATCGTCATTAGGAAAAACGACCTCATCATTGTAGTCCTCTCTAAGAGTCTTGGCGATGTCATCAATGACATGCTTGGGCACCACGTCGCTAGGCATTGATAAAGTACCCACCCACTTATGCTCTCTAATGATTCCCCCCTGAGCCGACAACTTGACCGCCTTGGTGAGAGATGCATTTCCCTTATCGGTGAGAACGACCTTCCAGGGGGCATTGTCAAAGATATTTTCCTGGTTGAGAAACGAACATGCCTCTAGGTCGGGCTTGGAAAATCCTCCAAATGGAGCAAGTTTGGTCTTTCCCCGGCCGTGCACCATTTCATTGTAATGGCCCATGCCGTCATCAGAGAGATCCGCCTCTTCGTCTCCTTCTTCTATGAGCAATGAGGTCTTACTACTGTCATTGTGAAGGGTAAAAGATGGTTTGGAGACCGGGCCCTTCTTTGGGGAGTCCACGAGGGTTAGCGTCAAACCCGACATGTTTAACGAGGACCCACCGCCTAACGCCTGAAGGCTGGTAGAGGAGCGATTGATCTTTAAGCCGGAAAGCCCCACGTCCTTATTTTCCTTTTTGAGATCAACAATCAGTGATTGTAATTTTGAGTTAAGCCGGGCCCGGGGTTGAATATACTGCGGCCCCAATTTGTCATTGAGGTTATCGGTGAGGAGATTGTGAGGAGCCACGTCTCCAGAGGATGACGAGAGCCGCTTAAGTTTGTGATGGGCATAGAAAAAGTGTTCAGGGGTATTTTCATTGGCTCCCCCACCAACCACGTTGGAGGGAGTACCTTTCCCATCGGTAAATGAGGCACGTCCATGAGGAGACCCCGAGGCCGGGGTTTGAAGGTTAGATATACTCAATGATGGGAGGATAGACCTCTGGTTGGTGATGACCCCTTGAGGAATCAGCGGCGTTGGTGGAGCGTTCGAAGCTTCCTGGTTAGCATTTACTTTTTCATCTTCATCCACAATGGCGTACTCGCTCTGTGAGCCAACCTCAAATTTGACGGTATGGGGAAGAAATCTAGGTTAGTAACGCGAACAATAGATCAGTAATATATCGGCGGATACGTACAATGATGCAATAATCACAGTCATGGTGAAGGAGCAAAGATTGGAAGATGCATCTATATAAGCAACGCAAGAATTTCTAGAATCCCGCAAGCAAGGGTCGCAGGTCACGTGAAAAAGAACACCATGGATAGTCATTGCCATCTTGGGACGGAATGTACCCAGGAAGACATTGAAGGAATCTGTGAGTGGATTGGCCACGATGCCCCGGCTGGATTCTTCAGTTTGATGTCAACAAACCACGTGGATGTGGATATCGTGAGCGGGATTGTCGAACGGCTTGGTCAGCAAGGAAACCACGGCGTATTTCCGTACTATGGAGTACATCCGTGGTTCAGCCACTTGTTCAGCGTTGCTCCCACCACCAAGCAACTCCACTACGATACCGTGCTAGTCCCCAGGCCAGATGAGGCGCTCTTGGCGGTACTTCCGGATCCAATTGACTTTGACGAACATGTGGCCAAGCTCACAAAGTACGTTGAATCCACCGAGACCAGAGGCGTTGGAGAAATCGGCCTCGACAAGGCATTCCGAGTGCCCAAGAATGGTTACTTTGGGAACCAGACGTTGGCCAACGAAAGTAGCGAAAAGCTTTCGAGATGTCGAGTTTCCATAGCCCATCAATTGGCCATTCTTCGACGGCAGCTTGAGCTAGCACAGCAGTACCAGCTTCTGGTATCATTACACTGCGTCAAAGCCCACGGTGCATTGTACGACGCCGTGGCTGGTTATGATATTCCCCAAATTGTTCTTCATTCCTATAGCGGGTCGGTGGACCAGGCCCGAGTGTGGATACGAACGTATGAGAAACGCCAGCATCAGCTCTATTTTTCATTTTCCAACTATATCAACGGCGCCAAGATGGAAGCCCTTGAGTCATTGTTGCAGCACATACCAGAATGCCACATTCTTGTAGAGACAGATGTCAGCATTGACTCGTTCTTAGACAATCGGTCCCTCTATCACGAACATTTACGGAAAATATGTGAAAAGTTACACCAGTTAAAGGGAATATCGACCCAGCGTATCCTTGACAACCAATCACAGCTACAGTCACTATAATTCAATTTAAAAAAAGGTTTTCATGTTACTATAAAGCCCGGGGAACCGGACGGATTTACGAGCGCGGGGGGCAGGACGCCTCCGGTAGCTACCCCGGAGTAGGCCCTCGTCGCTCAAGCGAATTCATCAGCAGCCATTACAATCTGGATCTGATGATGTCAACGAACTCTGGCTTGAGAGAAGCACCTCCCACGAGGAATCCATCCACATCTGGCTTGTCTCTGAATTCGGGAGCATTCTTACCGTTGACGGAACCACCGTACAAGATTCTCACCTTTTCAGCTTGTTCAGCACCAATCGTCTTAGCCAAGTGGTCTCTGATGGCCTTGTGAGTCTCTTGAGCATCTTCAGGAGTAGCAGCCAATCCGGTACCAATGGCCCATACGGGTTCATAGGCAACAACAATGTTGGACCAGTCAGAAACAATCTTGGAAACAGCATCCAATTGTCTAGCACAAACCTCGAGGGTGATGTTGGCCTTACGCTCTTCTAAAGTTTCTCCAATACAGAGAATCACACTAAGACCTTGGTCCAAAGCAAACTTGGTCTTTTCAGCAATGAATTCATCACTCTCCTTGTTGATGGTTCTTCTCTCAGAGTGTCCGGTCAAAGTCCAAGTAGCACCCAAGTCCTTGACTTGATCAGGGGAGATTTCTCCAGTGAAAGCACCAGAAGCCTTGTTGAACACATTTTGAGCGGAGACTTCAACACTCTTTTGCTTGTTTTCAGCAACGGCAAGGGCCAAATATGGGGCAGGTGGAGCAATGACAACCTCCACATTTTCGGGGATGTCGGCGGCGTTTAATCCAGCCACAATCTTTTGAATGGAATCCTTGGTTCCATTCATTTTAAAGTTACCTCCAACGAAGAATTGACGAGCCATTTTTATTGATCAAATTTATAACAATTGATATAGTTATTATGAAAAAAAATCCCACCCGGCGAGTGAGGGGGGGTCTTATATAAGTGTTCGCATCACCAGATGATCCTGTATGGATCAGGCTGTTCCGAGGCCCGACGCGGAGTGCACACAGAATTGACATATGGCCATGAATATTAAATAAATAGAAAAATGTTAGCAAGGAAAAATAGATGAAGCGAAATTAGGAGGAGGCAAGGTTTTCGTAGCTTGATGCTAAGCTCTGGTCACCGAGTTTAAACCTCTGTTTGTGCTTGGCACTGTAGTCGGAGCTGGCCTGCTGGCCCTGGAGCTCATCAAATAATTTTTTGATCTCTCGGTCCTTCTGGCGAGTGCTCTTGATGGCATCCCGCTGAGCTCGGATGATACTGCGGATATCAAGATCATCGGGGTTGGAGATTTTGCCTTTGGAGTTAAATTGAACCTCATCCTGGAACTCCTTCGAAACCTCCTCCTCGTCGATATCGCTCTCGGGAATATCGTCCCACGTCATTAAAGGGGTCTTTAGGCTGTACTTACCGGTGGCGGTGCACTGTTTCATGATCAAGTACTGACAGTGGGGAATATTTCGAAGCGACTCAAACTCCTCGTAGTTCCATCGAAACCACTTCATCAAGAACACCCGGGCCCAGATCCCGTGCGTCACCAAAACCAAGACGTTGGGGAAGTCGTCCTGCTGGAACTGACGATAAAGCGTTTCATTGAAACTAGCCACTCGATCGTAGACGTCGGCGGCGCTTTCACCGTGTGGTATGCGAAAGAAGAAGTGGCCATAGTGTGCTCTTTCCTCCCAAATTTTTTCCGTCTCTTCGGCGGTACTCTGGAAGTTGCCAAAGTCTTGTTCTCTCATCCTAGGCTCTTCATGTATATCGTAGTCCACTCCCTCAACATCCTTGATTCCCTCAATAATATCATTACACGTCTGTCTGGCTCGGAGATAGGGAGACGTGTAGAACATCAAGCTTCGTGGATTCGAGTGTTTGGACTTCTCGCAAAAATCAGTAAGAGCCTGCTGTTCAAGGAACCCTCGTAAAACCTGTCCAGCTTGGAGGGCTTGACTGTGTCCTTGCTCGGTGAGAGCCACTTTGTGATTTGGCGTGTAACAGTTCACATTTTTATCACAGTTTCCTTCGCTTTCTCCATGTCTAACAAGGAGGATATACTAATGTTAGTTAGTGCTTATAAAAATCACGACCCGTATACGTACCTTTGGCTTGGCCATGTTGCTTACTTTGGTAAAGATGTGATAGGATCAGCAATTTGGTACGCATGATAAGTGTGTTCACGTGACTGTGGATTCGAGCTTAAGGCCGCCATCAAGCCATACCCACCCTTTACATAATCTTTGGGTCTCTGCATTTCCCAATGCCCCCAAAGCTCTCTTTCAGCTACACCGCCGTCAACTTCTCAATCATTGGATGATTACAAACGCCTAATATACATGCTAAGCAGTCAACTTTCTCTCAATAGCAAAGCTCTTGGTCAACTCTTCGTCACACTTCTTCAACACATCATCGGCCAATTCATCGATGGCTCCAGAGTACAACAAATTGTTGTATCGGGAAGGTCCCGTAGGTAACTTGAAGATTTTTTGCCATTCATCCGTGTCCAATTCTGGTTCTCCCTTCTTGGCACGTTCATAGTTGTCCAATTTTCTTTGTTGTTTCCATTGATTAATCTTAGAAAACTCCTTTTGAAGTTGTCTTTGGTAATAGTTGAAGTTGGTCTGGTCAAAGTTGTAAGAGTCAACCTGAGAGTATAAACTCTCCAATAATTGCGCAGTGGCGTTTTGGTTGGAAGAAAGCGTCAAGTTGTCAAATTCATCTTGGGTTGGGACAGCATCTACTTCCGAAGAAAAGTATGCATTGACAAGGTGCTGGTTGTGCACGTTGACGGGGATTTCTTCAAAGATATTTTGAAAGGACAAGTTATGGGTGTCCAAATCCTTTGTTTTCCACCTACCATCTAAGTAAGCGTTGATGAAATTCTCTGACAATCTGAGGGCCTTGATCTCAACCTCCTTGTTGATGGAGGTCATGTTGTGAATAAGAACAAACGAGTTCTTGCTGACGAGTTGTTGAGAAGCCAAGGCATCAACCAATGAGTTGGTGACAAAGTTTCCACTAACGGTAGACTGAAACCAACCTTGATGTTCGATTCCATATCCTAATCTTTGCAATGATTCAAGAATCTCTTGTTGATACTTGCTACCGCTCTTGGAGCGCAACGATCCACCTTCGTATTGATCTGGGTATGGGTAAGGGTATGCGTGAGTAATGTCCAAGTTACCCTCGTCATCTTCGAATCCCAACAAGGCTCCGGAGTACAAAGAAGGGTAATTTTCTGACGTGTGTCTGGTAACAGACAACAACGCGCTGGCCTGGATGGTAATCACCTTGGTAGATGGGGCTTCGTATGCTTTGCCAGAAGGTCTAGTCATGATGAACTTTTCACTGATTTTTTTCTCCCTCGCTTAAGTAAGCAGTTTCCTCCCCTTGGGATTTCCATTGTCCATTTTTTTTCATCGCTCATTTTTTTTTACTCATCATCAATCAACCATGTCTGAAGTTGAAAAGGTCACCGAACAAGTCGCCAAGACTCATCTTGACGATGTCACTGGAGAACAGGTCTCTAAGAGTGAATTGAAGAAGAGACAAAAGCAGCGTGCCATCGAAGCCAAGAAGGCAGAGAAGGCCAAGAAGAACCCAGCTCCCAAGAAGGTGGGTAACAAGGATATGTTTGCCGATTTGAATCCCAACCAATACTTTGACATCAGATCCCGTCAAATCGACGAATTGAGACAACTCAATAACGCAGATTCCAATGCGTTGAACCCATATCCTCACAAATTTCACCGTGACATCACTGTCCCTGCCTTCGTGGAGAAGTACAAGGACTTGAAGAGAGGTGAGAGTTTCCCCGACGTCAGCGTCAAGATTACCGGTAGAATCATGACCAAGAGAGAATCTGGTTCCAAGTTGAAGTTTTACATCTTGAAGGGTGATGGTATCGAAGTGCAAGTGATGGCTCAAGCTCAAGATGCCACCGAAGATTACGAAAAGATGCACGAATACCTTAGAAGAGGTGACATCATTGGTGTTGAAGGTTACCCCGGTAGAACTTCTCCTGCCAAGGGAGGAGAGGGAGAAATTTCTGTGTTTGCTCGTCGTGTTCAATTGTTGACGCCATGTTTGCACATGTTGCCAACCGAGCACTTTGGTTTCAAGGATCAAGAAGCTAGATACAGAAAGAGATACCTTGACTTGGTTATGAACGATCACGTTAGAGACAGATTTAAGGTGAGGTCTCTGATTATCTCCTACATCCGTAAGTTCTTGGATAACAGAGACTTCATCGAGGTAGAGACCCCCATGATGAACGTGATTGCCGGCGGTGCCACCGCCAAGCCCTTCGTTACTCATCACAACGATTTGAACATTGACATGTTCATGAGAATTGCTCCTGAATTGTTCTTGAAGGAGTTGGTTGTTGGTGGTATGGACAGAGTTTACGAAATTGGTCGTCAATTCAGAAACGAAGGTATTGATATGACCCACAACCCCGAATTCACCACCTGTGAGTTCTATCAAGCTTACGCTGATGTCTATGACCTCATGGACATGACTGAATTGTTGTTCTCTGAGATGGTGAAGGATATCACTGGTGATTACAAGATCACTTACCACCCCGAGGGACCTCAAGGTGAGGAACTCACTCTTGACTTCTCCAGACCCTGGAAGAGAGTCAACATGATTGAAGAATTAGAGAAGGTCTACAACGTCAAGTTCCCTCCTGGAGATGAATTGCACACTGAGGAAACCGGTAAGTTCCTCAAGCAGATTCTTATTGACAACAAGTTGGACTGTCCTCCACCTTTGACCAACGCTAGAATGTTGGACAAGTTGGTGGGAGAATTGGAAGATGCCAGTATCAACCCCACTTTCATCTTTGGCCACCCTCAAATGATGTCTCCTTTGGCCAAGAAGGATAGAAAGATTCCTGGATTGTGTGAAAGATTCGAGGTGTTTGTGGCCACCAAGGAAATCTGTAACGCTTACACCGAATTGAACGATCCATTCGACCAAAGACAAAGATTTGAAGAACAAGCCAGACAAAAGGCTCAAGGTGATGATGAAGCTCAAATGGTCGACGAGACTTTCTGTAACGCCTTGGAGTATGGTTTACCTCCAACTGCCGGATGGGGATGTGGTATTGACAGATTGGCCATGTTCCTCACTGACTCTAACACCATTAGAGAGGTGTTGTTGTTCCCAACCTTGAAGCCAGACGCTTTGGTCAAGGGCGAGGAAGTCGAACATGCCTAAACATAGCATAGAGTATTGTTTCATTAATATATAACATAGCCTATGACGTGTAAGCACTGCATTCATCAACTAGATGTTCTATGTCCGTGCTTAGCATAGACTCGTTCATCGCCTTACGAGGTCTCCCCGACGTTTCATCTCGAGGGCCTTTTTGTAAGGAGGAGCCGTGGGCATCTGCACAGGATCCAACTGCTGCTTTCTTTCCACCTTGTCGAGAGTATATGTGGCATCCGAATCCACGGCATTGAGGTCTCCGCATGCGATGAACTTGGCAATGAGTCTCTCTTCCGGATCAGGAAGCTCAAGGTGTTCCATGTTGTAGCTCTTTCCAATACCAGCGTGCTCAAAAAACTCTTCGGTTGACTTGGTGAGTTCGAGGGTAGGGTTCCAGCCTGGACGAGGCGTATATCCCAAGCAGACCACAAATGCTTCCAAAGAGGTACCTCTTGAGGATCTAGGCTTGGCACAGATCACCTTCTCAAAGAGATAACTCAACTGACTGTACAACAAATCAATGTCTCTGCCTCTAAAAATCTTGGCCACGAACGTTCCTCCTGGTTTCAAAATACACGTGGTCAACTGAACAGCGGATAGGATAAGCTGGGCCTGGATGTATTCGTCAAGGTCGTGAAGTCCAGTCACGTCAGGAGCCCCATCGCTGCAAACAAAATCAGCGGGTTCTCCACCAAAAATGTCTAGAATTTTCTGTAGCGTCTTGGGGTGAGTGATATCAGCCTGAAGAGTAGTTACGCCATCAATGGGAGTCATGGGCTGGAGATCCACGCTAACTATCTTCACATCGTCTTGGTTGGGGGCATCGAGTTCTCGACTAAGGACCTGCGACCATGATCCTGGAGCGGCACACAAGTCCACCACCCGTTTGATGCCGGAGAAAAAACCAAACTGCTCATTCAACTGTAGGAGCTTGAAGGCTGAACGGGCACGCCATCCTTCTTCCTTAGCTTTACGGTAGTAGAGATCCCGTTTGTCCTTACTGGATTTACCCATAAAGAAAGATGAGGTATAGTGTCCTGCATGAAGGCGCCGAGCAAACTTTTTCAAATCTACCTCCAGCGGTAACAGACATCATGATTAAGAATGTTGCCAGATCTTTTTCAACCGCCAGATGGCTTCTCCAAGCGGCACCCAAGAAGTTCCAGAGTCCTCAAGACTTTGTAGCTCAGAAAAAAATTCAACAAATCGAAGAACAGGCATATAAGGAGAGTCTACTCCAGAAGGAATACCCCTACCACCCTAAGTACATCACCAAGAATGAAGTGGACGAAGTCACCAATCGTCCGGTTCCCCTTAATGTTGAGCTATTGAAATATAAGCCACTTAGGTTACCTAAGACCCATGGCCACGAGGTATCGCAGGTCCTGTTCAAGGGTTATAGCGAAGAAAACATCATCAGAGCGTCTGAGTTTGCTGCCAGGGCGGCATTCTACCTTGGGATTCCCTGTGACCCTGTTGAAAAAGTCAAGACGGAAAAGAGATTATATACGGTGATCAAGTCTCCGTTTGCCCAGGCCAAGTCCAAGGAGAATTTCCACCGCGTTACCTTCCACTATAAATTGCGGGCGTACGATGCTACTGCCGAAGTGGTTGACTTGTGGCTTTCATTTGTCAGCAAGTACAAGTTGGAGGACGTGGCATACACCGCCAACATCCATGCCAGAGAGTCGGTTGACTTTGCCAAGAACTTGGAACAGCTCTCGTCCTCTGACTTCAAGTTGCCGGAGGCCTATAACGACGTGGACGATCCGGTGGCCGCCAAGGTGGAAGAGCTTCTCAAATCGGACGCTTTCCAACAGTACTTTGAAAAGAACTAAAAAACATGTAAATAGCTAACCATACATATCCCAGTCATCGTCGTCGTCGTCGTCGTCATTGTCGTCCTCCTTGGCCCTTCGTAACTCTTCCTCTAGCTTTTCCCGCTTCCTCTTTTCGGCGCTGAGCACGTCAAATCTACACAACGGACATGTCGAATTGACCTTGAGCCATGGCCCAATGCATTCCAAGTCAAACACATGGCCCTTCGTCTTCTTGCCGCTGACTACCGTCTGAGCATCACACGGAAGGCGAACCAAGAGCGGGTATTTATCATCTCGAAATCGGTTGGTGCAGATAGAACAGTCGGCCTCGTTGGCGAGAGTGGCGACATCAACTCGTTCGAGCGAATCAAGGAATTCCTGTGAAACCCCTTCTTCATCGGTGCCAGATTCGTTGAGGGTATCAAGAAGTTGTAGAGCAATGCCCGAACCATCTTCAGACCCCAACACCTGGAGAGCCTGGGCGAATGCATGTTGAGTATCCTGAGGAGTGGGGTTAGTGTCTTGAGTGAGGAAAGAGTTTATGGCCAGAGCCAATGTTTGATGCTGGCGACCGTGAGATTGATCTGCAGCCCTAGAAGACGAGCTTATATTGTGGTCATCTGTCGTTAGTAGTGGCAAAGAACATTGGCGGTGGACATACCTTCGTAGGTGGACATTGTAGTTTGAAAAGCGAGCGCCAGATCAAATGTGCCCGGTGGTATAGTCGCAGACCTCGTCTGCGGTGGACACAGGTGTTTGTAAAGCTGTTGCAAGCGTAACGTATAGGGCAGTTGGGTGATAATGTATGCTTTCATCGCTGAAGACGCTGATGGAGCTTGTCTATGTAGGCGGGTACATCAGCTGTACGACGTGAGGTGGGTTTACTGGGGTGTTATATGGTCGCTACTTCATAAGTAGGATGCGTGTATATTATCGATGAAGCTCGTTAGGTTCGTCATGCATTTTGTCGTCTTCGCCGTCAGACTCGTTATTTTCTGTAAAGTAATCATGGCTGGTGTAGTTGGAGCCAAGATACAATGGCGTCATCGGCGAATCCTCCTGGGGCGTTTGGACGGGATTAAGGATGGGAGAATCGCTTCCGGTATCACTTCGCTGAATTGCGATGGCCTTAGAGGTGGCATACGCCGATTGGTTTGTATAAGGCGGCTGATCGTGAGGATGAAGCGAGTACAATTGGGTCCTTGAATTTCGGGAAAGTGAGTTCGCCAACGAACGCGGCGGCGTCTGCGATGAAAGCCAGAACCGCGACGGCGAACCACCCAAGGAAGTGGGATCCAAGTTCGGCGAATCCGGAACAATAAGCGCGCTGGGTCCATTTCCCCTATTGACTATGGGTATGCTCTGAGACCCCGTGAACGTAGATGTGAGTTCATGACTCGGAGCTTGCAGCAGCAGTTGAAGCTGTTGCAGAAGTGTGGGGGGCGGGGATGTAAACTTTTGGTAGGGCTGGAGTCTGATTTGACTTAGGAGTGTTAGGGAATTGCGACTAATAAGATGAGAGTTCTTGCGTTCACTTGACAGACCAGAGATGGGACGAGGATGAAAGGTGGCCTGGGATCCCATGTTGGGGCTGGTATTGTTATTATGACTTAGTGAAAGAAGCGAAATAGTGGAAGACGATGGAATCAACCGACCATCATAGTCCCGACCCACGGAACTGGCCAAAAGCTCGGGCTCTGGATGGTCGGTGGGGACGTGGCGGTCCATTCCTTCGTCGATGCTAAAATATGCTTGTGGCGTGGAGGCACCCATCCGTTTCTCTCCTGCCAATGAAGAGGAGAGAAGTGATTTTTTGGGCTGTTGGGCCATGGTCGTATACAGACTTTGAGTTGGTGATGTTTGGGGAGATGTGGCCATCCCGTCATCTACCAACGCCAATCCATCCAACTTCTTCTCGATATTGTTGTACGACATTGTCGACATAGTGGGTCGTCTCTTTCACGCTGGTTATTAGAGAAGAAAGAAAACGAAGGAGGACAGAAAAAAAAACCGAAAGCGAGAAAATGGGGGAGCAAGATAAAAAAAAAGAATAAAATTTTTTTTTTCTCTGCTACGATAAAGATAAGTGCTTACATAACTGGGAGGACCGCCATGACGTCGGTGTAGGTGATTGAATACGGATTACAAGCCCGATTCAGTCCCCCACCAAACCCCCGATAGGGCCTGCTTATCTTATCGATGGCAATCGGGCCTGATACCATGGTGGGTGAATTGATGAAATAGGGGTCGTCCGATATGATTGGCCTGTCACGCGACTTATCTTATCGAAAGCTGCGAAACCGACATTGGATGCCCTGAAAAAAGATCCCCAGGTCAAGAGGGGTAGGTGGGCACGGTGTCGGTCCTCCGCAAGTCCGAAATCATAAATATTTTAGGGGAAGTATATACAAATCAGGCTAGAACTCGCCCGAATCTTGGGGATCAATTTTAAAAATTTTATCAGGGTTCAAGATTCGCTTAGGATCAACGGCGAATTTCATTCTCCGCATGAGATCAATGGCTTCGGTGCCTAGTTCGAGTTCAAGGTACCGGCGCTTACCGTTTCCTATTCCGTGTTCACCACTGGAGGTTCCCTCATTCTCAAGCCCCACCAACATCATCTGGTTAACCACATCTTTGACCTTGTCCTTGATGTCCTTGGTGTAAAAAATATCAAAGTGGATATTACTGTCTCCCACGTGACCGAGAAGAATACTCTGCAAGTTGTTGGATCTCACAATGTGGGTTAGTTGCTTGAGCACCGGCGAGAGGCGACTTAGCGGAACCGCAATGTCGGTGACCCAGAGCTTGACGTCCTCGTCAATCTCGTTCTTTCCGTACTCAAGAATGGCGTAGAAGGCATTCTTACGAGCGGCAAACAATTCTTCCTTTTCTTCGTCGTTGCGGGAAAAGATGAAATCCTTGCAGTTGTGGAGATTGACGACTTTCTCCACCTCCTTGACGGTTTCGTTTACCACGGTGTCGTTGATGCCGCCGATCTTGAAGAAAATTGTGGGCACTTCTTTCCAGTGACGACTGAAGTAGCCCGAGTAGTTGATACAGTGCATCATGTCGCTGTCCAACAACTCAATGGCATTGGGGTTGATACCCAGACGAAATATCTGAGCCACAGCATTGGTGGCATCGGGAATGGTGGCAAACTGTCCCACCACCACTGTTTCGCTGCGTGGACGAACATGGAGCTTGACAGTAGCCTCCGTCACGATTCCGAGCGTACCCTCGCTTCCCACAAACATCCCCGTAAGATTGTATCCAGCACTGCTTTTGCGGGGTCTTTGTTTTGTCTTGACCACAGTGCCGTCGGCCAACACCACTGTAAGCGATATCACGTTAGAAATCATGGCCCCATACCGCGAGGCATTGATTCCCGACGCATTGGTATTGATCATGCCTCCAATAAGCCCATCGGGGCCACAATCTGTTCCCAACATAAGTCCCTCTGGCTTCAAGTGCTCGTTCAAATCTTGCCAGTTCACACCAGCCTGCACCACGGCATCAAGGTCGTCTGCATGGACCTCCACGATTTTGTTCATACGGGAGGTGTCCACCACTACGCCTTCTCGGGTGGAGAAGAAATGCCCTTCCAACGAGGTTCCGCCGGAAAAGGGCACCACCGGCACCGCATACTCGTTCATGATCTTCATCACCTTAACCACGTCTTCTGTCAGCTCGGGGTATATCACACACACCGGCCGTTCGTTGTCCTTGGGGTTGTGAGTGGTGAATTCACTGGTTCCATGTGACTCAATGGCCACCTTGGTGCTGTCAACCTTTGATGAACCGATGGACTGCTTGACCTTCTCGACGGCATCACCGAGCTCTTGTTTGGTGCAGTACTGGGGTGGGCGTATGTCTGCAAGCTTGGTAGTAGACTCTAGCGGGAATACATCGCTGGGAACATGGTTGTAAGCGAATTTCCGTCCGTAATAGTAGCTGGCGGCCGAGGCCACGGCTACTGAAGCTGCTGCCCAAAGAGCGCCTGTGTATATGGATCCATGCGCAGGGGTCGTGGTATATGACCGAGGCTTGAAAGACCTTCGGAGGGGGGCACGAGCCGCCAGTCGCCAGGAAGATGGAAACATACAGAGATCGCACTATCAAATTCCGGGCGTAATTTTCACAATTATTGTCTGAAGAGACAAAATCGCATCATCTAATTCGCATCATCTAATTCGCAGCTACTGCAAGAACGTCAGATTAAAATACAACATTACATCCACATGCTACAAGTGACGGGATCCAGCCACGTGCCTTGCTACTCATTTTCACGGTGCTTCTTGGCTAACAATTTCACCGGGAGTTTGGATATCTCGTCGAGCGATTTGTCGGGATTGAACGACAGTTGCTCAGCAAATTCGTACTGTTTCTTGGGAGTGGCCTTGGACTGGTATGAAGGCGAAGAGCTGGAGGTCTCTACCTTTTGATTGAGATCAACCACGCGAGTAGGTGCGGATTCCTCGACGAGTGTCTGGTTGAACACCCGCGTGGGCGCTGGTTGGTCCGCCCGTTCTTCCCATGGGAACACCTTGGCAGGCAGCACACCGGTGCTCTTGAGGGCTTCTGTCACCACCGCTACGTCGTGGTCAGCATCCCAGGAGTTGACCAACTTGCCAAAGTTGAGGCTGGAGGCCTCGCCGGCGAAGGTGTTGACATTAAGGAGACTGATGCGAGTGCCCTCGTCTGTGTAATGCTTGTTGAACTTATCCCACCACAACAGACGGAACTTGTCCGGCACCGACCCGGGCGCCCATGGCTTGGAGGAACCAATGAAGTGAACCAAATTGATCTGGTCAAAGAACCGACTCAACGCAGGAAGATACTGATAGTTCTCCGACGGCGTGACGTTGTACACAAACGGAAGCCGCACCCAATTGGACTCCGCGGGCTGAAGGTGGAAATACTCGTTCAATAATCCCTGATCGGCACCGTCGAACGACGCATCTTTTTTGCCCGAGAAATGCTTCAATTCTTCGAACACACTAGCGTCCGGCTTGAGGATAAAGAGACCAGAGTTGAAGATGTCGGGCCATCCAATATCAGGACTAGCGGCAATCTGTGCTGACGACAAGTGGTGGTACTTGTCGAACAAGTGATCGATGCTCTTGAGGGGAAGCGTGTCGCAGTCGAGGTAGATCAATTGGTCGTACTGGGTCTGATTCCACAAAAGAATCTTGGTAAAGGTCACTGCCAATTCTTCACGTCCCAACTTGGTTGCCACCTCCTTCAAAGGAGCCAAGATCACTTCGTCGTTGATGTAAATGAGCTCGTCGTAAACCGCCTTAATTAGATCCAACGATTGCGATGAAATGGCCGATGAATCCACCAAAATCAAGAGTTTATACTTGGTACCGAGTTCCTTGAGTGACTGTCCAAGGACAAGTGCACCAGGAACGTAGGAGTCGGAAGTGAGAAGGGTGACGAAGGCTTTAGTCATCAATTGAGAAAGAAGAAGGAAGTGATGTGGTTAATTCAAGGGGCCTTCCTTATCGGTGCGAAAATAAAATATCACATTCATTCCATACGATTTAAAAACATACGCCTATAAACAGCAACCATGTGGGCATAATCATGCTCTAACCGCCTGTTTGATGTCACCGTTGGATTGTACAGGGCCGTTAGCACCACCAGTGGCCGCACCGTTGGCAGTGGTGGCACCGTTGATGGGAACAGACTGTCTGTTGGGGTTGGTGGCATTCTCCTTCAATGCAATCAATTGCTTGGAGCGGAAAGTTTCGTAGTGAACAAGAGAGGTGGTCTCAATCAAGTCTTGCAAGTGGGTTCTAGTGAGGAAATCTCTCAAAAACACAAATTCACACTGAGATACATCCTCCACATTGATTACACCCCATCTGGTTTTGCGACCCTTCACAAGCTCCCCGTTGATGTTGATTTCCTTTTCGGAGCCAACAATGGCAAACGGAATCAACGACTTGATGTCTTCATTCAACTGGCGTTCGTCTTCGTAGAGGTCTTCGCTGTCGTAAGGGTAGATGTTGAAACTGTGCTTGATGAACTCACTCTGTAACAACTTCTTAAACTCCGCTCTCTCTTCAAACGTTAAACTATCACTCTTGGCAATGATGGGCACCACATTGGCAATCTCACTAAGCTTCTTTAATGCCTGGATGTCTAACTGCTTTAATTTTTGAGAGTTGGGGGGGATAAAGTACAACACGCAGTGCACTCGGGTATCAAGAATATGTCTTTCTCTCTGTGCCGTCAACTCCTTTCTGAGATATTGTGAGTGCTGCTCCTTGATGTATTTGACAAGCGGTTCCCAGCACTTTTCGTTATTGATCTGGTCGCCGAACCCTGGTGTGTCAATGACATTTATATTCAACTTCACGTTGTTTTCAATCAACGAATGTGATGACACCTTGATCTCGGTAGTCTTTTCAATGGGCTCCTCGACTGACCGCCGGCCATTGCTGCTGGCCAACTTTGACGAGAATAGCGTGTTGACCAAAGTACTCTTTCCCAATCCTGATCTGCCCACTACCATGATATTAAACTGGAACCCACGCTTCAACAATCTGTTTTCAATCTGGGTGGTGATGGTGTCAAAACCAACATACTTCTGGGGGGCGATGATGTTCTCCAAATCCGACATGTCGATGAATCTATTGGTGTAGGCGGAAAATATGTTTGTTTTGAGGCCAACGCGTTTACAAACGGACCTGGCGAATGGGCCACACACGATGCACGTGCTGCGCACGTGCCGCCAGTTGGATGTGCTCAATTTTCACCGGCCGCTTTTTCCATTCTTCATCATCATGTCGTTGGCGTATCGTTTTGGGATGATGTCCGGCTTGGGCCTCCGGTCGCCCATCCTGGCTATAGGGTTGAGCCATCTTCCACGCATTTCCATTTCTCTTCCTAATCCATTTGCATCTGCCCATGAACATGAGCACCAACACTGTGACCATAGACTTGAGGAGTTGAAGCGCCAGCTCGAAAACGGCGGCGAGTCGTTTTTCATTGATAACGGCATGATCTTGCGAGCTGTTCCCAAGAAGAAGCCATCCTACCGCAGAACCAGACAGAAGCTATATGCTCCAGGCCAGAAGCAAATACAGCCTTTGGAGAACTTGGTGAGATGTCCTGCCTGTGGGCGGGTCAAGAGATCCCATTTCATGTGCATGCACTGTTTCGGAGAGATTAGAACGTTTTTGAAGGAGAAAAAGAAGCAACTCCAGGAGTATTTGGAGCCCCCTCAGTCCAACTTGGATAAGATTGACGAGCGTATCATTTACCCCGGCAAGTTTGAATCGGAGTACGAGAGAAGATTGAAGCAGAAGGACTGGATTCCCGTCAGAGAGAAGCCATTGATGTTCGAGGCCAGCAAGACCCAGAACCCCAAGAAAAAGCGGTCCGATTAAGGTACAATGACTGTGCAAGTGCTCTGCGTTGCCAAGCAGCCACCACCTACCCTGTCCCCGCTACATGACCATCTTTCGAGCGACCCACTCCGACCGGCCCTATCTGAAGCGGTCCGCTGCTGTAGAATGCCGCGGCCGGCCTGTTGTTTATATGGAACCCGTGTTCCTATGTACTTGTAAATACACCTCATCGTGCGAAAGTTGAAAAATTATGAGCTCATCAGACAGCAGGCCCAGCACTCGGCCCACCAGCGAGGAACCCGAGTCCAAGCGTCGTAAGATGGTGTATGGGAACACTCCCCGTCACATCTCGCTAGTCCATACCACAGGACGGCATCCGCTCAACGTCAAGCCCAGCGGAAATTCGCTTTTGTCGCATCCCCTGTCGTCGTCCTGGTTGTCCAAGCACCAGCAAATGGGAGATTTTGCTCGGTTTGGCGAGGAGCTCTTGATGGACATGTTAGGATTCTGCGACGTTCGAGGTCTCCAGAGCCTCAGCTACACCTCCCGGGTCATGTACGCGTACCTCTACGACGAGGAGTTGTGGAAGAAGGCGTTCTCGCGGTCCTCCAACCCCACCCCCCAGTGGATGGGGTCGTGGCGTTGTTCAGTGCTTAGAATTCCTGAGGCCAACGAGGCTAAGATCCAGCTTCCCGATAACTTGGTGTGCTCGGACATACTCTACCGTCCGTTTCAATGCTCGCAGGTGGACTATATCCGTCTCTTTGACAAGATCATCAAGGAGGAGGAAGTCTACCACATCGACAGTCTCCACGAAATTTTCCATTACTCTAGCCTTCCACCCAACCGCATCGCCCGCATGCGCGAGGACCAGTTGTCGGTGGAGGAGTTTAACCACGAGTGGGCCAGCACTCCCTTCATTCTCACCAACAAGCGGTCCACCCGCTGGCCCCGCTGGAACCTCGACACCCTTCTCAAACGGTTTCCCGAGGTGAAGTTTCGCCAGGAGATGGTGGAGTGGCCGCTTGGTCTCTACTCCAAATACTTGGCCAATAACAAGGATGAGAGCCCGTTGTATCTCTTTGACTGCAACAGTGTCGCCATGAAGACGCTACGAGAGGAGTACAACGTCCCGGCAATCTTCCAGTCCGACCACTTTAAGGTCTTCGACTCCGCAGACATCTCGTGCCGTCCCGACTACGCGTGGATCATCATTGGCCCCGCCCGCTCGGGATCCACCTTCCACAAGGACCCCAACAGCACCTCGGCGTGGAATGCGGCCCTCACTGGCCGCAAGTTGTGGGTGATGCTACCACCAGGAGTCACACCGCCCGGTGTAGGTACCGATGACGAGGAAAGCGAAGTGACGTCGCCCGTGGGCATCGCCGAGTGGGTGATTTCTGGCTTCTTCAACGACTGTACTAAGATTCCCGAGTGCCTTATCGGAATCACATTCCCTGGCGAGTGCATTTACGTCCCATCGGGCTGGTGGCACACCGTTATAAACCTCGACGACTCTGTGGCATTGACGCAAAACTTTGTGCCGTCGGCCAAGTTGGGATCGGTGCTCAACTTCTTCAAAAACAAGCAAACCCAAATCAGCGGCTTCCATCCCATACACGTCAAGCACGCATTGCAGTCTGTGATAGAGCAGTCGGAAGCCTCCGACGACCTCTTGGTCCCCATCAAGCGGTACCTCGAGACGTTCGAGTCGCTCCCGCTTGACGAAAAACTCCAGCTAGAGGACTGTGGGGAGCTCGGCGACAGGCTCCCGCCCATGCCAATCTTTGAGCTATTCCAGAAACTCATGAAGCTAAACGGGCAAGAGGCAGAGCTCCAGGAAGGCCTCGAGGCCTTGCAAAAGATCGAAAAGGCCGACGCCTTCAAGGAATCGGGTAAGAGTGAGTTGTGGCAAAACCTCACCAAGGAAACCACGTTTTCGTTTGGGTTTGGGCTTGACGACGACGACGACGACGACGACGACGACGAGTAACTCCCACCGCATATATCCCACGCCCAACTACAGTTTATAGACGAAATATAACGAAGCATGAAAACGCTGCTCCGGCTGCAAAGTGGCAGCGGGTGCAGCCGGAGATGGAAGGGGATGACTCACGTGACGGCACCCGAATCGAATGTTATGTGGTGGAGAGGTGGAAAAAGAGTCCTTAGTGCCACTCCCCTAGTTCGTTGCAAATCACACATGACAGACCCCAAGCCGCTTATCTTTGCTCCCGAGACCTACCAGTACGAGAAGGGCAGTCTTAGCGAACTGCAAATTAAGGCGTCGCCTATCGAGCAATTCCACCTATGGTTTGAGGAGGCCAAGAACCTGCTCACCAAGGATGACAGCATTATCCCCGAAGCCGTCACCTTTTCCACCTCCCACTTGCCAGATGGCCGGGTGAGTCTGCGGGTTGTGCTTCTCAAGGAGCTTGACCACCGGGGGTTTGTGATTTTTTCCAATTGGGATAAATCCAAAAAGTCCAACGATGTCCGCTCCAACAAGTATGCGTCATTGACGTTCTTCTGGCCCCATCTTCAAAGACAGGTGCGGGTGGAAGGATTGTTGGAGACAGTGTCTCGTGAGACTAGTGTTCGTTACTTCAAAACCCGTCCTCGGGGGTCCAAAATTGGTGCTTGGGCGTCGCCGCAATCGCAAGTCATTAGTACGCGACATGAATTGGAGGCATTGGAGGCCCACTACCAAGAAAAGTTCAAGGACTTGAAGGATGACGAGATCCCGTGTCCCCGCTTTTGGGGTGGAGAGTGTATTGTGCCGTTGGAAATCGAGTTCTGGCAAGGGCGGCCTAGTCGACTTCACGACCGTCTAACTTTCACCAGAAGCGATGATAAGGCTGAATGGGAATTGCGCCGATTGGCTCCATAGTTCTACAGTCTAATGCCAAGGTTCAATCTGTATTCATAAACATATAAACTTAAAACTTTTGGATAGTTTCGTAGAAAGTCTTACCTTGAGTTTCAGCAATTTCTAATTCAAGAGCACTTGGCTGTCTAGAACCGTCACCACCGGCGAAGGATCCAGCACCCCATGGGGAACCACCGTGGGGCTCTTCCAAGTTAGTCAAGAGAGGGAAAGTGTTCTTGTAACCAAGAGGAACGTAAATCATACCGTGGTGAACAATGGTAGACAAAGCATTGATCACAGTGGTCTCTTGTCCACCACCTGGGGTACCGGTGGTAACAAAGAAACCGGCAGGCTTACCAGCCAAAGCACCACTGGCCCACAAGCCACCGGTGGCATCCCAGAAAGCCTTCAATTGGGCTGGGTAGTTACCGAATCTGGTTGGAATACCAAAGAGGAAAGCATCGTACTCAGTCAATGTTTCAGTGGTGGCAATTGGGAGCTCGGGCTTTGGTGGAGCATGTAACAACTTCAAAACATCGTCATTGAGGGTCTCAGCAACCTGGAAAATTTTAGCGACTCCTCCAGCAGCCTCAATTCCCTTCTTCTCAGCAGCAGCGAGCGTGGCGACGTGGTGGTAAAGCGAGTAAATGATAATTGCAACTTTTGGGGCCATGATGTAGGTGTTATTTGCAATGGGAAATTTCCAGATGGTGAAAAACCAATCCCTTTATATAATTTGGGGTCTAATCGCACCTTTGGCGTTTTTTAGTAATATATGTGTAAACTGGGGCTGGTCGTGCATGCATACCCCCTCCCCCCGCCGCTCTAAGGAAAACTGTGGAAAAACTATGCGGCCGAATGTAGGCTGCGGATTACTAACAATTACAAATAAGCCGCGCTGGAAGTCTTAGAAGGAATTTTATAAGGTGACAAATGGATGTTTGTCACTATTTGTAATTTGGAAAATCTCAATTGGTGTTCATAAACGTTCAACAATCCATTTTCCATTCGTTCTTTCAACATGAAGGTTGCAATTATTACTTACTCCACCTATGGGCATGTTGCTACTCTTGCGGAGTCGGTGAAGAAGGGAGTTGAAAAATCCGGTAAGGCCTCCGAGGTGACTATTTTTAGAGTGCCTGAAACACTCAATGACGATGTTTTGAAGTTGTTACACGCTCCCCCCAAGCCTGAGGGAATTCCCGAGGCCACGGTGGACGTCTTGAGAGAGTACGATGCGTTCCTCTTCGGATTTCCCACCCGGTTCGGAACAACTCCCGCGCAGTTCAATTCCTTCTGGGATAGCACTGGCGCATTATGGGCCAATGGTGACCTTCACGGTAAGCCCTTTGGTCTCTTTGTTTCTACTGGTACTCCCGGTGGAGGACAGGAATTGACGATTAGAAATGTGCTTTCGTCCTTTGTTCATCATGGTATGATTTACGTTTCTCTTGGTTACAAGAACACTTTCCCTCTCGTGACCAACTTGGAAGAACCCCACGGTGGTTCTCCATATGGTGCCGGTGCCTACGCCGCTGGTGACGGTTCTAGACAGCCAAGTGCTCTTGAGTTAGAAATTGCCGAAATCCAAGGTAAGACGTTTACGGAATCCGCCCTCAAGCTTGTTCCCACTTCAGAAAAGGAAGTGCCATCTTCCACGGCCACCTCCACCCCTTCAGCACCGGCCGCTGCAGCCGCCACTGCTCCCGTTAGAAAGTCGGAGAAAGCTGCTGTCGAGGAAAAGACCTCCTCGAGCAAATGCTGTGTAATTGTTTAATGTATGGTACCATGTTTAAGTAATGTAAGACACCATCTGCGGCAGGGCTACAAACGCGCGCTAGAGGCTATCTCCGAGGCGGATTAGCTGTGTTAGTAGATGAATGGTTAACGATAGCAATTGCTGATACATACGCCCACAATCAGTCTATCTCTGATCCCAAGCCACGGGCTGGGTGTTAGCCGACGAGTCACATCATAAGCCACCGCAGATGGGGGTGGCACCTGGCCAACCAAGCAATCCCTTATGACACCTATTTATATTCGTCCTCACGCCTCCAATCCACCAACGCCGTTCTCGACACGCATATGGAATACGCTGGATCTACCCACACGCGGATAGCCCGAGTCCGCCAGCTGGTTTAGTGTTGGCGCTGGAATATTTTCCCCATGCACTCGTCCGTTCCGCTCGCTCCCCACACGCTCACTATTCCATACTCTCGTTTGAAGCACCAGTAGACGCCGGCGGCGGCATGAATGATTTGATTATTGCAAAACAAAAACACTAAACAAACGAGGGGACGGTAGTAGCACCGGCGGCCCACCAGCCTCGTCGCTATTGGCAGCTCAATGCAGCTGCACCGGAATGCGATGCCTCAGCATGTTGGACCTCAGTGGGTCTGGAAGTAAGCTGAAGGCACATTCGCTGCGTTGCCATGATTACCTAGTCATGTCCACTGCCAAGGAAACGACGAGCGCCAGGGGGCACTCCGGCGCCCGACTTGTGAAGAGCAATTCTTTCACAGGGAGAGGATGTACGGGTTTTTCACCATAGCATGATACCGTCGTCATGCCGGCGCCATGCGTGCATTTGTGGGCAGCCCACTGAACCAGTACAGCATAGTAAAAGGTCTGCAGACAAATGTGGGGAGGAAACAGGCAGGAAAGCGATGTTCGCAAATGGATGAGAATCGAGCTTGCTAATGGCCAGATCGCGAAGGTACGAAGGGTGGTATGATGATGTGATGATATCGTCGCACACGGCTAACAATCAACGTCCAATGACGTGGTCCAGAGCGTATCTTGCGATAACGAATGAATCAGTGGGGAGGAAGAAGTATCCATAGAGAAAAAAAAATCAACAACGCGACTCGGTGTTTATATGACAGATCCCATGTGGGAAAAGACGGTAGAGGCAGGCTCCTCCAAGCGGAAAAGGCAAATCTATGTCCACGGGATGGATGTGGATCCTATGGACTTGATTGGGCAGGCCAAACGGCAGAAGGCGCTTCAAGATCTGACCAATACGCCTGCCAAGGTGATGAAGGTGGAGGAGCTATTAACGTCGCAAAGGTCACAGCGATCACAGCATGATTCGTCGCAGAGCTCACACAGGCACGAGGACTTGGAGTCGGTGGCAGACAGCGAGGATGAGCTCGAGTTGCTCACGAGTGAGTCGGTTAGTGCTTCCCAGGAGGGAGCCACGGTGCGGCTGGCCATAGCGGTGGAGAGCGAGGAGGAGGGAGACGCTGAAGAAGATCAAAAGGCCGACGACGAAAGCCACGACGATGTGAAGGGTGGCGATGTTACAGTTCCAAGGCAACCGGGTGCCGCTGGCAACGTCCCCTCTGAGGCACGATTGCCCAAAGATTCTCATGAGTTGGTACGTGCCCCACACCACGGCCCAGACAACAGCCCAAACACCGACCCAGAAAAGGTGGAAGTCTCAGCAAGCACTCCACCCACTGATGGATGCATCCCGCACAAACCTACCTTACCCAAACGCAAACCCTCCCCTCTTGTGGACATTATTGCCCGCACCCACCTCACCAGGGCACCACCTCGAGTTGGTCTTTCACGAAGAGCAAACATCGAGTCTCTACACAAGTCATTACGCAAGTAACTAATATAATAGACATAACTACAAGGACTTTGGTGTGAGCAAGATCTTGATGTGCTTATCCTTGTTGTTGATCAATTCAAGGAATCCTCCTTCGACTCCGTGTTCAAGAGGAACCTTTGCGGTGATGAATCTTCTCGCCTCCTCAACATCAATGTATCCTTTGTTAAGAGCATTCACGACTTGTTCAAAATCGGTTTTGACGTAGCTAACAGAACCACCCACTAATTTTTCCGAGAGCGTAACATCCATGGGATAGAAGTCAACTGGCTTGTGGGGCCAAACGGCGACATTGGTGAGTTTGCCATGCGACCTCAATGACTTCAATGCGGTATTGAAGGTGACGGGTAATCCCGAACAGTCATAAGCATGGTGGAAGCCATATTTATCATTGGAGAGTTCCTTGAGTTTGGCAATTTGCGCCTCGGTGTCCTTGCCAAAAGGAGTTGGGTCAAACGTAAGTACACCAAATGACTCGGCGAGTTCCCGACGTGCAAGCGCAGGCTCCACCACCACAATATCGTTGATATTTCCATTCACTTCCTTGATGCGAGCCTTAAGAGCAACAATGGCAGCGAGACCAATGGGGCCGGCCCCGAGCACCAAGGCTGCTTGGCCCGCAGTGAACCCAGAGATTCTCACCGCGTGCCACGACACACTGAGAGGCTCGCATAACGCGCCGACGTCGGTGGGAATAACATTGGGATCTATCTTCACTAAGTGTTGTTCGGTAATCACAAAGTATTCGGCGAATGCGCCATCAAAGTAGCCCAATCCAGGAAATGAAATGTCATCACAGCTATTGTAGAAACCATCGTGACACCCACTGCATTCACGTTGGGTCACCTTCTCATGGAACACGTGCCGGTCATTGCAACCCCCTAAGGCCTCCACCACCACGTAATCTCCAATTTGAAAATCAGCCACCTCGCTTCCCACCTCCACAATCTTTCCGCAAAGCTCGTGGCCCATGGCCTGTCCCCGGCTCTTCAAGAGCGAAATAGGGTTGGCTCCTTCGCTGAATAAAAGGGGACCATCCAAATACTCGTGGAGATCAGATCCACAGATTCCACAGTACTCCACGTGAAGTTTGACTTGCTTGGGATGGAAGATTTGAGGTTCTGGATGGTTACTCACGAACTCCACGTCGCGATTGCCGTTATATACAATGGCCTTCATGATTGCTGCAAAATTTCGCCCTCATGGTGTGTTTATATACCCCCAACGCACCACCGGGTGGGCGAAAAAATTTCCCGATAAATGAACCATGACCCAAGAAATGTCTAAAAAAAAAAATACCCAAGAAAACTTTATTGTTGGACAGTGGGGTGATTGGGGCGACTCAGAAATTTCCGCGAAATACAGCGGAAATGGCTATAGCGGGAGGAGACGTCAAGGGACACCAAGAAGTACGCGTACGTACCCCTGGCGAGAAGGCGGAGAACGCCAATTGATTATGTGACTTCCGGGAGCTTCAGCAGGGTAAGCCATGGCACTAGAATTCGATTTGGACATCTCTCGGGGCCACCACGTCTTGCGTATACGCGATTGCTTGCCCAAAGGCAACTGTGTGAACAGGGTGCTGTCAACGTTATGCTTCGCTAGTGGGTTTGGTGCTAATCATGGATACCATAGACTTCGTAAACGCAGATAGTGACACCGGAGCCGGCGCCTGTGATGAGGCCCATGGCTCACTCTTCAGCTGCTGCCTCGCGTTCCTTGAGCTCGTTGACGCCGTTGTAGAAGGTGTTCCAGAGCTTTCCCACGTCGTCAAACTCCTTACCCACCTGGACGGCGGAGTTTAGCGACCGGTTCAAGATCTCAAGGTTCTGCACCACCGAGTCTAGCGAGGCGGTGATCTCCTGGAGAAGGAGGTCCCTTTGCTTCTCAAATACATTATTGGATGCTTTGGGTGTGGATGCTGGATTGCTTTGTGACAGCGGGTGTGGAGTCCGGGCTGGTGATGACATGGAGAAGATGAACAAGTAATACGCGTATATAAATATTAAACGCCAAACCTTTTTTCCTCAATACAACACACCAGGATATTACATTGAGCGGACATTAACTAGGTACGCACTCAAACGCCTGGGATGACCAACCGAGTATTAGTTCAGTTGTGAATTTTGTTCTCTGTATCTTCATGACTCTACAACTACTCGAACAGTGTAGAAAGCCCAGGACGACAACCGGAGAGCAAGAAGTGGAGGGGCACTGAGAGGCGGCGTGGGCCAAGCGCAGGAGCACTTTGAACTCCGTGACCCAGTGCTTTGAAAGCGTAGTGCCCTGCGGTGGGGTGCCATGAGCTTGTGGTGCCTGTTACTAGTGGTGTACTACCAGGAGATGAGGGAAGCTGACGCCACGAGCATGCCAGCGCCACGGTAGCCCATGGCCAGAAGTGCTGTAGCGCAATCATGGTCCCGTCACATGACCGGGCATCTGAACTGTCTTATGGCGTGGTCTCTGTAGATGACTGCCCATGCCCTGTCTCGCTGATCACGTTTACCGAAGATATAGCCGTTATCGCCCGTGAAATGTGAGCCCTCAAAATCTGCCCACTAAAATGAACATGACAACTATGGTTTCTACTACGCTTGTCTACATGCCAACCGAACGCACCATCTCCCAGCCAACTTATCTCGTCGTAAACCCATGATCGAACTACACTATCGTGTCTTTTCTTAAAATTGGCGGAAACGCCCCCATAAACCGTGATAATAAAACATACAAAAGAAGTGAAGTGTGCGCACCACAAAGTGCCATGATTTTTTCTTCCCCTAGTGCTTTCTTAAACAGAAAGACACTGGTGCCGGACAGTGTTTGGAATCGGCACTCTTGGTACAACTCTTCTTAATCGAACATCTCCTCACGTAATCCTTCTTCTCGTCAAACTTAGCAAATGATTTTGTGTTTGAAGTGGTGTAATTGCTGGAGTAAGAGGTTCCAGCTGAAGACACCAGAGAAGTAGACGATGTCGACTTCTTCTTAGTTAGAAATGGCATGACTTAATACACTTGTTGATTTCACAAAACAAGATGGCAATCTTAAGTGTCAGGTTGATCCCTTAAAATTTTTTCTTCTTTGAAGACACTTTCACACAGACCCGAAGATTGTTCAAACCGGGTTTTCAGGGGAACTGGTGTGATGACCAATCAACAAACAGCACGAGGCTTTAACCTTCTAGAAGAAAAAGTCAATAACTTCGACGTTTTTCAGGGAAAACAAAAAGAAAAGTAGTGAACAGAAAGCAGTTGGGGAATCAGTCAAGAATGCGCTCGAGATTTATATGGTAGCCATATTAGTATGGGTAAGGCCAAAAAAAAAATTCCCCATACAGAAACAAAAAAAAAAAAATTTTCTGTTAAAGCATTGTTTTGGCAGTTGCTGTGAAATGGGAAATCTGGGAATAACCGAATTTTTCCCCTGCTTCCTATCACCCCAACAGTTGCAAGGTGTTTTCTGGCTAACTTTGCCGCTACTTATTTGATACGAAATACTAATATGTAGATTATGATGATAGTTGAGCTGAGGGTGTCGGTTCCCAAAACAGTCTTAGTGGATGGAGGGGCATTCTGGTGGGTGGTCGTAGTATGAGTTGAGGGATTTATTCTATTGGGCCACTGAGCGCGGCCGCGGCAACAACCTAAATTATTCGGCTTGAGACTCGGGTTTTTCTTTTTATTTTCATGGTGTCGGGCGCCACCACTCGGTCGGTTCTGGTGCCGGCACCCACAATACAATAGGACGGGTGGGCGTAAATATGAGCACGCGGGAATTTCAAATGCTGACGGCATGGCGACCTCTGGTGGAGTTGCCTGTTTGGACAGGTGATGTCATTGCGAAGGGGAAGAAGGAAAGAAGAAAAAAACAAAAGAATAGGAAAGGGTCATCGACAGACCTAATTGGGTAGGCGGCTTTACCACCCACAGTGCACACACAAAAACATCAGGGGAGGGAGATGAATTTTATTCAGAAATTGCTTCGTCGTCGCTGTAATGGGGATATTTGTAGTGACAGAAAGGATCGGCGTTAGATGAAATTAGATCATTCGTGTCTAAGTAGCAAACAGGGTGCTGAAAAGTGGCTTTATGGTTGCGAAGATATGAAATTGCCCCGTCATAGTCCACGTAGTCGATTCCGGTGATTATATGAAAGATGATCTTGAAATAGGTAATGAGGCTGTTAAGGCCGCGTAAATATCCCATATCTGGAAGTTGAGAATGCTTGGGAGGAAATCGACATTGTTGATAATCACCCCTAGTGACCAGTTGGGCAAAATCAATAATGTGAACCCTGATAAATTCGCTATTGTTGCAATTTGCATCATACATGAGTAAAACACTAGACCCATACATGCGGTAACCTTTCAACTTGGCAAACGTCTGATATAGCTCCTCAAGTTGCTTGATGAGTGAGGGGATTTTTTCCAAGATGCTATAGGTCAGCTTACCATCATAAAGGAACTTTGAAAGAACTCGGGCAAATTCGTCGCCTGCCTTGACCTTTCTACCAAAATATTTGTCCCTAGCGAAAAACAGCAGAGATTTGCTGTTCCATACTTGCAAACCACAGATGCGAACACCAAGTTGACGAGAGGTGGTGAGCTGACACTTGTTGCGTTGACTCTGTTGCTTGGAAGGTTTGGCGTCCACTCCGTACTGACGCGTTCCCATCTTGAGATCAAGCGCACATGGCTTCGACATGCCGGCAGTAAGATCCTCAAGAAGAATGAAACGCTCGAATCGGGTATGCTTGCGAATGAGCGACTGGTCTTCATCCATGGTGAACATCTCGTCAATGTCTTCGGCTTCTTGTGGCTTGGGCGCAAATACCTCCTGTATGATTTGCGCCTGGAGATCGGTGTTGATGGAAGTGGACCCTATGGACGTGTTGGGGTTGGGGGATGCAATTAGTGATGCTGGAGAATTCGTAGGAGTTGGTTCATGCAGCAGTTTGTGGTGAGACGGGCTTGAAGAGGGAGCCGAGTGGGAGTACTGTTTCCAGAGTAGGTCAGGAATGATGTGTTTATTATCGTCGAGTACGACCTCCGGCGGCAAGTCATCATGAAACGACCCCGGTGTGGCCGATGCTTCGTCGGTGGTTTTATTGGCCGCTTCTCGCGGCGTGGACATTGGGGTTTTGGTGGGGTCCACGTTGGCATCGCCAGACTTCACACGATGTTGAAGGAAGCCATCAATCTCATCTTGGCTGGGAGTTCGTGGTGGCTGACCGTCCTCCGAGTAAACACTGGAGTAGCGAACATTAAGGACTCCAATGTACTTGGGCATAAACTTTAGAAGCTCGGGGTGCCTGAGCTCCACCGCCTCGTACCAGAGGTTCTCTCGATTCATAAGTGCCTTGCACACAGCCCTCTTGGAAAACCGGAAGATGGCAGTGTGACCGCCAACCCTGTTCTTGAAGGGACGTAGTTCAACTGCCAACGGAAACACCTCCTTGGTGAGACTGAGCCGCTCCTCCTTGGCGTTCACCTGGTGCGCTTCTTCTTCCTCCTGGAACGACACCTTCTTGTCAGAGCGCTTGATCTTGGTGATGTCACCCTGGCTATAATCAAATTCCAAGTCAGCGGTTAGATGTTCTGTTTCGTGTTGTTTGGATACCACGTTGGCGCTGCGGGTAGCCCCCAAGGGTGACGGGCGTGGTTGGCGTGGTTCGTCATCAACCATGGCAGGGGTGTGGGGGAAGTATGTGGCAGAAGAAACCGGCTCCAAGTCCGTACTATCCTTGTCGGCAGTCACTTCAGCATCGGTCGGAGTTTCGGCAATGTCTTCGTTTTCACCGTCTTCGTTGATGAGGGTGTCAAGGTTTATCTGATCTCCTCGAAATAGACGCAACAGGCGTGCAGCCTTTCGTCCCGTCACAAGTGGCAAATCGTTGGTGCTGGACGACGTCTGACTCATGTCCGGTCGCTGGGGTGCAGTGTGAAGAGCGGGCCCAGGATGTCGATCATCTATCGGCAGTCCGTGGCTCATTTTATAATGCAAAGGGTTTTAATGAGATGAATGTTTGTGCGCTGGAAAAACAAGAAAAAGGAAAGAAAAAAAAACGTGTATCTGATAAGTTGCAAGTGGCGATAGACCCTGCCCAAACGCCGCTACGGTGGCCACGACAGTTGCTCGAGGATTTCTACAGCCAAGACTATGTAGGCAAATGGAGAACAGGCTTCTGTGCTTGTTCTGACTTTGGTTGTTCAGTCTTCAATGCACTAGTGGGTTGGTAGCTATGGGAGAATGGCATTCTGTGTAGGAGCGGGTTAAGCCACCCTGAAACGAGGGAGACAACCTCTGGCCATTCTTTACAAAAATGGCACTATCCTCATCGCCAACGGCCTCCCACCAGTTGCAGCTATCCATAGCTATATGCTTGGTGGTAGTGGTGGTGGCCCTCGGGTGGGTCCAGGATGCTTTCATGGTGGACAGTGCCAAGCTGGAGCCGATGCCCCTGGCATCGCCCATTAATAAGCCTCAGATCCACGACGACTGGCACCACTTTCAATGGGGCAACAACCTCTCCCACTTCTTGGAGTCTGCCAACATCACCCAGGCTCCCATAGTGGTGTCCAAGCCTTCTGGCGACGGGTATCAAGGTGAGCATGCCACATTTGCAGTGCTATGTCGAAACGAGGACTTGTACGAGCTTCTTCAGACTATCCAGAACGTGGAGGATCGCTTCAATCACCGCTATCACTACGACTGGGTTTTTCTCAATGACAAACCATTCACATCTCACTTCGTGGAGCTGGTGGCTTCCTTCATCCCCGCCGGCACCGTTTCATTTGGCCAGGTACCGCCCCATCACTGGCTGTATCCCGATTTCATCGACCAAAACCTAGCAGCATCGCTGCGAGCCCACCTCGCAAGCCAGGGCGTGGTATACGGCGACAGCGAGTCATACCGCCACATGTGTCGCTTCTACCTGGGATTTTTCCACAAGCACCCTCTAATAAGCCAGTACAACTACTACTGGCGCCTTGAGCCGGGCGTCAAGTTTTTCTGTGACGTTCCGTACGATGTGTTTCGGTTCATGCGGGAGTCGAACACAAAGTACGGCTTTTCGCTTTCCATGTTTGAGTACCGAGATACCATCCCCAGTCTCTGGCACCACTTCCAGCGCTTCGTTGCGTCTCGAAACCTTTCTGACCACGGCCTTATGCCTTTTGTACAGAACGACGATGCTGTGGGCTCGTATAATCTCTGTCATTTTTGGTCCAACTTCGAAATAGCTTCCTTGGACGTCTTCAACCGCGTGTATGATGATCTCTTTGATCATCTCGACGCCACGGGGGGATTCTTCTACGAGCGGTGGGGCGATGCTCCCGTCCACTCGCTTGCCATGTCTCTCTTGTTGAGTCCCGATCAAATCCACTGGTTTGAGGATATCGGCTATCACCATGCTCCCTACACCCTGTGTCCCCAATCGCAGCAGTTGCGGACTGAGCGCCGGTGTTCATGTGATCCCACTGGTGACTTTTCTTACTCCTTCTTGAGCTGCACTCCTCATCTCATCAACCTCAAAACGAATCCTTCAATTTCTCATTAACATTTAACCTACCCGTTGGCCACGAGGTGGCTCAGGGTCCAATTTCCCCTTCGGTAAATATTCCGCCTCTTCGGCACTATATTTTTGCGACAATACACTGCACCAGCTGATAGTACGACGATTAACATGGAGGTGGTTTGAATCGTCATCAAAGTCTAGGCGGACTCTTTTCGGAACTGTAGGCAAGGATCACATTATCGCTCCTTCTACTGGTGGGGCCCACTTCGGCCACCAAACTTTATTTCCCCCACCGCAGCGGGTGGGAACTACCAGCCGCGTTGGTCTCGTGATCTCTGGGGGAAGACTATATTTTTTCCTCCTCTCCTTTCCCGCGTTTATATGACCAGCTCCATCTGAGGTTATTTTTTTGTATATATTGGATAGTGGTCGTGATTTAAAGGCCAGTGGTCCCCATTGATTGTTCCCATATTATTAGCATGAACTGGTTTCAGCAGGCGCTGGTGCAGTTTCGAGTGACCCGCCGTCGTCGGCACCGACTACTGGTGGTGTTGGCATGTTGTTTTACGGTGGTTGTGGTTTTCATCTTACTTCTGAACTCTGGCCTCATGTCTGAAGACTCCGTGCTGTCGGCCATCAGCCATCCGGACCATCCATCGTGGTGGAAGTTGGCCATGTCTTCGGTTAGAGATAAGACAACGACTCCATTCGCCAATACACACGCACATACTCAACATAAAGGCGCCCAGGCGGTGGTGAGGATCCAGGAGTCAGAGCCATCGGAAGTGGTGGTCCACGATAAAACCACTCGGCTAAGAATAATCCGTGATGCCGACTCCAAGTACGACCCGCAACACACCCGATTGAAGTCAGGATACAAGTTTTTCAATGAGGTGTTCCAAATCCTTTACCGAGGAAAACCCAAGATTGAAAAACTTGATCGATACCTTACTAAAGATCGCATATACCATGCACGATATGATACCAAGGATGAGCCCGACGACAAAGATAATATTCCGTTTACCGAAGGCTACTTGAGTCAATTTCTTCAATTGAGCCCAGATGAACTAAAATCGATGGTGAATGCTCATAAGTACGTCATGGACCGGCTTCCTCCTCACGCCCCCGAAGGCTTATATTCGGGGAGTGGGATTGTGTTTGTGGGAGGTGGAAAGTTCAATTGGCTTACGCTCTTGAGCATCAAGTCCATTCGGGCCATGGGGTCGGAGCTTCCCATCGAGGTGCTCATTCCCAAGCTTGAAGAATACGAGCCTCATTTGTGTGCCCAAGTGTTCCCGGCATTGAATGCCCGGTGCATCTACCTTCCCCACGTTCTCAGCAATGATGAAGACTCGTATGTGAATCGTTTTGAGTTCAAAGGTTTCCAGTATAAAGCATTGGCCATCCTCGTGTCGAGCTTCGAAAATGTGCTCTTGCTAGACTCCGACAATATTCCCGTCCACCCCCCGGACCATCTTTTTGACAAGGAACCCTTCACGCTGCATGGATTAATTGTGTGGCCAGATTTTTGGAAGCGAGCCACCTCTCCCGATTACTATAAGATTGCCGGCATCAAGGTCAGTAAGGATGAACTCCTCCCCAAATACAACGAGGTTACTGGTATGTACGAAAGCGTTGAATGGGAAGGGGACCTTAACTTTATAAACAGTCCTCTCCACCAGCGCCAGGGCGCCATTCCCGACCCGACCTCGGAATCGGGCCAGTTGATGATTTCCAAAAAGACCCACACTAAGGCTCTCTTGTTGGCCCTCTACTACAATCTATATGGCCCCACCCATTTTTATCCATTGTTCTCGCAAGGTTCCGATGGCGAAGGTGACAAGGAAACATTCTTGGCGGCCACGGTGGCTCTTGGGAAACCATTCTACCAGGTGTCGAAGTTCTTGAATGCGTTTGGGTATTTCGACTCCCACAATAGCTTCCAGGGAACTGGGATGGGCCAGTATGATCCCGTGGAGGACTATGACGCTGTGCAGCGTAAACAGGAGATTTCGTTGCTACCTGATAAGGAGCAGCAATCCATCATTGACAATGACTACAAGTTGAAACATGGCCCGCGCATCATGTTTGTGCATGCCAACTATCCCAAGCTCAATCCGTGGGAACTAAAGGTCTTGGGCCAAATCTTCAATGACGATGGAGAGCGTGTTCGACTCTATGGTACGGGCATGAGACAGCGGACCGGTTACGACTTTGAGACGGTGCAATGGTCTAACATGAAATTTCTCCTCTGTGATCTCAAAATCAAGCTTGATATCTTCAAGGACGTGGGCCGGAAAAACCTATGTACCGAGATCCACGAGCATTTGGATTTCCTAAGATCAACCATAGGTACTTTAGAATAGCATATACCTTTCTTGGAAAGGGGTTTTACTAATCGGTGTAGTGCATCCTTTTGTCAAGATGTGTACGGGGGTATTTTTCAACCACCCTGGGGTGCGCGGGTGTTTTAAAAATAACAAATCACCCATATCTCTATAGTTAGCATACCCCCATCATGGCCATACAATTCCTCTTCCTTTTATCCAGACAAGGCAAGGTGAGGCTCACCAAGTGGTACCAGACCATCAGTCAAAAGGAAAAGGGCAAAATTACCCGTGAACTTACTACGTTGATCCTCTCGCGTCGGGCCAAGATGTGTAATGTTCTTGAATATAAAGATCTTAAGATCGTGTATCGTCGATACGCTTCGTTGTTCTTCATCGTTGGTACTGAGCTGACGGATAATGAGTTGTTGACGTTGGAAATAATACACCGCTTTGTGGAGTTAATGGACAAGCTATATGGAAATGTGTGTGAATTGGATATCATTTTTGGCTTCAGCAAGGCCTACTATATATTGGACGAATTACTTCTTGATGGCTATATACAAGAGCTGTCGAAGAAGGAGGTGTTACTGAGGGTGTCTCGACAGGATGAATTGGAGAATATGGATGAGTTTGAGAATATCCTAGCCTAAATGAACGCATGTCACTGAACCTATGTAGAAGCCGTTGCAGCTGAATACTGAGTTTATATGGACCCACGGTGATTGTGTGGTTATGGAATCCGGCGGGCCAGCATGTGTGCCTCCTAAAGTGGCTTACTGGTGGTGGCCTGTGGATGGTGCAAATGTCGGCCCAGCGTTTGGTCGAGCTCGACTGGGCGCTCGCCGCTCGCCTGCCAAATGGGTTTGCCGTCGACCTAGGTCGCGCCCGTAGCAGGCCAGTGGGGACCAACTTTGGTCGACCCACGCACTCTGTGGCGGCCGAGGCCATCGGCCTCTGCTCCGTCCCCCATTTCGCGATGAGCTCTTCTGTTTTTTCATCATCATGTCTGACGACGAAGATTTTGATATTGCCAACAGCTTGGCACTTGCCGGGCGTGATTCCGATAGCGATGGAGAATCATACAGTGATGAAGAGATCAGAGACGTGGTGAGCTCCGACGAGAGTGAAGATGAAGCACCGCCGGTCAAAAAGCAAAAGCCAGCACCATCCGCCTTTCCATCCTTAGAACTATCAGATGGTGAAGACGGGAATGATTCCGATAATGACATGGCAGGATTCTTTGCCAGCAACAACCCCGATGTCAAGAAAGCAAAGAGCGGAACGTTTGCCCTGTTTGGATTCTCCAAGTATGTGCTTCGGAACATCTCCAAGAAGGGTTTCAGACAACCTACGCCCATCCAAAGAAAAACCATTCCATTGATCATGGATAATAGAGATGTGGTGGGGATGGCCAGAACCGGTTCCGGTAAAACCGCTGCATTCACGCTTCCTGTTGTGGATAAATTGAAGAAGCATAGTGCCAAGGTGGGGATTCGGGCGGTGATTCTATCCCCATCAAGAGAGTTGGCGTTACAAACTTACAAACAAGTTAAAGAGTTCAGTAAGGGAAGTGATCTTCGACTGGAAGTGTTGATTGGAGGAGACGCTCTTGAAGATCAGTTTTCCTCCATGATGAGCAATCCTGATATCGTGGTGGCCACTCCGGGACGTTTCCTTCACTTGAAGGTTGAAATGCAACTCGATCTCAAAACTGTGGAGTATATTGTTTTTGATGAAGCAGATCGATTGTTTGAGATGGGTTTTGCCGAACAGTTAAACGAGTTGTTGGCTGCTTTGCCTTCCTCTAGACAATCGTTGCTTTTTTCTGCTACACTTCCAAGGTCATTAATTGATTTTGCCAAGGCTGGACTCACCAATCCGGTGTTGGTTCGTCTTGATGCTGAATCCAAGATTTCCGATCAATTACAAATGGCCTTCATCACCACTAAAAGAAGTGAGAGAGAAGCAAATCTTCTCTATGTTCTTCAGGAGGTTATCAAGATGCCTTTGGGAACACCTGAGGAACTCAAGAAGCTTCGTGACATGGACGCCAGAAACAACGACAGTGATTCTGAGAACGAAGATGACGACAGCTCCAAGAAGAAAAGAAAGAAGTTTAAGAAGGAAAGACTTCCTCCTGCCAACCAGCTTCCTTCCGAGCATTCCACCATTGTGTTCGTTCCTACCAAGCATCATGTTGAATACATCACTACATTGCTACGTGATGCCGGATACTTAGTGTCGTTCATTTACGGTACTCTTGACCAGCATGCTCGTAAAAGGCAACTCTATCATTTCCGCGTCGGTATCACCAAGGTCTTGGTGGTGACGGACGTGGCCGCTCGTGGTCTTGATATCCCCGTATTAGCCAACGTGGTAAACTTTACACTTCCCGGATCGTCCAAGATTTTCATCCATCGTGTGGGAAGAACCGCCAGAGCCGGTAACAAGGGTTGGGCGTACTCCATTGTCAATGAGAAAGAACTTCCCTACTTGCTTGATTTGGAGCTTTTCCTCGGTAGAAAGGTTCTTCTCACCTCCATGCATGAAGCCAAGTGTGAATTGATGAAGAAGAAGCAAGGCGATGATTATGTGGAACCCAAGGTCTCGTACACCGATCGTTTGGTTCTTGGTTCGGTGCCTCGGTTGAACCTCGAGACGTTTGTGGAGCTCTTCGAGAACCTTCTCCGTAATAAGTACGAGCTCCGCACCATCAGAGATGTGGCAGCCAAAGGTGAAAAGTTGTACTACCGTACCCGTCAAGCAGCATCGCAAGAATCGCTTCATCGGTCCAAGGAGATCCTTGAAAGTGGATCGTGGGATGAGCAGCATCTTCTCTTTGGCCCCAACCTTGAGAGGGAAAAGCAAAAGTTTCTCGAGAAGCTTCTCAATCGGAAATCGAAGGAAACTGTTTTCGAGTTCAGCAAGAAGGGACAGCGGGACGAAAATTCTCTCGTGGAGTTTATGCATAAAAGACGTCGACAAATTGCCCCCATTCAAAGAAGAGCCAAGGAACGTCGAGAGTTACTTGAGAAGGAGAGACTTGCAGGTCTCACCCACACCCTTGAGGACGAAATCCTCAAGGGTGATGATACAGAGGTTGGATACTCTACCCGGAAGGAAGTGGAGGCTGACGAGAACGAGCTCAACGATGCATTTGAAGACGGTGACGAGCTTCTCAATAACAACAAGAAGAAGAAAAACTACAGAGATCCTCAATTCTACCTCAGTCATTATGCTCCTGCATCCGTTATTCAAGATCAGCAATTGGCGATCTCCGGGTCCTTTGTCAATGACGCTACTAATGCCACATTTGATTTGGAGAATGACGAGCGAATTCAATCTCGCAGCCAAGTGATGAAATGGGACACTAAGAAGGGTAACTACGTCAACACCAGGTCTACTGATAAGAAGTATATTATTGGAGAGAGTGGACAAAGAATCCCCGCTACCTACCGGTCAGGAAAGTATGATGAGTGGAAGCAAAAGCGTAACATCCAAGCACCCAAGGTGGGATCAACCGAGAATGAGGTCAGTCGTGATAATAAGCGTTTCAAGCACAAGAAGGTGGCGGCCCCTAAGCTTCCCGACAAGTATAGAGACAATTATGAAAAGCAAAAGAAGAAGGTTGAGAAGGCTCTCGAGTCGGGTGTGGCAGTCAAGGGCTACAACCGGATGGGTCAAAAGCAAGAGCTTCGGTCCACCGAACAGATCCGGAAGGCAAGAGAACTCAAGGATAAGAGAAGAGACAAGAATGCCAGACCTTCCAGAAAACGTAAGTAGATCAATGCATGTCACTACAAACATCTGCGTAATAATAACATTTTATAAACTGACAATAATAGAAAACATTCAACAACTGGTAGAAGAACTTCAGATAACTAAGCATCTATTGATAAGCTAGAAATATCAACTTAGAACAGCTGTAGCTAACAACCAAACATATGATAATACATTGAGACGTGATAGATATATCTTTTAACTACGGCGGTTTCCACGGCCGCTGTATGGATGGTAGCCTCCACCACGGTTACGATTTTGATAACCACCTCTACCTCTGCCAGAGCCGGAGCTGGAGCCTCCACGTCTGGGACCACGAGGAATGAATTTTCCCCGGCCACCACCATTGTGGTGATCTCTTCGGCCATGGTCTTGACCCTGTGATCTACTGTATTCCTGGCTTTGCGATGACATGTGCGGTTGTTTTGGATCAGCATTTTGAGGTGGCTGTTGCTGTTGCTGTTGTTGTTGCTGTTGGCCATAATCATCTTGTTGTTGCTGTTGTTGTTGAGGGTTAAGAGGTTGATCAGGCTGCTCCTGACCATCCCCTTCTTGTCCTCCAGCCGCAGCTTGTTGTTGTTGATACATATACCACTGTTGCATACGTTGCCAGTATTCTTGCATCATTTCTGAACTCATACCATTGACACTCTGTTGTTGGTAGGCCTGGCCGTACGAGTTGCCGTATGCGTTGTAGGGCTGTTGCTGCTGTGGTTGTTGCTGCTGACCTCTTGGCTCCGCTCTCTTTACTTCCATAGCTTTACCTTTAAGGGTAAGATACTTATTAACACAAACTCTATCGACAGCATCAGGAGAATCATATGTAATAAATCCAAATCCTCTAGATCTACCGGTATCCTTATCAATCATCAACTGACAATCGATGATACGACCAAACTGAGAAAAGAATTCGTCGAATTCCTTTTCATTAACCATGGGATCGATTCCTCCCACAAAAATCTTTCCAATCTTATCTTGTTCCTCACGGGCTATCGCACGCTTGGGATCAATAAGCTTACCATCGAGAACGTGATCTTGTTGTCTAATAACCTTCTCCACGGCGGAAGGATCTTCAAATGTTAAAAATCCAAATCCTCGTGACCGGCCGGTGGCACTATCTCTCATGATGGTGTGATCGACCACTTTTCCAAACTGCGAAAAATAGGAAACAAGACCGTCTTCAGTGGTATCCCAGTTTAATCCACCAATGAACATCTTACCGGTTCCCTTACCAACGTCGGAAGCAGGCATGGGGGTACCAGCACCAGGAGGCGGTGGTGGTGGGGGGGGTTGCTGCTGTTGTTGTTGCTGTAATTGCTGTTGATACTGTTGGAACTGCAAGAATTGCTGTTGAAGGTGGGCAGGGATGCCCTGAGAGAAATCCACGTTAGGATTGGTGGCCCCACCAGCAGTCAAAGGGTTTTCGGTAGAGCTGGTGGCTGCAGTCGAGGCGCTTGTGTCAGCTGACGGAGTTTCTGTGGCTCCGTAAGCGGTTCCAGGGGCTGATGGTGGAGGTGGGGGTGGTAAAGGGGCAGCTGACCCTTCTCCACCGCCAGGCACAGCATCTTCTTGTTTTTTTTCTTCAGGCACGTCCTTTGTTTCCGCCTTTACTTCTTCAGGCTTGTCGTCATCACTGTTGTTAGTATTAAAGAAATTGGCTATGGACTTCGTGGCACATACTAAAGGTCATCAAAGAGGGCTTCATCATCATCGAAGGAAGACATGATTGGAGGTGTTTCTGCTATACAGTTACGCTGAAAAGAACAGTTGATCTCAACGATATATTGATATGGACTGGTGTACACAGCTAAACAAACTATTCAATACACAATCCTAAGGAACAGAGATGATGGCGACGAAAAGTCAACGCGCGGACAAAAAATCGCTGGTTCCAACGGACGCCTGGTGCACGGGTGCTCTGCTCATCTTTTCATCTTTTCATTGCAACCGTTGCATCGAGAGCCTATACCTCACCACCCAAGAAAGGCTTTGTCGCAGTAATTTGAAGGCATCATCGACCTGCAAGAATTTTGAGACTCTACAGCTTCGCATGAAAGACTACATTATCTTTTTTGCTCAGGCATATCCCAAATTCCGCAAAGCAGAGCTTGAATCGTTAGCAGATCTCTACGATGTTCCCTTGAATTTGAGTCACCACAATGAGTCCAATCCGTTTTTGATTGTCCAACTAGAAAACGATGATCAGGCTAAAAAAATCATGCAGCGAAGCATTCTAGCCAAGGGCATTTACGAGCTCTGGGGTTCTGGAAACACCCTCGATGAGCTTAACCAGGACGTGAAGACCAAATCTCTGCATCTCTTTGATTTCTACAAGCACAAGACCTTCAAGTTTGAATTTGAAGGATTTATGGGGTCTCGAGTCAAGGAGGAAAGAAGAGATATGATCGAATCATTTTCATTTCTTGCGTTCGAGGGCCCTATTCGTCTCAAGAACCCTGAAGTCATCTTCACCATTCTCGAGGAATACCATGTGAGCGGTATGGAAAAGGCTGACGAGCCGCTTCGTCTTTGGTTGGGACGTCAGGTGCAAATGAGTGCCAGATCGAATAATGTGCTTGATCGATATAGTCTCAAGCGGCGGAAGTACATTGGCACCACTTCATTTGACGCTGAACTTTCTCTCGTCAGTTGCAATATTGCACAGGTCGATTCCGGCAAGGTCTCGTACGATCCGTTTACGGGGACGGGTTCATTTCTTGTTGCAGCCGCCAACTTTGGGGGGATTCCCTTGGGACTGGACATTGATGCCAGAATGATTAAGGGGAAGAGTGACAAGTGTAACATCTTATCAAACTTGAAGCAATACGGTACTTTCAGCCAGTTTCTCGATACTATGGTGATGGACTTCACCCATAATGCGCTCCGGAATGATTTTACAATTGACACCATTGTTTGTGACCCTCCTTATGGGGTGCGCGAAGGACTCAGGGTATGTGGTGCCAAGAGTGAAGTGAAAGCAGCCGGGCGGGAGAATACCATCATTGATGGAGAAAAGGCCTACTTACGCCGGGACTACATTCCGTCAAAAAAGCCGTATTTGTTGGCCAATCTTCTTGAAGATTTGCTTGCGTTTGCTGCTGATAGACTTCCAGTTGGGGGGAGACTTGCATTTTGGATGCCCACAGCCAACGATGAGTTTGAAGCCCACATATTGCCTCAGCACCTGCGCCTTGAGCTCCTTTACAACCTTGAACAGGAGTTCAACAAGTGGCTGAGACGGTTGCTAGTCTACGTGAAAAGAAATGAAAATTATCAGGGACAAACGGTCAATGGTATGAAGGTCAACAACGTGACTAACTTCCGGGAACGATACTTTCACGGATTCAATCAGACCAGTAGGTCTGCTACCCCTGATACCCCTCAGTAGATCTCGGTATATAGGGTGTTAATATATCACAAACAAGCTTGTGAACATTTATGCGCTTACGCGGATTGCAGTTGCGGGACTAAGGGTGCAAAAAAATTGGCACAACCTTAGGTGTCCAAATCTATAGTTGCTCAACAAACTTATGCACTTGAAAGGTTTCATCTTGAGGGATTACAGGATGCAAAATTGATACGTTCCAAGCTTACCGTCAGATATCTCCTATTATCGGCGGAGGGGTATAAATATGGCCCCATCCTGGAAATTAATAGACTTTATTATTCAACAATGGCACCAACTGCTCAAATTATTACGCTTTCCTCTCAATCTTCTGTCAAGTTTGTATCCAAAGGTGACCATGTGTCATTTGCAGACTGGGACAAGTTTCTGTTTGCTCCAATTCGAGAGAGTACTGTTTCACGAGCCATGACCAAACGCTACTTTGCTGATTTAGATACCTATGCTGAAAGTGACGTGGTGGTTGTGGGTGCCGGGTCGGCTGGATTAAGTGCAGCCTATGTTTTGGCCAAGAATCGTCCTGACTGGAAGATCGCCATCATTGAGGCCAATGTACCTGCTGGAGGTGGTTGTCATCTTGGCGGACAACTTTTTTCAGCCATGGTGCTTAGAAAACCAGCTCAATTGTTCTTAGACGAATTGGAAATTGCTTATGAAGACGAAGGGGATTACGTGGTGGTTAAGCACGCCTCGTTGTTCATTTCCACCATTCTTTCCAAGGTGTTGCAATTCCCCAACGTCAAATTATTTAACGCCACCGCCGTCGAGGATTTGATTACTCGTAGGGAAGAGAACTCTATTCGGGTGGCGGGAGTGGTGACCAATTGGACTTTGGTTGCTCTCAACCATGATACTCAATCGTGCATGGACCCCAATACTCTCAATGCACATGTTGTGTTATCCACCACTGGTCATGATGGACCCTTTGGAGCTTTCTGTGCAAAACGGTTGCAAGACATCTCTGATTTCAAACTTGGTGAAATGAGGGGTTTGGACATGAACATGGCGGAGGATGCTATTGTCAAGGGTACTCGGGAAGTTGCTCCTGGTTTGGTGATTGCTGGTATGGAGTTGGCAGAAGTCGACGGAAGCAACCGAATGGGTCCAACGTTTGGAGCAATGCTTTTGTCAGGTGTCAAGGCAGCGGAAGAAGTGATGAAGGTGTACCCTGCTAGAAGGAAGCAGAATTCAACTTGTTATGGTGGACTTAAGTAGACATAAATCTATGCTTTGCCCTTTTACTGCATTATTGCGAAAGTAGTAAGCTCCCATTTTTGTGTTGTAGCAGCTCACGGTGAATTCAATCGCCCAGATTATGCAGGAGAGTCAACTGTTCGTCACTGTTAGATTCTGACGTCTCATTGGTATCATTTGTGCCGAATAAGAATTGAAGACGGAGAACGCTGGGAAAGAGAACAAACTATGTAATTGATCACTTCTATTGCGTTCTTGACTCCCGGGGTCATTTTCTTTCTTGAGCTTCGTTAGTAAACGATGTAAACACTAATACGAAGTAAACCGAGGTCACCCTATACACCCTGTTGGTGAGTCACTTATCATAGAGTACAGAATTTTGCAGCATTCAGGCAATTGGTTTAAGCACTATCAACTACCTAATTCGTGGTAACAACACCACGGCATTTCCAGGGTAGTTCTCTCAGATGATTGGGGAAAAGGCAAAGGGGAGCTGACGGTGATCTCGTAGCAAGGCTTTGATTAAATACAGCTCTTTAACTTAGTCATAGAGGGGTAGGTAGTTTGGTGCTCAGAATTGTTCTGCTAATATCGGCAGAGACGGTTGGTGATATAATTTGACAGGATGGGCACCGCTGGCCCTAAAGGTACACAAATAGAACGGAAGCAGTTTTCAACTATCAGCATAGAAAGCTTGCGATGCCGCATTTTATTACCTTCCGATTTTGGGAAACTATGAATATGCATTACAAATTGTATCTTTCTCGCAATGAAATATAGTTACTTTTTAAGAAAAAATGTAGCTATTTTCAAAATTAGACAAAATGTAAATTTAATAAATGCATGATGTCAACACCATAATCTGGAACAAAAGCCCAAGAGTTTTTGGACGTCACCTAAACGGCCACTAGACGACCAGGAAAAACCATAGACGTGATGCGCCACCAGACCACCCTGTGTCATGCTTGCAGGTTGATGTTACGAGTTATCATCGACTCGAAAACTGTGTCATGTTTATTAAGATTGATCTTTATTAGCCAGCACGTATCCGTCATCATTAGCTAATGAGGCAAAACATTGACTTGCTGCCTCCTGGCTACAGCAGCACCGTGAAAAGAGATTTCATCAGCTGTAGCTACTACTTTAGTGATGTCGTGAAGTCGCACAAGTGCGCAACCCACCGCTAGTATACGGCTGGAGAGTCTGAGGCCGCTTGAGAATAGTGCAAAGCGCATGTATCTCCATTAGAAAGCTTCCTCTCTCATTAGTTATAAGATAAACAACTTCCGTGTGATCAAGACATAACTATCTACTACTAATTTCAGCTTCAAAATGTAACAGTATCAGATCCCACGGACTAAGGATGCTTCCCATGCTAGACTTCTTAGGCTACTCATCCTTCTTCCAAGGATTCTTAGACCTCTTAAACTTCTTAGGCCTTTAAGGATCCTCCGTAGGCAACAGCTGAGGCACCAGCGTACCCTCCTCCAGAGGCACCAGCGTAGGGTTCACAAATTCTATAAGCTCCACAAGTCGACTTCTTTCTTTATCCAGTTGAGCTAGCCTGGAAAGCCATCCTAGCTGAAGAAGGAAAAGAACGATAGAGCAGACCACACTGACAATAAGTATGATGACTGCAAAGATGAGAGTTTTCCATATGACTTGGTCTTCTGGAGTCAAGCTCGCAAAATAGTTTGTGCTAAATAATCCCATGTGAACTAATAAGGCTGAGACACAGCAGCCGAATCTGAAGATAAATGGATTAGGACCGGCAAGGTCTATGACTTGAATCCCAGAGCTAAAAGAAAAAGATCTCGGTCTGAAGTATTTTTTATCAAGATACAAGGGAATTACTGCCTGGGCATAGAGACAAAGGAAGCTTAAGACGATTGACATTACAATTATGGGATAGGCTAATGACATTTCGAATGGGGAAAAGGCGACTGAATATCTGAATTGGGGGCGGGTAATTGACATTTCGAAGTGGGTAAAAGAAGTGGTTGTAAAAAAACAGGTTTTGACGCTCAGCTGTCTCGAATTTATAGTAAGGGAGATCTCAACCCCACGCAACGGAGAAAACTTTCGACTCAGTAGTCAAGACGTTCTTCTTGAAGCAGACTCAAGATGGATTACAGGGATGTGATGTGTAATGCTGGATAACAATTCAAAAAATTATAGAATTGAGTCCCTGAGTTGAAATCTCTCTTGAGTTTCGTAAGCAAACGATGATAAGCTCGAGAACGGAGTATGCTGAGGTTAAATAGATCTACAACTATACTGCTCCCGCATCAACACCATCGGCTTTCTCGCTCCTCGCAAGCTACAAAAGTGGCTCCTTTCTCTATCAGGTGGAAATAGCCTGGAAAACCTTTCCAGCTGAAGAAGAAACATGATGGTAGAGGTGACCACACTAAGAATAACTATGAGATTGTAAAGATGAGAATTTGAATTATGTTTTGGTTCTCTGGAGTGAAGCTTTCCACATACCTTAGGTGAAACAGTACGATGTAAAAAGGTAAGAATAAGACAAAGCAAATGAGTTTGAATACAAACGCATGAGGAATGGACTTGATTACCAGAACCAGAAATGCAATTCTAGTTGATTTTCCGAATCCTCTTCTTTTTTCTTTAATTCTCCGGAGTTTATACTTTTTTTCCGGCTTCGCGCGCACGGGTGCAAAATTGGACCCTGAGTTTGGAACCTTCTTGAATTCTTTACTTTTTCATAGCCTTGACACTTCGCATCCACCTATTTCTGACATTTTTTCTTTTTTTTCGAATGTCTGAAAGCCTGAGTACTAAAATATTCCTCGATTAGGCAAGTGCTAGGATTATTTGCCTCTCCGACACTTCGTTACGACCGTTCTCAGACATTTCACATTTTTGCTCTGGTTATTCGAGGTGTCGCTGCTGGGTGCCTGACTAAAAAGCCATATTCTCTTTGCCACGCCTAAACCCTATATCTGGCTATCGGGAAGGCTAATTTTAAAAAGGTTTCAATGTGGCCCTTTTTTCTATAGTTAAAAATATCGACTAATTTTCTCGAAAGGTACCCCCCCCCCGGTTTAATGAACAGAACACTGTTCAAGATGCTCATGAGTAGCTTTCTGATGTCATACCTCTTCTGATTTGACTGAGCAAGTCGCTATGCTCCTTTTCATGCAAATATCACCATGTGTTTTGCCATTACTACGAAGAGCTTTGATTTGTCTGCGGAAGTCTTATGTACTTGTAATAGATTGAAGAGAAACTAATCAAGCATGAAAAACACCAGATTCGGAAATAAAAGCCATATACGTGGTGTACCATCAAGCCATCCCGTGTTATGTTAGTTGGAGACAAGTTTTAATAGCCCGCTTGCATACTTCATCATTAGCCAGCGCGTATCCGTCATCATAAGCCAATGAGTCAAAACATCGACTTGCTGCCTCCTGGCTACAGCAGCACCGTGAAAAGAGACTTCATCAGCTATAGCTACTACTCTAGTGATGTCGTGAAGACGCACTTTCCTAGTACTGTCGAGGCCCGAGCACACTTGAAGTTATTACGTGCATTCTCGCTACTTAAGCAAAGAGTAACGGGTGGAGAAGAGAAGGACAAGGTAAGAGAAAAGTGGAAGTCATTCACCACTTACGCCACCAGGAGATTTATTGCTTTCATGACGGCGTTGAAGGCTGAAGCAGACAGGGGAGCATATACCGCCAATTCAATGGCCAGATTTCCGAAAGAAACCGACCAAAGCTGTGAATTCATGAGTGACTTGTTACCGCCACTTGATGTGTTGATGATCTGGCACTCCTTATTGTTGAATACTGCAGAGGCGCTCGACATCTTTGGAAGAAATTCCATGCTCCACATTTTATGGCATCCATTTCCAATTCACCTCGTGGATGAAGCTATTGATGAAAAACACCTTTTTAATCCAGAATCGCTGCGAAAGGAGCTCTTCGTGGATTTCATGAATTCACACAAGCTTTCGATGGCGTATCCGGCGGAGGAGAGTTTTGACGCAGATGCGAAGGTAAGCATATACTGCCCTGTGTGCAACATCGAGAGGGCCCACTGCACTCTTCGAGAATTCAGTCGCCCCGACCTTAAAGTGAAAGTCGAGAAGAATTGCTACCACGTTTGTGAAATTGTTCCCGGTAAGTGGGAGTCGCCTTACATCTCACATGAGATACTACGGATGATGCAATTGAACTAGGATATCTTCGGTAAAAGTGTTCTACCCGGCATTTGGGAGCAGTGTTGCATGGCTTCTAACTGTGCAATAAAGAGTGGAGAGATCTTTAAGATGGACGAAGCTTACAAAAGGGAAGCGTTGGACGTAGTGTCCTCAAACTTCTTCACTGATCTTGAGGATGTTGTTGCGGACCTCTGCCAGCGAAAGAATGGCTCGACATCACTGGTGTTTATCCGATACACAACAATGGACCTCGTGTATCTTACTGTCGGTGTACCTAACAGAGTCGTATTCAGTGGAGACTGGGGTCGAATTTTGTCATACCAAGAAAACTTAATTGGGAGGTTGGAAAATATGTCTTGGATGGATAGCCCTGAAAACTCAGAGATGTTTGCCACTGAATGCAGAAGATACCAGAACAACTTCTCTACATCTTTGCGAGATGAAAACCAAGGGACGTCAGAATCAATAGCCGACGTTGTGAGAAGCACCCATCAGCTCTTCGCTCACGTATATACCTACGAGTGCTTCAAAAGGAGAACGACACTTGGTGCGTTTAGCTACGAAAGACCCGGGGCCACTTTGCTCAAGCCTTATCTGCCAAGGAAAAAGTATCTTAGCGAGTACGGCAGCGCTTACTCCAGCGACCAACGATACTTCCCTCGAGTATCAGAGGCTAGGGCACATTCCAGAATGCTTCACGCCTTCTCGGCTCTCAAAGCTGAGGTAATGAAAAGATACAAGCGGAGACCAAACATGACTAAGGACCTCTTCTGGAAAATGTTTTGTACCTATGCTGGCAGAAGGTTCATCATGTTTATGACTGCGTTGAAACTTGAAACCGGGGTAGAGCCATATACTGAGGATACGGTTCCCTCGCTTCTGCTGGCGCCAATGAAAGTTGACATTTTAAACCATATGCTCCCTCCACTAGATATCTTGATGGTGTGGCATAGCGTTTTGATGGACCACGAAGAAGCGCTCGATTGCTTTGGAAGAAATTCGATGCTCCATATATATTTTCACCCTTTCCACTACACCTTGTTGATCGAGCCATAGATGAGAATCATTATTTCAGGCCCTCTTTTCGATTGATTATGAGGTTTAAGATGCCCATGAGATGTCATATGAGCCCTATTGAGTACTGGCCAGAGAAGGAATTTGACGTGATATGAAGATTGACGTCTATTGTCCCGTCACCAATCTCAAGATAGGGACATGCACGCTTGAGCTGTATTGGTCTAATGACCTTTCTCTACCGAACGAGATGGACGCTGGAGTTGGCTTATACAAAAGCCATGTGACTGAAATGGACTTGCGAAACCTGCAGTTTCAAGCGGAAATTCAGTCCAAGGAGCGGATCTTGCCAGGGTTGTGGAAAGAATTGTCCGAATTTGCTAGTCCAAAGAGAAATAATAGAGACCTATTTGAACACGATAATGCTTTGAAAAGGGGGTTGATGGAAATGCTATTAGTTGAGTCCTTGCTGTATTTTGGTAATGTTGTCCTTTTTTGCTTGAATGAAGATGAAAACGAGCAGTTTGAAGAGACAAGGAAGCGGTACATGAGTAATTATGCGGAGCATTATGAGGAGCCGAGTCCGGAAGGTTTATTTAGGTCATTGTTTTGTAATTAAGCACGCTTGTTATACATCGTCGAACCCGAAAAGAGATGCGGAATGGCTGCGAAAGAGGAAAATACCTTACGGTGAAGTGAGCAACCCACCGCTAGTATACGGTTGGAGAGTCTGAGGTCGCTTAATAATAACACAAAGCGCATATATCTGTATAAGAAAGCTTCCTCTCTCATTAGTTGAAGATTAACAACTTCCGTGTGATCAAGACATAACTATCTACTACTAATTTCAGCTTCAAAATGTAACAGTATCAGATCCCACGGGCTACGTAGGCTTCCCATGCTGGACCTCTGAGGCTTCGCAGGCTTCATGAGTCCCAAAATTTACACAAGCTTCTAAGCTCACTGAAGGCCTATCATGACTTGATGCTGTACACCACTCAATTTCGAGATCCCACTTCGTTCTGGGACACCACTTGATTCTGGGACACCACTTGATTCCGGGACACCACTTGATTCCGGGACACCATTTAGTTCCGTGTCAAATGTTCTCTAGTGTAGTGTATTCTGGTAAATATTTTTGGCTGAAGAAGAAAAACTCCGATATAGACAGCAATTCCGAAAACAAGGAGACATATCGAACAGACGAAAGGTATCAGTGTGATTTGGGTTCCCGGAGGAAAGCTTTCCGTAAGGTCATCATAAGACTTCACCATATGGAAAAGCACGTATTCCCCAAAACAGCCGACTTTTATTATTTATGCTGAATTATCGGCATAGATAACCGCCTCATATTCACAGCCAATAGAAGTTTCTGCACGAGAGTTAGGCAGCGTGAAGGCACATTCTCGGAAGAATCTGCTATGAAAAGCTTGGGAATTATGACCTGGCCAATAAGGCCAATGCAAGAATGGATGTAGTGCATCCCGAGCTGGAGAAGAAAGTAGTTAGATGAAAAAAGTTGAGACGCTCAACTGCCACAAATACATACGCTTGAGAGATAGCGTTTTTGAACAAGGTCCTGCTTTATTCACAAGCCGGAGACATGAAAACTCAGCTACAAAGAAAGCGATCCATCTCAAGGATAAAAGTGTCATATTTAAAGTAGGCTCAGGCTATAGTGCATGGATGTGATCTATATCGCTGGATATCAATTGAATATGGTGAAAGCCGGCGTAGTGGATGGACTTAGTAGTAAATCACTTTTTTGTTGAATTGAATCAATCCCTGAGTTTATACCAAGTCTCAGACTTACAAATCAAAAGATTTTAATATCTTAAAGGAGCAATTCATTCTGTGGTCTCTTTCCACCCTGTTGGCGTGTAACCTCTTGTAGTACAGAATTTTGCAGTTCACGATAAATTGGTCATAACACTACCACTTACGGTGGTAGCTATACTACAGCGCGTTTTCGCTATTCACCACCATGGCTGATTTCTTGAAGTATGTATGCTCTATTGACTCAACGTCCCAACTAACCCCAGACCAAAGAATACAAACCCTCGCGGTATCCCGGAAGCTCCGTTTATCATCAAGGTGGAGGATATCATCAAGGATGCTGACACCGAGTTTGAAAGGGTGATGGGACTTTTCCAAGAAAGACTACAGCAATATAAATATATGGAGTTGTCTAAGAAGCAACAACTTAATGATCTACAAGTCAAGATTCCTGACATTGAAAAGAACTTACAAATCATTGATTTTATCAAGGAGAAGAAGACCGATGGAGACGAAGACAATATTGAAACCAACTACGAGTTAAATGATACCTTATATACACGGGCGGAAATAGATCCTCACAATTTGGAGTCGGTTTACTTGTGGCTTGGCGCCGACGTGATGTTAGAGTATCCATTGGATGAAGCTGTGGAGTTGTTGGAAAAGAGATTAGAGGGAAACCAGGAACAACTCAAGTTGGTGAAGGAAGATCTAGAGTTTTTGAAGGAAAATATCACCACAATGGAGGTCAACACCGCCAGACTATATAATTGGGACGTTGAAAGAAGACGTGGTCTCAAGAGTGCAGAGGAGGGCACCAAAAATTTAAAAATATAGTATATATAGTGCATAATTATTTACTCGTCACCAGTCCTCTCAGGCTCTGAAAGTATCGATTATTTGAGACCCAAATGAGCGGACCGGAGTCTCGGCTCTAATTTGATTTTCATTGTTTTCTTCAATTAGATCTTCATGTTCCTCTTCAATAGGTTGCTCGTTAACTTCGTGATATCCACCTCTCCAGCGTGATTGCAACGATGTGTACGTTCTCAGGAAGAACCGGCGAGGGTTTATGAACAAGTAGAATACAGGTGATGGGAGAAGCCAGCTTCTTGATCCTGGTAAGAGTTCATTTGTGTGAAGTTTACCAATGAATATTCCCACTAAACAAGGAAAGAATGACGACACACCGTTATTGAGTAGGAGAAGGGTGTATAAGATATGGACTTGAAAGTGGTTGGTTAAGGAAATGTGGCTGGGTTTATCACCTGCACTTTGAGGTTTCCGAAGCACAATCTTGAAATGATAAGACACGGGGATGAAATGGCCATAGCAAATATATAGCGAAGAGATGATTCCCAATGGTCCAGAAATCACCTCGTTGAAAAGTGTATCGGTATAGGTGAATTGTAAGCTCCTGGTATAAGCCCAATTGATGGCAAAGTATGACAAGTTCACAAGCAACTGGCCAATGCTCAAAAAGAGAAAACACACAACCAGGTTGTATAATGCAAACACCGTGATCAACGAGAGATACTTTCGCGAACTAAAGAATCTCTCCAATGTCTTGAAATGGAACCACAACACCACGCAGAGCAAGTAGTCACTCTCATTAGTCACCGATAGTTGATAAGTTAGAAGGCGCCAGTATTGGGAATACTCAATAATGAGCGGATCAAGCGATAACTTGACATAGTGCTTCATCTGTAATACTGATAGTAACACCGCCAGTACTGTCATCACTATACACACCACACGTGTGACAGGGGTATTGGTAAACCCGGGGATCGGGGTCAATTGTGCCATGTAGATGATTATAGATGATATCGCCACGGGATAATCACGTGCGTGCGACTAGGGCGCACCCCTCGAGCTGCCCATTTTCAGCAAAATTTTGTGAGTGGAGACACCCACGGCAAATTTTGCACTGGTCGCACTCTCACTGGCACTTAATAATTTTTTTTATTCCATCTCATTTCTTTCATCAACATACACCATGGGTAGAGACCACACCACCAAACAACACGTCAGATCTTCCCAAAGAACTGCTCCAAAGTCTGACAACGTCTACTTGAAGTTGTTGGTCAAGTTGTACACCTTCTTGGCTCGTACGTATTCCGTTTGTTAAAGACTCCCAACTCACTCGACGAATTTTTTTTACTTCATTAATGACAGTTTACCATTTTTCATTTTGCATGCTCCAGCTGGTCTGTTGAGCTCTCTGCGAGTGCTGATTGTGCGTCTTGAGCAGAGAAAAGTTCCCCATACTAACTTCATAGGTCGTACTGATGCTCCATTCAACAAGGTCATCTTGAGATCTTTGTTCTTGTCCAAGATTAACAGACCTCCAGTTTCTGTCTCCAGAATCTCCCGTGCTTTGAAGCAAAAGGGTGCCTCTGAAAAGACCATTGTCGTTGTTGGTACCGTCACCGATGACAACAGATTGTTGGAATTCCCAAAGACCACCATTGCCGCTTTGAGATTCACCGCCGGTGCCAAGGCTAGAATTGTCAAGGCTGGTGGTGAAGCCATCACTTTGGATCAATTAGCTCTTAGAGCTCCAAAGGGTCAAAACACTTTGATCATCAGAGGTCCAAGAAACTCCAGAGAAGCTGTTAGACACTTCGGATTCGGTCCTCACAAGGGTAAGGCCCCAAGAATCCAATCTAAGGGTCGTAAGTTCGAGAGAGCCAGAGGTAGACGGAGATCTAGAGGTTTCAAGGTCTAAGCTTAATTTAGCTATTTATGACTCCATAATGTATAATACAGTAGGAGACTGTGTCGATAAAGAAAATGTAGACATTATTTTGCCGAGATTGCGTGACTGATGCCGATGTTATGGTGTACGGGTGCGGCTGGATGTGTCAAGGGTGATGAGATGCTTCTTGATCTTCCTGACGAAATTCTCAATGAGGTCATCTACTACGTTAGTGAGGGGAAGTTGGTACTAAATAGGAATGGTGGCTATCTGGGTCCCCGGTATTTGTTTGTTTCTGGAACTTCATGCTGTGATGTTTGGGCGTTGGCCAACTGTTGCTCGAGATTGCGGATCAAACTAGGGCCTTATCTATTCAATTACATTAGTCTTGTCAGAAACAACCAGATCGACGTTGTGATCGAAAGCTCCAAGCGATTCATGTTGTTTTCTGACAGCTGGGCCATCCAAAGAAGGTTGCTATCGGAAGTTTTACAGAGAAACTTTGAAGCATGTGCCAGGGAGGCCAGCAAACAACGGCCCATCAGGGCCAGAAGTCGATATCTTCAGGAATTGAGTCTCAATCACTTTGTCCGTGCTCTCGAAGTTGACAATGAAATGCTTAGAGATAAGGTCCTCTGGATGTTTCCCAACTTGGAATGCTTAAAGGTATTGGATCTGCAATACGACAACTCGATACCAGGCTACCTTTTTCGGAAATTGCCACACCTTCGGGTACTTGCCATCAGCATTGGAAGTCTCACTCAATTGGTGGGACTCTCTCGGCTCTTAAGCCAATTGCACCGTTTGGATCTCCATTGTGACTTTGGCCAAATTGACGACGGTATGTTGCATTTGCTAGCGGTATCGATCAACGAGATGGAGTCTAGCAATCTACACGCCCTAAACATATTCACCAACGAAGCCCTTTGCTTAAGGTACTCCAGCTTCGTGGAATTGTGGAGAAACTTGAGGGGGTTTCACAACCTTCAGTACCTTTCACTCCGCTTGAGCTCTCGGTTCGCCGCCACCACCGAAAGAGAGTGGGAAATTCACCCCCGGTCGCTTTCCGTCGTCATAAATAGCATTGCATCTTTTCCCCGCCTACAGAACTTCACTGTGGACCGCGGACTTATATCGCCGCTTGACGTTTTTGCCCCCAAGGGTACACCGGCCTCACTAGCCTCTCTCACCATTGTTGACGCAACCCCTCATTCGCTCTTCGTTGTACCCCACCAGGTTCTAGCGCTCATAATGTCACTTGGTGTTCGTCTGATTAATTACGTCTACGGCAGAGTGTTGGAGCAACTGAGTCTATTCAGCCTACACCACACCAAACTACTACTCTACGAATTGGCCAAACAGAACTTCTTCTTGGTCACAGAATGCTCAATAGAGCAGGCATGGTCGCGGGTGGAAGACACTATGGTCCGTCACTATTGGGATAGACATCTTGAGCATTACCAGTCCTCCATAGATACCGCCCACATAAAGGCTGCGAAAAAAACTATGAGTGCTGCTTCCACCTACACTCTTCCCGAGGTTCTTGCTCCAAGTCCCGAGTTTAGAGATTGTCGTTTCTACTCAGTCCACTACTCGTTGCACAACACCAATGACCCTTCCTCCACGGCGGTCATTTTTCACCAATGCAAGCCCCACCTTAGCAAGATAAAATCTCGTCTTGAGTTCTGGTCAGTGGAGTGTTCTAGAATGGAATTGGAGCATTACTGCTCCAAGACTTCTGAGTCAAGCCTATGGGATTAGCTGCCGGCCAGCACACTCAGCTCCTGACGGTGGTGGGTGTAGCGGCTCATGACGGTGGTGAATATAGCTGGAAGCACAACCGAGTATTGTCGCACGTGAGTGTGACTGTTCTCTCGCGTATTTGAGAGTCCCGCGCGTACTTGTGAGACCGCGAGCTTCTGTCTCTACACCCGTACCGCAAGGTGTGCAGGGAGTGCGAGCTGAAAAAAAAAGAGGGAAAAATTTAGACATCTCAAAGGTTCACGTTTGTATAATACATCCATAAGCAAAATGCCAGGTGTTTCCGTCAGGTATGTTTAACCAGATACACAGATCAATAGCATAGAATAAGACATGGTGAAGAGAACTACAGTCCAATTCATGAAGACGTGGAAGTCCTGAAATTCGCTACAAATTTGATGAAGTAATGAACGAGAGCACGAACAATGTCCAAAATGTGCCAACACCTACACTATCAAAGTGAAGCCATATTCCTAGCTTTTGACTACGGTCAGATACTGTGCCCATATCCATACAGTGCCCATATCCCGGTTGTGTCCCAGAGTCAAGCGGAAGAGATGACTATTCTCCAACACCGTGATTCTCCATTTAATCCTCCTTTCTTCACCATTTATTTATTCAGCTTTTTCTTCAAGCAAAATACTAACTTCTATAGAGACGTTCCAGCTCAAGATTTCATCAACGCTTACGCTCAATTCTTGCAACGTCAAGGTAAGTTGGAGGTCCCAGGTTACGTTGACCTTGTCAAGACTTCCGCCGGTAATGAATTGCCCCCTCAAGAAGCTGAGACTTGGTTTTACACCAGAGCTGCTTCTGCTGCTAGACACATCTACTTGAGAAAGCAAGTCGGTGTTGGTAAGCTCAACAAGTTGTACGGTGGTGCCATCAACAGAGGTTTCAGACCACACAAGCACGCCGATGCTTCTGGTTCCATTAACAGAAGAGTTTTGCAATCTTTGGAGAAGATTGGTGTCGTTGAAATCTCTCCAAAGGGTGGAAGAAGAATCTCCCAAAACGGTCAAAGAGATTTGGACCGTATTGCCGCTCAAACTTTGGACGACGAAGAGTAAATTAGTCTTTAGTATCTAATGTATAAATACGCATCGACTTGATGTAGTCAGGAGAATCACCTCACATTATCTAGTATTCTGACTTGATGTGGTCAGGAGAATTGCTTTACAGTATTGAGATGCTGTATTGGTTTGTTGTGACGTAGAACTATAGAATGAGGGTGTTTAACGAGGTGTGGGCCACACGTAGCCCTTCTTGTTCGCCTTTTAGGTCATCAGCATCGGCGGGGAGGTCAAGCCACGCAAGCGGTGCTTTCTCGGCAACATTGTCGATCCATTCTTGGTATGCTTGGGAGGCAATGCCTTCCGGGAGTTCGAGCTTCGATTCCACCAATAGGTTGAAACCAATGTCGAACGATTGCTGTACAAAGAGACGAGATATTAAGTCCACGAAGTAACGCTGGTCATGAGGGTGGTTGACTTTGCCGGCATATGTGATTTCCATGAGTCTCCTGATCTCTTCCCATGGAATTAATCCAGGCGCCACATTAGACTTACCATTCATCAACGGCTCAAATACCTGAAGCAACATGGTGACACCGGCATCAAAGTCGGAGTCGTTGATGTCGTACGGCTTCTGGAACGAAATGGGAGTGTATCGCATTCTCTCTCGGATAACTGAATGGAACCAGACAAGTAAAAAGAGCACCCGACGTAGCTCACTGCAGTCGGGAATAGTTTGAGGGATAAGTTGATACGTTTCCGCAATGATGTTCTTGAGTCCTGGCTGATTTTCATACGCTAGCACCTTGCACTTGTTGACAAAGCCAACTGGTATTGGCAGCTTCAAGTTGCATGTCATGAACAATTTGTGTTGAGAGTTGCGGTTGTGCTCCAATTTCCTCTCCAACGAAGAGAGAAGCTGGGGTGACATCTGAATATTCTGAATGAGGATCCACGTTCCGTTCTTTATGGCGATATCAAGTTCCTTATGAGCCATCTCAACCCCCTCCTTGGACCCCATACTCACAACGCTAAGCTTAGTTCCACTTTCCTGGGCAATTTTCTCCACCTTGAACGTAGCATCGTATCCTTCAGGGGAGATGAGTAGGAAGTTGGCCTCGTTATCCACCCAGTACGAAAGGTCGTACGGTGAGGTGTACTGGCCCTTGTAAAAGAGGAATGAGCAGAACAGTGCTATTCCATCTATCAACACTGGCGCCTCAAGAAGAGGTGATAATGCTTGAAGGGTGGGGTTGTCTTGATTCTCCCTAAGAATGTCTTCAATGTTGTCAGAGGATCCCCGAGCAAGACACACCGTCATGAGCTCATTTATGTAGGCTGTCTTTGATGTGATTCCATTCACAACAACTCTGAACGCCTTGGTAAATTGAGGGCCTATACGCTCACTATGAAAGTTAGACGCAAGGCTCACGGCTAACAACATCTTGTCTGCGTGTGTCAATGAGGGCGAAACCACAAAGAAGCACTCACGATATAGCAATGAAAGAAACTCCTCCTGTTCAAATTTCTTTCCAAGTTTGTTTAGGATGCTGTGGAAGATGCCCTTGTATACATCAAGGGAAAATTCGTAAAACCGATTCAACGTGGAAAATCGTTTGAGAATCTCGTAGATGGCAACAGAGTTGCGGGCCAAGTCTTCATATCGGCATCTAATCTCGTCCATTGTGCTCATGATGGCATCTGACTCGCTCATCTTCACGTCAATCTCTGACGATTCGGACTTTAGGCGCTCCAAGGTTTCAATCACATAGTCATTGTTGAGGATATCGCCCCCATCACTTAACGATGCAAGTAATTCTTCCTCTAGGCGATGAAGTCTTACTTGGTATTCACCCTTAAGTCCCAAGAGTTCATTTCGTTTTTCCTGTACGTCTGGGCGTATAAACTCACATGTTTCATTCAAAATTTGATTCTCGAGCGATCCGGTGGTCACCGTAAAGTTAACGGTCGTTGTTCGAGATGACACGAATGGTGACACTGAGATCAGCGAGTCTCTCGTATGAAGTATAAGACGGAAATCTTCCGAGAAATCAATTTCGTTATCGTTGATCTTGATAATTTGACGGCCTCCAGTCTTGTGCAACTCGCCTCGAAGAATTGGTTCCAATACTGCATCGTAGTGTTCAGCATTTTGAATCAAAATGGTTCCTCCGAACCGAATGGAGTTCTCAAGCTGCTTCACAAATGAGTCATTCAAGAAACTGGTCACCACGACCTTTCCAAGAGACTGAAGGACACGGATCATCTTACCCAGCGGATCAATGATCAACGGAATTTTAACTCTTCGAAGGATTGTAAGGTTTTCAATACTCAAGTCGTCCACCTCGCATATACTCTTCCACTTCAAGATCTCACTTCCTCGGCTTAAATAGCCAGGCACCGAAATCATACTATCGAGAGAGATGTTCGCCCGTTGTAACCTTGCTTTCCACTTGCGTAAGAGGGCATCACGTTCCTTCTGGTCGTGGCTTCCTCCGTACACAATGAATGCTGCAGAGATCACTGAATCACCAATCAAGCGGTCTCTCTCGATTCCAAACTGTTCAATGCTCTGTTTCCACCGTCTTCTTTCGCTGGTCAAGTCATCCACGAGCTTCATCGATCTGTAAACCTTTTTCTCCACACTATTCATTTCAATCTTGATACTCTCTGCCTCGCGGATTAATCCACTATAAGTCTGTTTGTACTTTCCAATACTCTCCTCTAGTTCTTCAATCATCTCATCCACGGCGATTAACAGAGCTTTGGTTTTCTTTGTTTGGGACTCTAATGCAAGAACCTCATCTCTGAGAGGTCCAACACGTTCCAAAATACGTGAGTAGGCCATTTGAGCTTGGACCCATTGAAGCAAAGGACCGCACGCTTTAGAAGCTCTGTTGACTGCTTCATAATTGAAGTCCGGGCGCAGCAAGTACGCCTGGTTCATATACTCTCGTAACTTAGGCGTCAACTGAGCTCCGTTATCGAAAGAGACAATGTTGGCGATAAAATCATCACGCCTAACGATTAACTGTACGTCTCTCCATTGCGAAACCTCGTATCCAATCAACGTGCAAACCAGCTCCATGGTCAATTTAACAGCAGCTGGAGGATTGGCCATACTTCTAATTTCAGTCAAATGCTGCTTCTTAATGTTCTGAACCCCTCGCTGTGCTTCAATCACCGCCGGTTCCGCTACCTCGAGATCCTTCATCACCACGGCTTTTCTACGTTCGATCTCAACCTCTTGTTTAGTGAGTTCTTCCTGAGTAGCCACTGAGAATTCTTGTTTCCTCTCGGCTTCGTTTTGATCAGTAAGCATTTTGGAAAGCATAGCGTTAGCTTCTGCGTCCTTCACCTTCAAAAACTCTCGCTTCTTTGAAAGGCCCTCCTTGAGAGAATTCACTTGGAGGACGGTCTCTCTGAGTTTATCAAGACCTAAACGGATGTGGCGTTGATTCTCTTCCAATTGAGTGGACTTCAATGTGAAAATCTCGACAAAGTTTTTCATAAGAGAGATGAACTTACTTGGAGTAAGGTTTGTCTCTTTGTGAATGTAAACCATAACATCAACAAGTATATCCCGGAAGTCCCGCGGCGGTTTGCAAAGCATTTCGTAATCTGATGGTGCCAGGTAAGATGATACATCCATAGGAAGCTCTTGGACAAGACTTAGACCAATCTCCATCAATGAGGGGAGAGACCAGTCTCCCATCCAACTGAGAACACAACGATTGAAAAGAGCAGGACTTGAAATGACCTTCTTTGAGTCGTTGTGAATGTCACTTATCGTGAATACGACATGAAGGTTGCTAGAAATTTGGCCCCGGAACCACTCGTAAAGCTCATCATTAGAGTCGAGCAAGAGACCCTGTGCAGACAGCTGCTCTTGGCAAAGTGTCATTAAAGACGTGCGTTCCTCGCCCTCAAATAGACCTGGGATTTCGGCATTTGCTAGAAGTGTATTCATCCGCTCAATGAACGAAGTCGAGAGAATCGAGCTTTCATCCACTAAAAAGCAAATCTTCTCTCCCACAGCACAACGCACGAGAATTGCACGTAGAGTCTTGTCGAAGTCCACAATAGTGTAGTTATTATTGACGTGAAGCTGAACCACCTTTAGGCCATTCATCCACGCAACAAACTTCGTAAGTGTTGATTTTCCACTGGTGCATGGTCCAACAAGAATCATATGTCCTTGTGGTTGGCGAAGAACACGATCAATTCGTAAAGAATGGTCCAAAAGAGTGTCAAATAAAATAAGCTCAACATCTATTTCCTCGTCGCTAAAGGTCCGAAGTCTCTCGCCAACAAATGACCGCAATTCTTCTTCATCCACAATTTCATAGCTACCAGTGATCCAGTTGGAGAATAGCAAAGGCTGCTTAGTCACTTCTGAGACGTCCAAATTAGGGAAGTACCGTTCCATGGTCTCTTTGAAACAGTGAACCGTCCAATCTCTATCTTCGTCGTTAGTCAAGCGATCATAAAAGAGACGTAAACCCTCATGATACCATAAACGGATAAGATCACGCAAGCTGTCGTACTGTACCTCTCTTAAGGCTTCAAGAATACCTTTGACCCATCTGGTGAGCTCTCTGGGAGAGTAAACATAGTGCTCCTGTTTGAAAGACAACTCGCTTTTGGTCTTGAGGTAGACAGAGATCATAGCATCTGTTAAAGTCAGACTAAACGAGCGAAGATTGGGAGCACATTTCAAAATAGCCAAATTAAAAGTATGGTAAATTTGCTTGAGCGAATGTTCTCCTGGATAGTCCACCATAATTAGGCAGCCATGACGAAGGAATCTATGTGATAGAGGGTGTCTGCCTGGATCATTAGGAGAGTTACAGGCACCCACAAATTGAATATTATGGAGCGTGATCCACGACTTGTTGCTCCAGAATCCACCGCTTTCGATCATCTGTCGAAGAAGAGACATAACCCTTTGTGTTCCGTATTTATCGGTACCAGGAAGATTGATCTCATCACAGAACACAACCACCCATTTTCCGTTTACTTTTGGAGAAAGGATTGAGCCGCTGGGAGTCTTTTTGTAAGAGCAATGCTGCTCTAGAGAGGCCATTAATGATTTAGGAGAAGTGTCTTTCGAGAAATTAAGAGAAAGCACATCTAGATTGGGAGACTTTCTTAAAGCTTCAAAAAGAGTCATTGTCTTTCCGGATCCCGGAGACCCACATAAAATCAAGGGTTTATGCTCATTCAAGATGGCATAGATCAACCGCTCATGGCGAGTAGTATCTAAAGTTGAAACTACCGTGCTTGGATTGATAACATGCTGTGGCTCAAGCTCGGTTGACTGAACAAATTGCATCCACTCAATCCAGTCGCCATCGGGAAGATCCAAGTCATAGTCAATGTAGGGTGTAGTGGACCTCACAGACGAGAACTCATCAAGTTCTCCAATGGCTTTTCCAAAATCAGCTCTGGATTCTAGCGAAGCTCCACCCGCTAATGACCACACAAACGCCAAAATAATGGCCCGTAAGATATACTTTTCCTCTTCGACAGGCACTCCTGGATGCTCCACACTGTACGTAACAAAGCGGCGACAGTAGTGAGATATAAGAGTGCAGAATGATGAGACTGCTCGTATGGAAGAAAATTCCATTATTTGACTGAGTGAAGACGCCTGTTTCAAAGCAAAGTCCATTATCTTCGGTACAACATTGGAGAGGTAAGAGGCAAGGACCGTTTGGATCTTAAGAAGCTGCGTGTAGTCTGCATCGAGGTCAAATGCTACGGTCCTAAGCTCGTGAATAAACTTGTCAAACACCGCAGAAGGTGGAACCAACAGAGAATCAAAGAACACCATTCCACATCTACTGATAGTAGCGGGAGTAGTATACTTGAGGTCTTCGACTTCAAACACCAAACGAACGTTTGGGGGTAACTCCAAACGCTCTCCATTTGGAAGGGTAAGCAACTTGTTATCATCGAGAACTGAGTTCAAGTTCTCAGCCCATTCAGGATCGATATCACCATCGAAAATAATCCAGATTCGTTTATGAAGCTCGCCTCGTAAATTCGCTTTAATTCGACGAAGAATACTAGTAAACAATCCGTCGGTCCAGTCTCTAGTAACAACATCAAGGCTACCGTAAAGATCTTCTTTTGACAAAACTTTAGCGTCAATGACGAACGTCAAGTTATCAGTCTTGTCCACACAGCTAAGGGCTTGCAAAGTGCTTTTGTAGACCGAGCTTTTGCCCGAGCCGGCTTGGCCGACAAGCATGATACCATGGTGAGCCCGTTGCATTTGAACCAACTGTAGACATTTGTTGAGCCACGCGTCATTAAGTTGAAGGCCTTGTCTCGATGTTATGTCGTTTAGGTGGGAGATGAAATTAGAATGGTCAATTAGCTCGTCGGGGACATCCAGGAAGTAGGTCTTGATTATCTTTTCAAATTTCAATTCGTCTTCTTTGACAAGTTTGGGAGCAATTGTTTCTCTCAAGCTCATCAAGAGAATCACCCTCTCATCAAGTGAGCTGCTGATTTTTTGGCGCCCACATCTTGTAAGCGTACTTTTCAATGTTCTCAACCCAAAATCATAATGGCTTTGTTGTGACATTTTGCTTTCGACTTCTAGAAATAGTGGTACAACCACTTTTGAAAGCATTTTGGAGTTCTTGAACCCTTGCGAAGTAAGAAGTGTATCGGCAATGATCTCTCTGTCCGGATGGTCCATAGAAAAGCCTCTGAATAGCTTTTTGAGATTTTCGGGGAGCTCCTGCCTACCAACATAGCCGGGGTTCATGGTAACAAATAATCCTGTCTCCGAGTGGACTTTGAGCTTCCGTCCAGAGATCTCTATTTCTTCATCTTCACTCACCAAGCCGTGTTCTATATTTTCAATCTGAGATGAAACAGCACTAAGGATTCTCTCGTCCAATCTATTAAATTCGTCAAAACAGCCCCAGCAGCCAACTTTACAAAGACCAAGAAAGATTCGACCCATTGACTGAAAGTCGAATGAATCATCACAGCAAAACACAATAACCATTTTACCCAAATTTCGACCAAGGGCTTTAATACTCTCTGTCTTCCCTGTTCCTGCTGGCCCGAATGGTGATCCACCAAGCTTTTGGCCAAGAGCTTGAGTCATGGCAAGGAAACAGGAGTCAATCAAGGGAGTGTAGGCCAATTTCTCCTGTGAGCCCAAAAACTCGTAGCCATACACGAAGCTGTTGTAAGCTTGACGGATGATGATATTGCGAGAAAGATCTGGACATGTGGGGTCGTAGTAAAATCGCTGCTGGAGACACCAATGGGCTTTGAGAGCTCTATTTTCCTGAATCGTAGTCATATGCGCCAAAATTTCTCTTTGGTGAAGAACTTCAATGATCATCGAGGCAAGGTTTTTGGGTAAGTTCTCGCCAACAAGACCACATAAATGTGCAAGAATTTGCTCACACCGTGATAATATTGAAGTAAGACTGTCGAAGTTATCCTCAACCAACTTCGTAAAAAAGATTTGACAGACAAGAGTTACCACTTGGCCAGGATACTTTCCTAGTACCTCTCGAAGTGCCTTGTCCATGTCAGCACCCTCAGTAATCTCATTGAAGTCTGCTAAGCAAGATTTAACGAGCTTGGAAAGTGATATCTTGATTTCAAGCTCAAGCTCGCTTAACCATTCGTTCAACCGGGGGAATTTAATCAATGACACCGGTTCGGCAAGCTGAATGGAGTCTGAGCCGCCGACAACAGAGACAATAGATGAACTATCACTCTGATATTGTACCCGATCGATTCCAATGAACATCTTTTTGAAGTGCGTGTTGATGCGTTCAATGTCCATGGCACCACTTATGATTTCAAGTAAATCTTCATTGCCCACAAAATAGAATCTGGGGAACAACTCTCTTTGTTTCTCGAGATAGTCGGAAAGAGACTTCCGAACCTTTGTTAAACTCTCCGAGTACTTTTCCATGTTTTGCTGAAGATCCGGAAGCGTTAGAACGTCTAGAACCATAGAATATCTCGACAACTTTTTGAGTACAGTCATAAACTCGTATGAGATATTGACGAATCTGGTTGACTCTACAGGAAGAAGCGTCTTTATATCGCTGTTGCCACCGAATACTCCGTCCAAATAGACCCATTGCCGTTGAACATCAATCCAGATGTCAAGAAGCACGAACAACTTGTTGAGACTTTCTTCAAACGCGACAATTTCTTTCTCGAAGGTATTGAAATACGGTGAGTTTCTCATACTGGTTAATGAACTGAGGTCAGAAGAAAGCTGGTCAAATAATTTGTCCCAATTTCTTACTAAACGACATTTGTTATCATAGTTAAAGAGCTCAAGTGACGTTCCCAGCCATGCCTTCTTGATGTTGGTGAGGTTCTCTTCGATAGTGTGCTCGTTGTTGGCTTGTGCAAGGACAGATTTGATGATCGTGTCATTGAGTTGAAAGTTAATGCTGAAAATATTGCCCACAGTGAGATAGTCAGGTTTCACGTCTTCCAACCCTACTTGGGACAAAAGCAGTTTCCAATGATGAGTTTTAAGAGAATCACTTTTCAAATCATTGAAGTAAGTATAATTCTTGAGATGATTCTTGATCTGAGACTGTATCTCATCAAATGCAGTGTACTGTCTGATTTCGGGAGAAAACTTGCGCAGCTGAGCAAGAATGTCGTCCAAATCATGACGTAGCTGGCGGGGCTGGATGTCGAGCCATTTTCTTGACGATATTCGCAGTAATTCATCGTAGAGCGAATTAATTTGCAGCCACACGTTTTTTAAGTCTAGAATCTCGTCAAGAATGAGCAAGTCCTCGATATCCACGTCAATTTCAAAGTATTCACACACCTTCGACGTATAGAGCCTTTCATGGAAAAGTGTCTCTGTGCGCTTTTGAAAAGTTGAGAGGGTAAGGAGGGCTGCAGAAGGAGTTACGCGTGAAATCGGCTTTTTTGTGAGCCACTCTTTGGTAATAGCGTGTATACTCTCATCAACTTCGATAGCACGAGAACGAACCTTTACCTTAATGACATCCTGATCTTGTGCGATCGTGGTTTCCTTGCGTCCCAATAGCTCCATGATGTTTTGTAAGATGATATCGGCTTGCTCAACAAAGGTAAAATTAGGAGGGAATTTAAAACGTCGGGATATTAATATATCTTGGCCCCTTTTGAGGTTGGCTAGTTTCTCTGTAAGCGCTGATACAGATGCACGTAGGGCAATGAAATCCTTCAACAACGAGATCAGGAGACTGGCAATGTTGATTGGAGGCTCGAGAGCACTTTGAGCATCGTTGAGCGACTCGAGAAACGTAACAATGGAGTCTTCTAGAAAAAGAGCAAACCTTTGAAGAAGCTTATTTTGAAAAGCGTCAAAATTCATCAATACTCGAGACTGAACCTTGGAGTAGTCCATTGCGATTCGGTTGACGGAATATGAAGTGTGAGAATTGTCAAACAATGTTCGACGTTTAAACATATGATTGAGCAAATCAGTCCATAACACAATGGTGACGGGAGAGCCCGAGAGTCCGGTGATTTGAAGTATCTTATCAAAGTCAGTATCTGGGTCTAGCTCATAAATGTTCTGCAAGGATATCCACTCTTCAAAGTAGGTGGCACACTTAGAGATCTGTGACTCTATCTCGAGAAGCACCTGGGATACCACGCTCAATTTACGGTGGTCAACATGAAATACCTGAGCCTTGCCGTCAACTTGCACAAGAGGAGCTTCGATAATCAGAATTAGCAGGTTAACGCGATCGAATAATAGCTGTTTCGAATGAGCAAGGGGTGGTGAGAGAATGAATGATTGGTTTTCAATGAGAATATAGTGTTGAACTTGGCTAGAAGCATTGGGAGTTTGGAGCTCGTCTAGCAACTTCAAAAGGTCTTGCTCGCAACGCTTGATGACGACCAGGTGGATCTTGTCGTTGATATTACCCACATAACGGTCAAAGTTGCTAAAGTTTTCATACGATAACTCCACCACTTTCAGTTGAATGGTGTTTATCTGTTCACGAACGGAAGAGTGGGAGAATTCTTGCTCCATAATGGAGATTTCCATATTGGCAAGAGACTCTTGGAATGTCTCGATACGCTTCTTTTGAGCATAAAGCTTATAGACTTCCATCTGAAAGTTGTTGATAGATTCAGCTCCCTCGGAGTCATCATCACGAATCTGCGACCAATCAAGTTCAATTACCTTCTTGAGGTGAAGAAGAATGACTTGCTTTTGCATTTCAAGTAAGCAGTCCATATCCAGGCTCAGAAAAGTGTGCTTGAGAATATCAAGGTGCTCCTGAAGATTGGCAATTATGGGAGCCATGGAGTCGACCTTTTTGAGGTGGAGTGCCATGTTAATGGGGATCTTGAAGCCAAATTGTGCCAACTGGCTGGCTTGGCGAGATCTAGTAATGGTGGAGGCGACAACGTTTATAGAGACGTCCCTCTTTTGTTCGTCGTACTTGAGTAAGCGACCAGAGAGCACCAGGCTGGCAATCTCGGCTTTGGCGAGCCACTCATCAAATAGTTTTTGCGGCGAAAGCTTTTCGAGATAGCTGCTGATTTCCTGAGAAATCTTACTTCCCAATGAGTACTTATTCCAGTTGGGGCCAAGAACGACATCAAGGCCCTTGAGGTAGAAGGAAAGCTTCTCACAGATACTGGCACTCCAAGCAATGGTACCAACTGCGGAGTCGAAACCGTTCACATCCTGGAAAAAGTGAAGCGACTCGTTGAACTTTCTGAGATGAAGGTTTATAAGGTCTGTTACTTCTCGGTCCACAACATTTAGTATGGCAATTTTGTGCTCGTCGTCAATTAAGGTGAGTATATCGGATCTGAACTGGGAAAACACAAACTGAAAGTCCGAGAACGTTTGGCACTGATTGAGAATGGAGTTTATGTTTCCCTGGACCTGGATCTCAACCTTGCGGTACTCAAGCAAGTAGAGTTTTTCATTGCTATCCCACAACAACAGGTTATGTTTGGAAAAGTCGAGCGGGTCAATGGGAAGGATATGAGAGTTATAGGCGTCAATTAGATGGATGATGGGGAATGCAAGTGACTCACAAAGAGCTCTGAGATTTTCATGGCGTAAGCGGAACGACACCAACAGATCAAGACGAGACTTGAGGGCGGTGAGAGAGTCCTGGTTGATCTTGACGATGATGAATTTTTCCTGGCGCTTCCTAAGCAACTCGCGAATCAAGTTGACCATGAACTTGATATTGGCGTCGATGGACGAAAATGTTTTCTCAATGACATCATGGTAGACCTGAGTGAATTTCTCGTAAGGGAGTGACATGAGAGAAAGACGCTGGAGAATTTGGTGGAGCCCGTTGGAGATGTCTCTGACCACTAACTCAATCAACTCGATGGAGCGAGTGAGAGGAAAGTTGGCTGATCTTAGTTTCTTCAAGTGATTAAACATGCTGGTGACAAAGGACTCGAAGATGGACAAGTCGTCGGTGGGACTAGTGACGAAGTCGATGGGGAAGTCCTTGAGAAGTGAGTTGTAGGTCTTTGCTTCCAGTAGCTTGTCGTGTAGACCGATCTCCTGAAAGCTCAAAGTGACGTGAAAGCGCTTGGCTTGGTTAAGGATCTCGATGGTCAATTTCACGTTCGGTGAGTTCAATTGGTGGTTGATGGACACAAGACATTGTTCGAGAGAGCGCCAGAACTGGATCTCGTCCAACACCGAGTTCCCGTCTGCTGGTGAGTGATTAAGTTTGGTAACATCGGAAATCTGGCGGGTCCACGAGTTGACAATGGCAGTGAGTTCGTTGAGGTAGTTGGAGTCTTCAATTAGAAGCGCGATTCTGGCGGAGCGGTCATCGTCATCCATGGCCACCAACTCGACTATGGACTCGGGCACCGAGATCGACAAGTCTGGGACCTGGATCCGCTGCTGGAGATGCTGTAAAGAGAGCGAAAGCTCGTTGAACTTCTTTTTGGTGGAAGTGACGGCGTCTTCCTTGAGCAGACCTGACATCACATCAAAACAGGGTATGAGACCACGGTTTACCAACGTACGGATGGAGTCGAACGATTCGGTGTCCGAGAATGGATTGGGAACATTGATGACGTTCAATTGGGCGATTATGGGCAAGTTGTCGTTTACGGGGCCCTTTTGTTTGATGATGGCAATTAGATGCACACATGACAGAAGCGTCAGAGACGTGAGTTCGTGAATCACGGAGTACCCATCAGACTTGACAATGAAGATAGCATCGGCCGCATGGTTGGCAGCAAATGAGTTGATGATTTCTAGAGGAGGGTCAAAGTCTTCTGTTAGACTGACGATGAGATCAACTAAGCTAGCCATGATGGATGATGGATGGTGGATCAACTAGACGAGTAAACAAACGCGTGCGCGGCGGGCCTCAGGGCCAGCGCGGCGGGAGGGACAGGCCAAATGGGCTCAGGTCTCCAAATAGCCAGTCCTCCTTCGCGCCAGATGGGCCGGGGGGGCGACGCGCGGTGGTGCGAAGTGAGCTCTGTCACGGTGCTGACTCCTCTCTGTCCCTGGTCAGCTGACATGCGGCTGATTGAGCCCCTGCACAGGCTCGGGGTCGTGGACAGGCGGGCGCCGATGGTGAAGACTGTCTTCTAGTGACATCAATGGGCTACGCATGTGCCTGGCGGGCGTCCTGGGTTGTGCCGGGTCGTCCCGGGTCGTCTGGTTTGTCTGGTTCGACCAGGTTTGTTCAGGTTTGTCTGGTTTATTCTGGTTTGTCTGGTTTGTCTGATTTGTCTGGTTTGTCTGGTTTGTCCTGGTTTGTCCTGGTTTGTCCTGGTTTGTCTTAAGTCGTCCTGAGTCGTCCTAAGTCGTCCTGACTGTGATTGGGCTGGTGCAGGCTGTGATAGGGCTGCAGGCGCGACTGTTGGGTGTGTGCTGGGGCCAATTCTACGATTAGATGGGCCGTAAAATTCGCCCAAAGTACTGGTGTCGCTAAAGATCCTCGCCACCCATGGTGCCCAATCGCTTGCCCTTCGCCGCAAATCGCTCAGCCCCATGGCGTATCAGATGTGATCTGTCCAGCCTGTCGTTAATTTGCCGACGACAATTAATGGTGTCATCATTACCAGCACAACCACACCTTGGTGGTTCTAAAAGCGCTTATGTAAGAATATGATCTCATCGTCTTCGGGTGGGCGCTCAGGGCCTTTCATCCGCACCGACCCTAAACGAGGCCTCGGAGGCTCGGATCTCCCTTGTTCCGTCTCGCGTCCACACATATTCAGTTGAGGCTTTGTCAGCATGCACTGCATATAGCAGGCTTCGACATATTGGCAGCTTATCAGAAGGCTGTGAGACGGGCTTTAACCGTTTCTGTCAACGAGTTGTTTTCGCACAACCACCATTACGGCCGAAATACGCAATGGGATTGAATGGTGGGCAAAACGACGACAGGTGATGCCAAGACTATATGTTCATTAAGATATCCAATTAAACCGCTCGCCTTCCGTCACAAAAGACTGGAGACCAATCTGTCGATATGACTCAAATCCGTTGGTTTGGTTACTCACCTCATCGTACCCTGTCAATTTTCAACGCACCCTCATGTGAAAATCAAACATTCAACAATCTTGGATCCGATTAGTAAAGCTCGGAAGAGATAACATTCCGAAAGTTTAAGTTCCGGCCCCTTAACGTAGTGCTATTATAAGGCTGAGCACCCGTGTCCACAAAAAGAAGGTGGCAAACACCCATCCCGGAGTTAGTATTACGCCCGTAATCTGTTTATTTTTTGCGTTTTTTCCACAATCGCAAGCTCGTTTGGGCCATCGTTACAATGCCACCGTAATTTCGGCAGGGCCCGCCTGGGAACATATATATATCCACTATGCCCCATGTAGTCACTTTTATCTGGTTTTTCTTGTTATTTCCTATCACACTTTGTTCGGACTTTATTAAAGAATGTCGGACTCATCCCCAACCGTGGGGGAAGATAGCAAGTCTTTGGAATCTTCCAACTCAATCAACGAGTATAACGGCCTAAATGAAGATGCAAGACAGGAAATCCAAGAAATTGCCAAAACCATAAGTCACCAAAGTTTTGGTGATAAGCTGGATGCGAATCATTCTTTACAGCGTTATTTGACTAGTATGACTAATGTTCCTGGTGTGTCGCCGTTTGATGGTAACATCGATGAGCTCAATCCTGATCATGAAAATTTCAATGCCAAATTTTGGGTTAAAAACATTGCTAAGTTGTATCAATCTGATCCCGATTACTACAAGCCCTCCAAGCTTGGAATAGCTTATAGAAACTTGAGAGCATCGGGTATTGCCAACGATTCTGATTACCAACCTACTGTTACCAATGCATTGTGGAAATTGGCGGTTGAAGGTGTTCAAATAGTTCGAAAGCCCGACCCCAGTCGTTATTTTGACATTTTGAAGTCCATGGATGCTATCATGAAGCCTGGTGAAGTTACTGTGGTTCTTGGTAGACCCGGTAGTGGTTGTTCTACCCTTCTCAAGACCATTGCTGCTCATACATACGGTTTCGAAGTTGGTGAAGAATCCAAAATCACCTATGATGGCTTGACGCCCCACGACATCATCCAACATCACCGTGGTGATGTCGTTTACTCCGCTGAAACCGATGTTCACTTTCCTCACTTGAGTGTGGGTGATACTTTGGAATTTGCCGCTAGATTGAGAACTGTTTCCAATAGAGGTGATGTTGGTCGTGAGGAATACGCCAAGCACATGGCTAGTGTTTACATGGCTATGTATGGTTTATCCCACACTAGAAACACCAAGGTTGGTAATGATTTCGTCAGAGGTGTTTCTGGTGGTGAAAGAAAGCGTGTTTCCATTGCTGAAGTTTCCTTGAGTCGTGCTTATCTTCAGTGTTGGGATAATGCCACGAGAGGTCTTGATTCTGCTACTGCCTTGGAATTCATCCGTGCCTTGAAAAATTCAGCGACTATTCTTGACTCCACTCCTCTCATCGCCATCTACCAATGTTCTCAAGATGCTTACGACCTTTTTGATAACGTGGTTTTATTGTACGAAGGTTACCAAATCTTTTTTGGTCCCGCTGACAAAGCTAAGGAGTTTTTCGTGAAGATGGGTTACGAATGTCCAGCTCGTCAAACTACTGCTGATTACCTTACATCTTTGACCAACCCTGCTGAAAGAATTGTCGCCTCTGGTTACGAAGGAAAGGTGCCTAGAACTGCTCTTGAATTCGAGCAGTATTGGAAAAATTCTCCAGAGTATGATGAATTGATCCAGAAAATTGACCGTCATATCGAAAATGTCGAAAACAAAAGCTTGAAGGAGTATTTCGCTGAAGCACATAGTGCTCGCCAATCCAAGAATGTCTCTAACAAGTCTTCCTATACCGTTTCTTTCCCTATGCAAGTCAGATATCTCATGCAAAGAAACATCAAGAGGGTGAAAGGAGATCCCTCCATTACCATTTTCTCGATTTTTGGTCAAACCGTTATGGGTCTTATTTTGGCGTCTGTGTTTTACAATTTACCCAATAATACTACCTCGTTCTACTCTCGAGGTGCTGCTATGTTCTTCAGTGTCTTGTTTAATGCTTTTTCCTCTTTGCTTGAAATTATGGCTTTGTTCGAAGCTAGACCCATTGTTGAGAAGCACAAGAAGTATGCTTTGTACCGTCCATCGGCTGATGCTTTGGCTGGTATCATTACAGAGCTTCCCACCAAGTTTCTCATGTCTGTTGGTTTCAACTTCCCCTTTTACTTCATGGTTCATTTCCGTTATGATGCCGGAAGATTTTTCTTTTACTGGATGATGGGAATGTTGTGTACCTTAGTGATGTCTCACATGTTCCGTTCTTTGGGTGCCGTTTCTACGTCTTTGGCTGGTGCCATGACCCCAGCAACCGTTCTTCTTATTGCTATGGTCATTTTCACTGGTTTTGTCATTCCTACCCCCAAGATGTTGGGATGGTCTCGTTGGATTAACTATATTAATCCTGTGGGATACGTGTTTGAGGCATTGATGGGTAACGAATTTACTCAGCGGGAGTTTTACTGTCCTTCTACTTCTTTTGTTCCTAGCGGTGGCAGCTATGATAAAGTACAAGCTGCCCATCGTATTTGTTCCGTTGTTGGTGCTAAAGCTGGTAGCCCATATGTCTTGGGTGATGACTACCTTGCAGAATCGTTTGAATACTACAACTCTCACAAGTGGAGAAACTTCGGTATCATCATTGCCTACATTATCGTTTTCCTTTTTGTCTACGTTGCCTTGACTGAGTTCAACAAGGGCTCCATGCAAAAGGGTGAAATTGCTCTTTTCCTTAAGGGTGATTTGAAGAAGCGCAGCCGGAAGCCAGCTGATGTCGAGTCAGTTGCTTCTGAGAAGTACACTCTTGCCGACGAAAGAGTCAATCTGGATAATGAGAAAGTTTCGGTCGAGAAGGCTGATGTTGGTGTCAAGCAAATCTTCCACTGGAGAGATCTCACTTATCAAGTGAAGATCAAGAAAGAGGATCGTGTTATTCTTAACCATGTTGATGGATGGGTTAAGCCTGGTCAGTTGACTGCACTTATGGGATCTTCAGGAGCTGGTAAAACCACTTTACTTAATTGTCTTTCCGAGAGAGTTACTAGCGGGGTTATCACAGACGGTCTTAGAATGGTCAATGGACACTCACTTGATTCTTCGTTCCAGCGTTCCATTGGTTACGTTCAACAACAAGATTTGCATCTTCCTTCGAGTACTGTTCGGGAAGCATTGAGATTTTCTGCTAACCTTCGTCAGCCAGCCCATGTTTCCAAAAAGGAAAAGGATCAATACGTCGAGTACATTATTGATTTGCTTGAGATGTACGATTATGCGGATGCTTTGGTCGGAATTGCTGGAGAGGGTCTCAATGTCGAACAAAGAAAGAGACTTACTATCGGTGTTGAGCTTGTGGCCAAGCCCAAGCTTTTGTTATTCTTGGATGAACCCACCTCGGGATTGGATTCCCAAACTGCTTGGTCCATTTGTAAGTTGATGAGAAAGCTTGCTGATCATGGGCAAGCTATTCTTTGTACTATTCATCAACCCTCTGCTATCTTGTTGAAGGAATTTGACCGGTTGTTGTTTTTGCAAAAAGGTGGTCAAACGGTTTACTTTGGTGATCTCGGAGAAGGATGTACTTCCTTGATTGAGTATTTTGAAAAGTATGGTGCCCACCCTTGTCCTAAGGCTGCTAATCCCGCTGAATGGATGTTGGAAGTCGTTGGAGCGGCTCCTGGTTCCCATGCACTTCAAGATTACCATGAAGTTTGGAAGAACTCCACCGAGTATCAGCAGATGCAAAGTGAGTTGGATACTATGCAAAGTGAACTTTCTCAGCTACCAAGAGACGATTCCCCTGACTCTCATCTTTCCTTTGCCACGCCCTTGTGGAAACAATATATCATTGTGACCTGGAGAGTTATTCAACAAAACTGGCGTACACCAGTGTACATTTACTCCAAGGTGTTCTTAGTTGTTTCGTCATCTCTTTTCAATGGTTTTTCGTTCTTCAAGGCTGACACGTCGATTCAGGGTCTTCAAAATCAGATGTTTTCTGCTTTCATGTTCATGATGCCTCTCAATACGATTGTTCAGCAAATGCTTACGTACTATGTCAATCATAGAGATGTTTACGAAGTTAGAGAAGCTCCTTCGAAGACCTTTCATTGGTCAGCATTCATTATTGGACAGATTGTTTCGGAGATTCCGTATCAAGCCGTTGTTGGAACACTTTCCTTTTTCTGTTGGTACTACCCGGTTGGTTTCTACAGCAATGCTATCCCCACCGATTCTGTCAACCAGCGTGGAGTCCTCATGTGGATGTTCTGTACTGCATTCTATGTGTACAGTACTTCATTGGGTCATCTTTGTGCTTCCTTCAATGAATTGGCTGATAACGCAGCCAACCTTGCTTCGCTCCTTTTCACGATGACTTTGACATTCTGTGGTGTATTGGCCGGACCCGATGCTTTACCTGGATTTTGGATTTTCATGTATAGAGCCAACCCCATGACTTACTTGGTGCAAGGAATGTTAGGTACTGGGTTAGCTAACAGTGACGTGGTGTGCTCGAAGACTGAGCTTTTGAAATTCTCGCCAATTCTGGGCAAGACTTGTGGGGAGTACATGAGTGGATATATGAAGGTTGCAGGAGGATACTTGATCGATTCTCTGGCAACTGATGTTTGTGAATTCTGCACCATTTCTTCCACAAACACTTTCTTGGCACTGATTTACTCTCCATATTCGGAGAGATGGAGAGATTTCGGAATCTTTATCTGCTTCATTGCTATTAATTTATTCCTTTCCTTAGGACTCTACTGGTTCGCTAGAGTTCCTAAAGGAAACAGAGAGAAGAAGTGATTGGTTATGCGTATCCTACTTATGGCTTATAGATTTTTTTAGAATAAGGCTATGCATATATTTCAGTGTAATTTATCGTATTTTCAAAAAATCGTACAACAGTTGCGAAAGTCACTAAAAACTTAATGTATGTCACATGAGTTTTGGACCACGGCCACAGAAGGGTGAAAATTGCCCTTTTCAAGCTCAAAGATAATGACTTTCGATCGTTGCCAAGCTTCTTAATCTACAGGATCACTCTATCAATCTGTCAAACTTCTTGACAAATGACATACATATCAATCCTTACATGGTACCTCAATATTTCCACACCAAGGCTCATCAATTTCCCAACATAAGCCCACGCCTACGAAATCAACGTCTTCCAGAACACTATGCCCAGAGACGAGTCAGATAGTTGACAAAGCTTCCCAACACCTTCCCAGCAGCTTCCCAAAGGAATTGTACGAAGTATCATAGTGGCGCCACTTATCGGGTGACGTCGCACAACTCGCACTTATAAATCGTCTTCGATCTTTAAAACTTGATCTTCATTATGTCGTCAATTATCCATGACACCAACCGTCCCATTCGGGAGAGAATGGAAGCCCTCATACGCCTCAAGCAACAAGAGATCACCCAGGGTATTGCTGCGCTAGACGAGGTTGAATTTCACACCGATTGCTGGACTCGTGAAAATGGTGGTGGTGGACAAACCATGGTACTCCAAAATGGAAAGACTTTTGAGAAAGGTGGAGTCAACATCTCCATTGTTCATGGACACTTGCCTCCTGCTGCAGTTGCTAGAATGAGAGCCAACCATGCTAACTTGAAAGGAAGTGAAGCCGATGGTAGTGTCAACTTCTTCGCATGCGGTTTATCGTTGGTTATCCACCCCCACAACCCCCATGCACCAACGACTCACATGAACTATCGTTATTTTGAAACTACTGACCCGGAAAGCGGTGAGATTCAGAATTGGTGGTTCGGAGGTGGTGCCGACCTTACTCCTGCTTATCTATACGAGGAAGATGCCATTCACTTCCATAAGCAGCACAAGGACGCTTTAGATAAGTACGACGTGGAATTGTACCCCAAGTGGAAAAAATGGTGTGATGAATACTTCTACATCAAACATCGTCAGGAGACCAGAGGAATTGGAGGAATCTTCTTCGACGATTACGACGAAAAGCCCGCCGACGACATTCTTAGACTTGTGGAATCATGCTTCGACGCTTTCTTACCCTCTTACATACCATTGGTCGAAAGACGTAAGGATTCTTCGTTCACCCCCGAGCAAAGGAATTGGCAACAAATAAGAAGGGGTAGATATGTGGAGTTCAACCTTGTTCTTGATCGGGGAACTCAATTTGGCTTACAGACTCCTGGCTCAAGGATTGAGAGTATTTTAATGTCACTTCCTGCTACTGCTAGTTGGGCGTATGACCACCATCCCGAAGAAGGAACAGACGAAGACAACTTGTTGAAAGTACTCAAGACCCCTAGAGAATGGGTTTAATGCATAGAATCTTATTAAAATTTATGAAGATTATGAATATTGTAGGGTTCCTCGGAAATTTCCTCATCTCATGCACTTAGCCGTCAACTTAATTTCCGTGGCTCACCTACCAAAAATAACTTTAACAATCCAGGTAGCTGAAAGCTGGTTCAATGCCACGCATCTAGCCCGCTCGTGATATTTTCTACATTGCTAGTGGGGTACTTCATCTCACCTAGCAATAAAAGTAATGATCCTCCCTAGTGCAATATCATCTCGACTAAACTGGGACAGCTCAAACAACTACAGCATTATCACTTCAATAAAGCTCAAGCTGAAAATTTCTTGATAGCAGTGAAGGCGATATTTGAGGTGACTTAATGGAGACTTTGAGTAATAGTCCCGATTAAGTACTCCCCACTGGCACGTTGCGCGGTTTAAATTTTTTTATTTCGAGGAAGAAATTAATCCCTCTGATGCCTTAAATAAGTTTAAGCATTAATAAAATCTATCATCTTCGGAATTTTCCACGCCACTCGTTGTTTCTAACATCACAGATGATCGACACCCAACATTAATCTACTAATTTACATTCCACATCATGTCCGACATTGAAAGTTACCGCTCAGCATCTCCAAGCAGAGAAATTCTTGACCGTGCAGCTAATACCGATGAAGTGCTAAATGACCATCGGAACCACCCGTCGCTCCCCATTAGAGACCAGGAAGACAGATTACGGGATGCAAGAGTATCGATCAATCCTGCTGGTACCATGGGAGATCTCCGTCGTCAATTTTACTTAAGCCAAGCGGCTGACGATGAAGACGAGAACGACAGCCCTCAGTTCCCAGCCCGAAGCCAACGTCGTCGTCGTCGCTCCCAGCTGAAGGTTATTGCAGAGGATGACGATGGCAACAACCATGGTATATTGTTGAAGACCACATCCAGAGCTAGACGGGTGCTGAGAAAGAATTCCATTGTAAATGATAATTTGGAGTCAGACCTCCAGCTGCCCATGATGAAGATTAAAACCAACGATACTACGAATAGCGATCAGATGTACCAAAAGAGGGAACGCCGGCCTTCCAGGCTGTCTGTTGATAGTGAGGCAGACTCCCATGCGTCGCGTCTGTCCCAGGAAACAGAAGAGGACGTTTGTTTCCCCATGCTTCCTGAACACATTCGCATCAAGGGAATCGACTTCGATGAAATCGAAGAGTTTATAAAAGAAGAACGGGAGCAAGAAGCTTTCATGAGAGACCAACAAAAGATGATCACCGAGAGAACAACCATGAGGGTTAACACCAGGGATGCTGCTGCTGCCAGCACGTCGTCCAGTATTAAGCCCAGCAACACAGCTTTAAGATACACTCCCAAGAAAATACTCAACAAGATCAAATCTCGCCCTCAAGATACCGTCTCCCTTCACACCATTCCCGACAAGCATAACTCTGATTCCTCCACCGTCAACGAAGAATATGACGACAAAATGAGCAATTCTCCAGACAACATGCTGGAGAACGTCAAGTTTGGTGGCACCAGGATAAACGACAACTCATCTATTTTGCCAGACAGATTTTCTTTCTTCTGCTCCGAATCCGAGGAAACTATTCACGCTCCTGATATTCCTTCGTTGGTCGAACCAGGCCAGAGTGTCCTGAATCTTTTCCGCAATGGTGAAGGGACTTGGTGGCTTGACTGTGTGTGTCCCACGGATGCCGAAATGAAAATGATCGCTAAAGCTTTCGGGATTCATCCTTTGACAGCAGAGGATATCCGGATGCAAGAAACTCGTGAAAAGGTGGAATTATTCAAGAGCTACTATTTTGTCTGTTTTCATACCTTCGAGCCTGATCAAGAATCCGAGGATTACCTCGAACCCATCAATGTGTATATTGTTGTCTTCAGAGAAGGAATTCTCACCTTCCACTTCTCTCCAATTACCCACCCTGCTAACGTCAGAAGGAGAGTTCGTCAATTGAGAGATTACGTCGATGTCAGTTCAGACTGGTTGTGTTACGCCCTCATCGATGATATTACTGATGGCTTTGCTCCTGTCATTACTGGTATCGAATACGAAGCTGACGCGATTGAAGACTCGGTGTTTGTTACCAGAGAAATGGACTTTTCTCACATGTTACAAAGAATTGGTGAGTCGAGAAGAAAAGTTATGACACTTATGAGATTGCTTTCGGGTAAAGCCGATGTCATCAAGATGTTTGCTAAGAGATGTCAAGATGAAGCCAATCAATCAGTCACTCAAGGCCAACTGACGCTTAATTTAGCTGATTTCAATAGTGGCCATGGGATCTCAGCCGGTCATGCTAGCAACTCCGGAATGAGTTTTGGTCCTGGTCCTGGTGCTCCACCTGGCGTTATCGGTCCTCAGTTCCAACCTATCCATGCACAAGGCATCGCACAACCTCGTGCTGATATTGCATTATATTTGGGAGATATCCAGGATCACGTGGTTACCATGTTCCAGAACTTACTTGCCTATGAAAAGATCTTTAGTAGATCCCACTCTAACTACTTGGCTCAATTGCAAGTTGAATCATTTAACTCCAACAATAAAGTTACCGAGATGCTAGGTAAGGTGACTTTGATTGGTACTCTTCTTGTGCCGTTGAACTTGATTACTGGTTTATTTGGTATGAACGTCCATGTGCCCGGACAAGATGGAGATGATCAAAGTGGATATCGGTGGTTTTTCGTTATTCTCGGGGTGATGATTTTCATTGTTTGCTGCTTCTTCATATTTGCCAAAGTGTGGTTAAAGAAATTAGACGCCTCCAGCGGTGTTGGTCCACAGCTCGGATCTCATCGTTCAATTCGAAGCTTAAGGTTAAGAACGAGAACAAAAGAGGCTGCTAAATCTATCCTCAGCTTCCCCAACAAATATGACTAATGGCGCCTACGACTCTCCCCCTACCACCCCCCGTAACACATTTCGCTCGGAATTCTCTTATTCCGAATGAAACTAACCAATTACATTGTGCTGCATATTTTTGTGTTGCAACTTCTTGATGTTTATTCACCTTTTATAGAGTAATGTATTAGTACGATCATGCAATCTCCAATTGGCGAGACTGTCCAATTGGCGAGACTGTGGCTGCTTTTTCGCAATCACTATAAAATGTATAGTAAAAGCTAATTCCGCCTTTCCACTACCAATGGTAAATCGACCCAACTTCCTAGTCATTGTTGCCGATGACTTGGGATTCACTGATCTCAGTGCTTTCGGAGGAGAAATTTCCACTCCCAATCTTCAGAGACTTTCTGATCATGGTGTGAGAGTCACCGACTTTCACACTGCATCTGCGTGTTCCCCCACCAGGTCTATGTTATTCACGGGAACTGATAATCACATTGCTGGATTGGGGCAAATGGACGAGTTTGCTAAGCGGCACCCCAAGAAATTTGGAGGGAAACCGGGCTACGAAGGCTATCTTAACGATCGCGTCGTCAGCTTGCCTGAGATCTTACACGATGATGGCTACTATACTTTCCTTTCTGGAAAATGGCACTTAGGGCTTCTTGAAGACTACTGGCCTGTAAAAAGAGGTTTTGAGAAGTCTTTTACATTGTTGCCAGGAGCTGGAAACCACTACAAGTACATCCCCAAAGATGAGAACGGAGAGTTGAGCAAGTTTCTCCCTTTCATCTATGCAGAAGACGACAGAAAAGTGGATCCCGAGAAGGAATTGCCAGAGGACTTCTATTCTACCAACTTCTTCACCGACAAGTGGCTCAACTTCTACGAGAGTGAGCAGAGAAAAGACCGTCCTTTCTTCAGTTGTTTGACTTACACCGCTCCTCACTGGCCATACCAGGCGCCCAAAGAAGTCGTGGATAAGTATAAGGGGAGATATGATGACGGACCCGAAGAGCTCAGAAAACGTCGGCTTGAACAGGCTTTGAAGGCCGGCGTAGTACCTCCCGGTGTCAAGCCCCATCCCATCACCACCATCCACGAGCGTTGGAGTGCCATCTCTGATGAAGAGAAAAAGACTCAGTCTCGAATCATGGAAACATATGCTGCAATGGTGGAGATCATGGATGCCAATATAGGAAGAATCCTCGATAAGCTCGAAGAAACAGGGGAGCTTGACAACACTTTCATCCTCTTCATGTCTGACAACGGAGCCGAGGGGTTCCTTATGGAGGCACTTCCGCTCACGGTGTTGAGAATCAAGCAGCAAGTCGAGCTCAACTACAATAACGAATTCGACAACATTGGACGCAAGGACTCATTTGTGCATTATAACGACCAATGGGCACAAGCGGCCACCAGTCCTTTTTCAATGTACAAAATGTGGACCACAGAGGGTGCCATTGTATGTCCGTTAATTTTACACTACCCCCCTCTCTTGAATAAGAAGCAGGGCCAGGCGTTACACACCTTCACCACCGTGATGGACATTCTCCCTACTATTTTGGAGTTGGCCCATTTAAAGCATCCTGGGAATACCTACAAGGGGAGACAAGTGGTTTCTCCCAAGGGAAGATCATGGGTGGGCCATTTGGCAGGATTTACCCACTATGTGCACGAAGATGAGCTGGTGACTGGCTGGGAGCTCTTCGGCCAGCAAGCTATCAGAAAAGGTGCTTTCAAGGCAGTATACATTCCCAAACCATTTGGACCTGACAAGTGGCAATTGTACAATATTAGAGAAGACGTTGGAGAGACTGAGGATTTGGCTGCCAAAAATCCTCAGAAGCTTCAAGAGATGCTCGTACACTGGGCCAATTATGTAGCCGAAACCGGGTTGATTGAGTTTGGGTCAGATTTGTTTGAGCACGAAAAGATCGACGAGGACGACAATGTCATCTACAAAGTGATTGAGGATTAGCCTCCCCAATAAACGGCACGTCTACAATTATATTGTCTAGGTTTTGGCTTGGTAGTCGTGATAATGATCTGAGTATACATGCGGGTTACTTTCTAGTTTTTCTCTTTTTCAGAGGATGTTCTTCCTCGATGGGAATCCAGATCTCGTCTTCCTTCTGGTTCTCAAGAAGCTTGGGGCCATTCTTATCGCGGAACACTTGCTTTCTCCACTCCTGGAGATGTTTCTTCTTGGTGTATTTACGCTTGTCTTTGAGAACCTTCTCCTTAGGACGGTATGGTGCAAACTTCTTGATTCCGATGAACTCGTTCAACTGCTTATCGTCTGCCATGAGGATCTCTCTGGTGGAAAGTCCGAAGGACTCGGGAGAAACTTCCCGATACTTGAACTGAACGTCGTCCTTTACCTGTCTACGACCACGCTCTTCTTCGATTTCGTCGATGATCTTGGTGGCGTTAGTCTCCACGATCTTCTGGGCGACTTCCTTGAGCTTTTCCTTTTCCTTCTTGGAGCTCTTCTTCTCCTTTAGTTTATCCTTCTTCGACTTCTTTGAGGGCTTTTCTGGCTGTTCTTCTTTGTCTTCTTCTTCATCATCTTCATTCTTTTCATTATACTCTTCATTCTGCTCCTCCTCACTTCCATTCTTGTCGTGGTAGAACTCACCCATGATCTCGTCGTCTTCGCCCCAACTAGGCTTTTCGTCATCTCCAGCTTCTTCTCCTCCGTAGAACTGCTCGTTAAAAATCTGTGCCATTTTGTCATCCCAGTCGCCGTCATCAAAGTCATCGTCAAGCAACGAGGCCCCGAATACCTTATGAATGACTTCGTCGTTGACCTCCTGTCCAACTGCCTCCTTGATCTTAGCGAGACGGTCCATAACCTGGTTGACCTTCTGCGTCTTCTTCTTTTTAATAAGCTCACTCTTTTCTTCCTCCTCGTCCAACTTTTGCTGGATCTTCTTTTCTCTTTGCTTTTTTCTAGAATTGGTATTATTCCGCCTAAGAGTGGCCTGATTTCTGGCGTACGAAATAATTTCGGCAGAATTTGTTTCCTCGAAACGGAAGTTGAATGCCTTCTCGAAGTTATCAACGGCGTCTTCAAACTGGTCCTCGTCGTCCTTGTCAATCAGGTCCAAGTCTAGCTGTTTGTCGCCTTTGCGAGGGATCCACGCCTGGTTGTCAAGAAATGCACTAAGGAATCCTTGTGAGTCATTCTCAGGATCCGGCAATTGCACCTTGGGGACCCTGGGCTCGGTAGAATTCTCCTTCTTCTTGAGAAAGTCGTCGTCGCTGTCTTCCTCTTCCTCATCACCAAAAGCATTCTTGATGTCATTCAACAACTTTTCCTTCTCTTCCTTTTCTTCAACCACAAACGGCTTTTCACCATCCACGGTGTCATAGTCATCTTCGGCATTGTCACCACCGGATAGGAGGTTCATGCGATGGTAGTCCTTAAGGTAAATGGGTTTTTCCTTCTTTTTATCCTCGAGCTTGATATTGGTAGGATCGTCGAAAAATTTGGCGTCTGGGTCGAGAAGTTTCTTAGGATCAGTCTTCAATGCCTCAAGCACCTTGTTGATACCCTGTTCGACGTCGTCAGTGACAAGCTCTCCAAACTCATCCTCATCCTCACTTTCTTCAGATTCATCAAAGCTGGCGCTTTCGTCTTCACTCACGATCTTTTCGAGATCCAGCGTCTTGGAGTTAGTCCCAGTGTTGACAGTCTCGTTGGTTTGCTTTTCAGCGATTTCTCTTGCCTTTTTGGCGGCGGACTTCTTTCTGGCCATGATGAGATGAGATGAGAAACATACTTGATTTTCGCACGCTGACGTAATCATACCCATGCGGTTATGATAAGATAGTATACGTGGAGTTCCCCACTACAGCGCCATGCACTAGCTGCTACGAGAGCTATTGTCTCCAGGCAAAAAACACTTTATTCAGGCAATTTACATTTTTTAGCCACAGTTGCTTCGTCTAGACCAGACAGATCTCACCGTAGACGTAAGCCGGATCAGAGTTGGCACTACCCCAGTCGAAGCCGTTGAAAAGCTTGTAAAGCTCAGAATCCACTTCAACGTAGATCATCTCTTGAATACTGTTGAACCAGGCATACTGATCGTTCCGGAATGCATCGGAGGTAATCTCATCAAGAGCAGCGAGTAAACCAGTGGACTGGTCCTTAAACATGGAGTGCTTTGCCCATGCAACGTACACGACGGGGTGGTCCAAATCAGAGCCAGTCTGAACGAGGTCGCGAGCGGAAGTAGTCAGAATGTCAGTCCAGGAATAAGTCTCTCCACTAAAGTGTTGAGAATAGAAGGCGTGTGCTCTAGTGTAGTTAGAAGAAGTGTTCTCTCTGGTGTAGGTAACAATCACTCTTTCCCAGTCGTAGGGGTGGCCAGCGATATCAGTGTCAAATAACGAAAATCCATCCTTCTTGAAAAACAAATTGTAGGCGACCCGGACCTGAGTGTCCGAGCATTGTTTCACAACATAGTAAACGGGGAACGAAGACAACGCACTGGGACATCCTCCTTGACCAGCAACAGGATAGTGTTCCAATTCGGCAGATGGAACGATACCACCCGAGGAATTGGTAGCATACGAGGGCCAGCAAGTATCATGGTCGTCAGCTCTAGAGAAGAACCAGTATGGTCTGGCGTAGAGAGCGAACTCCTCAAACGTAGCATCTTTGGAAACTTGGGTTTGGGCAACCGCAGAAGCCACCAACCAAAGGAAGTGTAGAATAGAGAAAAGCATTGATGTGTTAGATTGCTTTCGTCCCCCTGGCCATCTTGTCAAGTTATATTGCAAAAATTTTGGACCTGTCAAAAAATAGCTTAGCCGCCTAGCCTGCTCAACCCGTGCACATGTGCACGAAAAGGAAATTTCGAGGAGCTGACGCACTAAAGTCTAAATGTCCACCGTTAGTAAAACACCGATTGAAGCATAAAACAATAAGAAGGTATAAAAGGTTGGCTCAAGCCGCTCAATAGGCGGCCCGAGCTTTTAGTAATGACTCACTTCAACTCGCTCAGCAGGCGGCCCGAGCCTTTTAGCAATGAGTCGGTTCAACCGCAATGTACGTCGATCTAAATTGCAATAACGTATCGCAAACGCCGATTCGGTGGTGAGGCTGTCGGCTAAACACTGTCCAAAAAAGCCTTATATTAGGTATGGAAGAATGCACTCCAGGCCGTTGGACCACTTTGTTGGTTTGTTAACCCCGCCAAATGTCAGTAGTTTGCACCCTTCGTATATAGACCGGATAAACCGGTGAATCATCATTGCGACCGCCTCAAATTTCAGGTTACGTAAATCATAGCCTCGCCTCGCTTTCTCGATTATACCACCAATTATAGGCCATTTCGCATCTATTCAAGTCAAGGTTTTCACTCAAAACCTTCCACAAGGTCTGTCGTAAAAATTGCTGCTCAGAAGGCCCACTGCGTTCCACCAATTCCCAAGCTTGCTTGACCCAAAATGCGAACGAAAAAAGTGGAATGTAAGGGATCAAGTTGATGAACGAATATACAAGGGCTTCCCGAGAAGTCTCCGGGGTCACTCTCTGGGTCATCTGATATTCGAAACGTTCTTGTTTCATGTCTACCAAATCAATATGGAGGTTGTCTTTTGGTTTCTTGACCTTATTTTGTTTCACAATGCTGTCGGGCGCCTCAATTTGACTAAGGGTAGACGCTGCTTCAATTTCGCCGATGGGTTGGGCTGACGTAAACGTCCCTTGCTGATTTGCTATTGGAATGCCAATGTTGGCATGAGAGCACACATCGTAAACCTGGATAAGAAATGCCTCTCCATCGGGCTGAGATAGATGTTTTTTGCCGAGAGTTTCGATAGCAATGCTTAGCTGATGAGCAGAAAGAACTCCAGGGAACTGCGAAAAGAGAAGCTCAAGGTACTTGCTGGACTTAGTAAAATCGTTCTTGGTCTTGGAAAAATACACCAAAAGCACCGAGTGTGCCGCCTCAATGATATCTGTATCAGATACGCTGCTCTGAACGATTGAAAAGCAAATGGGAAAGATGCCGTTTTCAGTAAAACCGTTGTTCTTGCGGTCCTGTTGGAGGTAGTTTTCCCAGAGCCCTAGAACAAATAGTACTTTGCATCGGACAACGTAGTTTTGGTTAAGAACCAGAGAATGAAGGTTGACCTCATTGGAATTGCAAATAAGAAACTGAGATAGCCGCTCGAAGTCGTCGACCCCATTCTTTAGCACAATTTCGACCGCGAGATAGTAGACGAAGTTATAGTTATCAAAGCCTCCCTGTCCAATAGACACAAGAATGAAGTTGGCAAAGTAAAGCGAATGGATAATCACAAGACTGAGGTGTTCGTATTGTGTCTCCAAAGCATTATTGGAGAAGAGATAGAATGACCGCCGAGACGAGAGAAACCGGGTGAGTACCCCCTGGAAAATCACCACCTCCGAGAATAGAAGCGTCTTTGCCGCCACCCACCACTTTTGGGTAAGATCACTATCATCCGGACGGGGAGCATGGTTGAGGGGGGAGTACTGAATGTGCGTCTGTAATTTCTCGTTGAACTGTTTTATGGACAAGAGCATGCCTTCCAATAATTGATAAGAGCGGCTATTGATGGGCAAATGACACACACCCTCCTCAAGGAGAAACGAAAGCTTATTCAAATGCTTGAGGACTGGTCTTTGGAACACTGCGTCATCTAGAACAGGCGGGTGGAGCGAAGCCAAACTGGAATCGGCGTCAAATAGTAAATGCACAATACGAGCTATGAGATGAGAATGGTCCACCTTGACCAAACGACTGACGCCGTACTCTTTCTTGTACACCACTGCCAAACTCATCACCCCCAAGTTACTGATGTTATCATTTTGATACTGCAGAAGGGCGTAGCTGAGACAGTCAGTGAACACTGATATCATCTCGGCATCCCAGGCAGCGAAGAACGACTTGTACTCAAAAAAGTTCCTTGAAGTGTACAATTCATCTCTGAGGTCCAGTGACATCATGATTCCCGCGATGACCGGCAACACCTTCCAGCTGTTTTCAATTGGCTTGAAGAAAGCAAAGTTCTTGATTTCCCGACCAAGAATCTCGTACCACTTCTTGATGCCAAGAGTAGGACGAGACACCTTGAGCTTCTTGTCGGTGATCAACTTAAACACCTCAATTATCAAGTAGTTTTCTTCAAAAGAGGGCACAGGATTGCCAAAGCAAGTAGGGCTGTTGAGAAAACTTGCCACCACCACCTTCAAATTATGTTCATACTTCACAAACGGCACATAGTGGTAAATATAGCCCAAAGTCTTGTTGTGAGTAGTATCTGGCTTGGGATTCCGTAGCTCGTTGACCAAAAAGTCAAGATCCTGGGGCGTTGGCGTGTGGTACGACTGCAAAGACAGGTAACTCATGCCGAGGTTGTGGGGTATAGCGATCGTGAAGAGACACCAGGTCACGTGCTCGATCAAGAGCGCCCACCAGCGCTGTCGCTTATGTAATCAGAAACAGAGGGAAAAAAACGTACCATCAGATTGGCTGTATTGAACGAGGCCTCCCTTGATCATGTCCCGAAACCCTCTTCTAAGGACATGTCACAACCTCGTGTACAACCTCCGGCATATCCGGCCGGCAACACAGCGGCCCAAGTTCCGGGCGCTGAATCACCCCTTTTGCACCAACACCCAGCTCCTAGAGGCATCATATACAAACTGGATAATGCAGACATCCAAAGACATCCCGTCCAAAATATTCAACTCGCTCGTGGAAGCAGATCAAGAAGATGCCAGAGAAAACACCAGGAAGTTCCGCAAGATTTCGCCAGCTGCCGTCTATTTCCACCAGGTTGTTCCGAGTAACGATTCCGAGACCCCCAGAGTATATTCCAGTATCGACACCGAGATATTACGGCTATTGAAAGGCCAAAGCTTCCGTGTGCTCACCAGCAAGCTCACCAGCTATCACAAACAGGGCCAGTACGCGCTGGAAGAAACAATTGACAAGGTTGTTGGGGAAATACGACGAATCTGCGATGAGCGGGAGTTAGGCATCGAGATTCCCCGGCATCGGGCCATCACCGACCTTGGGCTCTGTCCAGCGTACCGAGATGTATACGAGCGGATACCGTGGGTATACGAGGTGTTTCGATTGTACGAGGGCAGATATTTTGCATCGCAGCGATTTCAGGAGAACTACATATGGCTCTGTTACCACATGAACGATCTTGACACCCTTCAGAAGCTTGTGTACCCCTACCTACGCAGCGCACAGTACTGTCTGAAGAGTTTGGGATACCTCATGGGTGGGTTTATTGTCAATTACGATGTTGAGTTCGCCAAGAACCTCTTCATTAATCTTATCCACATGGGCAAGCCGCTCGCTTCGTCCCTCCTTGACACAGTCTTACACCAGATGAAAAAGGTGGATACCATATTTGAGAACGTATCCTTGTGCTTCGACAAATGGGTGGAGTCTGCCAACTGCCAGAAGCCTTCAATGCGGTCAGTCAACTTGGTGCTTGAAGAATATCACCGATTTGGCACTGACAGCGAGATCTCACACCTCAACTCACTTCTAAGTCAACTCTCCATCGGCGACCACTACTTGGTGCGGTATTCCAAGCTCCAGCACCACATTGTACTGAGGCAGCCCGATCGCATCAAAAAGACCATCTGCGAGCAAGATATCCAGGCACTCGAGTCCATTCTCGGACAGGTTCCTACACATCAGAAACAAGAGCTCTGTACTAACATGCTCCACTTTGTTGCTCGCTACTCCGACATCGGGGTCATCCAGCAGGTAATTCGCATGATGCACTCCCACAGCGTATCCTTCGATGGCAGGTGCTATGACATTCTTGTGGAATTTTACTCTAAAAATGAACAGTTCCTTACTCTCCTCAACTTTCTCATGAAGTCAGCGGGCACCGGCGGGCTCGAATACTCTCCCCGTTTCATAAAGCACTTGTTTGACACCTACATCAAGACCTACCCATACTACGCGGTTGAATTTGCCACGCGATTCGAGGCATGGCTCCACCACGATGCCAAGCTCAGTGCCGAGGTCAAAGAACAGCTTTTGGCCGAGTGCAAAGTCCAGCGCGTCAAGTCCAATATTGCTCCGTACAACCTCTGTCAGCAGACGCTCAAATCCAAGAAGTACGACGGGCAGTGGGTACCAATCAAATGGGGTCAGCACGTGTCATGCAGGGAACAAGTGGACTTCCGTGTCAACAAGGGGTTTCGTGACATAATGAGAAAGGGCGTCAAGCCTGACTTCAAGGTGATTGAAACCACTTTACGCCGGCTGCACGAAGCATACCGTCAAATCTTGATGGAATTGACCAGCACCCTTAGATACACCCAGAAATCACGTCTCAACGTGGTGGAGCTCCAGCTTCGCCACCCATCCAAGCGCGACGTGGCTGACTTCATTCACTCGTGTGACTTGACAATGCTTAACTCCAACGACATCGTCGTTCTCGCGCGGATGGCCATGAACAAGAAGCTCTACGAAGAAACTAACACACTCCTTCGGCGAATCCCCCAGTCGGAGCTATCCGACAAGAAAATGATGGTTGTTCTCCAGCTTGCACTTCGAAACGAAGCTGCATTTAGTCAGTTTGAGCGCATGGATGAGCTTATTGAGTCCTTCCCCATCGACCACATCGTTCTCAGCCCGTTCATCGCCAAGCAGTGCCGCTACATCGAAAAGCAACTCATACAGAAACTAAAGGTTCTTGACAGAAGCAACAACGTGACCATGAGGGCCAAGTTGGGAAGCACTCTTGAGAAGGTTCGCGGACTCATTGGGGACATCGATGTCAGACTCCACCGGGACAAGTCCGATGTTTCCCACAAGGTGACGGAGATGTTTAAATTTCTTGATGGGTGGATGAACAAGCCACATGATGACCGGTATATTTAACTGTACATAATAATGAGCATAATGCATTGATAAGATACAGAGATGAGCAGCCGCATTTTATTGATAATCGCGATTCCTTAGCAAAATATTGCCGTCATGCCCGAAGAACGATCCAAGATCTGGGACAAAGTATGTTAATCTAGAAATCAACAAGCCACAGAACTAACCACAGAACCTGGCTCAAACTCTCTGGCCCATTTGGAACACTCTAGAGTGCACCATTTGCTCGGACGTAATGCACGTACCCTTCTTGGCCCAATGTGGCCACTCATTCTGCTACGGCTGCCTCAAGCTGTGGTTTGACACCAAAATCAATTGTCCTACGTGCCGACGAGAATTGGAGTACCCACCCATTCTCAATATCCAACTCAAAGAAATCAGCAACACCATGACCACTTTTGTGATCGACGAAGGTGACAAATACGAGGCTGAACAGTTGAAAGCACACCGACAAGAGACTGAACAGGAGTACGACGAAGACTTTCGGCACAACCAGCTCTTTGGCGACAAGTTCGAGTCCACGCTTACTGTCATTGACCGGTCGGACGGTGTGGCCCGGTGCGGCAACTGCCACTGGGAGGCCCACGGGCTGGAGTGTCTACATTGTGGAGCGCGGTTCCGGGTGGCTCGAGACGACTCGTACTACGACTCCGACGACGGAGATGCCTACAATGAAGACCAAGAGGAGGAAAACGAGGCGGATGAGTTGGGGCAGCCCAACGAGTACGATTCGCAGGACAGCTTCATTGACGAGAGAAGCATCGACGAGCTAAGTGGCGACGAGGCCGACATCTTGTCCAGTGGCGACGGCGATGAGCTGGGCGGGGAGGTGTGGACGGGCTTCGAGGACGACAACGGCGGGTTCGAGATTGACGAAACTCCGTTCATGAATGGCCAGCTACGAGAGCTACTTAGCGACGAGCACGAGCGGGACCTCGAGCAGATCCTGGTGGACAGCGACAGCGACTACGAGGGCCAGCGGCGGCGGCCCCGGGTCATCGAGATCTCCGACGACGAGTAGCGGGCCGACGGGCTAGGGAAGTTCCAGGAGGCCAGTAGACCAGGTGACCCGTCACGTGGCACTTACATAAGCGAAACCAACCTGGCGCGCGCACGACATCATTTGCGCGTACATCATTGGATAGAGAAAATCAACTGATAATTTTCGAACTACAGACACCATGGACCCACAAAGAATTATCAGACTCCAGAAGCATTACCAAAACTCCACCTCCAAATTGTGGTTGAGAGGAAGATACTCCAAGTTTATGGTGTACCCATTCTACGCCATTTTTGCCGTTTCCACCATTGGCCCATTGTACTACGGAACTCGTGCTGTGTTCGGCCTCAAGGACGAGTAAGCTTTGGAGAAGTGACTTGCATAGGATTATAGCCCACGCTAATATACTATTTATTGAAAAGGTGTAGGGAGAGGAGCAGGAGAGGATGGTGATGAGACGAGAAAGGACTCCAGGGACAGGGAAGCGGCTGGAGCGACTCGTGGGACAACGAAGGGTCCAGTCAGAGATATACGAGAGGTTCCTGACAGAACGGCCAGAGGTTCTGCCAGATTCTCCACACAGAAGAGGACTAGGGCACGTTTTGTCGGAGAAAGCAGCCCCCACAGCTTAGGATCGCAGTGGCCGATTGTTTCCCACCGTCCTCCCGTATCTCGTCGCGTGTAGTGCGTATGTAGAGCAATCAGCGTCCGTTTGGATGTCAGCGGCAGTGAGTTAGACCAATAGAGGAGTGGTGATGGTGTGGGAGATGTCAGCTCCACGATTTATCATGAGCCAACATTTCTCGCGCCCCAACAACTCATGGGCAAGTTGGACGAATTACCAGAGGCCATTGTGGCCCACATCCTTCAGTTTCTTCCTCAGCAGGCACTTGTAAATCTTGCACTCACCAACTACGTGTTCTATGAGCCATGCTTGCGGCAGTTGTACCGGAGAATCACCATTCAAAGCGATGCAGTTTTGCGGCCGCAACAAGCAACCCACAAGAGATATCGGTGTGATTTCATCGACACCAGTGAAACGACTATCTACGGATTACAGAACTTGGCCATTTCTAAAGCCGGCCACCAGCGAATGATCAAAGCCCGAATCCATACCCTCATCACCAGTCTACGAGTCAACGCCAGTCTTATTGCGATGATTGAAGAGATTCACCTCGACGAAGGGCAGGGGCACTTCTCCGTTGGCGTGCTTGATGCCATCAAGGAGCTTTTGGGCGTGATACGTGGCGGTTCAATCACGCAGATTTACATGGGTACGTGGCGACTTCGGAGCAAATTGGATTACGAAGCGCTCGTTCCCCACTTCCACCTCCAGTCGGTAATAGTGGACTCGTACGCTGCACTAGACCGGCTACGAGGCGACGAACACGAACTAGTGCTTGCTCTCGAGAAAGAGCGTGAAGTGAGCGGTCAGGTGCACCAGATGGGGCGATTCAACCAGCTCAAGAGCTTGGTTATCCCCGGCCATCGGCACGAGTTCGTGGAAGAGTTTCTACGTGCACAGTATCGCCGCCAGCCATTCTTGTGGAATCTTGAGCGGGTGTCTCTCTACCACACCCACGGCCGTGTTCACATGGACGAGTTCATCAATCACGCGGCGTTAAAGTCTGTTCAGTTTACGGTTGGGTGCAACGATGCAGACTGTGACCAAGAGTGCGTCGATGAGTTCTTTCACAGCATGGAAGGTCTCAGTGTCCGAGATGTGTTCATCATCCAGAAGGACGGTGGGGATCACAAATATAACGAAAAGTGGGATATCATCATCTTGAACTTTATCAAGTCGTTGAATTTGAGCACATTGCAAACGCTTTGCATCCGACACAAGGTGGTGGACGACGGGATGATCTCCGACGGATACGAAGGAAACTACCTCCGAAGAGTTCATGTGTACGGGCACATTCTTCCCAACATTCTTTCATCATGTAAGAAGATGATAAACCTATTTCTTCCCAATATGGTGGCCTCGTTGTCAGTGTATGAACAGGCCATGAACAATCTCATGTGGAACGGATGCAAGTGTCTGCACTGTGAGCGGATCTTGCTGGCTCTAGACAATCATCTTATCCACCACAAATACTACAACTTTGAAAAACAAGTGTACAAGGACATCATTACCGTGCACCTCCTTCGGACCATTGGAGAGGTGTTGAGCCAGCGGTTTGTCCACGACGAAACCAGCGGAGATTTCAAAATTCAAAAAGCATTAAAGAACGTTGACTGGGATCTCCACACCAACTACTTTCTGATCCCCTTCAAGTGTCTTAATTACAAAACCTACGAAGAGGCCGATTTTGAGGACGAAAAAGACCCTCATAACGAAGAGTTATACTTCGATGCAGAAGACCACGAAAACGACTGCCAGGGATACCACGTCGACTTTTACCAGGACGTAACGCGGGCCATTTCCCACTACCTTGACGATATTGTGTTCAAAATGATCAACCTCAATCGCGGTAATGCAGAAGACGTGGTGATCGGAGGGATTGAAGATGAAAACGACGGCAGCATCAGCTTCCAGTTCAATAAGCTTGTGATCAATGGAATCGCATATGTCTTTGGTGAAGAATTGAATGGCACTGCGTTTCGAGTCAACTTGTTTGACGATTAAACTGCAGTTCAAGAAATAAAAAATAAGAAAAAAAAACGAATACAAAAAACAATAGGGTCGCGGAATCACACTATTAGGTTTGGAAGCTCCACCCCATTGACCCAATAAAGAAATCAAGTATACAGCTCGTAAGTTTAATCTGACGGATTTTGGGAGCCGGGGGGAAGATTGCCCATGCGTCAAAAGTTAAGCAGGCAGCACCGTAGTGAGGGGCAAGCGTTGATGGACAGAGGGGCACGGGCCAAGAATTCGCAATAAAAATAAAAATCACCCCATTCACCACGGAAGTAGAGGGAAGGTAATGGAGGCAACGTCGCACCAAAGTGGATTAGTGGAGAACAGCAAAGTTAAATGGGGCGCAGTGCCTCAAAAAGGCAAAAGTTTACGCCCTAGCATCTGGTTGCATGTGGGAAGTAACGAATTGATGAAAATTAAGGTCGACTTGAGCCTCCGGAGGATTCACGGAGAAGTTGCCGAGTAGGTGACATGGCGACAAAAATAAAATAAATGGTAGACCCTTGAGAAAGTCGGCTCAGCTCGGTTGAGATCAGGGTTTGACGGCATTTCGGTCTTGGCAGATAACACGAGGCGAGGCCCTGCCTAACATGAGTGAGAGCCATAAAAGGTTGTGGGGGCGATTAGGAAAAGTAATTGCAAGGCACTGGATAATAAAGTTGAAGCCAGAATACACCGTGAACACACGTGGTGGATTTCTGTCCGACCATAGGCATTCTACCTTGACACCAAGTGTTAGTATTGATGCAGTGCGGGAAAAAAAGGATCAAGCACAAGACAAAAGAAAAAGACCAAATTGAAAAGCAAAAAAAAAAAAAGAAAAAAAAAGGCCAAAAAATGGGCTGAAAAAATAACACCTTTCACTATTGTTATCTGATGAGCGACAAAAATGCAAACGCTATTTCCTCAGTTCTGCGATCTCCGACCGCTTCATTTGATAACTGCCATGAAGCTGAAGAAATCTTCATAACCACCGCTGACTCACACATGACACGGGCAACGTCGGAGATTCGGCAACGAACAGGAAGTTCTCCACATTGTTGACGCGCCGTCAATTGAATTCCATGTCTAGAATCGGACACCTTAATTCAAGCGAATAAGTTATAGGTGCGGTAGCAGAACTTAAACATAGAGCGGCAAGCACCGCGTGCAAATTGAATAGCATATAGGCAAATACACTTGTTTTTTATTTTTTGGTAATGATATTTAGTTGTGGTTTCCAAGAAGCAATTTCACTTGAGAGAATGTTTTCAAAATCCACTGGGAGCTCCCACATGATACGGTGAGTGAGATTTCCGGTTTTCACGCACAAAAAAGGACTACCATTATGACGACCACTTTTTCTTTTTTTGCTATAGTTTCTCAGTTACCATCAATGAATGCTTAAACCCTAAGGGCTTAGTATATCCACATTAAGGGTCTGTTGCCAGTAGGATAAAGTTTCCCAAAGTGTTTTTTTGTGGTGTCTGCTTGCTTTTTTGTGGTTTCGGCAAGGCCAGGCCTGTGATTTGGTGGATGTGTTGCCCGAGAATGTAACGTTACTAAGATGGCATTACTCTCATTTGCCATTTCTGGGGTTCGGGATTACCGCATGATCGAGAATGGGGGCAATGCCGACTGGGGGCATTATGCAGGATACACGACCGGGCTACTGCCCTACCTGAACGAAGATCGACAACGTGATAGGGGTAGGGTTTTTCCAACAACAAGGGGAAAAATTTCCAGAGATACGAGATTTGCAAATGTGCCATACAAACAGATGGCAGCCTACGGGTTTGGAATGAAACTCCCACGAACAATTGCAAATGAAGTACAAAAAACAGAACAAGAAAAGTGGGCGCTGTAGAAGGCAATTAATCAAGATATTTCCGATAATTGAGGCAGTGACATCGAACCGTCATTTTTTCCTGGGCTGCCGTCCAGACACTCGGGACAGTGATGAACGCCAAATTAAAGTTTTAAAAGGTAACGAAGCACAGGAAGGGAATAGTGGCCAATTGTCTAAACTTACAACGAGGGACAGATTCACATGGTGGTGTGGAAATGCTGGTAGTTTAATATAAGGCGGCTGTCACTCCCCCAGCAGGGGCCCGGATTGAGGCAGACAGCCGACGACACCTCATCGGCTACTACTCACGTGACCCATGCGTTTCCATCGATCTGAACCCTGCCTGGAGCATTTGCCGTTTTAAGCTTATCTACCATAAATGCCGTGCGAAAATCCGTAGGAACAAACGGGGCCGCATGGTAATATTAGGGCCCTGGATGATATTTTTTCGGAATTTACTGCCAAAATCGTGAGATGGGATAGGCTCTCTATTGTTACCCCAATGGATTGATATAGGCAATTATGGTCATTTATGTAACAATGGAGATTTTATGGATATCAGCACCTGGGTACGTGATGATGCAATTTAGGGTTACGATGAAGACGATGAGGGAGGCGGGAAGCAGAAAATTTGTACGGTGATTTTGGCTGTGATTATTTTTTTTGGTTTTAAGGTGTGAGGGTCGGGGAGGTGGATGGAGGGGTGCTTTTGTGCCAATTGATGTTTTCGGTTATTTCGATCACATAAGTCCGCACCATATGCTCCTTGCAGGAACCATAAAAACTCTTGCGCGCATGATGCACAGATATAAGCGATGCACGCTGCACCAAGGCTCTTTCTAACCGGTCTATATACCAGAAGGCATTTTTGGGACAAGTTCCCGTCGCTGCTTCGCGCACGGTTACAGGTCTTGTGTCAGCCGCTAAAGATTATCAAGCAGACCCCGATGCACAGCAGCGATCCTGAATATCATCCATGCTGCTGAGAAGGGAGATGTCCCGCAATTCTTCTTTTCTTATCCGTCATTTTCCTCTTCGTCAATAATCTGGTCTGATGCTGTTAAATGGTTTTAGTGTTTTAGTTATTACAACGGCTTTCGACAAGAAAAATATCTGGTCCTGAGTCCGCATTCTCTTTTCTTGCATCCCTGCATTTTGTATCTTTATCTCCCGCTTTAAAAAATTTGGGCGGGGAATTTTTTTTTTTCGCTGACACGGAAAAATTTATCCAATTGAGTAATTGATAAAATAAATCGGGCCCTGGTATAACACACCTAACTCTACGTCGGCACGCATGATTGGGTTCCTGACATGCCACGAACGGATTCTCATTATGGTCGACGCCGGCCATAACAGTTTCTTGACGTTGCAATTGTGAGTAATAAACAACAGTTGTCTGATTTTGTTATTATTTTTGTTGGTATATGCCATTGCAGCGGACATGTTCTTAAGGTTTTTTATTTTTCCCCGTTGCACATGAGTCTAGGGGAATGATCCATAAGGGCTGTCACTGGGGCGGATAAGGTAGCAACCAGGGATTCAACAGGATCAATGCAACATTACGTTGCATCGATACGGCTGGTAGTAATGTGAGAGTAGTGAGTGACCTTGAGTTGTGACGGTACTGTGACCTCCAGTTGCTAATGGCACCGGTGACGGACAGTATAACCAAATAGATTGAAGTCGACAAACGTCAACAACTAAACAAGTTTACAAGTAAACTTGTGAGTACAGGGACAATGTCATTCCAAGCCTAATTGAGGATTTGCCAGGGCGGCTTACTAAAAGGTATCGGCAATTTACCTGGGAAAATTTCCTGGTTCAAGTGCTAAGACTGCCTGACGAGATCAGGTTGAGTTGCCTAACCCCAATTGACATGAAATGACACAATCTACACTGAGAATGACTGACTAACCTTTATACCCAATAATATACATCAAGAAATGAAAACTATAAACCATCAAATGCTTGAATTCTTGAAGTTCAATTTACTTCTTTTATTCTTCCCATTTGTATGAGTTTTGTAATGTTGCATACAATTATCTTGTCTTGCAAATCTGGCCTCGCATGTTGGCCACGGACAAACATGCTTCCTTTCACCGGTATGAATTCGATTGTGTCTAGCCAAATGTCCTGATGTTGTGAAAGACCTGCTGCAGATTTTGCAAACATGCTTTCTTTTAATACTGTGCTTTGGAGATGATGGAGTATCAGGTGAATATCTTCCCTTCAATGATGGAGAAAGAGAATCGGCCGATGGAGGAGGAGTTGGAATATCAAGAACGGTTTTTGGTGACACATTGGCCAATGACATGGAAGAATATGCAATATAGCTTCCTTGTTGAGGATATTGATGAAGAGGAATGTAATGAATCGGCTGAGGCTGATAAGGAGTATATTGATTGATGTGAGTGGTGGAAGTACTTCTCGAACTAACAGGAGTTGACTGAGCTGATGTGTTGTTTGGAGTACTCACACTGGAAGATGATGAAGAAGACTTCGACAAAAAGTCATTGGGAAGTGGTATACTAACAAGTAGCTCATTGAATGAAGGGAGCTTTGTTGGTTGCGGCTGGGCCTTGACGTAAAACATGGTGTATCTTGTAATTGCCTAATGAGATTGAGATGGTTTAGAATCAAAGGTGGGATTGGGAAAATATATATAGATCGCTCAAGCTGAGAATTCGGTGAAGTCTGCAGCAAACGGGAACAATGGCAAAAAATACCGAGTGGCTCGCCCTGCACACGGGCTTTTCTGCAAGCGTGAAACAGACAAGGAAAATATATTAGGTCAACGCGCTCTGCACAAATCAAGGGCGCTGTGAGCATGAGGAATTTTTTTTTTTTTTTGGGAGGGGGAGGAGGAGGTCGATAACGGCCTCAGGACGTTAATGAGCGGAATTTGAGTTCAACCATCCCCAAAGTGGAATTTCTAAGGTCCACACTCAGTTTCTGAAGTCTGCACCTTGCCGTGGGGACGATGACCATGATTGCTCCTGTATCATATCATCGGGGCCATGTAAGTTGATATCAATCGCCCTGTGGTTTCACAGCTAAATCTACGTTCTCCTGGTTCGTCTTGGTACAGGCGCCATTCCCTTGTCTAGAAAACAACATTCGGGGTGATCCTACGTCCAAGGTTGAATTGTCGTTTCACGATGCCATCTTACCACTCCTCACATGAATCTTTAGTTTCGGATCCCTCCCGAAAGGCATTACGTCTAGCGATATGATATGCTCGCCATTGTTTCGGTTACGGACTAGTTTTACATACAACTGACAACAAAAGAAAAATCGCCTTTTCATTATACCACCGTAATCCGCGGGGCTTCTCGCTAAACAGATCCCCTTTTGCTTGACCGATCCAATCAGCCCCCTAGCATTTCCGTTTCCGACATGTCTCCATTATTCAAGATCCTTTACAATTGATGGGCTAAATGTGATGCATTCTTGAATATTCCAATAAGCTTGGGCGCTTGTCGACTACGAAGGTTGTCTCGCCAACTTAACTGATCGTACCCTGAATAATGTTGAATGAGGGAGAGAGCGAAGTGACCAGTGTGGGATCGCCATTTTCACAGGTCAATGCTTAATTGACCATAGCTCAGTTTTACATAAAAAATCTTCAACTCAATTGAAAACAATCAATCGTGGAATTGAAGCCGCGGACGTTTTTATTCGGGGTTCCCGCTAAGATTCAATTTCATTTTGGCGATTCCTTTTTTTTTGTCGAATTGCTTGAAATCAGTCGGTTGTCCAAAAGAAGATGTACTCGACAATGCAGCCATGCCCCAGGAACCAAAAAAGAAAGTGCATTGATGCCAATTCTGATAACTGATGCTTTGGCACTTTTGAACTCAATCACCAAATTAGGGACGAAGGTGCATTGCCGGACGCATTGGACCTTCCCGATCAAGTTAATTGTCCGTACCATACTTGGACGGAGATTCAAGCGAAGGGCTTTTCAGGGCCAACAATTTAATACTTTAATGCAAATTACCAAGACAACTTCGGAGTAACTACGATCCCAAAGTAAAACCAAATAGCTCCCCAACACAATAACTACCGAAAACAAAATTGAGTGAAGCGCTTGTAACTTTCTGACTTAAACCTTAAAAAATCGAACCACATCTCACTTCCATTACCCCATCGAGGTAGTGCCAATTTCTTTTTGTCCACGAACCTGGGGGGGGGGGAAAACGGTTTTTTTTGTTCCCGTATTATTGGCTCTGGGCGTCCAAAAATTTTTTATTTGCTTGCCATTTATTTTGTGAGACGCTTTTTACACTGGGTGTCATTTGCGGAACTTACTTCGGATTCTGGCATGTGCATCTTGCATGTATCTGAGGGTGCTGCACCACCGCGTAACGGGGTCCGGTTCTGCGGTACGGGTGTGCGCCTTCGGCCGTGCGCGAGCTCCCGGTCACGTGAAATGACACTGACGTGAATCGCTACTTACTCCAGACCCGATTTGCTTCCATCTGTCACTTCAAGAATGATCCGGATCCCCAGACCCGCCGCGGCCAGAGGAATCGTTCGCTTCAAGCGTAACATCACCATTTCTCAGCAATTCCCCGATGAAAACTCGTTTGTGCCTCCATTCGTACCTTTGGTTTCCAATAATGGCATCCCCGATGCCATTGGTAACACTCCGTTGTTGAAGTTGCCTCATGTCTCCAAGGAAACCGGTCGTAACATTTACGCCAAGGCCGAATTCATGAACCCAGGAGGCTCCATCAAAGATAGAGCGGCTCTCTTTCTCATTCGGGATGCCGAATCAAAGGGTCTAATCAAACCTGGCGGCACCGTGATTGAGGGAACAGCAGGAAACACCGGAATCGGATTGGCCCATGTATGTAGATCCAGAGGCTATAAGTGTGTCATCTACATGCCTAATACGCAAGCCCAAAGCAAGATCGATACCTTGAGACTATTGGGAGCTGAAGTTTACCCCGTCCCTGCCGTTGCATTTACAGACCCACAAAATTACAATCATCAAGCAAAGAGACACGCTGAAAGATTGGAAAACGCAATCTGGACAAATCAGTTTGATAACATCGCCAACAGACAGGCTCACATTGAAACCACCGGTCCGGAGATTTGGGCGCAATTGAACGGCAAGGTTGATGGCTGGACCTGTTCCACCGGTACGGGAGGTACTTTCGCTGGAGTGACTCGCTATTTGAAGACTATGTCCAATGGAAGCACCAGATGCGTGCTTGCCGACCCTCCAGGTTCGGTGCTCTATTCCTATATCAAGTCCAACGGTAAAGACATCGTGAGAGGCGGCTCTTCATTCACTGAGGGAATTGGTCAAGGAAGAGTCACCGACAATCTTGCCCAAGACATCGATCTTATTGATGAAGCCATTCAGGTGCCAGATGAAGAGTCCATTGTCATGTTGTATCGTCTTCTTGATGAGGAAGGACTTTATCTTGGAGGCACCGGTGCTTTGAACGTGGTAGCCGCTGTAAAGGTAGCACAGACCCTACCAGAAGGAAGCAACGTGGTTACTTTATTGGCAGACTCAGCTCACAAGTACAGTGATCGTCTCTTCTCCAGAAAATGGCTTGAGTCCAAGGGACTATACGAGCCCTTACCCAGCCACCTCAGAAAATACGTTATTCTAGAATAAGCTCAAATATATTATTCTTTTTTCTTCATAATTCACTACCCTTCCGTCCCCGTTGTGCTATTTGCAGTATTAACACACCCTGCCGTAGATCGAAATAATTTAGAAGCCTGTTGGCAGATACCCCCAGAAAATTAGAGAAAAATTTCTCTCTCTACCTGCATCTTCGTATCTGCCGCAAAACAGTAGCGGAACTCGATGGCGAATTCGCCGAAATGATTGACATGGCATTTTCTCGATGATCTTGAGCTGTCCACCTCGCGTCTTTACCCCCAGCAGGTGATGGAATTGAGAATGAAATTTCTCCATGCGATTGTGTGGCGGTCTCAGCGAAGTACATGGCAAAGCGGTGATACAAAATTTGGATTCATGTATACCTTGATGAAAACACCTTGTGCATGACAATTTTCTAACATTCAGAGGGCCATAAGTTGGTGTAAGAGCATATTTGTTTTCTGCTCGTAAGTCCGAGCCTGAATTGAAAAGTCCATCAGCACCATGTTCTCAAGATGGTTAGGTGTCGTTCGCCATAATAATGGCTGGGCAATGGTTAGTAGTGATGACCGCCTGAGGCCCTGAAATCGGTCGCCGAACGTGAATTGACGTAACGAGGGATAATGTCCGTTTTGGGACCTCTGTCAATTTCATGATTGTCATTAAACAATACTTCAGCATCAGCTGGCACTGGCGATCCCCTCGGCAAGATAAATGCAGATGATGTAGGCTCAAAGCAGATGCTATGCCATTCGGCTCATGTCAGTAGCGGAAGTGTCCTTATTGTCCTGCAAGAGAGCCGTTTCCCTTTTGCAGTAGACTGCATAATTTGTTTCTTTTTTTTTTTTTTTTTTTGAGTCGAAATAGGGGAGCTGGTCCAGGCGGTGCTGGATACGGTACACTGGCCCCGGCTTGAGTGCATGTTAAGCCCGCTAATTGTGCAGCTTCAGATCGCGTCTTATTTGCACATTGCCATCTGAACTTTGCACATTGCACTCCAATGGATTTGCATGTTGATGCCCCTCAACTTGCACATTGGCCTCCGTCGCTCGTGCGACCTTGGCTGGCACCGTTTGCAGGTTACGTCTTGGGCGCTTACATGTTGGGCCATGAAAAAATTTACCGATCTCTAACGTCACCTCTAGGGCCCTTCTACCGCAGCATAGTCATCTTGAATGGAATCACAAATTCAACAGGCCGTGGAAATCGCTTTAAGCGGTACTGCTGATGCATCAATCAAAAACCAAGCGTTTGAGTTCATCAACAACATCAAAACCACCGAGGAAGGTTACAAATCATGTGTAGACATTCTCCTCAAGTCCGACGCCTCCATGAACGAAGGACTCAAGTTTTTTGTGTTCCAGGTAATTGATGAGAACATGTCTAGATTGAATGCCGACCAACTCTTGAGCCTCAACTCCCTGTTGTTCCAATACCTCAATCGGATTATTGCCCAAAACCAACAAGACGCTCCCTACTTAAGAAACAAACTAGCAGGATTGTTTGGAAACTTATACTGTCATGTCTATGTTAATATCTATCCAGCATTTCTCCAAGACTTAATGGCACTAATTCAGTCCAGCTCCATGGGTCTTGATTACTATACTCGAATTTTAATCGCCATCCATTACGAAATTGGCGATAAGTTCATCTCTCGATCACGACAAATTCACGATCGAAACACCGTCCTCAAGGATACCATCAGAGAGCGTGACATGAACCAGCTAGTGGCTTCTTGGGGCAAGATTTTACGTGATGCCGCCAGCATTAACGACGACATATTAAATAACACCTTGAAAATCATTGGTGCCTACGTGGGGTGGATGGAAATCAACCTCTTCATTTCCGACGACTATCTCAACACCATTTTCCAGTTCTTGAAGATCCCCGGCCAGCGTATTCAGACGTGTCTCACGTTGATTGAAGTGATTTCCAAAAAAATGAAACCCGCTAACAAGCTCGAACTTATCAATCTATTGAGTCTCACCAACGTCATCACTTCCATCAAAGACGACGAAATCGACTTTATCGAAAACTTGGCCAAGTTGGCCAACCAAATCGGTCTTGAGTTGATGATTGTGCTTGAAAGCGAAGCATCGTTGATTGAAAGCGCCAATCAGCAATTTTTGAAATTGTGGCCCTTAGTTCTTGAGTTCTTGGGCCACGAGTATGACGACGTCAGCCAGCAGGTATTCCCATTCATCCAGCAATACCTTCTTTTCTGCAAGAAGTTCAACCAGCTCATCTCCATCGACTTGCACTCCACCATTCTCAAAAAGATCATCATCAAGATGAAGTTCGACGAAGATGACGATGGCTTGGAAGATGACGAGCAATTCGTGGAAATCAGACAAAAGTTGAAGACGTTTCAAGATACCATTGCTGTTCTCACTCCTAGCTTATATCTTGAGACGCTTCCCTTGATTATTGAGCAGCTGTTATTTGCTAGCTTCAACGAAACAATGACATCCGCCACCTGGATCTCTGTGGAGTTGGGGTTATACGAATTGGGCAATTTCGGGGACTCTCTCAAAAACAATCTCATCAATGTCTCCAAGCAAGAAATTTACTCGTCCAAGCCTTTCCAGGTGTTTACGGAATTCTTTGTTCGCCTTGTTGACTCTGCATCCAAGGTGTTGTCCATTGGACACCCCAAAATCCAGGCTACCTACTTTGATTTAATCGTCCGTCATTATTCCTCCAAAATCATGAATGAGACCATCACTATCAAGATTCTTGACTCATTTACTTCTCAGTACGGTCTTTTCAATAACGAAGAAAGTGTCCGGTTGAGATGTTGGTATCTTTTCTCTCGCTTCATCAAGTTGACCAAGCCCACCATCGATGGACAAACCTTGGAAACTCTTTTGATTAAACTACAACCACTCCTTGTCATTGAAGCGCAGCTCCCCACCAAGGATGAGGACGATGACGTTGTGGAAAATGGTAATTTTAACAACCAGTTGAATTTGTTTGAGTCCATCGGATTTCTCATCACCATCATCAACAACAATCAACTTACCCTCAAGTTGATAGATTTAATTTTCCAGCCGTTGTTCGATAATCTTGAAGCCTGTATTAATAGAGACGACAAGTCGGTGAACCCCATTATTCCGCTTCAAGCCCATCACTCGCTCATGGCCATTGCCACGGTGGTGAGAGGATTCGAGTGTGAATATACCCCCGTGCTTGTGGCCAAAATCAACAACGCCTCTCAGGTCGTGCTCTTCACCTTGGAGAACTTCAACAAGTTCGAAACTGTCCGAGAAGCCGCCAGATTTTCCTTCTCAAGATTCCTCCCCATTCTTCAAAATGAGAGCCACACCCATTTGAGTAAGTTGATCAGCTTGATCTTGGCAGCATCCAACTTACGCGTCAATGAGCTCGGCGACTTTCTTAGTTTCGTGGGCCAAATTACTCACCAGTTCAAGAATAACGACAATGTGTACCAGCTACTCAACGATTTATTGACCCCTCTCATCAACAAGGTTTATGAGACTTTGAGTATCACCGACGAGTACCCTGACCTTGTTAGAGACAAGTACAACTTGAAAAGGGCATTTATGAATCTCGTGAATGCATTCATCATAAACAACCAGGCATCCGTATTAATCACCGAAACCAACAAACAGCAGTTCCCCCGAATTCTCACCAGCTTTGTCGACTATGCATCCGACCTTAATGATCCAACCGTCACCAAGCTTGCCATAGTTCAGCTTGTCAATGTCATCAATGTCATTGGTGGTAATAATGGTAAAATCAATGATGCTAACGACAAATACAGCGAGACGTTGCCTCCTATTGAGGGTATCGATGATTTTTTAATGAACGCCGTGGTGAAGTTGTCATTCGAACTCCCGTTCTCCCAGTCCGAGTTTGACTTGAAAGACGCCCAGTTCCGTAATATCGCCCAAGAGCTCTCTACGTTGTTGAAGACATACGAACTGAAGCAACAAGAGGAGTTCTTGACGTTCCTTGTCAACTACTTGACCAACATGGGAATGAACCAGCAGGCGTTGAATGACTTGGGGTCGAATCTAGTCAAGTTGGACCAGCGGGGGTTTAAAAAGTATTTTATAACCTTCCTCACTGAGTTGAAGAAGGGTGCATAACTATTCCACGAAAGGAATAACACCATCTTGATCATAGTACATAGTAACACCTTCGGTGTTTGGTCATAGTAATGTAAAAGTATCATGGACGACGTAGCATAGAGTATTGTTGAAAATGGTGGACGTGCCCCACTTTTCCCGAGCTGTAAATTCCCCGGCAATACCGATGAACTGTCACCATATACTTCTCCAGGAGAACACCGCCAGCCGTAGCCCGTTCGCCGAAGCCGCTTCCAGGACCTGGCAGAGGTCCCCTGGCGCTTCCGCCCTGGCTCAGCACCTGGCCCGCGGGGCGCACACCCGTACACCACAAATGTTTTTTCGATGAGATGACATCAACTACACTGGACATGGACACCGTCAAGAACCTCACCGGAGACGACGTCGTTATTCCTCCCAAGGACGAGGAGGAAATCGAGTTAGAAAAGCTCGTATTTGGGGATGTTGAAGGATTCGAAAGTAACTTGAAGAAGGTGGAGAACTTGTACGATCTTTCGTCCGATGAGGAAAACCAAGGCGACAGTGATCGAATTTTCCGGGATTCCGACGAAGAAAGCGACGACAAAGCAGCCGACGACGACATGTTCTTCATAGACGAAGACGGAGATGCCAATGCTGTGCACCACGAAGACGACGACATGGACGTGGACTCCGATGCACTGGGCACCGAATCCGACTTGGCGTGGGACGACAGCGACGACGACAAACTCAACATCAGTTTGCTCGCCTCGGCCAAACTCAAGAAGTTAAGAAAAGCAGAGAGCGACCTTTCGATCAACGGGAAGGCGTACGTGTACAGGTTAAGATCACAGTTCGAAAAAATATACCCTCGGCCGCAATGGGTAGACAAATGGTCGGTGGTGGAGGAAAATTCTTCCGACGAAGAGTTTATGTCTGACGATGAGAAGAAGCAAGTTGCTGAGAACAACACCAATGCCATCCTCAAAATCATACAAACCACCGAGCTGTTTGTGTTGTCCAAACAGCTCCGTCTCATATCTCCCAATAAGATCTCTATATCCAGACTCACAGACGCCAACCACGTCAAAAGATCCAAGTCTGCCATCCAGTCTCTATCATTCCACAGAACCCACCCCATCTTGCTTACCGGAGGGTTCGACCGAACCTTGCGGATTTACCACATAGATGGAAAGGTCAACGGACTTGTGACCTCATTACACCTCCGTGACTCGCCCGTTTCAACGTGTCAGTTCTCGCCCCTTGCCAGCGAGGACAAGAATCTCATCTTCGCCGCGGGAAGAAGACGTTACATGAACAAGTGGGACTTGAGCAACGGCGACGTGGAGAAGATTTCCAGAATGTACGGACAGGAGGCTCACCAGAAGTCCATGGAGTACTTCAAGATCTCGTCGCAGGGCAGCTACATAGGCCTCATTGGAGGAAGCGGCTGGTGCAACATTCTCAACGGAATCACGGGCCAGTTCATTCGAGGCTTCAAGATCGAGGGCAACATCATCGACTTTGAATTTACCCACGACGAGTCCGCGGTGGTGATTGTCAACACCGCAGGAGAAGTATGGGAGTACGTCTTGAGCAACACTGCTGGCCAGCAGAACCAGCACCAGGGGACCATCCTCAGAAGATGGCAAGACGAAGGCGCCATTGGAATCACCAAGATCAAGCTTGGCGGCCCCAAGGACCGTTGGTTGGCGATTGCCTCCAACAATGGTTTGGTCAATCTCTACGACCGCAACACGTTTTCCTCCTCCCCGTCGCCCAAACCCTTCAAGACCGTGGAGAATCTCGTCACTTCCGTTTCATGTCTTTCCTTCACCCCCGACGGCCAGGTTCTCTGTATCTCATCTCGAGCCAAGCGTGACGCCTTGAGACTCGTTCATTTGCCTTCCGGCTCCGTCTACAGCAATTGGCCCACCAGCGGTACTCCATTGGGACGTGTCACCACCCACGCCTTTTCCCCCAACGGACAGATGCTTGCCATTGGTAACGAAGCCGGAAGAGTTACTCTCTGGAGATTGAATCACTATTAGCATATACACGACCCCCAACAGACCACTAGTATTTCGCAGGCGTAGGTGCGACAGAGAAAAACCATCAACTAGTCGAGCCATGGGTGTTATAGGAGCTCCGTACGTATCACCAAATAGACGACGTCCAACTTGCTACTAACTGTTCAGAAAAGGCCACGATCGCTACCGTGATCCTCACACCTTCCAGATGACCCCGGCTCTTCTCAGAGTGCGGGCCCCGTACTTCTGGAGAAACACCATTGCCCTTTTCTTGGTGGGTGCCATCCCGTTGGGCGTTTACGGATACACCTGGAAATTCTTGAGTCAGGATGACTTGGACGACATTCCCATCCCCCCTATTGCTGATAACGAGCTTGCTAAGTTGAAGAAGGACTACGAGGCGAAGAAAGTATAGATAGCGACGGCGCGGGCCCGGGCCTGGGGTGGGCCGCTGGCCGCCGACTCGGCGTGGGATGTTCCTGCTGCTGTGGCTGCCGCTACGATGACTACCTGCTACTTTGGCTGGCTGCTTCTGCAACTGCCGTAGCCTCGCCATCTGGCGTGACGTTGCCGCCTGTGGCAGACTAGTCTGGCTGGCACTGGCTACTCTCGCCCCCTACCTGGCACTTTGCTGCTAGCCGCTTGCTGCAGTACAACTTTGGCCTACTTTCCCTGCCAGCGTCTGCCCCCCAGCCATGGCCTCTACCGCTTCTCGCTGGCTTCCTGGCCCACTCGTTCTCCATCAGACCTGCGATAGGTCTACCTCTTGTATTTATTTACCTACGAACCATACCAAAATTCTCGTTCCACAGTTGCCTCCGCTGGCCGACACCCCGCTTCGTTCGCTTAGTGCCACAGCGCCGTTATTCTAGATCTGGGACTGGGGTACCCATTAGTCAGAGTGACGCGGCGCATTGGCTTGCCCGATTGGGCACGCTTATCAGACCGCTACCCTATTTAAACACCTCCAAAGCTCTTCCTCTTCACCTACCACCACCATAGCTCCTCCTCCTTTTGCCCACTATGTACATTCCTGCCAAATATAGAGAAGACGACTGGGAGAAGCAAGAGGCTCTCATCAAGTACAATCCTCTTGCCACCATTGTCACCACCAGCGAAGATGGCACCATAATCGGAAACCACATTCCGTTCTTTCTCTACATTGACGAGTCCACCGGCAAAAAGTACCTTCATGCCCATGTGGCCCGGGTAAACCACCAAGTTCCTACTCTCAAGCTGAATGACAATGTGCTCGTGATGTTCCTGTCTCCCGATGCGTACATCTCCCCATCGTACTACCCCAACAAGAAGGAAACCCACAAGTTTGTACCCACATGGGACTTCGCCAGTCTCCACGCTTACGGAAAACTGAGGATTGTCGAAGACAAAGACTTTCTTCGTCGGCAATTAGACAATTTCACCCATCAAAACGAAGTGAAGCGTCTGGAACCTTGGACGGTGAGCGAGGCCCCTGAAAGCTATGTGAACACATTGATGAAGTCCATTACCGGGCTCGAGATTGAGATCACTTCATTACAGTGTAAGTACAAGTTCGAGCAGAAGATGAGTGATGTTGACATCAAGGGAGTGGCCGATGGGTTGAAGGAAGATGACGTGGTGGAGGTTGCGGAGTTGGTGAGATCCACAAACAACATATAAGTGGTGTATTTATCAATTATTTATTATTCGTTCATTGATTCGTTCGTCTTATGCGTTTATGTCTATTTATGCTTATGCAGCTTACTGTATCATCATCATGGTTTTCACTATTTGTCAACCTCACTACATACGCAGGAGGGATTGCTTGTTTTGATCGTCAATGTCATCATACATCGACACCCCCCGAATGGGATAAGGTGCAGATGCGGCATGAGGGTTGCTGGAGTGGTACGGCGCCTCGTTCCACTCATCCTTAAGCTTGGCTACCGACGGGACCGAAAGAGGATGCCCACTGGATTGAGAATCAGCATCATCGCGTATCAATGGAATGTTATCAGCGTATGAACCCATGGAGCTGTTCCTCATGAGAGATCCTGACTGAGAGTCACTTCGGTTGAGTGAAGAGGCTACCGAGTCGTTTCGCTTGGACTCAGCAACCGATGTCTTTCTTGAGCCTTGCGCAAATGGGTCGGTGGATGCAACGGAGTTCTGTCTGGAGTCACTAGATGCATATGCAAGGTCATGAGGGGCCCTTAGAGGTACGTACTCAAGGTGATTGGTGGACGTGGATGCAAATGGATCCACCGGGGACGTATAAGGTGGATTGTATGTAGGGTCATCAGCTTCAAACGGGTTGGTGAGTGATGGAACCGACCGATTATGATATGGTTGGCCATAGGGGTTGGTGAGCGACAGCGTCGACTGGTTATGGCTGGGCTGGTTGTAAGGATCGGTAAGAGACAGCATGGACTGGTTGGTATTGGCAGCGTAAGGGTGCGTTAGTGACAGTGAAGACTCATTTGTAGCCGAATACACTTGGTTGAGGGCGGAGCGGCGAGGAAGCGAATCCACGGAGTGATTGCGGTAGTTAAAGAGCTTTTCGTTGTCATTATGACGGTAGCTGTCGAGCAGACTAGCAGTTTGCAGTCGAACAGCGGCTGGGATCTTGGAGGCGGTGGGAATAAGGGCCTTATGAGAATAGTCCTTATCCACCTCATGCAAAGAAGTCGTCGAGGAATTGAGAAGCGGGTTGGCCTTGATGTCTGCAAGATTGAGAATCCCCTTTTCGAGAAGTTCGTTCTTCGGCTTGTGGTAGGTGAACACGAGTCGACGGACGTTTTCGTTAACCACATGGCAGCAGTACTTTTTAAGCGACCTGTAGCCCTTGTTGTGTAGCTTGATCTTGATAGGAATGTACATGAGCATACCAAGGACAAATCTGAAGAAGAAAAGAGACCAAATCACCACCGACAACACCATCAAGGATAGCACAATACTCAACATGATGTTGGTATCTGCGATATCCTTTATGTTGGAGATGATATCATTGGACAGGTCACCGTTGGTAGCATAGTATCTCAACGTCAAAATATTAATCACTTGCCTCGGACTATCAGCAATGAGGATTTGGAAAGCATTGTCAATCTCCCCGTAGGTGAGGAAACACGCCCAATCAAAGAAGTTCTCTCGTTCAATCATGTTGAATAAACAGTAGTAGTTGTAAGATCTCACCACATATAACAACCGGGCATACGTGTTGACATAGGCCAAGGCGATATTTCTGGTTTTATAGGTATGAATAGCCCACATCCACTTGTAAATCAACAAACAGAATTGGAACAAGATGCATCCGGTAAACACCCATTTGGCGATGGAGTACGCGTAAGGCTTATAGGAGTCGGAAGACCACTTATGGAAAACAAGAATATTGATACAGGTGTAGATGTCAGCTCCAATTAAGGTCCACGAAAGAAAAATCAGTAACCATTTGCCAATATACCCACACACGGTGGTAGTCTTGGTGTTATGAAACTTATCCACATCGAGAATATCAAATGTAGATCGATCAAATCGATACTTGTCGATTTGATTTTGGGCACTGAAGTAATCAGACATGGGTGCTCATTACACAACAACAATCGAACGGGATAAAAGCGACCCTTTAGTAAACGAGGAGGATGGGGATGGTGATCAATGTTTTATGTGTACATTATGGTCAGACACGCATTCCGTAAATAGCTCGCGTCTGTCGCAGGCACTGCAGATACCAGAACCGTATATACGTTTTATGTAGAGGAGTAGAATGTTGGACAATCCAATTGGGAGGCAAGCAAGAGGCTGGTGATAAGTGACAGGTCACATTTGGGATGAAGGCAAGGCCTTGACCGTGGAGGTGGAGACTTGAAGAACTGGGTGACTGGTTGCAAGAGGCGGTGCTCGCTTAATCGCCTAACACTGCCCGATTGGGCAAGCAGGACGATCGGTAAGCTGTCAGCGAAGTGTCAGCAAAAGTGTAGGCAAAATCTTAGCAGAGGTATAGGCAAAAATGTAAGCAAAAGTATATGCAGAAATGTAAGCAAAAGTTTCAGCAAAAACGGACTTCAAGGAGTATCTGAAACAAACAGGGATAGAATGGATAAATATGTGTGACATACTACAAGCTTGAAACGGCACATGGTATATTGATGGGTCGCAAACGACAATGTATATACAGCGGTAGGTAAGAACAACCATTGGCAGGTACCTGACAGGGACTAGCATCATTGAAGTGAGATGTGCGTAAAGGCAATGTGAAACAGGTGACTGATGAAAGTTGAAGTGAACATCATATTTGAGCGCCCTCACTTATGCTCATAGGATGACCTCGATTATGCAGCCGTGTATTTGGCAAGAAGCTTGTTAGACTCCTCCTTGAGGTCGTCTTGGTCGCTTTCTGCTAGCTCTTTGAGAATGTTGAGGCACGCAGTCTTCACCGGAGGACGGTACATAATCAAAAACTGAAGAGACAAGAATCCAATCTTGACTCTTACGGGATCGTAGCAGAGCGACTTGATGCGCGAAACGAGGTCATCGTCCAAGTACGGGAGATCACTGAGAAGACGAATGAAGATTTTCCGATCATTGGGCTCCAAGAACGGAATCATGGCATCAAGCACCTTACCGGCCCATTTATTATACACCGGAGTGTCCACCAGTAAAGCTGCCACCCGCTGCTTGATGGTTTCATCAAGGTTGAACGCATTATTGTCTTCCGCCTGTTCGTATTCCGTCTGGACTTGGGCTTTGATTTCTGCCACTCTTTTATCTTCATTGAACACCTTCTCGCTGTACCACTCTTCATTCAACCAATCAATGATGATGTCGATACGGGTATGGATATTATCAAGAAAGTGGTCGAAGATGGCGGTGCGTACTACGTCAGCTAGCTCCGAATCTTCAGCGTGTCCACGCATGCCTCGGGTGGCTAGTCTAGTTAAAAGCACCAACCAAGAGTTCTTCTTCCAGCTCTTGATGGCCACCTTGGAAAGCTCACTGTTGCCGTCGACCACATCGCCGGTTTCCACCACTTCCTTCTCTGAGAGCTTGAAGAAGTTATTAATGATTAGATTTAGGTGCTCCTTCTTCTGCGCCTGCAGAAGCGGCTTGGCCTCCGGTAACGTGAACTCGGTCTCGGGATTATATAAGTCATCGTCTTCACTTTCATCGCCTTCGAGTCTCTTGACTTCATACTGAGCCGGAATTTCTCGCTTCACATCTGCCGGCAAGTCCTTGATCACGTTGGCGTATCTCTCCGAAAGGATATCAAGGGCCGCTGTGAGTTTTTTGCCGTCCACCTTGTTCAATGCAGCAATGGTCATGGAAACCAAGATGTTGTGAGGGAGCGTACTCAAGTTGAATTCATTAAGCTCATTGGTGGGCTCGTTGAGACAGTAAAGGTTTTTGTAGTCCACGGTTTTGATTCGTTTGGCTTCATTGGCAAATCCATCAAACCGTCTCTTTTTGATGTTGCCGTCGTCGGCGCTGGGTTGGATGATGTGCTTCTTTCTGATATCATCGCCTCGGGAAATTAACGTGTTAAGCTTTTTGTTGAGCGACGACTGGTATTGTGTTGGCACTAGCTGGTTCCGAAGCACATGGTTGAGGAAAATTCGTTGAACACGGTCAACGTATTTCCTGGATAGCTTAAACGTCTCCAATGACTGGTAATTGGACTGCATCTTCTTGTTGGTGTCGTATGCCTCCACCACACTCAACACCTTGCTGGCGAATTGTGGTTTTCTCTTACAAATAATCAGTAAGTGGTTAAGAGTGGCCGTTACCACCGGCGCCACTATGATCTCCTGTTCAAACACCTTCAACACCATCTCGAGGTACCCAAACGCCTCCGGTTCGAGCACGTTGGCCTTGATCAACGTGTGGGTCGGATTGACTCGAGAAAGTGAGAATGACTTGGTGCCTCCCACACTCTTACTGTTATAATCAATCACCACCATCACAAATCGAAGAAGCTCCACCTTACTGTGGATGTTAGTTGTCTGATTACTCTCTTCATTATAGCTGTTTTCGAATGGAAACTGCAGCTGGTAACGTTCTATCGTCAATTTCTTCAAACTATTCAACTTGGTCCAGATGGCTCCGCATCCATCATTATCGGCAACATATCGGAAAACAAGTCTATACACCATGACAGCTAAGTCAATGGAGGTGGTGTAAACATCCATATCCTTGATGTTCAATAGACTCATGACGGAATCCAACGAATCGATGGCAAGCTCAATCTTATTGGCAGTGTCCAACTTACTCTCATCGGCACTGAAGGACTCCTTGATGAACTGAGCACACCACCGCTGTATTTCCACATCTGGATTGTTGACGAAGTTAAAAATATGACGCAACACCTGGGGGAAGCTTTCCTTACTACTAAATGCAAGATCCCGGGCCTGATTTAGCTGGGTGATGATCTGGGCAGTGGACATGGTGGGTATTTTCCCATTCTCGCTCACGTGCCAGATGTACGGGTGCTTCCACTGAGGAGGCTAGGATCGCTTGTCTGATTCGGGGTGGCCGCGCGCACGTGACTGACACAGGGTTTGTCTGAAATTTTTTCGGTCTTATCTCCTTGATAAGATAAGACAGTCCCCCCTTGCTGATATTTCCAGTCCAAAATTTTTCCAATACTCCATTCTCAGCAATGTCTAGTGTTGTATCCACCCGGCTGACTCCACCGCCATCAACGGCGCTGACGCCATCCCATGAAACGAGTTCGCTGCTGGGATCTACGTCCACGTCAACTTCTCCTTTGCTAACGGTTCCTCGAATCCTTCTGATCGACAAGTTCGATGACTCCGATGGATCTGGTAAAAAGAACAAGCGATCTTCGTCCTCCTCTAACGACTTTATCTATGAGCGGGATCGATTCCGGGCCCGTCTCCAATCATTCAACAACCACAAGTGTGGTGATACCGACCCCGGATGCGAGGTGTGTGGAGACATCGGCTCCAAAACCACAAAGTTAAACATCCGGGAGAACCCCAACATTGAGGAGGAGTTCGACATGTGTTCGCCACTTGACGAGCTATCGATATTTTTCCAGGATTTGCCTGAATTGCCTGATTTGCCCATTAAACAGTTATCGTCTGAAAAAGTGGGGCACGTATTCGACTGGTACTTCGATCAAGAATTACCGCCCACCAGCAAGATGTTCCCGTGGCTCCACGGCCTTCATAAGGACAATTTTGCCCAACGACTGTTTCTTGTCCACCAGCTGCAGTTACTGGGCCTGGATATTTTCAGCGTGCCTGACATGTCCGTCATCAGACCACCCATGGACGTGCGATTTCTTATGTGCATTAATGCTGACTCGTCTGATATCGTACTCCGCAATCTGGTGGCAATTGACGAAATATTGACTGCCATTGATGTTTCCATGAAGGAGGTTGAGGAGTTGGTGAAGAATATTGCATCGACAGTGGCGCCTCATATGCCAGAGTTGGCAGAAACCCTTCTTATAGACTGTGTGAAGTTACGCCATCTCCCGCTCTTCCTTGATCTAGATCCTGACAAAGGAGTGTCGCTTCGTAACTTCCACATCCAGGTGGCCAAGACCGCCCTCTGTTCCGACTTCATTGTGTACGGAGAAGATGCCGAGCGCCGTTCCAGCTTGGCTCGCATGCTATATGTTGCTCAACGCTACCACGACAAAAACGCCCACTACAATGTGTTTTTGGTTGACGACATGGACATCCCTGCGCAGTGTGTTGTGGCCAAGCCCCAGAACTCGGTGCTCCAATCGCTAGATGCTCATAGAAAGACCCAGCTCAATATCCTCAACAACAATGTTACCTCAAACACCCTCTTTATTTGGGACGATGACTTCTCCTTCAAGGAAAAGGTGGAAACAACCCGCATGTCATCCGCCACGCCCATAGGGTCTAAGGTATGGCTGGGGAACATCTGGGACCACCAAGTGGCGATGTATTACCACGCGGAGCAGAAACCTATTCAGCCTCCGCCCTCCAACTTGGTCAACCTTTACTGCAACCCCGACAATTCCATCATCACACAGAAGGACAGCAACCTCTCCCACGATATTCTCTCGCATCTCTCGCCGCCAAAAGCCGGCTGGAAATTGTTCGTGCTATGCCACAAGGATACCACGTTCCCCAAGCTCCTGGTTCTAGAAAAGTACCTTGCGGAGTTGGAGCTGCAAGAAAATTGCGTCTTTCTTGAGTTTCCCCCGTCGGGGTCCATTGGCCTTGGGGACTGCAAGAAGGAAAACCTCATGGCGGTGGTTAATACCTGCAAACTCCTCTATCTCAATCAAAAGTCGCTGTCGTTGATCTACTGCTCGGATGGCTACACGGAGCTGAGTCTTCTTGTGCTCTGCTACTTGATGTATGCCGACAACATCTCGCTCGAACAAGCCATGCTTGATATTCATCTTAAGTGGGGCCGTCCGTTCTACATCTTCAACTCCGACATCCAGATTCTCCGCAAACTCCAGATCATCCTCAACAAGCTCTCTCCCCGAAATTCCGTGCAAAACCACCATTGGAGAAGCTCACTTGACAATCTCACCACCTATGAAATCAACGACATTCTCCTTGAACCTGTTTCCAAGTCGCCTCCCAAAACGCTCTTGGGCTACATCGTCAACGACAGCGACGAGTCATCGTCCGACGAAAACGAAAACGACAACGATGAAGCGCTCGACCCCACCGAACTCACTCCTCCCTCCTACCTCACCACCGACTGGGTGCTGGACGTTGAAGGATCGCTTCCGTCCCGCATTCTTCCCTACCTCTACCTTGGCTCCTTACGCCATGCCAACAGTTTACCACTCCTCAAAAAGATTGGAATCACCAAGATCATCTCGGTGGGCGAAGTACTCGACTGGCTCAGCGGCTACAAATTCCAGTCCTACAACGACATCATTGTGGACGAGATCGACAACGGCAACATCGAAATGTACAGCATCTTTCCTCGTCGCAAGGGTGCTGAGTCGCCTGTCGACACGGTATTTCGCGTCAACAACCTTCAGGACGACGGCATCGACGAGTTGACAGCGTCGCTTCCCTGGATTCTCAACTACATTCAATCTGAGCTCTCCAAGTCCCCCGACGTCAAGATTCTTGTCCATTGTCGCGTAGGAGTATCGCGGTCAGCCACCGTCTGCATCGCGGAAGTGATGAAGAGACTTAACCTCACTCTTCCTAAAGCTTACCTCTACGTTCGTGTGCGGAGGTTGAACATCGTCATCCAGCCCAACCTTCGTTTCATGTATGAGCTATTTGAATGGGAAGAACGCCAACGGAAGAAGGGCGAAAAGAGGAACATCGACTGGTTTGTTATGTGTCGTGAAATCACCAAACTCAACCGGCCGTACCTTTAGCGCTCTTTGCTGCTATCCCAGCCATTCCCTACGTCACACCCTACTGACTTGTGTTGACGCCATGTGACTACGACCCTGTACTGTACATCTCTGTATTATGTGTATCTTTAAACGTTACCCGCATCGAGAATTTTTCCTCAGATAAGTCACTCGCTGAAAATCACTACTCAATATTCACCTGTATTTAATCGTCGTGATTCCCATTCCATAGAATCATCATTGCTCCGCTCCCAATTGTTCTAGATTCAATCCATCTACCGGGCTGTGAATCTATCGAACCCCTCTGCCCGTATCAGCTACTATGTCCAACGATCCATTTAGTGATCCATCCATTCTTCATGTGGGTAAAGCTCCCGCCTCCGAACCACTGGCGCCACCCAGCGGGGTTCTTGAACCCGGCAACGCATTATCCCGATTATTAGACCTGGCAATGGCCAATGCCGCCAAAGAGTCTACACCCGACGTTGAGCGCCGGTCTCCTACCACGGGGTCCAAGATACCCCCACCATCATATGAGGTAAAGAAGACAGATCACTCCCGAGTGTACCACATCGACTTCCTTTTATCGCTTCGAAACAGTCCCTTGGTACGTAACTACCAAAACTCACCAGAGCTTCCCGACCCTGCGTTTTGGAGACCAAAGCCTACCAGGAGGGAAGAGAAACACACCAAGAACTCAAACAACAACAACCCCAAGCGGAAGAACGAGTGGGAGCGTAAATCCACTGGGTTCTCCAAGGCCAATGATCTCGACACTCTTTCCTCTGATAAAATTAGCCAACTACTTGGCGAGCCCCAGGATGAAGTTACCCCTGAATGGGACACCAGCGAACCTGGTGCACAAGAGATGCACATGAACATGGGGCTGACGGTGGACGACTTTGAGAAGTGGAAGGCTCGTATGCGTGAGGAGGAGCGCAAGCGAAAGGGTATCCCTATTGAAGAGGAGCCTGAGAAGCGAACCAACGAGGTGGACAACTTTTTCTCTTTTGTCAAACCCAAGGAGGTCCAACAAGCTACCCCCAAGGCCTCCAATATGGAAACCGCCAAAGGTTCGAGATTTATGTCGTTCTTCCAAGAATCACCTCAAGAGGAATCCTCTCCTAACCCCCCCACACCTCCTGCTGCAGCCACCGGCGGTCCAGGATCTCGCTTCTTCCTGCAGCAACCTCATCCTTCACAACCACCACAACAGCCGCCTCAACATTCTCAACCCACCCCACCTCAACAACCCTCACAGCCCCAACCCCAATCGTCTGCCTCTACCCAACAGGCACCGTCTTTCCCACAGGGCGTTCCCCTTCATTTACAGCACATGCCCCCAGGAATGCCGCGGGGGCCTCCTCCTCCAGGAATGACTGGGATGCCCCAGAACATGCAGGGACCTCCACCTGGGTTTAATGGACCGCCGCCAGGACTCTCGCGCCCTCCGCCGGGGCTAGGCCCCATTGATGGCAGTGCTAACGATTCATTCTTCCTTTCATTATTGAACAAAAAGGACGGCCCAACTGGCTCTCACTCAAATACAGCATCGTCGTTGCTCAGCAGTCTCAAGGGTAACGCTGATGCCAAGTCACCGGCCCAGTCAGCCCCGACTCCTGCGGGACAAACTCCTCCTGGATTAAATCGTAATATTCCTCCCTCACAGATGCCTCCATGGATGATGCAATTTTCCAAAGATGGCCCTGTACCCAACGCATCAAACAGTCCCGCCACGCATAATGCATCCAATGGTGCCAATGCTTCCAGTGCCAGCGGTGGTTCAAATGGTGGACCCAATGGTGGACCCAATGGCATTCCTCCCCAATTCCAGTATGGCCCTCCACCGGGGATGTTCCCACCTGGCTTTCCTCCACCGCCTGGAAATAATCAACAGTACAAGGGCCAGGCACCTCCAGGTTTCTACGGCTTCCCACCAGGAATGCCGCCGCAACTCCAGCAACAATTCCAGCAGCAACAGCTCCAGCAGCAACAACTTCAACAACTCCAACACCAGCAGCTTCAGCAGGGTCGCCCCCAGGGCGCTTCTCAAGTTGCACAGGGACGGCCTTCACAGGGAGCCCCCCAGGGCTCCCACAACAGATCCCAACCCCATTAGATTGTACGTACGTAGCTATACATTAATCATACATCGCCACACATGCGTTTGTAGGGTCGTTACGTATTCCGTATAGAAGGATGTTATTGTTTATCTACTTATATACTCCAGGCAACTGCATTACAACTCATTGGCTATCTTGAGGCACAAGTTTAAAAGTTGAAGATGCTCGTCGGTACCATTGGTCAACCGGCGGTCGGTCTCGAAGAAGATAGCCGCCACCCTATTCTTGGTGATGGAGTTCAACCCGTCGTTGAAGATGATCTTATCGTGAAGCTGATCCACCACCTGCTGCGCACTCCATCCTTGTAGCACCAACTCGTTGACATGATTGAGGATTGTCTTAGAATCCTTGGACTCGATGGTGGAGTAAAGATCGTCAATTAGCTCGTCAGAGACCACCCCTGCAATCTCGTGGATAGAGCGAACGTTGATTTTGGAACCGGAGTCGTCGTCTCCCTCCATCGCCACGTCTCCATCGCCAAGCGAGTTGTGAAGACGCGTGGCCGACTGAAGATATGTGATGGCCTTTCTCAAATCTCCATTGGATATGCGTAGCACCTCTTTCAACACCACGTCGCTTTCCAACCCCACGTGTTCCTCGTTGACAATATACTGTAATCGCAGCAACGCGTTGTCGTTGTTCAAGAGACGGAATCGGAACTTGGAGCACCGTGACGCCAACGGATCAATGATGCGAGTGATGTAGTTACAAATCAAGCAAAACCGGGTGATACTGGCGTAGTTCTCCATGGTCCGTCTTAAGGCGGCCTGGGCGTCCTTGGTCATGGAGTCAGCCTCATCTAAGATGATGATTTTGTAAGGAGGACACGGGTAGTTCTCCAAGTCTTCCTTGGATGGATTGGCAATGGTGGACCGAGCAAAGTTCTTGATCTTCTGTCTGACAATCGATATACCTCGCTCATCAGAAGCATTGAGCTCCAATACTCGCTTTTTGTAAAGTGTTGGTCCGTATAGTTGTTTGGCCAATGCCAACACCGTGGAGGTCTTTCCCGTTCCTGGCGGTCCGTAGAAGAGCATGTGAGGCAAATTGGCACTTTCAAGTGTCTTTTTTAACACCTTGATGGCGTGATCTTGGGAAGCAACGTCGTCCAACTTCTTAGGACGGTATTTTTCAACCCACGGAGTGTGCAGTAGCTTTTCGCCTTCATATTGCTTGAGCTTGGGATTAAGGATGGTGGACATGACGCGTGTGAATAAAATGAGAATTCTCCAAAGAGAAAAATTATAGTGAGAGTTCAAGCTACCAGTTATCAAAGCAAGCGAGATTAATAATTAGTAAAATTCTATATCTACTGTACACCAATGACACTCAACTCCAAGGTCCAGACACGACGAATGTGGACCTTGACGGGAGTTGGCAACGAACCCCCACAGTCGACATTCACCTCGATTTGTTCATTCAGCCACCAACACTTTCTTGCGGGCTTTCTCCAAAAAAGCAATAATTTAGTTTGGGAAGGATCATTGCCCTTTTTCACTCTGGAGAGCGAACGCGACGCAGCACGAGAGGCACTGGTAGCCAATGAGGCGATTCTAGAACGAGAACGAGAACTGGTAGAAGCATTGGAAACGACAGGATTCAAGCCAGGAGAATCTGGAGGAGTTAGGGGAGGTTCGGTGCGAAGTCTAACAAGCGACAATGAAGAAATAATACACTTATTGGGCTCCATGGATCGACTGCCCCACAATTCGCTGGTCTCGAACCCGCTTCCGCAGAGCATATCGAATAAATGTTGTTCAGCAGGACCCAAATGTTGAGTAATGGATGCAGGAAGATCAGAATTGTAGCCCAATCCCGAGAAAACCTTTTTATTCTTTTGAAGTTGTTGACCAACGGCCACCTTTAGTTGATGCATTTGTTCTTCGGTTAAACCTGCGCGAGGAGGAATTACATAAAAATCAAGGTCTTCTCGCAAAACAATTATGGCCGGCTTGGACTGTAAAACATTGGCGGCGTTATCTGCACGATAGTTACTATTAGGGGAACCAGGAGTCAGATGTAACTCTTTCTGAGCTTTTTCGAAGCTGGAAATGATGTATCTGAAGCACAGGGGGTCAAAGTTCACATACACGATGTCTTCTTCGGTGAGATTGGTAATAACTCGTTCGTTGGCATCAAGAAACACCCCATTAGGAAATAAGCATAGTAAAATACTCTCGGGAAGACTCATGAGTTCATCACGAGTGATTGTGAAATCACTACCCCGAATGTTAAGATGGATTTTGGAATTGTAGTCAATATGACTGTCATCGTCATAAGTACCGGCAAGGTCACTATACGACTCTTCCGAGACTTGAGTGATGATATTATCCGCCATGACGTAATCTAGCCACTAGTTTATTCGTTCTCCTAGGATGGGAACAGCTGCTGAAGTGATGATTACGCGGATGCCAGCACCTTCGTAAGTAGGTCAATATTGTAAACTTGCTTGTCGCGCGACATGCGACATACAAACTAGGCAGGTGTAGCCGCCAAGGCCGTCACCCCAAGGCGGCCTATGTCATGGCATCTGATAACGTTGGCTCCCAGCGTGGTGTTACAAGCGTTCAAGGCACCCCCGAGGTGACGGGAGCACTACCGGCCCGTTGGTGGCGCCTCGATACATGGTGGCGATGCCGCATGTAAGCATGAGGATGTACGGATGTTTTATAAACATGGGTTGTACTTGTCGAAAGGAAGAGCCCGAGGGAGAGCTGTCGTTAGACGACGACATATGGGGAGATGATGAGGATTTCTCCACAGCTGACTTACAGAGGTCTCACCACAAGCAGGGGTATCTTGATGGGTTGACACAGGCACAGGAGTCTAGCCTCCAGGATGGGTTTGACGATGCGTTTCCTAGGGGAGCCAAGTTGGGTATAGAAGTGGGGCGTATTTTAGCACATGTGGTTTGTCAACAAGATGACAATGCTTTGGAACGGGCCAAGGTTGAATTGAATATCTCCAAGGTGCTTGACAAGAAGTACTTTGATGAAGATCTTAACATGGTGGATGAGCTGCTTCTAGTCCAGTGGCAAGATGAGGCCACAAAGTAGAGGCGAGGAGTGGGCCGCAAATAGCCAAGTTATAATATATGAATCGTGCTTTAGCTATGTAGGCGTGATATGAACATATGGAATGGACAAGACGATTTAATGATGCGAACGACGAGATAGATGTGAACGCTATATTTCGACTCTTACGAGACTGACGAGGATATTATGATACGAACCTATAGGATGGACATGCCGCAAGTGTCTTTGGTCTACATGAAGCATCGATGCTCTCGCAGCTATCTTGACAACGGCATATCAAGCGTCGTCGACAACAGCTCATACAAAGAGCCAAGCTTGTTCGAGAACCGGTGCCTTCCCTTACACCAATCAGTCCACACTTCACTGATAAGGTACTGAGTCTCCTGAAACATGATGAACTCCTCAAAGCAGCAATTTTTGATCAACCAATCCTTATTGAGCTGTTGAAATATTTCCTGCTTGTCATTAACAATTATTTGTCTAAGTTTCACAAGCTCGCTACCCTTGATATCCACGTCCTCCGCATTCAACTTGGCATACTTGGCTTCACTCTCGGTTATTCTCTTTTGAAGCAACGCAATGGTATTACCGCTTAGCCGTTTACCTCTTTCAAAGAGCTCCTGAAGCGAGTATAGGTAGTCGAGATAGTTCTTCAATTTCTCAAGAATGGTGGTATTAATAGTGTAACTCTCGTCCACGAGCACTTGGCTCAGCTTGTTGAAAAAGTCAGACACCGATGCCAACGAATCGTTAATGGTGTTCATGTCGTCCTTATTGTTGGAAGGAATGGTCTTATCCTCTCTATGAGGATAGAGCGAGTCGTCAAGCTCGGAGAAGCGCCCAATCATCTCCACAAACTTACCGTTGTCAAAGGCGATTTGTTGTTGGCGCTTCTCATATCTTTCCACGAGCACCACGATTTTAGTCCACGTTTCAATTAACTTGGTGATGCTGCTCTCTCCATTTTTCCACGATGCAAGAAATTCCTCACCAATGGCGGGCCACACGCTGTTGATGAAGTTAGTGGAGATTTTCTGACCCTTAAATTCCAACAGATAGTCAATGTGTGCCTGCTTCTTCCACGTCGTCAAGTCGGTGGGAACACTCAAAAATGTCACCACAAGCGGTTCCTGCCGTAACACCGGGTGCTTCACCAATTGATTGAGAAACCGGTGGAGCCCTCGGCGCCGGCGCTGAAGAAATTGCAGATCAGGGGAAGATCCTACTAATGGTTAGTATCCGTGCACACTGAGCAACTCAAAAAAGGTAACGTACCAGAAAATTTTTTGGGAGGAAGCCCGGGAATCATTCGGAATGGGTACTTCTTAAGCAAATACTCAAGAAGCCACACAAAGTCAGAGTACCGTCTAATCACCTTCTTGGTGCCTGCCGGGCCATTCATGCCAAGTTTGAGATCGTGGGTGATCATGTAGTTGATATGCTTAAAAAGAAGGCCTCCCTTCTCGGGGACTTCCTTGATCTTTACCTCTGGGGTGCCGAACAAAATGTTGATGCGGTCTCGGATATCGTTGATGTGCTTGTTGATATGACTCTGGTCAATGGGTTGCTCGTCTTGAGGGTCTGCTTGGCGCTGAACCGACGAGTGATCTGTGAGAATGGGATCAATCTCCTTGGAAGGCGGACTCCAATCGTCGTCTAACTTGGTCGATGAAAGCTGGCTGGTGAGCGGGTCTGATACCTTGCTGAGAATGGCCATCACCCGTTCCGGGATGTCGGGAAGTCCCAGTGTCATCCTAAATTGAAGCGTCACGAAGTCCCCCGTTCCGGGGGCTTCAATCTCCAAAGCAATCAACCCAAGAATCTGGCTGAAGGCCGTCTCATTGGATGGCGACAAGCTATGGTCATAGATCACATCTAGCACCCGGGTGGCCTGGTAGCTGCTTAGCACATCGGCTTCAATCAACTTATCCAATATCAATGACTGAACATCATCCACCGAGTACACTTCAAGCGAGTTACGAAGCTTGGTATACGACGCTGGTACCGGCGCCCTTTCTTCAGTATTTAGTAATTGTGATGGCGTCAACATCGTCAGCTCAAATTGACGGGGTTCCGACTCCTGGGCCCATCCATTCAGCCATGGGTCGTCTCTCTCCAGGAAAATGCTGTTGTTCATGTTTACGCGCTCCTGAGATTATCATTTTTTTTTATCTTATATACTACTTTCTTTACCTCAAAGCCACCTCAGGGCCCAATACAAAAAAATTCCTGGCTCCTTGCAATCACCTGTTGGCTTTCTCTTGAACCCCACCAGAACATTCTCTTTTTGCGGGCTCCTTCTTCCTTCTGGGCCAATCTTTTCTTACTGACCTCTGCCCTTAACTCCCTGTCGTTGACCCCTTGCTATGTCGGTGTACGATATCATCAACTACTTTCATCAAGACCGCCGTATCGACAGAGTCACGCTCGGTCTTGAAAAGTATCCGATAGTGGTGAAACTCGTGACGTGGAAGCTTAACGACGTGATTGCTGTCGTTGGACTCATCTTTGCTTACTATGCTGCTTGGTACCTCCAGCCTTTCCAAAGACAGTTTTTCATCAATGACTTGACCATCTCTCACCCCTACACCGAGCATGAACGGGTACCTGTTGGCGCATTGTTCTTCTATGCGTTGTGGGTGCCGTTTATTCTGATTTCAGTCGTTGGGCTTGTTGTCACCAAGCCAAAGAACAAGATTTACGTGACGTTTGTGTCGTTGGTTGGACTTTTAATCTCCGTTCTCTTGACGTCGGTTGTCACCGATATCCTCAAGAATTTTATTGGTAGACATAGACCTGATTTCATCAGCAGATGTGTGCCAGACCCTAGTGCTCCAAGAGACGTGCTCGTACTTGCCAAGGATGTTTGTACCAGCACTAACTTGGGCGTTTTGATGGATGGGTTCAGAACCACTCCTTCGGGTCACTCATCCATAAGTTTTTCAGGCTTGTTCTACCTTTCGCTTTGGCTCTCAGGTCAATTGGTAATCACCAATGAGCGTGTTGGCTCCTGGAGAGCCATCTTGGCCGGTGCCCCGACCTTGGGTGCTATGTTGATTGCATTGACCAGAACGGAGGATTACAGACACCACTTTGTCGACATCTTCACCGGTAGTCTTATTGGACTCACCATCGCCTACTGGTCGTACCGTCGCAACTTCCCCACTATTAACAGTACTCGCTCCTATGAGCCTTATTTAGTTCAGCAAGATGAAAAGAACCTGGAGGGTTACACGCCCCTCAACACGGTCTGAGTATTCACCTAATATAGCTATTGTTAGTTTGCCCGTATTCTGTCTTTAACCCACACCACGGGCGATTGGCGGTGGAGGTATTCAAACTCACGTGACTTATCCGCCAACTATCAACTCTTCTCCACCACTCCACCACTACACCTATGCCAACCCCTCCGGTTTATTGCTTTGTGTCCGGCGGCACATTCCACTGTGTGCCCACCACTACTTTCAATGTGCTGTCTACACTGCCCCCACCAGCTCCAATCAACCCCAATCTCCTTTCACCAGAAATCAAAATGAAAATAAGAACTCGAAACCTTCTCTATACCCTCAACAATCCTTCGCTTTCAGATCTTGACTCGGACAACCCCGACGACTCTCGGGAAACAATAGAGCCCCGTGCACTGACGCCTCCTTCGTCCACGGAACTGGCTCAGATTTCTTCAATTCTCAACAACTATAATACCCATGCTATTTATCTTCCGCAGTACACCGTGAACCTACCTTTGGACAACGACCAGATTCGTTATGTTCTAACCAAGGTGTTTCCCAATCACTGGAAGGATCCTCAACAGATTTTCATCAAGCAGTTGACGGGAGGTATCACCAATATGCTACTTTCGTGCACCTACGAGTCACAAGACCACAGTGAAACGGTCCTCATGAGAGTATACGGACAAGGCACCAGTTTGATCATCGACAGACACCGAGAATTCGTGTCCCATCTTCTTTTAAACTCTTTGGGCTTGGCTCCTACCATCCATGCTCGGTTCGCTAATGGGCTAATCTATGGATTCCTACCCGGGCGGTCTCTTGAACCGCACGAACTCCGTCATCCTCAGCTTTACCCTCTCATTGCACAGCAGCTCGGCAACTGGCATAATCTGGTAAATAGTGAGTTCATCGAAGATGGCGTGGAAACGCTCAGGGTATACACCGCCATGAGTGACGACAAGAAGAAAAAGGTACCCAAGAAGAAGTTCATTTCCAGTGTGTGGGAGCTCATCGAAGACTGGATCAACATTGTTCCCGCAACCCCGGGTTTGATTGACTCCTTCAATGAACACGGCCATGATGTGGATGAAAACTCCATTCGTGACGCTATAAGACGAGAATTTTTATGGCTCAAGACTACGCTTGCCAAAGCCGTCAAGTCTCCCATTGTATCTTGTCATTGCGATCTTCTTTCAGGTAATATCATCATCCCTGATGACGCTAAATTTTGCAAGCGCCTTGAATCCACCGACCTTGTGGAGCCTCCTCTTCAAACTTGCAATAACCCTATAAGCTTCATTGACTATGAGTACATGCTCCCTGCCCCTCGTGCATTTGATATTGCCAACCACTTGGCTGAATGGCAAGGATTTGACTGCGACCTGTCGGCAATTCCAGAGCCCAGTGTGACCAATCCACTTCTTCGAAATTGGTGTAAGGGGTATCTCAACAATCCCAAGGCCACGGAAGAGGAGATTTCTTCTCTTATCAACGAAATTGCATGCTTCTACGGAGTTCCTGGTTTTTACTGGGGAATCTGGGCCATGATACAATCGCAAATCTCCACCATTGACTTCAACTACTCCCACTACGGTAAGCTCCGTCTTCAAGAGTACTGGTCTTGGAAGCATAATTGGAGCGCCCAATAGAAATTACTAGACGTGTAGAAAGGTGTTTAGGTCATTAAATTATTTAATCATTGATTGAAGTGTAATATTATCGAGTCAAGTCAACAATGACAGTCTTGTCAGACTTCGGTGCATGTACTATGGCCCAGTGTGTCCCCTTGGACGCCTCTTTCTTCAACGTGCTATAAATGTTCATGGCGAAGCTCTTGGGTAAATTGTTACTGGTGAACAAAACCTTACGAACCCATTCATCTTGGGGGTGCAACGCAGTAACAGCAATCATGTCCAACACGTCGTCTCGGGCATCGACACTAATCACGGGCGTAGAAGCAAGGCTCTTCACCAAATTGGCTCCCGCTACCTTTGCGTCATTTTCCACCTCCCACTTGTCCCGCTTGTTGTTGCTTTTACGACCTCTTGGTGCCATATTTTCGACAGCAACCACCTTCTGGTCAATATCCACCGAAAACATAGGTCCAATCATCTGATCCACATTTGTTTCCTCCACGGGGCCGCTGTTCATTGGTACATCATCCTCGTTATTGCGCTCGTCGATCTCAGCCCGAAGGTACTCCACGAGTTCTTCATACTCCAAATCCACATCTTTGTCAAGAGAAATATTTCGGACCCGCAATGGCTTGAAGTTTGATGATTTCTTACTCCGTTTCTGCACCGATGACGGCTGCTTGATAGACACCACCCAGTTTGCACCATCTATATTAGCGCGGTGTACAGAATCTTCTTGGGACAAACTCTCAAAAATATCAGAGCTGATATCAGCAGCCCAGAGCTTTCGAATAAGCTCGTACCCACTTTCGCGGATGTAACTGGAATTTATACTGGTGACAAGCACATCGCACCGAATCTTCTTCCACTCAATCCCCTTGATCCGCTTGTTCATGTTTTTCATGGAGAGAAACAAGAACGTAGAGCTGATCTGGAACCCAACACTGTGCCTTGTGCTGTTCTTATTTATACCAACATTCGACAACGATTTAATAAGTCCATCGTATCGTCCTCCCGTGAGCACAACATTAAACTTTTTGTTCCGATCAGATCGATAAAGAACGTTAAACATAATGTTCCCAGCATAATAGTGGGTATTGTAATTGGACAAGGTGTTGAAGAAAATCGGTGTCTTTACTCCGAGGTGCTTAGTGATCGCTAACACTTCCATTAGGTAGTCCATGGCACTATCGATCTTGCTGAGAAACGGCGAGTCCATCATCACTTTATGTAGCTTCTTGCGGGCCATTTCTGGTTCCACAGTGAAATTGAATGCAGTGATGAGATCCTTGGCCACACTAGGCTGGATTCCAAAGTCCTTGACTAAAGCTATACGCACTTCATCGGCGGTCCGATCGACTCCAAGCAGCGACAAGAGACCAAGAACCGCGTCACGCTTGTGGTCGGTGAGCTTGACACTATCGCCAAATGCATGCAGAACAGCCGACGAAATGATATCCGCATGGTTGATCATGATGTACACCTGCGAGTTTTTTACCTTGAAGCACGGGAAAAGCTGCATGATCTCATCAACCACCTTTATACACTCAGCATCATCTTGTGTATTACGTGATGCCTCATGGGAGCAGATGTCAAAACTAACCGTGCTGTACTTGTTGGGGGAGCCCGTATGCAGCACATTGGGGCGGTACACAAATTCGTGGCGATAGATCTTTGACAATGAGATGTTCATCCGACTGAGAGCTCGAGCTGTGGGAAGAACCAAATCATACGGAAGGGTAAGTACTTGGCCACTGCGGTCTAGCACTTCGTAACACCGGTCACGATGGTCGTACACTTTAGGAAGCAATATGGTGGAACTGTAGTCGGTAATTGCACCGTGGGTCTCGAAAATGTGAAAGAGCTTGTTGATTATTTGTGAGAATACAAGGTGATCGTTGACACTGGGTTCCATGTGGGACTCATGCGACGATTTACTCGTCATGTCGAACATGAAATCTTTGGCTAGTGAGTATGGTTGATTGAACAAGGTTTCACGCACCTGCTGCTGCCACGGCGATGAAGGGTCTGCCAAAGACTGAAGGGCTTCTTTAATGATACGATCCTGGTGCTCGATAGGAATCCACCCACTCTGAAGCAACTCCGAGGCACCGGGCCTCTTGTTTGGGTCGTGATCTAGAAGCAACCGAATAATCTTCTTTTGCATCTGATACTTGGAAGTGGTGAAGTTACTGGGAAACTCCACCGTGGATAATCGAAGATTATTGAGAGTGATTGCCCGCTCCATGCCCGTGCTTAGCGGATAGCACATTTCGAAGAAGATGATCCCTAATGCGTACATATCCACCTTCTCGTCGTACTCACCAGTACTGACTTCCTTAGCGGTATAAAAGACAGTTCCCACCACGGTGGAAAAGTCCTTGTTTCCGGTACTAGCAACTTGATTGTTATCGGAAATGACAGAAGTAAATTGTGAGTTCTTGGCAAGCCCAAAGTCTCCCACCTTGATGTTGTTGCTCTTGTCAATGAAAATGTTCATGGGCTTGAGATCACGATGGATGAACCCAGCGCTGTGGATATACGACACTGCCTCGAGGATCTGCCGGAAAAGGCGCCAGTACTCATTGGGATTATTGTGAAGCCCCAGCTGAATAAGATTCAAGAGTGTATTGTTTTCACAAAACTCCATCTGGATGTAGAGGATGGACTTGGGTGCCAAATGGGATGTGGCCTTTTGCGGGACCCCCATGCTTTCGGTGTCTTCGCTCTCGTCAGTGTCGTATTCAGAACTGTCGTCATCACTATTGCCGAACACGATGCGGTCGTCGAAGCTGTCAAAATTTTGGGCGGGACCCAAGGAGTTTGCGAGATAATCCACCTGGAACGAGCTGGTGTGGCTGTGAAGAAACGACTGAGACTTAGCAATGTGAGCATCAAAATCCGTCTCGTCGCCAGACTCCGATTCCAGGTCAATAGCGTTATCGGCACCTTCATCATGGAGCTCTTCCACCCAGGTACCATAGTACCTTACAATGTACTGATGGTTCAACCGCGCCAACGAAAGCACCTCACTCAAGAGAGTCTCTAATTTGTTTGCCCTGTGCTTTATTTTCTTGATGGCATAGAATGTACCCTCCATTCGGTTCCGGGCCTTGACTACCTCACCAAAACCACCTTTACCCAAGCGTCCGACTTCCTCAAACTCTCGCTCGTACCGTGATTCGTTGAACTGAGGTTCTACCTGCGTTGAGGACCACCGGCGCCGAGTTGGGGCCAGAGGAACCGGGAGGCGCGAGAAAAGCTCTGATGGATCCTGGTCGTGATCAAGCCCGTCTCTGAAGAACTTCAACGCGTATAGCTCTACCACACTGGGGCGCTTCAGCGCCTTGGGATTGAGCATTCTCGTCAAAAGATCGTAAACAACTTCAGCATGCTCCTTTGAGTCACCGTAGTGGTTATCATTGAATTTGCGGCGGAACTCTTCGGGGGACGCAAACTTATAAAGAGCATCGTAGCAGATCATCAACTGTAACACGAGTATACCGAGATTCCACACGTCGGACTTAGGTCCCCTTGACTGCTCTGGGTCTTCCCACACTTGAGGAATGATCTGGACGACCTTGTCTGTTTTCGAGTTGGGGTGTTCCTTCAACATGCCCAAAAGCGTGTGGGCATAAGACGTATGGATGAGCATCAATGTTCTAGACTCATCCACCGCCGATGCAGACGGATCATTAGTGGCACAAACTAGTACGGTTCGGGAACAGATGAGTTTGTGGGACAAACCGGAGTTATGCAAGTATTCCACCCCAGAGAGAAGGCCAATGAGCCACGTCCGAGCGCGGTCCCAGCTGATCGTATCTTGCTGGCAAACATCGTGTAGACTCAACACACTGGGGTCATTGGTGGTGAGGAGTCGAACCATCCAGTGCAGATTCGTCTGGTCAATTTGGAAACCCACCAACTTGGAAATGTTTTCGTGGGAAAGCTCAGCCACCCGGCCAAGTTCCTGTTCCAAATCTCGCATCTGGCGTTTACCGGCCCCTGTCAGCCAATACGGATTGGAGAGCCTCACCTCTGTGAGCACCAACTGCACATTGTCGGGGTTGTGATATCGCTTCTGGTGAGATGGAGGAAGATACGGCAAAACCAATGACTGCGAGCCAATCTGAGAGAGCACGTCGCTCTTGTTGGAGAAGGGAATGAACCCATGGACGGCCTTGAACTTGAAGCGGGTTTGTGTGGACGGGAACTCAGCCACCATGGTGTTGTCAAAAACGAAGTAGCCATCCTTGCTGTCGGGTATTAGCTCGCTGTCTTCAGTGAGCTGTTCATGGACCGATGATTCGTCAAACTCGCTCTGGATTTGCTCAAGCTGCTCATTTAGTTCTTGGTCCTTCATCTGCTGTGCCTCTTGTTCCTCCTGCTGAGCCTTCGCTTCTTGCTGCTCGAGCATCCTTCTCTCATTTTGCAATCGTTGTTCTCGTTCTTCCTCTAGCGAGAGCACTTTCTCTGTTACGGACTGGATTTCATCAAGCATCTCCTTAATGTCGCTGATGATGATGTAGCACACCTCTTCGCCATGGTACTCCTTGATAAGCGATTCAATGGCACCTTCTAGCTTCTTGATGCTGGCCTTGAGGATGTTCTTGGAATTGGTTATCCTCACAATGGGCGGACTGGTGGGATATGTGGGCGTCAATACGAATTCAAGAGCAAGCTCGAGCTTGGGGCGATCGGGGTTCTCCCACGATTCGAGCTCAATGACAAAGCGGGGATCGGGTTTCTTGTTCCAAATCAACCCCTTGGGAGTCTTATCGTGATAGATATCCCCATAGATCGAGACAATGCTGTTGATTTCGTCCTGTTGTCTCAGTACATTATCCATGGACTATTAAATTCTCGCGCATTCGCTCTCTCATTTCTTTGCCTCTTTGCAACAACTTCCATGCCGCCAGTAGATGCCATAGACGATGGCCCGGATACCATTAGAATTCTCATAACCACCGACAACCACGTTGGGTATAAGGAGAATGACATCATTCGAGGTGACGACGGGTGGAAAACCTTTCAAGAAATCACTTACATCGCCAAAAGTCAGGACGTGGATATGATTCTCCAGGGCGGAGATTTGTTTCATGTCAATAAACCATCGAAGAAGCTGATGTATCATGTGATGAAATCATTGCGGTTGAACTGTCTAGGGGACCGGCCGTGTGAGCTCGAATTGCTCCTGGATCCTGCTAATCTTCTCGATGGTGGTTTTAACACCGTCAACTATGAAGATCCCAACATCAACGTGAGCGTGCCTGTGTTTGCCATTAGTGGGAACCATGACGACGCCACTGGCGAAGGGTTCTTATCGCCGCTTGATGTTCTTTCGGTATCTGGTCTCATAAACTACTTTGGTAAGATTGCCAATAACGATGATATTACCGTGATGCCACTCCTCTTCCAGAAGGGAAGCACCAAGTTGGCGCTTTATGGCATGAACAATGTCAAAGACGAGCGTCTACACCGCATGTTCAAAAACGGCAAGGTCAAGTTTCTTCGGCCCAACGTGGCGGTGGATGAATGGTTCAATCTCATGGCCGTGCATCAGAACCATTTTCAGCATACCGTCACGTCATTTCTTCCAGAGCATTACCTCCCTAATTTTCTTAATTTTGTGTTGTGGGGACACGAACATGAGTGTCTCACTGCTCCCACTTATAACCCGGCCACTGGATTCGATACCCTTCAGCCAGGGTCTTCCATAGCCACTTCGCTCAGCGAGGGCGAAATGGCCGATAAGCATGTTTTCATTCTCAGCATTAAGGGCCAACGGTACCTGATCGAGGCCATAAAGCTACGCACGGTCCGCCCGTTCATCATGAAGGAGGTGTCTCTCCAGGATGAGGGTTTCGTTCCGGGCCCCGCTTCCAAGGGCGATATCGTAAAGTTTCTCGTGGCAGAGGTGGAGGAACTCATTGAAGAAGCTCGTACTAAGTACAAAGAGAACAACCTGGAAATATTCGAAGACGGCGGACATGAAGATGAAGTGCCACTACCGTTAATTCGACTCCGTGTTGAGTACTCAGGCGACTACGAGGTGGAAAACCCGCGGCGGTTCTCTAATCGGTTTGTTGGCCGGATTGCCAATGTCAACGACGTGGTCCATTACTATAAGAAAAAGAAGTACGATCAAAACAATACAAGCAGCTTGAGTGTGGAGATCCCTCGATCGCGGAAGGTCACCATCGATGAACACCTCCGTGAGGTGATGAAGGAGCAAACTATGAACATCATTCCCGAGGACGGCATCACCGAGGCCGTCACCAAGTATATTCAGCAAGATGACAAGCAGATGCTAGCAGACTTTATTGACAAGACCATTCGTGCTTCCACGCAGGCACTTTTGGACCTCAATGTGGACGATATGGAGATGAACGATGAGACTCTACGCGGAGCGCTAGCCACTCTCAAACGAGAAAACACCCTCAGAAAAGCTATTGAGTCGACCAGAGCGCCTCCTCGCAAACTGTCTATCAAAAGCAAGGCAGTCGTTGAAAATAGCGACGAAGAGCTCACGCCGCCGCCCAAGACATCCCGCAAGCGGGCTGCACCGTCGGCATCAGTGACTCAAGTTGCGGATAGCGACGACGACGAGCGGGAGCCCCAACCTACGCCTAAGCCTAAATCCAGACCTCGTGCTCAGCCCCGCCAACCCCGCAAGCCGAGAGCACCCGTCCCCAAGAAGGACTCGCTCATGGATAATATCATTAATCTAGGAAGATAGGCGCGTGTGCTAACAAGCCTATTATAGTAGTGATGGCACCTATGTATATATGCCTATACCTTTATACAGGTTACTAGTCCACAGACGGATCTAGTCAAGCGATGCAGACTCGTTGATGAGCTCATCCATTTTGAAGTCCTCCTTACCGGAAGTGAAGTCATGGAGCAATTTGGCCCTTCTTTTGGCAGCCTCCGACTCGCTAATCGCATAGAATCGTTGTACATTCAACACGAGAAGCTGAGCTTCTTCCATGGTCAAATTAGCATCCAGTTCCACCAGTCCATTCATAAGAACCATTCCGGTATCTTCTGCCAAATCCTGGTGGAACATTAACGTGGTGTGGGGCTTGGCATACTCCTTGTGGAGCTTATACTCTGCCACCGTAGTCAACAAACAGTGTGTGGTGTGTGGGCCCACGAAGTTCCATTGCACGAAGTGCATTTCGTAGCCATCTTCGTTCTTGGGAAGTGGAAGAATAAAACTGGGGTTCTTGAAAGCAGTAGCATACATTCCTGCAAATTGCTCTCTGGTCAACGCAGCATGAAAGTTTCTTTCCTTGCTAATGAAGCGAGCTCTCCAAATATACTCTAGTTCCTTGGCACTGAGGTCCTTGGCCTTGGTGGTGTCGATGAAAGAGTCAAGAGTCTTGTAAGGAGCCAGAGGCTTGTCACTATCAAAGGGAGTTCTGACCTTGATGGTACGATCCTTGTCGTTTTGCACTTCCTGTGCTTGTCTTCTCTCGTACTCCTCAAGCTCCTTTAATGGATCTACCCTGTTGAAGTCCTTCTTCTTCTGTTCGATCTCATCTTTGAGCTTTTGCTTAAGTTCGTCGGCGTCCGAAACTCCTAGCGCCTTGGCTTTGGCTTCAAGCTTGGCTTTGTATTTGGCGAATGCATCAGCAGCGCTGGGGGGCTTGTTGGCGGTAGCAAAAGTCCGGGCTAGGCGGACGGGTGGTCTGAGCGGGCGAAGAAACCGAATCATGATGATGAAAAATGCGCTTATGTACAATATATGCGCCTACATACGGGTGTCCGAGTACTCCACTCATCTCCCACTATAAATATCTATAGCCGACGGAACGCTAATCCATAGCTCTCTGTTCCATATCGACACTATCTTAGCATTGGAAGAGAGCTTTGATGAGTGCCGTACCACCAAAATCTATTTCTCCTTGGCTGGAGGCAAGTCCGTAGGATGATCGTGGTAAAAATCCTCCGGTGCATCCTTAGCATGGTGGCCGATGGATCTCCGTAATGACTTGGGAATATCCTCAAACACCAAGTCGTTGGTGCTGGTGGATACTGACTGGCCCTGTTCCTTGAGAAGCTCTTCGATATTGACGTTGTTATCTCTAAAGATCTTGAGATTGTCAGCAATCAAATGACGGCCCTTGCATCCTGGACACTGAATAAGCACAGACCCTCCGGTGTATGCCTGTTTAGAGAACACATGGGACGATCTGGTGTCACACTTCTTGCAGGTGAAGGCGATCATCATCTGAGGATTATCCACCTTGAAAGAGGCGTGGCTATTGTATCTGGCGGGAACATTACGCCACTGGGGACTTAAAGACAAAGTCGCTTGTCTTGGAATTCGAGACAACCCTGTCCGAAGTAAAGGGGCAACGTTGATTCTCCGAAACATATTACTCATCGTTGGAAATTTTGTGCGAAGCTGCGAAACCACAAGCTTATGGGGAACAATTATACACGGGTGCACTTTTTGAGTTTTATTGGTGAAATTTGCACTTTTCTACAAATTGGGTTGCATCAAGTAGAATTTCAAAGCGCGTAGTCACTATCGTCTGTGGTGAAGTTGTTGGCTTTGAAGGAGTGTCCTGACGTTTTCCCAGCTTCTTTGTAATCTACTTCCACCGCCTATCTTTTCTTTTGCTTTTGCTTGCGCTTGTCTATGATGGGAACACCCCAGTCGTCAGTCTTGGGCTCGGGAGCTGGCTTGACAGTGGCACCCCAAACACCAGGAGACGTGTCAACAACATTCACCCGAGGAATGGGTTTCTTGGCGGACCTTTTTTCCAACACCGGGAACTTGCTAAGGCTGGCGCTACTGGTGCTTCTGGAGGGAGTTGGCGACACAATGTGCGATGATGCAGATGACGAGGAAGACCCAAGCACAGGTAATGACGACACCGAAGGTGCTTTGTTGACGTTGCTTAGGTAATTGGGTCTGTAGTTGGGATGTGTCTGAGCGGTGTTGATGGCCGGCAGTGTCTTACGCGACGAAGACTGCTTCTTGACCACGGTGGTATAGCGAATGGGCTGGTTGGATACCACAGGGGATCTGGTCTGGTGCCTTGGCTTGGGAAGAGCAGGGAACAGCTCCTGTGAAGAGTTGGCAGAAATCCCGTTTCCCCACGAATTGTAGCTGAGGGTGAGGCCAGAGTGACCTCCAAGCACAGGGAACTGCTCCGCCTGAGAGGCTTGGTGAAACTGAGAGTTAACCAGGTCCAAGCTCCCTCTTTGGTCAGAGCCCTCCAGGTATAACTGAGCAAGCTCATGGATGAGGATGCCCAAGTCGGCATCAGGGCTATCTCTGAATATGTGACGGTATCCGTCCACGACATCGTGTGCCGCTACTTTCTTGGCCTTGAAACTGGCATTGAGCTCGGTGAATGCCCGCATCAAGTTGGCGTCGTACTTTAAGTAGTGCTTGGCCCGCTGCTCTAGGCGCATCTTCTTGGTATCGTAGGAATCCGCTTGTTCGTCGGTAAAAGCACCTTTGCGGGGCTTAAACGTTGATAATTGGGGCTGGAAGCTAGAGCCAATCACCACCTTCCCGTTTCCCCCCATAATTCCTCCGTGCTCCTTCAACATGTGGGCAGTGAGGTCTAAGTCTTCCCGGAACACCACAAATCGTTTGTCCACACATGAGGGAATAGTGCACACATAATGCTCCGACTGAAAGTGGGTGTATAGATGATCATAGTTGCGGAAGTAGTCAGCAGTAGCCGACGAATGCTGGTCACAGATGAAACACCGCTCGTGGCGATCTCGAATGTGGATATTAAGCTCGTCTTCTGAATAAAATCGCTTGCCCCGACAGTACTTACACTCTGGGTGGCCGTTGAACCCTGCTTCATCTCCTTCACTCAAATGCTTTTGAAGCTGCTTGTGGGTGTAAGTGGTGAGTTCGCTCACAAATGCCTTCTTGTTCTTGAAACAGATTGTACAGTAATGTCGGTTATGCTCTTCCTTGACATGCTCACCGAGCTTTTTGAACGATGGGCACTTCTCTCCGCAGCTGGGACACTTGTTTTGAAGCAATTCTATGGTATCATCGTGCACGTAGGTTTGGGTGAAGTTGATGCCGTATTTTTCATCATGATTAGTAAAGTCCGATTCAGAAAAGTCTCCATAGTTCTGCGTCACCTTCTCCGAAAACACAATCCACGAGTTTTCAGTACGACACACCAAACACGCTTTCTTTTCGTATAACGCCCGTTGGCGGAACGTACAAGTATGGCAGGTGGTATGGTTGCATGGAGATATGGCCGCATATTGGATGGTATTGGCACAGATAAGACACCACTCGCCCTCGTCGTCATGTTTGGTGGCCTCCTGGGCTTCTTTGGTTTTCCACGTGCCCTTGTTGGGGCCAGTGTGGCCGTTCCGACTCACTCGTGAACGCTTCTCCGACATCTTAATAGGTATAGTTAAAAATTCTTCCACCATTTTTCATGCGCACACTTATCTCCATGTTTAACGCCAGTGCAACCCTAAATGTCAGTCGGCTTGCGCTTCAGCCAAGTCTTTGTCTCCCTCATCTCACCGTCAAGTCATTTGATCAGCTTCCAATCCCATTAAAGGTAGGCGGTGCCACTATTAAGGGCGTGGTACTCGATAAAGACAACTGTTTTGCTAAGGACCACGATGATAAGGTGTGGCCTGCGTATGAAGTATGTAACAAATGTGATCAGATGGCAATTTACTAACGACAGGATACATGGAAAAAGCTCCAGGAAGCTTACCCCAAAGAGCGTCTTTTAATTGTGAGTAACTCAGCTGGTACCGATGACGACGTCGACCATGTGCAAGCTGCCAAGCTCGAGAAGGATACCGGAGTCACGGTGCTTCGCCATTCTACCAAGAAACCAGGATGCCACGAGGAGATCATGGAATATTTCCGCAAGCAAGGGATTGAGCATCCTAGCGAGATCTGTGTTATTGGAGACCGGCTCTTCACTGATGTGCTTATGGCCAATATGATGGGCGCATGGGGAATCTGGATCAGCGAGGGCGTAGAACTCTCCCAGAAGATATTTGTGAGGTTGGAGAGAGGCGTTTACTCCAGGCTAGCTGCGCTGGGATTCACTGCCCAGGTGCCCACTGCCCCAGATGCTGACTAGGCTCTCTGCCAGTCGAGGAGCCGGGCTCTGTGGGGACTGACCGCTAGTGTCTGTACTAGTGTCTGTAATAGTTTCTATACTAATGTCTGAGCTTGTGTCTGTGCTGCTGTGACTTCTCTGTTTTGTCTGTGTCTGTGCTTGTGTCTGTGCTTGTGCCTTCTGTGTTTGTGGCGTTCTTGGCTGTTGTCGAGTTTGTGGCTAAAGCTATATTCGCTGCTTCTCTTACCTCACCCTCCATGAACAACAACAGTATTCTCTTCGACCGTACTGGCAAGGTTGGTCCGTTCGTAATTGGTGATGAGATTGTGGACAACATCAATGCGTTCTACGATCTTCCCACAGTGGATTTCTTGTATAAAGCATACTTTGGCATACTCCTTGCCCAGTATATTGGTATCTTCTGCCTGGTACCATTTGAAGGTATCGACTACCGTCCCCCCATGTTAGTGTGCTCGTGCTTCTATACTCTAACACAGGTAAGTAACTTATCTTCAATATTGACCCTAACTAACCCAGTTTTTCTTTTGTGCTGTCCTACTTAATCTCGCCACTGCCACCATACCTACCCCCAATTCTGTCTTCATCAACGTGGTCATTTCAGTGCTCGAGGTCGTTGGTTTGGTATGTAGCAGCTGTGGAGCTATATGTGCTTTCCTTGTTAAAAAGCGCATGATGTCGTGGTCGTGGTCTAATGGTCCCGTGGCCCTAGATGTCACTACCTATATCCAGGTGGTTGCAGTGGTTGTGACTGTACTCCATTTATTTGGGGCGGCCATTTCGGTCGCCAATACTGTCATCGCCAGCCGGGCATTATGGAGAAGAAATAATCATATTGACCGTCGAAATGGTCAGGATCTGAACATGCAGCTCCACTACGACATGCCGCTCTATATAAGAAGTGCCCAGTTGGCCTCCATTATGGTATAATACTTCATATATTGTTCTGATTTTATCGTATAGTATAAATTAATACATCTAAAAGTACGCCATCCAAAGAGTGTCAGCAGCAGCGAGGTTGCGAGGATTAACAGCCTGGGAGATGAGCTCCAACACATTTTGGGTGCTGATAGTGGATCCCGAGGAAATGTGACCCATTGAAAGTACTCTCTTTATAATGAGCTCGGTGTTGATGCGAACAATCTCTCGTAACTGGCTATCTTGTGGGATAGGACGTGGGGGGTCTTGCTGAGTGCACCAAGAAACCACTTCGTCACGAACAAATAACGTAAGATACTGTTCAAGGTCACTCTCGGGTTCGGTGAGTGCCCGAGCAATGGCCAAAACATAAACAGAGAGGATTCCTTCTAATGCTGTTTCTCCAATAAGCTTTTGAACGTTAGGAGTAAGACGGAACGGCACCATTTCTGCATTGTAGAACAATGGAGCAGGACGGCCTCCTTGGGAGCCGTCCAAAGATGCATTCTTGTTACCAATCTTGCAGGGCAACATGTCGCTAGTCCACACGCTACCTGATCCTCTGTTAATGTGGATCTTTTGTGGCTGTCTAGTGTTGACACACATCATGTAAGTGGTGAAGATAAACGAAGCATACTGAGAAGTAAATTGCTTTTTAAAAAGCCAAAAGTCTTCAAATTGTGGGTAAAGCTCCATGAAAAAGTTCTTCATCACCGTGCTTGGAACAAGCAACGACTGGATGGCACTTAAAATTTCCACTCTGATGGACATGATGTCTGGCTTGGGCAACCTGGGGTCAAATGCAGCTCGCAACTTCTCGATCGTGTAGATAAATGGTTCATCTCTATTCTTTCCGTTACGACGACAATAGTCTTCGTAGATCTTCTGCATGCTGATATCCCTCGAATCGTCATTGATGATACGAATATGGGGACTCAATGGCACTGCAATCGGTAAAGTGAACTGAATGTTTCTGCGACGGGTCTCCACTTTCTTGGACAACGTATCATCGAATACCCGGAACAATTGGAAAAGACTTTCTTCTCTTCTGCAATGTCGAGCAGCCGGGAATTGAACTGCAAATGCGTGCAAGCTTCCATCGTGGCCACGAATCTTGAGACGCTTGTAACAAGCGTTGGTGCCACGGGCCAAGTCAATGGTTGGAAGGAACCGCTCGATCTTCACAAAGTGTGAGTTGTTGTCTTTGTTAAGCAAGTACTGACCTGGAATCTCAATTTCTTCGAACTTCTGGTGGTGGAATTCACTAAGATGGGGACACAAGTTCTCCAAGTTGACCTCACTAAACCGGCGGTCAAGTTTGTCTTCTAAGCGATCACGCCACTTACGAAGCTTGATGATATAGGTTTCAAGGTTGGGTTTGCTAACCACAAGGTCCTTCTCGAATTCGGCTCTGATCTGCTTGGGCAACACGGTTTCTGCAAATCTGGTGATGTTTGCCTCGGTAACAGGCAGAAGCTTGGCATCATCTCGTGGATTACCCAAGCGGTTAACATACTGAACGCCATCGTTCAACAATGCCACTCCCAACCGATACGCATCTTCATCTGCAGTGCACTTGAATCTCTGGTTGATTTGGTCAACCAAGCTTTCAAGCGAAAGGGCAAGAAGAGGGTACGCCGTCTTCAAGATTCCCATTATTTCCTCGACGTGCTCCCAGGACTTCCGAGGTGCGCCATTGGCGCCATTAGCCTTCTTATCGTCTTCATTTTTATCATCTTCTTTCTTCTCTCCCTTCTTCTCGTCAAACTTTGTATCATCCTCCTTTTCTTCTTTATCCTCTTCCTTCTTTTCAATTTCCTCACTTTCTTCCTTTTCTTCCTCAACCTTTTCTTCTTCCCTCCTTGTTTCCTTCTTGGATTTGTTCATTTCGGCGAATTGCCGTTGCTTCGCAGCGAAATCTTCTTTAGTAGTTCTAAGCTGGAAGTGGAGTGCTTGTGGGTAGCTCTTGGCAATTCTAATCAAGACTTGACGAACCAATCTGGCCTCCTTGTGTGACAAAGAGATGAGAAGCTGAGGAATGAAGGTGATCCAGTACCATACTGGAACCTCTCCACGGAAGTTATCAAATGCCTGAGCCAAGGTACCGGCAGCATCATCCAAACTAATGAGCCAAAGGATTCGGGCGAGAAGTTTTCTGGTTTTTCCATTCTTGTACAAACCAGCTGCTTGAAGATAACAACTAATGGCGTTGTTTGCGTAAACCATGTCATTAGGATTCTCCTTGAAACGACGATCATTGAACATACCCCACTCGGCCCAAGCCTTGGGAAGGTTGAGATCGATTTGCACAGATGTGGCAAACGCCTTGTTGGCTTCGTCCTTTTGGTTCAACTTGCTAAGGAACATACCCTTAAGAGTAAAGAATTCGGCTTTCTGTTGCGTGGCAAAGTACACTAAATTGGTGTTGCTGATAACATCAAGACCCGTGTTGAGCTCATTAGGATTTTGATAATGGCACTTAACCTGTTCTTTGAGCTTGAGGAATGCTTCTTGGATCTCAATATTTGGAAGTTGATAGATTTTGGTAAGCTGGTTAATACAAACCTCCAGCATCCCGTGCTTTCGAGCCACATGAGCAAACCGGTTGATGACCCATGCAATCTCGTGGAATCCACGGTATGCATAGGAGTTGGCGTTTCCACCCGAATTGGTCTGTTGCAAAATCGGAATGAATGGCATGTATACTTTATTGATGACTTGGAATGCATGTTGACGCCATGTTATCAAGTCGTTCCAGATGTTGATATCGTCCCAAGTATTAGGCAACCGTTCTCTCCACACTTGGAGGACACGTTTGAGTTCCTGTGACTTGACATCCAAATTTTGGGCATTGGTAGTGACCAAACTGGCATACACTTGAGAAGCTTCCATGAACTCAACATACTGTTGGAAAGTGTGGAGCAATGGAATGTGGGCATTGTTGAATCTTTGTGGAAGCCCGTGCCATTTACGAAGTGCAAGTTGAATACCGGCGTCACACAACCTGGAAAGATCCTGCAATGTTTCCTTCTCCTGGCCGAATCCTTGGAGACAAAGGAATGTCTCAAAGATTTGCCTTCTTGGTGTTGGCACATCCATGACACTCTTCACAGTTTGGTCAAGGGTCTCACGATCAGTGTTCCAGTCAGCAACACGCCATCCACACTCCAAGAGAAGATCGGAGAAACCTTCATGCTTGGCCAACTCGGTGAGAATGTCCCAATGTTGAAGCTTTTCGGCACAATGAATCCAGTGATCCTCCCAAAGCGCATACTCCGATTGTCCATAGGGAAGAGCTCCGGAACGAGCCTTGATTTGGGCGGTCTCGTAGAGCTGTTGAGCCTTGTCCCAGAGTCCAACTTGCTCGTAAGATAGAGCAGTGATGGTCTCGGAATACTTGGCTCGCCTTCTCCACAAACCATAGAACATGTCATCTTCCTTAAGGGTAGCGTAAAGCTTGGCCAATGCATCCTGAGTCACCTCTCGCACCTCGGAGTTTCCATTGATGCTTTGCTGTTCAATATTTTCGAGGATACGAATACCCTGAGCCCAGGCATTGAAGTTGGAGGCCAAGCACTCAACCACGAATGGCGGAAGTTGCAACTCGCTACATCTCGAGATACCCTCGAGAAGCGATTGAATAACATTGGGCCGGGAGTCAATCTGGCGAGTGTGATAGTCCTTCGAAAGCAATATCACCAAGAATCTGGTGAAGTCAAGATGCTCAGACCGAGGAATGGAAGAGAACGCAACCGGGAAAATGGTAGCAAAAGTACGATGAACAGTTTCGGAACTTTGGTAAAACATATCAATCAATGGCTCCAAGATTGTACCGGCACTCATATTGGAGATTGTCTTGAGGAAAGCATTATGCTTCGAGATCAAGCCATCAAGGGACTCATTTTCAATTTCAATGTCCTTCAGCACGTAGGGGAATCCTGTCACCGGTGCAAGCTTGTTCTCATCCTCCACTAGCTCTAGCTTCTTATCAAAATCGAATGATCCATAGAGAAGCTGGAGAGCTTGGTTGAGCCATGAATAGTCAGCCAAGTATTCCCAGTTCTGTTCCCGAATAACATAGTAAAGACGTTTGTTGATGTCCTTTTCTAATGAGTTGTTCAAAATCGACATAAGCTTCCGTCTGATGGATACGTCAGCTGATCTGGTACCAACGAGGAATGGCTGTTCCATTCTGACTGTAAGCTCAGTGCAGCTGAAGGTCTCATCTTCGAATATATCCACAATTATTTGGTAGAATTCCTTGGAGAGGGTGGGCTCCCCACGAATTTCAAAAACCATCATCTTAGCAAGAATAGCAGCCTTTTCCTTAGTTGTTGGAAAGAGATCTGTTCTTGAGAAAACCCAGCTCTTGACAATCTTGATAATCTTCTCAAGCGTATCCTTATCCAACGATCTTTCAATAAGTTGAGCTAAGAGCGAGAGGAATATTCTTCTCTGGTCACCGAGGTTGGAAATCCTCATTGAGGAGAAGTTCAAGATCTTCTCAAGAAGTCTTGTAGTCATCTTTGCCTCGTATTCGGAGCTATTTCCATCTTTCAGTGCAGATTGCGAACCTTGGTGAGTGATGGTGATGTTGTCCTTACACAACTTGCTAAAGGTTCTCATGATCAAAGGCAACAATGGATCAAGAGTACTAGGTCTATAGTTGGCCAAAGTCCACGAAAGAGTCACGCCAGCAGCAACTGAAGGAGTGTCACCTAGGTCCTCAGAGACAGTGGTGGACAAAAGGTTAACGAAGGACTTAATTTCCTCATCTTCCTCGTCCTCCTCAGAACTCTGTGTGTTAATAGCCTGCAAGATTATTCGCAACACACGTTGCAAAACCTCTTGAATGTCATGGTTATCTGACTTGACAGATTTCTCAAGCAACTTGTGAAGATATGTGAGGTTCAGAATAATCCATTCAGGCTTCTTCCACTCTAACACAACACCAAGAACCTCCAAAGCATTGAGACAATACCCAAGCAAGTTGGAGGAGTTGAGATCGTTGGATAAGAGGAATTTCTCGAAGAATGTAAGCTTGACGGAGACCTCGGGCCAATGGTCGGGCGAAAGCAATTCGTAGAGAATACCCAACGCCTTCTGACCAAGCTCACTTTCGCTTGCTCTTTGAGGAGAGATACATACGTAACGAATGAGGAAGGTCACACATGCCTCTCTTTGACCAAATGGAATAGTGTAATCTTGTTCAGACTCAAGTTTGGCCTTCTTTTCCCATTGAAGAATCAACTCCGCAAGCTCAATTGCCAACACTTGGTTCTCGATAGCAGGATTGGCAAGGATGGTTAATTTACCCATTGCAGTGATGATGTTTGAAACGAAGTGTTCGCGAGCAACGAAGAAGAAGTCAGGGTGTTGGACAATGAACTGATATATGTTCAACACCTGGGTGACATTAAAGCCGTCTTCTGATATCACTCTACGAGGCCATTTAAGCCACGAGAGAGGTGATTCGTCATCATCCATGCGCTGGGGTATCACTGGAGCAAGAATATCCAAAGCTTTGCGTACCAAGTGACGAGAGTCAGTGTGGTGGGTTCTGAGAAGAGCCACAAATACTTGAGTGGCCAACTTGGCAGGGGTCTCGTAATCAGCAATGAAATACGAAGTAGTGACATAAGCAACTTGTTTGGTAATATTATCTTCCAACTTGATGTAATTCCAGGAGAACTTGATGATATCTTTGCGGAATTCAGCAATATGGTCAGGGGCCCATCGAAGAAGAATAGCAGTGAGTTCAAGGAGCTCGTAACGATAACTGTCCATCTTTCCAGATGTGTGATCTGTAATGATGTCATTTGTAGACTTCCACACTTCGTTGCAAAGCTTGTTTAACCATTCAGGAGTATCACCGGTAAAGAAAGCATCTAGTGAACCTTTGGTCACAGCTTCGTATATAAGAGTAGCGTTGAAGATCTTCTTCAACACTGTGATCATCGACTTGAGGTTGGAATCCTCTTGCGAGAGAAAATCGATCAGCCGAGAAAAATACTCCTCTTTCAAAGAGTAATCATCACTCTTGATGATCTGCTCAAATATGTAGTCCTCTAGGTCGTTGGGAAGTTTGAGCTTCAATGTGGCGAGTTTGTTGATGACGAAGAAAACAAGGTCCACTTCTCTGGGGTTCCTTTGCATGAACTTGATCACCACCAGCTGAAGCTTGGTGATGGCCTGGTCTGCTTGGAAATGAGCACTCGAAACCAACGATGCACTCTCCTTTATTTCCATCATCTTCACCACAAGCCCACATAGCTTGAAAATGGCCTCCTTCAGCAGGTCAAACCACTCGGTCTCGTGATTAGAAAGAGCATCGATAAGATCAATTGTATTGGCAAACTTGATGACCTTGACTTCATCCAGCTCCTCGTTTTGTACGTCCTCAATGATACTGTTAAACTTTTCTTTGGCAACTTCTCTAATCTTCTCACAATCCTTCATTCCCGCGAAGTACGCGAGCATGTTACCAAGTTTTCTGTTCTTGTAGTTACCAAGGTAGTACTCCAAAGTGTTTTCAGCAAATCTGTTCAAAAATAAAGACACGGGAACTCTGAATGGGGAAGACTGGTGGCGATCAAGGTGGCCTTCTAAGTACTGGAGAGTATTAATGATCTCCTCCATGAAAGTGTAAGCCTTGGCAGGAAGAAGATGAAAGATGTTAAGAATGGCCATCACAATCTGAACTGTGTGGTTGATCTCGAGGTCTTGGCCGGCAATTTGTCTCAAGGAGTTGATCTGAGCCCATGCCATTAAATGATCCAACAACTTACGACCAATTTCGACTCTAAAGTAAGAAATCAAAAGCTCTAACAACCGGGCCAATGCTTCCAATCCGGGAACAGTCAACTTCTTGTGGTCAGATAGGTTCATTAACATAGGACGAAGACCATTTTGAAGGAGTTCCTTGGGAAGCTTGGCGTTTTCCTGAAGACTCAGTTTCAACCCAAGATGAGCAGCATTGATAATTTCAGAGCTCTTGTTACAAAGAGCCCTGAAAAACACGCCTAAGATACGGATTCTAGCTTCGGCGAGTGAACCGAGTGAGAAATCAGGTTTAGTCAAAGCCAATGATAAAAGCTTTATGCAAACCACCCTCAATTCGATGAGTTGCTTGGAAGTACGGTATTCGTAGAGGCGGTGTACGTTTGCCAAACTTTCGTCTTCGGCGTCCACCAAAGCCAATGCTTCCAACAATAACCGGTTAAGTTCCTCATTGAATGTCAAGAAAGTGTCATCAAGATTGAGACAGAAGGTGATGGCGTCAATGTTACCAATTTGCATTGGAAATGGTAGAGCACGGAGGGGCTTGCCAAATATAGGAGTGAGAAGAAGCTGCTTGCATGGACCCATGATAGAGGCAATCGGGAGAGAAGTGGTTTCTGAAAGAACTTTGAGTGATGACTGGGATACTTCTCTGACAAGTGGATTTGCACTAGCCAAGTCGTATACAAGAGCCCCAATCAAGGTTTGGAATGGCTTTTCGAGAATAGTCTCTTGGGGTACACCCACGTTACAGTCATGGAGGATCTTGAGTACCAAGTTTTTGGCTAACTCGTGAACCTCCAATGGTGCCGTATCGGGCGTATCTCTCAATATGAAGAATATGGACCTCACAAGCTCAAACTGTCGCTTAAAGAACCACGAAGAAGGAATTCCAATATCCTCGAACATCGTTCTAAGACCCAATACACCGCCAAGCTTAGTATAGTAAAACTCGCTATAGCAGCAATGGGTAAACTTGTAGAACATCGAGCGGAAGAGAGGAGAATAGAGGGCATCTTCATCAGAGCCAAAGAGGCTGACAGTAACGTTGTAAATGGTCTTTATACAGTCAACACCCTTGTTTCTGACATCTTTATCCCAAAAGCTTAAGGCGTAATTCAACGCATTGAGGAAAGCGGTTTCTGAGATGTATGCCTTTCCCTCATTGTCAACAACGGAGAAAGCACGTTCCTTCTTGATTTTTCCAACAACGGAGCTTCCGAGATAAAGGAGAACAAAGTGAGTAGTAATACCGTCCAATAGCTCGCATGCCTCATCGTGAATTTCAGGAATACTAACGGAGAAAAAGAGCATCTCAAGGAGACGACCAAAGAATTTTTGTTGTCGGTCTAACTTGGCCACATCCTTGATGTCGCTGTCCTCAAGATCAATCTTTTCCTCGATCTTTTCTGCCTTGAGCTTTTCAACACAATCCTGGACGTATGCACCGTAATCGGAGGGAATTGGGGTGGTGTCAATGAAGAGCTTGAGAATGCTGGACAAGTACTGGAATGCACTGATACGATAATGAGTCTTCAACCGCACATCCTCAAGCAAGTTGATAGCGGACTCGACACCTGGGGTGATCGAAATTGGAATTTGGCCATTTAATCCATGAATGGTGAAGAGTGCCTTGATTTCTTGATCAAGTTCACTCAGAGTAACCAAACTGTTGCATGGCTTGAAATGCTTGTGATTTCTACCACCGAGCTTACCCAAGATTCTGATTGCAGTGTGGGAGTGCTGATGGTGGTATGGAACTGGTTCAAGATGCTTCCAGAGCGCGGCCATGATCTCATCGATAACAGGCTCAATCATAGGGTCGAAGTATTCAGCCGTGAGATTATCGACACAAAGCTCAAAAGTACGCAAGCCCTGGCTGACGAGTTCTTGGGATCCATTCAATGCATAGACCAATGGACGAGTCAAGTAGTTTAGATGAGGAACGAGCACTGAAAGACGGACGGGAACCGTGAGGCAAAGTTCAACATAAATGTCTCTTTCATATGGACGACGAGCATTAGCAATGAGTTTATTCAAACTCTCAAGAAGCACAGGAAGAATGGGCATGATTTCCTTGTAAAGGTTCTCGAAGCGGCCACCACTGATACTGCGAAATAGAATTCTAACAAGGTATGAGTAGACGATGGGCTCCTCTGCTTTTGTGGCTAGGTGTAGAGACTCGAGAATCAAGTGATTGAGATGGGGAAGGATGATTCCCTCGTTGGAGGTGGGGAAAAGATTAACGGACATGAAGCATAATTTGAAAAGACGAATTAGAATGTTACTCTTGACAAGTTCAACTTTGCCAAGTTGGTCGAGTTTAGACTTGAGGAACGAAATAAGGATTCCAGAGAAATTGGCAGAGGTGATTTCACTGGCCAAGAAGAATTGGGGAAGATGGAGTAATGCGGCATTGTCGAGCATACTGTCAAACATGAAGGGTAGTTCTGAACTGACAATCTCGTTGAAAGAAGCTGGGTCGATGTGGATGAAGATGGTGGCAAAAATCTCCATAAGATCCTTTTCTTCTTTGGACGAGGTGATGGGGAGGTTGGGGCCACCAGTAGAGAAGTCGATAGCCTTTGTTTTAGAGACAGGTGGCTTTGGCTTTGCCACTGAGAAGAACCGTAGACAACTCATACCACCCCGAAAGAGGTTTCTCATGATCATGGTTTCCTCATATGAGATGAGCTTGGCAGAATCATTCCACTTATCGTAATTTACGAATTGGTCGGGATTTTTAGGATCGTTTTGAGGCTGTGGGGGAACAGGCGGGTTACAATTCTTGAGGCCGAAGATCACGCTCTTGAGGAAAGTCATGAGGGTGCGGAAGAGGTAACGAGCGTCCTTGAGGAGATCCGAGTTGTTGGCTGATGGAGGAGTTGCAGCGATAGGAGAAAGTTCATCAATACTGAAGAGATCGATGATATTGTCATTTTCGTCAGCCTTTGGAGGTTCTTCCTTTTTCTCGTCCACATCCATAGATTCGTCCTCTGGCTCAGTAACATCGACCGGTTGGGCCTTGGACGAATATCTGTCGATGGCCTTTTTAGATTCTTGCTCCTTGGATACCTTTTTACGCTCGAACTCACCGTGTTTTCTGATAATGAAGTCATATTTCCGGTTAAGGCTCTGGAAACGTTTGGCGTAAGAGTCAACAATTATGATGAATAGTTGTCTACCCTCAAGTTTGTTGGGTAGCTTCATGATGCGCTCAACAAGGTTGAGCAACAATTTTGCACTCATGATTTGAACAGTCAATGCCAATGAATCATCCTTCAAGAGATCACAGTATATTTTCACCGTCAGCCAGATTTGCTTAGGAGTGAGCTCATTACGCACGTTGTGGATGAAGTCAGCCACAGTGGAATAAGCCAAGGGCCGAAGAGTCTCAAAGGAAGTGAGCCCATCTCCAATTAGAATGCGCTCGTCAAACAAGAGCTCGATCTTGGGGATGAAATGGGACCGGAATGGCGTGGAAAGAATATGTCTGGTGGCATGAAGCAACTCCTTTCTAGCTACCGACAACTCGGCAGGGCAGTCTTGAAGAAGACGAAGAATCACATCGGGAACCTCCTTAGCGCGGTCCTGGGGGAGGTACTGGTTGGCGTAACCTCTAATGAACACATAGGCAAGGAAGGAAGCGGCTTTGACCTGGCCCAAGATGAAGTCACTGTATGCCTGTCTGTTTTTGATGTTGGGACTCAATGAAGTTACAATCAGGCCATCGGAGCTGGCATTTTCACGATATTTCCTTTGATCTTCCACTTGTAATATGAGAATGTTGATGATTTTGGGAAGAAACTCGGGAAGTGACGTCTGCACCAATGCCTTGTACGATGAATACAACGAAACCATGGTTATGGGGCACTCGGCGAGAGTCTTGAAGGAGAACATGGCCTTGGCCAAGGTTTTGGCATTATCCTCGGAGAACAGAGGCGGTGACATTTCCTTTTCTTCCTGGGGCTCCTCGCCGTCGGTACTAAACACGTCCTGTACAGTTTGGTCCATGTTGTCATAGATCTGATTTATGATATCCACAAATGGTTGCACCTTGTCAGAAAGGTTGTTTTTGTAGGCCTTGTGGAGAGAGGTGATGATTTTCATAGCCAACACACCATTGTCTTCATTTTCTTCAACGAGAATCTTGGTTAGCACATTAAGAATGTCCTCGGAATAAGGCTGGAAAGTGTCGTTCATGATGGAACGGTGAATGATCTCGAGAATGGAGTTACGGAGCTTGTACTCTGCACTCTGGGTGGTGAAAGTAATAGGCACCACTTCTAACTTGTTGATAAATATCGGCACCAAGTTGGAAAGGAAGTACTCGTACTCCGCAGCGCCATTGAAGGTCTCGATCATGTCAAGAAGCTCGGAGACCACCGAGTGGGCCTCCTTGTAGTCGTCGTTATCCTTGAGACGCGACACAAACGTGTCCAACTGGTCGGTATAACTCATGAAGAGAGGACTAGGTGCTTGGATTTGCAATCTGAGCGAGAAAGAAAAAAAGTGGGAATCGACCGCACCAAAATTTGGATAAGTCACGTGCGACTCACGTGGCGTCCACGTGACCGCGTTTGCTTCGTTTATTGATGCCTATGTCGCGGGCGGCGGCGGCAGAGAGGCCGGCGAACACCACGAGGAGAAACGCAAACGCGGTCCACGAGATGGCCTCGGCGCTTTTGCCCACGGAGGAAGCTATAAGATACAGAGACGCGGGGCCCACTGTGTGGTGGAATGTGTAGGTGGCTTCGTGCTGGAGCATGGCGCCAAGCCCCCAGAGAAGAAGGTTGAGAAAAGCAATGGCCCACGCGGCCATGCCGACGAAGCGAGACCACGGCAATATGGGAATGAAAGTCCAGGTGAGGGCTAAGAACGTAACGATGGAGAGCGAGATGACGGCGAGGAGAAGCCGTGGGTGGCAGGAGGAGGAGAATTGCTGGGTGAGATGGACGAGGTCAACGGACATATCTCCTACGGAGATGGACGAGAACTGGGAGAGATAGGTTGTGTTTCTGGTTTCGCCGCACATCATCTGGTCGTTGATGGTGATACACATGGCAAGGTATCCGGACTTGATGTTGATTGTGGACAGTTTTGAGTAGTTTGAAATGTGGGAGTATAACTCCGATGATTGGTTGAGGGAGAGGGAGATGATGGATGCGTTAGAGAAGGTGGGGGAAGTATCGATGCATCCAATCAAGAGGAACCCCAACATCACGATGACGATGAAAAGAATCAAGATCACCGCGAGCCGGGCCACGTGCATCATCGAGGGCTTCATGGTGACATGAGTAGGTGAGTAATAGTATTTATATATAGGGCATAAAATATGGCTGCGAAACGGAACTAGCCTACCACAACGATGAAACATCTAGCCCACGAGTCTACGCAAAAGGAGATACACCACCCGGAGTAAGAGAATAGTTGCAAGTATCGGCAAAAAGGGCGCCACCACCTCAAACGACGACCGGAGGCCAAAGTTGACAACCACGGGCTCGGGGCCAAACGAACCGGTGGTGTAGAACTTCTCTATGAGCTCGTCCTTCTCACGCCACACTTTGAAGAGCCAGGCCTCAAACTCCTTCATCACCGCCGCCGGCACGTTGTCGATGTCATCTATGGGGTCGTCGGGGCCGAGAGGGATGTCGTCGATGTCGAATGAGCGAACGTGGTAGTTGACTTGCGGCGGGCCGTGGCCAAGCAAGTAGTGGGCCTTTAAGGTAAAAACATTTTCGCCGTACTCGCCTGGCTTCAAGCCACCGTATACCGTGGTGTAGTCATACACCACCTTGACAGAGCTTCGTAAACGGCGCAACGTCAAAAACAATCCGCGGACTCGGGGGAGCAACACATGCTTGAGAGGCGCAATGCCCTGGGCCTCGCAAAATTTCTTCAGTCGAAGCGTGGTGTGCGGAGACGTAACGGTACCCTCGGGATAAATGAGAATGTGATACGGCCAGATCTCCGATGACCGCTCGCCACCCGGCCACCGATGAACATCGTCTGAGGCGGTATGCGAGGATGTAATGTGTTTCACGCCATTGGCGGGGCCGACGCCTCTAGCATTGGCATCAATGGTGAAAAGCTGGTTGGTAAGCAAGATTTTATCGTTTTCCCACTTTCGAGAAAGGAACATAAAGTTGAAGTTCTTCATGCCGTAGCCCAACACTGGGACTTTCGAAAGGTCCTTCATAATGATGAACACACTGTCACTAAGACGAGACGTGTACGAGATAAACCATAAAAACATCCAGTCGGTGTAGATTTGGTGGTTGCCCATAATCACCGCGTTGGGGGTAAGGCTGGATACCAACGTTTCACCCACCTTTCGAAATGAGTTCAGAGGCGGTAAGTTCTCGCTTGAGATAGAAATCTTGCATGGATTGATCAAAGTCGTCATAAACAATAATAGCGTGATGAAGTGGGTCTTGGTAAGGTTGATGAGGGCTTGTTGGTGACCAGGGTTTCGAAGAATCCGAAGCCCCACATATTGGGTGTAGGTGACTGATAAACATCCAACCACGAAAAAAATTCCAAGCACCACCGATCTGACGATGGCCACCGGGTATGAATGTCGTAATCTTGCCATTTAGAGTATGGGGGTTTTGCCACTGTAGTGAGAAAGTCCTCCTTGATCTGTTTTATGCGGGCACCTGATTTTGACAACTGCCGGGGGGCCGCACCTGACGCCTACTTCCGAAGCTGGGTCCGCGCCGCCACCTTCGCTCCCAACACTGCGACCCACCATTGCAAGTCGGCCCAACGCAACTCACCACACAGGAGTGGCTTTCGCGGGCTGCTCTCGCTTGCCCAGGGGCACATGCAGATAAGTGAGACACCCGTGGCGGGAATCTGGCACGATGCACTCGGCATTGCCCCTGATCCGGCTCCACTACCGAGCGCATGAATTTCACGCCATGTGTTATAGCGGCCTGCAATGTGTTTCAGCGGTGTGCCATGTGTTTCAGCGGTGTGCCATGTTTCTCAGCGGCCTGCCATGTGCTCCAGCGGCCTGCCATGTGCTCCAGCGGCCTGCCATGTGCTCCAGCGGTTGCCGAGCATTTCAGTGGCTTACCACGGGTTGCCATTGTGCAATGTCTTGTGCTGCAGTCGTGTGCTCTGACCGTGGGCTCTAACCGTGGGCCGAGTGCCCTACGTCGGAACAATCCTTCTATACGCCGCTCCATCACCTCCTTCTCTTCTCGCCGCCCCTAGTACTCTCTCACCCCTAGTACTCTCGCCACCCCTCCTGGTTCTCTCGCCCATTCACCCGGAGCAGTGTCGACGACCTCCCCCGAGCGATAAGACATCGGCCCCCGGCGCTTTCTCTGGTCGTGCTCTAATGGCACCGCCCTACGCTGACCCCCCAGCGTCCGGCATACAGCCGCAGATTCGGCCCGGCCCATCTCCACAGTGGCTTCCCGCTAGTGGTTCCAACCACCCACCTCGAGACTATTGTCTTCAACGTCAGAGAAGTGCTCAACCGGTTCGTAGTGAAAGATATAATTGTAATCTCGAAAGAATAGAGAGAGAGGCTGGAAGAATGCATTGCTTCATGCTCCCGCCATCTCATGGAGATACCTATTTCGGTAGCCGCACAAACCTTGTCGGCACTCATCATATAAACTCCAACCGACTTCGTCCGTGATTGCCATTTGTTTTTCCTTTGCCAATGACGAACCCCAAGCCTGAACCGTCCAACTATTCAGGTCACGGCAGTTCTGAATCTCTAGCCAGTAGTGGATCCCAGTCGTCGCAGGTCGTTGAAAATCTTCCGTCTCATTACGAGAATCCCCAACCAGTTTCCTCCAAGCTACTGTCTATATCAAGAACAACCACCAACGCCTCCAAAAAAGCAAAATTAAGTGAAAAAAGAGGTCTTCTAGCGTTCTTGGCCTTGATTCCAGAGTACCACGATGCTCGAGAATATCCCAATCGTACCAAATACCTCTTGGTTTTCGTGGTGAGCTTTGCGGCCATCACCGGCCCCATGGGAACTTCGATCATGTTACCAGCTATTGAAGATATTGTCCAGGATTTACACACGTCTGCGTCTGTAGTAAACATCTCCGTGGGGATCTATCTTTTGGCCTTGGGCATATTTCCTCTTTGGTGGTCTGCATTCAGTGAACGTCATGGGAGACGTAGTGTATACATTATCTCGTTCGTGTTGTTCGTGGGATTTCTAATTGGAAACGCTTTGAGTCCTAACATTGCAGCGTTGATTGTGCTTCGGTTCTTGGTTGCATCTTCTGGGGCCTCGTCAGTCCAGAGCATTGGTGCCGGCACCATTGCCGATCTTTTTGCTCCTCATGAAAGAGGTACTGCCATGGGCTTGTTCTATCTTGGGCCATTGTTGGGACCGTTCCTCTCACCCATCATCGGTGGTGCTGTCTCCGATGCTTGGGGGTGGCGGGCTACCCAGTACACCATGCTTATATTTTGTGGCGTTAATTTGGTGCTGATCATCTTCTTGTTGCCAGAGACCCTTCCGCGAGAAGATGTGAAGGTCTTGTCTAATCGGTTAAAAGAACAAATAGATGATCTACCTGCCCCATCCAAGGAATACGACCTCGAGCGCATGGCCTCCAATATCTCAGCTCGGTCTCGAGCCTCCCGCCATACCATTATCGACGAGGAAATTCCCGCTGACACCGTGGTGCCCATGATCTCACGGCATAACTCCAATCGTTCTCGTAACACCCAACTCATAAATGAGCTAGATGAACTAGACAAAGAACCATCCGACCAGCATCCCTCCAAAGCGCCCTTTCGCACCCAACTCTATAACTATTTTATTCGTCCCACCCACTCGGTGATTCTTCTTACCTACCCACCGGTGGCGCTCATTATTGGCTATTCATCCTTGTGCTTTGCAGCGGTCTATTTCTTTAACATGACCATCACCATTGAATACGAAAAGTCCCCCTACAATTTCTCCTCCATCATCATTGGTCTCATGTACATTCCCAACTCCGTCACGTACATTGCCGCTTCCATCATCGGCGGGAGGTGGAATGATTACCTCTATTCCAAGTACGCTAAGAAGCACAATGGCGCAGAAGCCCCCGAGTCCCGAATCTCGTGGAATGTGGTGACGGCGGTTTTCATTTATCCCCCGGCGTGTCTCATATTTGGGTGGTGTTTTCAATTCGGTACCCATTGGGTAACTCCATTGATTGGGACTGCTCTTTTTGGTTTCGCTTCCATGTTAATTATTGGCTCCACCGTCACTTACTTGGTGGACACACTTCCCGGAAAGGGAGCCACCGGTGTTGCCCTCAATAATTTGGTGAGACAAATTTTGGCCGCCATTGCTACCTTTATCACTGAACCTTTAATCAATGCCATTGGCCCGGGTATTCTTTTCTCTATCATTATGGCATTGTTGTTGGTGCCCTCGGTGTCGCTCCTTTACCTTAAGCTGAGAGGACCTCTGTTCAGAGACCAATACGACTTAGCCTCTTATTATGCTCGACTCTGATTCAGATTTACAACTATCAACGTTGCGTGCTTACTATCAAAGGCTCGTAAAGTGGATCCTGCTTTATAGATTATTTAGGCTAATGAGAGGATATCTTCAAATAGGAAGTCGACATCGGCTCCCACTGTCTTGAGAGCATCTAGTTGCGGCCGAATCACATTGAGGAACTCGCCGAAGTTGCTTTGATCCTTGATATTGTACATTTGAATGTTTGTCTCGGGGTCGGTGGTTATGGTCACCAACGTACCATAAAGGTGCTTCTTGATACTCTCAACCAACTTCAGCACCTCGTCAATGCACCAACTGATGAACCCAGACGAATCCACCTCCATTTGCTTAGATCGCTTGATTATTGGTGTTATGCAGTCCTTGTACACTGCAATTGCTCTTTTGATGATGGACACATGGATGACAACAAGATTTGATAGGTAATTTACAATGTCAATCCGAGTGGACCCTTGCACGCCCGTCACCAACTTAGCAATGGTGTTCGAAAGATGTGATGACATTGCCTGAAGGTAAGCATTTACACCGTCTTCAAGTTGGTCGAAGTTCAGAAAGAACTCAATGATTTGCGCAATCTCTTGATTGCGCATATGGGAGATGTTATGCTGAAGATCAAAACAAAGGTTCTGTTGAATCTTCACCTTGCGGTTTTCGATTTTAAGCTTGATTACGTCAATGAGAAGCTTGAGCTCATCTTCGGCGGCACCCTTTTGGTTAGTAACTTCTCGCTCCGCCGATCGGAGCTTTTGCTCAATGTGATTTACCAACCCAACCAGCTCGTAGTATTTGTTGTGGGCAATGTGCACATCCACCTCGTCGAGCTTGTCCTCAATAGACTTGAGTCCCATAAATGCCTTACTCTTATTGTCGGCCATGGGGTTGTAGGCCTTTCCAAAATCATGCGACCGGTTGCGAGAGTGTACCCTGGCGGAAATGTCCTGAAGCACAATGTCGGCACTTTGACGTTTGCTGCGGCGGTCATCAGGAGTGGCCAGCTGGAGAGAATTGCGAAGCTGGCGTTTCTCGTCATTGGCGTCACTCTCGTCCCCGAGCCCGCTGATGGACTTGCGGGCGTCAAGAAGTCGATTCTTCTGTAATAGCTCGTTGACCCCCTTCTTGTACGCATCCATCACCTTCAAAAAGTGGTCATACCTATCAGTTCGGTAAACGTAACTCAAACTATTGGCCTCCACCTTGAGGGCGTAGAATTTCTTGTCGTCATTTTGAGTAGGCGGTATGGCCTGGGTCATCTTCACCTCGTGAAGAGGCCACGAATGAACCGCTTGGAGTCTCTTGGTGGAGCCTGTTTCTCCTGTGTAGCTCTTTTTGCAAGCCACCAACATCGAGTCGTTCAAGATAAACAAGTGAATGGTCTTGGTGGCTTTCCAAGTACCAGCATTCACCTCAAACCACCGTCCACTTTCTGCAATCACGTGGCGCCCGGGGAACGCCTGGATAAACTTGGAGGCTCCTTCCACGTGCTTGAATAACGACTGTAGCTCGCTGGCCCACATCTTCTCAAGCACTAGCACACTGGACCGATCCTTCCTGCGGTTGGGTACCGCCAACAGTCGCGGCCCACTGGAGGGCGGGGCCGAGTCCTTCTCGAGCTCTAGTCGCCGTTCTGCTGACTCACGAAACTCCTCAATCACCTCATAGAGGCTCTTAGTGGTGACACGAAGCTTAAGAAGTTCCTCCTGGGTATCCTTGAGGTCGTTGGTCAACTCCAAGATGTTCTTTTGGTTCTGGTTGATGTTGGTCTTGATATCTCTGGTGATTAAGTCTCGCTGCTTGTTTAACACCTGGAAGTAGTCGTCCACTTCGGTGGCAGATCCATGGGCCAATTCCTTGGCAATCTTCATCTCAATGTTGGCAAATTCATCCTTCTCCTTGGTACTAATTATGGACACCTGGTCACTTTGACGGGTGGTGGTCCGGTTCAACGTGGGAACTGGCGGCATATTCTGCGGATCAAACAGGCCCGACTTCCCGTGGGCCATGGCTGAAGCATGAATACTCATTCTTCGAGTATTACGTCGATTCTGGGTGTTGTTGATCCCATAGGGATTGGGCACCTGGAGCGAGTTCTTGTCTTCGCTGACCACCGAGGTGTTGGCGTAGGGGTTCGATTTAGCGTCCCCTTGCCACGGAGCTCTGCTCTTACGATGGGCGGCCTTAGCATCAAAGTCCATGATTAATGTGTGGAGGTGGAGCGTGAGAAATATTAAAACTTCTAAACAAAAAAACTCTCACTTTTTATCTATCGTTTCCTTGTTTCATCATAAGTGCTACAATGTCGCTCACAAGTGTAGAACTAAATTACCTTGTGTGGAGATACCTTCAGGAAAGTGGGCATGAATTGGCGGCGTTTGCTCTCGATAAGCACGCCCAGTGTCTGAAGTATGAACATGGAGAAAATAAGGTAGTTCAAAAAATAGAACCTGGCACCCTTGTGAATTTGGTGCAGAAGGGAATCCTCTACACTCTTGCTCAGTCGCAAGCCGAAAACGAAGATCCAGAAAGGTTGACTCTTCTCGGGGCTCTTCTCGAGGACGAAGCTCAAAAGGTGCCCTCCCCTCCAGCCAGTGAAGTGAAGAAGGAGGTGGTGTCTGATGAGCCCTACACCACCGCCAAGATACTGACGTTGGTTCATTTCCCGGAAAGCTTGGTGGCGTGTTGGCATCCTTCCACCGAGGTGTTTGCTTACGGCAAGGAAGACGCATCGGCGGTGATCAATGCTGTATCAGGCAATTCCATATCGGAGACCGTTCAACTCACGCATCCCAATCTTCTCAATGAACAGAACGGCGAACTTTCCAACTGTGTGAACCTTGTGACCTTTTCCCCCCAAGGCAATTTGGTGGTCACAGCAAGCACCAATGGAGAGTTGAGAGCATGGTCGGTGGACGGAAAGTTGAAGAACATCGCCACTGCTCACAAAGATGCCAAAGATGTTCCTGTGTTAATCGAAGCTCTTGTGTGGAGTGAGAGCGGTACCTATCTTCTAAGCGTGGACTCGTGTAACCAAATCTGCCTCTTTGACGGGACTAACCTCAACCTTGTCCAAAGGGTGCGCACTGGGTCAAGCGACGCGGTGGTGGCTACGTGGATTGGGTCTTCCAAATTTGTAATTTCGTCCTCCTCCCGAGGTGATATTCAAATCTTCTCCTTCTCCTCTAGTGGTGGCACGGACCGGGCGATACAGATTGGGCATCTCTCTCACGGAGCACCGGTGTCCCAGCTTTTATTCAATAACCACTCCAAACTATTGGCATCCGGTTCCGACAAGTCCATCTGCCTCTGGACCAGCTCTCTGTCTACCGATCACATTGAGTTTGCAGCTCCTGAGTCTCTGCTCTCACAGTTGGTATGGGTGGAGAATGATCTCATTGCCATTTCCGTTGAGGGAAATCTTAAGATGGTGAACTCCAGCGGATCCACGCTATATTCCACGAATGTGTTCGACACTGACAACTTCAAGCTAGATGGCACAATTGACACATCCGGATACGTGGTTGTGTCAGCCAAGGTTTCTCCCAACAACAAGTGGTTGGCCATTGGAGAAGTATCGGGACTTGTAACCATATGGCAAATTACCCCTTCGCTACTCAAATGTCTTGGTCTTTACAACCTGTCGTCGTCGGTATCGTTGTGTGACCTTGCGTGGGACGCAACCTCTCATCGTCTCTCTGTTTCCTACAAGGGAGCCGAATCGTGCGTTCTTGAATGGGACTAATTATAGACTCTAATGAGTCAATTTGTATATTACTCGTTGTATAGTATGTATAGTCATTCTCAGAATACTACACTAAAAGGAAAGCTTACTTACCGGTCACTGCTTCAGCAACTTTGGCAGCACGCTTGACGTTGGGGCTGGCGGAAGGAATGAAAAATTCAAGGTAACAAGTACCCAAGGAAATGAGCGCAAACACCACTCTCAACAATGGAGGTTGACCGGTGTCGGCATCTCCGGTTTGTGGCTTGTTGGTGGGTTCATTGAGGTAAGATTGAACAGCAAGGAACAACGACGTCCACGAGAGCATTTTGTTTCTCATAAACATAGCAGCCATGGGTAATGTTTGAGCAATCATTCCCGAAGCCTCAGACCGGGGCTTGGCAGCATTATGACGGTAGCTAAATTAGTATGATGAATAGATAGATTTCTCCGGATGCACGTACGGAACGACTAGGTCCTCTCTAATAACTTTGGACATTGTGATAATTAATTGGAAAAATGCGCAAGATCTTTTTGCCCATAGTACTGAGAAGTGAGTACGAGGATAAGATCAAAAGTGAACAACGACATCCCGGATGCCTGCGACGGCTCCTGTAATGCCAGCCGTGATGAATCAACTCCCTGCGACTTATGTTGTTGTGGTGGCGGTGATGGAGAAGCCGGCTGTTGGGTGCTGGTGGACATTCTTAGCCGAAGTTTTTGAGCCTTCTTGCCAAGATCTCGAATGATTGATACTTCGTTGGAGTCGAGAAGCTTGTCTAGCCGTAATAGTACCATGTAGATCCACTGGGAGAGATTTTTGGGCGTGGAGGCACTGAGCCACCGGGTAAAGTAGACCACTAGCTTGATGACGGTGATGTGATCTATACGCACAAAGAAGTATTCAATGGGCGGTGGGTGGTGCTGAAAGACGTACTCTCTCCATGCTGCTGCAGAATCGGGAACCTGATACATCAGGAGGTCGGTGTTGGGAGAGAATTGCATCATCTGCTTGAGTTGTAGAAACTGGGAGAGCACTCGGCTGCTCCATGCTGAGTCAATGCAGAAAGCCATCTCATCTACTTCCATGGTGTCTAATGTGGCGGCCTTTGATGTCCGCTCAGCGAAGTAAACCGGTAGATCGGCTTCTGCCTCCTGTCGGACCTGTTGGAGGTATATCCCCACATCGTCGTTTTGAGCCACCGGGAATGCCTTGTGCTGGCCAAAAACTTCATCAAGCGGCCCTGAGGTATGAGAGAAGGAGGAACGAGTCGCATCGTTCTCCTCTACTTTAGAAGTGTCGGTATTCGTGGACATGGGGAAGATGGACGGTCAAAAGCGATGCGAATTTCTATGGGCCTCACGTTTATTTAATGGGCTTGTGATGGGTGGCGGCTGGGGCCTCTCTTTGCTTCTACTCTATTTAGGCTCCTCCTGGAGCTTTCTCTTTTTACGAACAACAATAGGACCCCGACGTAACTGCTCGAGAATTGCGTCATCAAACTTAGACTCGCAAGTGGGACACTTGCCGGAGTGAGGTATCATGCTGAGAATACATAGACACACCGAGCACACATAGCCAATGTCCACCGACTTCCCGGTTATGAAACAACTAGCTCTGTAGTTAACATTCGATAAGGTGGGAAGCACAATGAGCGGGCGAATGGATGGCTCGATGAAAAATGCCGTACATAGCGTTTGAATGAGTCCCTGGGGCTCCTGGATATGGAGATACACTCCGTTGGTGGCATCCGATGCCTGTTGAAGATACGATGAGTTTTTCGTACCAAGTTTGGCCACATCGATGGAAAGTTTCATCTTCTGGGCTGCGAAGATGGTGTTCATGATGGGGATGTAGCTGATGTTATCATCATCGTTAGCGGTTACTATGAGCACCCGCAGTTTCATAGTGGTCAAGCTGGTGGGCTGGGTTCCAGAAGTTGACATTCCAGATGCCGACGACGCTCCTGCTGTTGAACTCAGCGCATTAGTGGTTGCATTGAGAGCAGATGCTGTAGTGGTGGTGATACTCTGATCAAGCGTCAACATTCGATTGGTGTACGTTAACGCTATACTTAACGCTCCCGAAAGGGTCAGTCTTGAGTTCTTACTAGTATCGTAATCGTTGAAGTGGTCCAACTCTTCGTTGAGTTCCTGTAGCACCGATTCATTCACCACCCGAAACTGTCGATACATTCCCTTATTGATTAGACTTGGTGAAGGTTCCTTTTCAAAGTGCTCGTGGGGAGTAAGATCATCGTAATTCTTGCTGGGATTTGGATATACAAACCTCAGGCCACTGGGTCCACTGGTGATAAACGCCACTTGGTTGGAATTGTTTAGGGAAAGGTGGGCATTAAGAAACACCAAAAGGGCCTTTGTCACCTCCAGAAACGTGATTTTATCCTGTATGCCAAACCATCCCTTGGGACTTGTGTCTAAGATTATTGCCAATAGCGATGGGTCGTCCACTAGCTCGTCGCCTCCGTTGATTTCCGTGAACACACGGTCGGCGATGGCATCCATGATGGAGCAATTAGAATTGCACCCGTACACCAATGTGAGTGGCAGGTCAGCCCATGAATTTGACTATGTATTTCTGAATGGCCATACGGCCCTTTACTATGCTATAAGTACGAAGACAACTACTCTCCAATATCCTCAAACCAGTCGGATGGTCTCTCTTTGATGAACTTGGACATTATGGTCTTACACTCTTCGTCGTCCATGTTGACAACCTCAATACCCTTTGACTTTAGCAACTCCTCTGCCCCCTTATAGTTGACATTTTCTCCTACCACTACCCGCTTGACACCGTATAAAATGCATGCTCCTGAACACATGTCACACGGAGAAAGAGTGGTGTACATGGTACAGTTTTTGTATATGCTTCCCTTCAATCTACCTGCATTTTCGAGGGCAGAGATTTCGCCGTGGAGAGTGGCAGATCCCTTTTGAAATCTCATGTTGTGACCACGTCCAAGAACAGTACCATCCTCGCTAATGAGGGCTCCTCCGATGGGCACTCCACCTTCTTTGTAACCTGTATTGTTAGAATTTGTATAGCTGAAAAGTCATAGCTTCCTTTATTTGAATTCACATACCAATCATGGCCTCTTCGAGTGCAATTTGCATTCCTTTTTTGTCATCAAATGTCATCTTGTATTGGTAATTATTGAGATGTGCAAATTGAATGTTTTAAAGGAAACAGAAAAGAAATCTCAACGGGCGCAATATGCACACTGTCCCCTCATTTATAGTTCCTATTACCCACTTTGCAATTCATGTCAGGCCAACCGCTCCAAAACAGTCGACCTTGCAGGTTGCATAATAGTACAACGGTTGAATGCACGTCCAAACGGTCATTAATTGTAGGCAGGATATCCGTTCGTCAATATGTGCTCAAGGATCTCCATAGATGGTTGCTCAGACAATAAAGCCATGAAAAATCTATCGCGCAGCCGAGCGCAATTACCGGTTCCTGACATCTTTTCCGTGAAAGCCTCCAACGTTTCATCCTCGATACCTAGCGGTACATGTTTATGTAACCATTCCGATCCACAGAAACAACCATTTCCACTGGTTTTGTCACCACCGCCACATCGGTGATAGTATCAATATGATCCTTAGCTGCTTCACTCGATTGAGTTTCACGCTCGTTAATACATGCGAGTGACAGACTAACTTTATGCCTGGAAAAGGTAGTGTTACGCTGTTGTAAACTCAATGAGAGCTCAACTGACCTAGTATTCCATATGATTATGCGTCGGTCGTGAGTAGCACTAACAAGATAATCTGCGTTTCTATGGGAATGATACGCCAATGCCGTCATGGAACGATCCTCTAATTCCGCCTCGAAATCATTTATCTTCAATTCCGAGAAAATGTCGTCAATTGTAGGTTCCTTACCATCAATTTCCTTTAGTGCATACTGCTTGACCTTGGGTAATGGAACCCTTGACAGGTATATTTCACGACACAGAAACGAAGGCACTTCCCAAACAGTAATATCGGAGTCTCCTCCGCCTCCAATCATGGCAAAATAGGAGCTTATGTCACTATCACCTTCTAAACGATGTTCTGGTGAAAGAAGCATGAGTTTTCTAATAGGGTATTTGACGTCATCATCAGTTTTCAACCTCCAAGACTTAATCAAAATCATGAATCGTAAGTCCCAAAGCAGAATTATTCCGTGAGTGGTGCCAACAATAAGCCAAATTTGATTATACCCAATGATAAAGCTGGTAGGTTGACCATAATGAAGGGGGTTTTGTACATCAAAATCCTTCTCCATCTTGATGATGTCATAGCCTACGATATGACAATCGTTGGTGGTACCAATGAGCCAAAACTTGCCATGTGCCGAAGATAACGCACCGCAAAATGAAAGATTGTTCATCCAGACGTCCCCGTCGAGCTTATCTCTTCTGATGAGTTTGATTCTATTGTACTTGACGATGTTTTTGTTCTTGGATCTGGTCACGTCAATCCGGAATATACGAACTTGTCCATCAACCGTGGATACTGCAAGTACAAACCGGTTGTCCATGAAGGTGATGGCTGCAATGCTAGAGCCAAGGCAAAGTTGGAGAGATGCATTCTTGGTGATATTCTTCTCGAGTTTGCCAGTATCCCATACCCGTATGTAACCTTGCTCCGATCCAGTGACAAAGAATTCTGATGTCGGGCACGTAGTAAGCACATTGATACCGTCGATATCGTTATTGGAGCTGGTATTCATATGTGCCACCAAGATTCCCTTGGGTTTAAACGGAGCATCACCGTGAGATGACATCCGGCTAGACTTAACGATCTTGCCAAATTCAGGGAAGTTATCCAACGTAGGGTCGAACTCAACGTTTTGGAGGTAGTTGAGTATGTAGGGATTATGACCATCGTAACTGTGACGCATGTTCTTAGAGATGATCTTTTGATTGTTAACCGAAAAAACCTTATGGGTGGACTTGGTGTCAGTGGTAGAGTGAATGTGATGATGGGAGCTTTCGTTAACGTCGTTACCCAGTTGTAATTCGCCAAACACGTTGGCTTCCACGGTTTGGAGAGAAGCCTTGATGCGACTGAAATTAGGGAGAATAAGAGAGTTAGAGTCATGACGCAGTCGGATGGAAATAGCGTCCTCTAGTCCGGACTCAATGTTAGTCTCGGTGGTCTTACTCTTATTGGCAATTGGTTCCGTCTTGTAGCAAATCTCAAAGAAAATGTTGCGAGGAAGAATATTGATCTCTTTGGCCGCCTCAAACTCCGCCTGCGAAAGCTGAGGCGACTGATGGTTTCTAAGATTGGTGATGTATTCCCGGAGTGCAAATACCTTCCACAAATCGTCATCGTTCATCCCAACACTCTTCAACTTGAGAATCCATTGTCTGTCTTCTGATGATAATGGCACGTTGGTAGTCACCAATTCGTCACTAGAAGGGGCAATATAAACTGACTTGCCCATCTTCGAAAAAGACACAGCCAGTTTACCGTTACCGACAAAGTGACGAGTCTGCCAAAATAAAGAACGCGGAGAAGAGCTGGTATACCAGGTCACCGCTGCATCGTACACCTGCTTGGATAAGGGTTTGGTCAAGCATGGGTAGAGGTTATTCCAGTCAAGGGTAGCAATGTCATAAAGCAAATAGTTTTTGATAAGTGGATAGAGAAAGCAGTAGCAATCTGCCTCGGTGAGGTTCTCTTTTATGCTAAGAATCAAACAAAGAACCAGCTGTCTGATCCATTCATTGGGGTGCACCAAGAATGACAAAGAGTTAGTTAGAAGCTCCTTATAGATTGAGAGAGCATTGAACTCTCTGCTTGGATTAATGAGGCGACTGCTCACAAAGTGATTGAATACTTCGAGAACTTTGAGCACCACGAGCTGCTCGGGGTCCCGAAGCGTTTGGATGAGCAAGGGGAGAAGGTACTGCTCAAACGAAAGAGCACCCACCAATGGAGCAATTCCGGTGAGGGATGACAAGAATGCTAAGCGGAGTTCGAAATTTGTGTCGTTGGGATAGGTCATTAGATGAGGAAGAATTATGTCGTTAGTTTTGGACACCCCAAAGAACTCACATAGTGGAAGAATATGATTGACGAGACTAATTCGAACGTGCACATTGGGATCAGTTAAAAGATTGGAGGTCAAGAACTCAAAGTCGGCATCAATTTGCTCCTTGGGAATCAAAAACGCATTGGCGCTGATTTCTTCGCCGTCCATGCCTAGGCCATGCTTGTCCTTGGACCCTTTATTCTTGAACGACTTCGCCATGAGCCAAAATTTCCGGGCAATTTCGGCAAGACGAGGGACACACTGGGCTAGCACAATTCGAATAATGGTGGCATCATCATACTTGATACGGCATATGTCGTTGAACTTGGGAATGAGATACTCACGAAACACAAGCACGTTGACTGGGGTGATGTAGGAACAGGAATCCAATAACGTGGTGATCGAAATTAATGCCATACATGCCACTCGAGGCAGGCCGTGCTCCACGGAAAAGAGTTTGCCTTCGTCAAAATCCTCACCTATTCCAAAGGCGGACCGCTCGATGTACTCGTCAAGAAGAGTACACAAATACGGAAGCGAGCGGTCAAGTTTGGCCTCATCATTAACATGCTCGGAGAGCGCCACTATGAGCTCACATGCCTTTGTCTTTGAACTTGGTTGTTTGAGGGTGTTCATCAGAGCAAATACCACGTTGAGCAAAAGAAGGGCTGCATGGTGGCCTGAGAAGTATGCTGTTGGTTTAATGGAATAGTTATGCATGCCGGGTAGGTTAAGTAGCATTGTTACTGAGACAGGGTCCTCGTATGAAAGACAGGAGTAGTGGAGATGCGAGGCGATCTGGTCAAATTCCCGGTATAGCTTTTCAATTTTTAAATCAGACGGCGATAGGTTATCCCCTGATGGGACAAACAACTCCGCCTTGTTAAGATCATTCATGGTGTTCCAGAGAAATTCAAAGTAGTCGGGAAAACAGCTGTCCAGGTACTTTGTGAGAATAGAGGAGGCTGATGGTCTATCACCAGGATTTAACATCACGAGACTGTTCACGATTTCTTTCATTTTAGGATCAGTAATTCCCGACAAGTCAGGGGTGTATTCACTTTTCATGTACTTGTAGAGCTGAGCCAACGTGAAAAGAGGCTCACCATCAGCATAAAGCTCAGCAATTACACATCCCAAACTGAAGAGGTCCATTTCGTTGGTGAGCACAGAAGCATCGCCCACTTCTTCCTTGTCTAACTTTTTAGAATTATAAAATCTTTCTGGTGCCAAGTAGCACACACGACGGCCCGAAGTGTCGAAGTAGAAGGAGTATTGATTGGGGTTATCCTCCGGTATTAATGCAGGCTTAGTGTGGGCGGCAAAGTCAGTCAAGAGAATCCAATTCCAGGAAGTCACCACGAAATTCTCCAACTTTATATCACCGTGGCACACATCGTGATTATGAAGACAATCCACAATTTTCAACATCTGGTAGACGAGGAAAAGCTTCTCAATTGGCTCAAGGAATGGCCGGATGGAAAGTCGATCATACAAGTTGGTTTTGCCTAGCTGGCGAATTAGATACCCAGCACGGTCGGTTTCAATGACTTTATGCCAGGGAAGGATATTGTGGTACTGCGCCAATAACAGAGACTCTCGAACAATGGCCTCAAGATGTGCTTTGACATCAATTGTTACATTGGCTTGGGGCTTGATCAAGATCTTGATAACAACAAGGTTTCCTGTTTGAGTATCTATGGCCTTGATTGTCTTGAGGAAACGAGAATTGTTGATCGTTTCAATGTATTTAAGGTGGGGTAATATATCGACGTATGACGATAGGGCCACGGTTGGAGCACTGGGGGCTAATAACGATAACCGGGCACCCATGGCAGGATTTACTAGTACAAGATAGGATTTCGCATATGTTACAAAGTACGTGTCACGTGATACATCATCCATCAGTCTTATCATTCGTGTTCAGATCAACGGCTACAATACTCTGAGGCACCGCCGTCTATTGAGCCTGTAATTGCGGCCATGTTTGTGTGTTGTGATGAGAACGGTAATGGAGGTTAGCCTCTATGGCGCAGGTCCTCATCATCATCATCGATTTCAAAACTGTCAAATCTCCTTAATCCCACTGTTTCTTCGTCATCGTACTCCACCAGACGGTTGACTTGTAATGATCTTCTCATGGAAAAGCCACCCACGCCATTGTCGAGAGGACCCATGTCCTTCCCGTTGTGGACACCGAAGATTTCTCTGTTTCTGCCTTCGTTGTCCTTTCTGGAAATGTTAAGTAAATAGACTCCTGAAAAGATAATCAAGAACCCAATCAACAATGAAATCACGTTGATGGCAGAGGTGGTGTTGAAGCCTCTGAACAAGATGAAAGATGCCAATAAAGTAAACGTGGTGAAGGTAACGTAGTACAACGGATTGACGATGGAAGTGTCGAATTGGTCCAATGCCTTATTGAAATAATTCATTTGCGTTGCAATACATATCACAACCACGATAATGAAGAGGTAGGTGGACACATGGGTAAATTGGTTGTTTCCTCCGAGTGTCAACTTCAAGGCGATTCCGAACGCTTTAATGGACATAACGGAAATGGAACCCACCGACGAACAAATCGAAAGGTAAATCATGGGGTTGGTGTGGCCGTATTTGGGAACAATTTTGTAAATCATGAACAACGAGTAGGCTGTAACCGCAAACGCGTAGAGCAAGAACGCCGGCTTGACGGCATAACCCAAGATCTCATCCACAGTCTCAATCTCCTTGTCAGGAGGAGCATGGAGCACAATAATCACCGAGCCCATGAGGCAAATGGCACAACCCATCTTACCCAAAGTCCCTAACTCCTCCTTCAAGAAAATGGCTGCGAGAACAGCACCAATAATAACAGAGAGGGCACCCAAGGGAGTCACTAGAATAGCAGGGGCAAATGTGTAGGCTGCGAAGTTGGCCACTTCTCCGATGGCCATGGTTATCATTCCCGCCCACCAGATAGGATTTTGGAGATATTCATGGCCTTGAACCTGAGTGGTTCCATTTCGAGCAGATGCATCGAGAAGTCCTTTTTTGGTGATAATGAACGAGGTTCCAATAGCGAGTGAAGATGACATGGCCAACGCCAAGCCAATATACTTATCGTCAACCATAATGGGGTGGGGTGGAAATTTAGATGATATGTTGATTTGAAACGCGCTTTCGCTAGGGGGTCGTGTCTGGAGGAAGTTCAGAGCACGTAACGGAATCTGCTCAAACGCCAACAAAAGTCAAGAGTAGAGGGTTTAATGAGGTCACCGACAAACGAAGAAAAGCCAGGGGTGCCAGTTGTCCACTTTGTGAAGCCGGCTTAGTGCCCTTGGAGTCCAGGCCCAGAAAGGTGGTGGTCACGTGACTGGGCGCAGCCGTGGGTGCAACCCTTTGAGCCTGGTTGTGCCGAGTGAAGGTGCCGGGCGTGGGGGTTGTCTGCGGCTCAGCTGAGTGGTCTGTGAGTTGTTTTACAGCTTTCCAATGGCCTGGTCTGGCTGGCCTGTGTGGTGGGCTATTGCACGGCCTTGAAGTGACGTCGCAACTGGCGCTGGAGGAGTTTGTATCTCACGTGCCCGCCTAGTGGTATTGGTGTGGCACGCTCCCATTTGTCGTGTGCTAACGGTGAGACATTTGCCGTGTGTTAACGGTGAGACTATATGGTATGCGGGTGTGTAGTGGTGGTGAGGCGGCGGTGCTTTTTGTACACCCTAGCTGCAAAAAGAGAAACTCGCTCCACAAGTATGCCCAAAGTAAAGCCAGTTACGTTTCGGTCCATGTGTAGGTCCGTCCACGAAAACATGCCAGAAATCGAGATGTTCATGTGCTTGGTGTCGCGGTTGTATGCCTTTGGGCGTAGGCGGGTGTTCCAGTTTGGCCGGGGAATGTCGAGGCTCTCAAAATACCTTCTTTTGTCACAAATCAACTGGTCGGTGCTGGTATGGTTCCTGGCCCACCTCATGACCATCTGTGCTGGGACGTTGGGATTCAACTCTTCCCGGTGGTACTATGTCAGTGTTGCAGGCACCATCACCACTTATGGGTTGATTTGTGGCCGACACATTTACGCCCTCAACTCCCAGGGGTCGCTTAAATTATCGGCGTTGTTGCAACTGGATAACGTCCATCTTTTGATCGAGAGTGTTCTTGTTATGCAATCCACCAAGAACTCCATGAAGCTAGTGCCATTCTTGGCTTACTCCATCTTGAACGTGTCGCAGTTCCTCGTCATCGACTATCTTGACAGTTCTCTAAGTTACTCGTTGGTTCCGTTGGTCCAGTATATGGAGGTTCCGCTTATTTCGTTGGCAAGCATTTCGGAGACCCTTCTTTTGTTTCTCTACTTACAGGAGTTTTTCACTTACTCCCAGTCCACCATCTTCGTGGTATACTTAATGGTATTTGTCTTTCGGTTGGAGAATTCCTTGAACATGAGACAGGTCATTCATAGCTCTCTGGATGCACTTTTGGTGCTTTTGCTAGCCGTGAATGCACCTGCGGTGTCTGTCGATTCTGTTCGTGGCTTTCAGCTGCTTTGCGTTGACTTCATTCCAATTTCCGATGGCGGGGTCCACTCCCGCCCCCAGCGGATTATCCGCAAGCGTGAGAGAGTCGCATCTTTGGTCTTTGAGCCGGTGAAGGTAATAAATGACGTGGTGGAGGAGACCATGGTGGCCAACGAATAAAAATGGCGAAATTCTACTTTTTTGACAGTTGGCCAGTTGTCTCGTGTATTTAGCTGCGAAATTTGACGAAAAACTTAAGAAACGTCTACAATTGCGAAAATGCCATAAAAGTTCGGGTAGATATTATTTACAATTACAAGCCTTCTTTTAGTTCGACGAGACGCTCCCAACCTTGAGAATCTTCCCACATATCTCTGCCCTTGGACATCAATTGCCGGACTGCTGATCTCGACCGGAACTTCCAGTCTTTGCAAACCAAATCATCTGCTCCATGTTTGCCGGGCAATTCACCCCAGTTCTCATATGCAGCGAGCAAATCAGCACAAGCTTCCACGGCGTCATTCCATGCGTCCTCTTCGGTTTCCAATTCTGGCCGCTTGGTGAGTGCCCGGTATGCTTTTTCGTGGCACTCAAGCGCCGCCCATGGGCGCTTTCTCCACATCTCAGCTCTCGACACCAATCTCCAGCAACGGGCCGAAGTATTGATCACATTTGGGAGATCTGTGCATATGAGCTTCGTACACAGTGACTGGAAGTGGGTGAATCTTCCTCCTTCGGAAGGGTATTCGGTGGCGACGAGAATCTCCACCAATTTCTCAAGCACCGGAATGTCAATGGCCACTTCTCCTTCTTTCTTGGCCCGCATGTCAAGAAGTTCACTTGCAGCAAAAAGCACGTCAGTCCATTCATTAAGCTTGGCCGCCACAATCAAGTAATTCTCGTAGATTCTCCATGATTTCTTGTTTTCTCCAGCACTCCGTATAGCCTTCTTCAATGCATTGAAGGCAGCTCGGGACTTATCCAACTTCAAGAGCGCTGAAGCAAGATTAGACCACGCGTGGGAGTTACTATCATCAAGAGCCACACATCTGGTGAACGCTTCTGACGCTAATTCATACTGGTTGCTCTCTAATCCACAGCATCCGTAGAAAAACCAATTTTCGTACGAAAGAGGGTTGACCGTCAAGCACTCGTGCATTTCCTTGATTGCACGCTCAAGATCTTTAGCAATACCGCTATCTGCTGGTGGTGAGTAGTAGTATCTGGACAAAGAGGCTTTGGCCTTTGCATAGTGGCTCATTTCCCACGCCCGCTCCCAGTAGCTGGGATCTTGTTTGATGTCCCCAAGAATACTTGTGGCTCTAGCATCCTCGGGATGTGTTCTTACTCTGTCTTCGAGGAGTCTCGTAGCCTCTGCCTCATTGTCAACAGCTGCTAGACACAAGGCGGCCTCACACACCATATTTAACCGCTGGTAAATCTCAATGGCCGATCTTATGATACCAATGGACATGTACTTTTCAGCGAGTTTGGAATCCATCTGCCACTGGGGCATCAACGGTAATTGATGGATGAATCTCAATCGAGAAGCTGCGGTGGATGAGGCATCCTCCTTGGCCTGGGGAATCACCCGAGTCTTGATCTTGATGCCAATCTCTTCAATCAACGACGTCATTTGCAAGATCCCCCTCTCGATGGTTCGAGCTCTGTGCGTTTCAAGCATGGACCTCTCCCAAAGAGCTCGTCCGAATACAAGCCAGTTAATGCTTTTGAAGTTAGAAAAGACAATTCTCCCAACCAACGCCGTGAGTTCCTCCTCCACCAATGGACTATCAAAGGGAGAAGTCTGCTTCAACGTGGTGAGACGCAAGAGAAGCTGCACGTAGTCAAGATCGTTCAATGCAGGCTGATTGTTGGGATCGAGTTGTTTCAATTCAACGGGGATGTCCTCCTGCTTGACCACAATGGGAAGGAGCTTCTCCTCATCGTCTCCTTGATCAAAGTCGTCGAACTTGATCTTCTTTTTGTCGGGCTCGTCTTGGAAGTCCAAGTCCTCCAACGACTCGAACTGTGGTTTCTCCAATAAAAGATCGCTATCCAAGTTGTGGTTTTCCAACATGTTGTCACTTTCTTCAGAGGCAAAAAGGGTAGACGGTTCACTCTTAGCAAGCACAATCAATGAGGACGTGTGGAAGGTCTGGTACTTTGTTCTCTTGGCCTTGGCACCGGAAAGAATGAACTTCATATCTGAGATTTTTAATGCCTTAGTGAGGAAAGGAATTGCCAAGTGCTCAGTCTCAGCATGGATGCCTACTCTGGCGCTTTCGAGAAAGTATTCTAGCTGCACATGCTTCTGAAGCTCAGCATTCCCATCGGTGCTGGGCACAAGGGCGTTGACGACCGACGGGCTTAGAATGACGGCCGACAAAGACGAGATGACCGAGATGGGCTCGGAGAAGAGAGACTGATGGATCTGAAGCTGCCGGGCCCTCCACCAGTTGAGCGACGCATCGATGGCGTCTGTGGTCATGGTGGACACGCTGTTGACAATTTCTTCCACGGTGACGTCCTTACGCTTTTGTATAAGAGAGTGTTCCGGGGCGACGTTGCTTAACTTCTCAAACATCAAGGCACACATCACCAAAAAAAGTGGATCTACCATAAGGTCGTATGCAGTTTGGCCTTCGAGCGCCAAAAGCTTTATGCTCTCCAGTTTCAAATCAGAGGCATCAATGTCGCCAAAAAACATATCACGGGAGGTGTAGTCGATTCCAGGACCAGTGAAGTTGACTTGAATGAAGGTTTGAAGAAAGGCAACCGCCACTATTTGCATTTGGAGACGGGCCACGTCGTGTTCACCAAAGTGATTCTTAAACGCCTCAAAAACTGCATCAGTGTACTCGCGTAACACTGCACCGAGTTCCCGGTGGGGGTATTCTGATAACGTCTGCTGAGACAATAATGGCTTATATTCATCATGCACAAGCAATTTGGCGGACTCTCCCCTGAGCACAAACTTAATAGGCTCAACCACTGACTGGTATTTTTCATCTTCAAGCAGTACCAAGCTTTCAGGACTCAAGCTTAGCACATATTGGGCTAAAAGGGTCCGAAGAGACATTGGAGATGAGGTGAGATGATTTTGAGAAAAAAAAGTCCGCGAAACAACGGTTGCAACACATCAACATATTACCAAATCTATTTTATATACTCTAATCACATGCTACTCTCTGAAAAAAGAGAGCCGTTTCTTGCTCTCGCTATTGGAACTGTCAGTTCGCTTGTGTTCGCTTGACTTTCTGCTCTTCGGCTTCTTGAGGGAGTTTCGAATCGACAACCGACTCATTTCAGAACTGTTTTCAGGGTTCTCGTCGTCAGAGGCAAAATCGATGACTTGTTCCTGGAAATTGAAGTTCAGAGGGTTGTGAAGAGATGAGATGCGTTTTTTGAATTTGTCCTTGGGCATTGCTTGCTGGGCATCCAAGTCCAAATCCACCAACGATGGCTCTTCAAGGGGGATTCTTTGCTTTGGCTGGAGAAGAGGGGTGTTGTTGGCGGGTGTGACACTGCGAGACAGATCAAGGCCAACCTCCAAGTCTATAATGTTGGGCTCTTCATGAACCGAAAGAGAATTGAAGCTATCGGCAAGAGTGGGTATCGCATTCATGGAAGCAGTGGTACTCATGTTGGTTTTGCTCAAGGACCCAACGGTGGGAAGGGCACCCAACGAAGGAGATGGTTTGCTGGTGAACTCACCCCAGGGGTTGGCGTTCTTGGATGGCTGGTAGGGGAATGGGTTTTGGCGAGCGTCTGGGTATGCAAATTCCTCCACTTTAGCAGACTTACGAGCAGCTTCCGGGATCTCTATTTTGGTAGACTTTCGAGGCGGCTCCGAGTATGCATACTCCTCCACATTGCTGGCTTGGTATGAGTCTTGACTGAACACCTTGGTACTTGCGGGGTTACTAGTGGGAGCTGGAACTGGGGCTGGAGCTGGAACAAGAACGGAAACAGGGATGGGAGCCTTGATTGGTTTGGTAGGAGATGCGTAAGAACCAGGGTCTTCAGTGTAGACGGGCTGGGGAATACTTGGGTAGGGTGCTGGGTCCGACGCATATGAAGGCTCCTCGCTCTCGCCGTCATTGGAAGGGGGCGATTTGTGGGAGGAATCTGACTTGACGCTGTGACTGGTCTTTTCGGGTGGTTGCAACGTGGGAGAAGCTGACTTCTTAGCAAAAATGTCGTCCGCCAATTTCTCGGCATCACCCTGGATCCTCAGGTGGGACGTTTGCCATGCTTCCTTGCGCTCGAGGTTTTCCGTTGATTCAGGTTTGTCACCCAGCGGCTCAAGAAGATCTTCAAGGGACGGAAATCTTTCCTCGACATTATCCAAATTTTCCAATCCAGAGAGACTGTCGTCCGACTCGTCCTTGGTAGGAGGAAAATCCACCAATTCGTCTACTATTTCTTCTGAGAGGACGACTCTATCCTCCGAGTGGGCCGATCTTGAAGTACGGGTGGACTTGCGGGAGAGCTCATCTCGGGAATATTCACCTGACTTACGATAATCGTCTCTAGTGTACTCACCCGACCTCCGGGAAGGTTCTTCGGTGGACTTGCGGGATACATCGTCGGCCTGTACTTCCGGATTGCGCTCAGGAGGCACAAGTGCCACTGGCGAGGTCTCTTGTAGTTGCTGTTGCTGTTGCTGTTGTTGCTGTTGTTGCTGTTGCTGTTGGTAATATAGCTGTTGTTGCTTCAAGAACTCAGCTTGTTTATGGCGCTGGTATTCGTGCAATGCGTGAAAATTGTAGGGGCCGGCTTTGTAGAAGTCAGGCACTCCGAGCTTTTCAAAGTCCATTTGTAGCATTGCACATACGAGAATCAACACCTGGATGATGTTGGGCCGAAACAATGGGTTTTCTTGGAGCATGATGATGATCAAGTTTTTCAAGTCTCCTGAAAACTGAGGCTGTGGTAAAAACTGGAAGGACGCATGTAAGATGGCAATGTCGCCATTGGCTTCAAACGGAGTGGTGAAGTAGCACAACTTGTACAAGAAACATCCAAGGGCCCAGATGTCAGCCTTTTCATCAATGGGGAATCCCCGGTATAAATCAATCATCTCGGGAGCTCGGTACTGTGGAGTAGTTTGATACATAATATCATGACTTAGCGCCTGGAATTGCTGTTGATCAGTAGGAGGCATCAATGGCGTGGAAGTGGATCCAAAGTCACATAATTTGAACCGGTTACTGGCATCAATCAATACATTTTCGATTTTAATATCTCGGTGCACCATCTTGAGCTTATGCATTTCCAGAACCCCCAATGAAATATCCAACATGATGTTAAGAATCTCCGCCTCTGATAGTTTGGTCTTTATACGATCATTCATGTAATCCAACAACGACCGATTGGGGCACAACTCCATAAGAACCAATACCTGATAAGTACCATCGGCTAATCTTTCAGCATGGGAATCATAGTACCGAACAATGTTTCGGGCCCGGCTCAACACCTTCATCACATCCACCTCTTTTCTTAATTGGTTCAACCCGCTCTTGTCAGGAACAACCACTCTCTTCAAACAGGCTATGTCATCATCTTGTTCTTTGGGACTAATCTTAACTTTGTAGATCTCTGCAAATCCTCCTTTGGATAAATATTGCACCACCGTTACCTGGTGGCTCCCCACCGGGAGCTTCGTGCCCTCGGCGAGCATGCTGGTAGCCATGGTGGGTTGGATTACAAGGAATTGAAGGGTATGTACAATTTCGCACGTTGGTGTTGGGGCCTGTACTTCATGACCTACTGAAGGATGAATTATTTTTTAGTTTTTGAACCAGAAAGTGCAGAAATGTAGCTCATTTTACTTCCTGATGTCTTTGATGTGTATTAGGTGACCTACAATGAGAGAAGTTTAGCAATTGAGAGGATATGGAGGGTGTATAAGTATCCATGGGATTTTTATTTTTATTTTTTTGGCTTAGTTTGCCCCGTTCGGTTTGGATCAATCATGCGCCTCCCCTCAAGCAAAGGTTACGTGACAAAGTACGACATCATATTTACTGTGACGTTATGAGATGAGATTGGTCTCAGAGAGTTCTTCCTTGAGCAATTGGTCGATTTCGTCGAAAGTGAACGGGACAAATACCATCTCGGCCCCCGATTCGTCTTTGGCTAGTGTACACATTTTATGTTCCACGAACTCTCCAAGAATGATGCGAAAACTGATTTCATTGGAGGTGACGAACTCTTCGAGGCATCGGGTGAAGAACTCCTTGAATGGAATGGATAGCTTCATGTTTCCTCGAAGACCGAGTCTCGTGGCCAGGTTGGTGGCCAGGTGCTTCATCATGTCAAGTTGTTTGTTAAGAAGGATCTTGTAAAGATTCCGGGCGTTATTGGTAAGGGAACTAAGCACGTACTTGGCCCCCTTGTTGCCAATGAACTTCTTAGACTTGCCCATGGAAAGAACATCCCTGAACGAGAGCTCGGTGATGTAGGGTTTGTAGGAAGTTATGTCGTGCCAAATGAAGTTGTAGTTTTGCAATCGAAACAGATCCCAGAGAAGACTGACGTTTATGTTATCAACAGATGCAACTAGCCAGATGTCTGGAAGCGAACATAGCTGTGAGAAAAGACTCTGGGTCTTTTCGTCTCGTAGTGATTCACCATCGAGGTTGTGCACAACAAGGATGAGCTGCGGCATGACGTGGCCGTTGGTCTCCACCCGCGTGGATTGAAGGTGGTTTATGATGGTGGGAATAGACTCGGCAACGTGCTTGGAGATCTTGGTGTCGTTCCCCATGAATGCCTTGGCCATATCCACGATGATGTTTTTGAATTTGGTGGCGGGGTTAAACCCATTGATGACGAATATCGGCGGCGCTTCCATCTGGTACACATTGGCAAGCCAGTTCACAAGATACTCGCCACAGAATTCAGCTAGTGTATCAATTTTAGACCCTATCCCATAAAAGTTGAGGTTGAACCCCTCTGATAGCTCAAAGCACCACTGATGGTAGAGACTATGATGGATTTCGTTGAGGTTTTGTCTCTGCTTGGCAAGCACTAACTCCCCCAACTTGACATACGGTAGGAACTCTTCGTACTCCAACTGTGGTGCAAGCTGCCGGAACGAAGTGGTGCTGGCCTTGACTCGAGTGCTGTGTTGCTCAAAGTACCCCTCGGAGCCCTCGACGAAAAATGCTTTCTCATCCGCCAACTTGGCCCGATACTTGTCTTCGAAGTTAGTGGTGGGGAAATAAGTGCTGACAAACTCGGGGTCCTCGATTCGGCCATTCTCATCTAGCTTGGGAATGGGCATAGGAACAAACGATGTCTCAATGGCTCGCTCGGGAGTCTCTTCCTTTCTGACCCCGCTGACAATGGGAATCAGCGAGAAGGTACTGTCGCCGTTGTTGTTGAAATTAACACTGAGCTTGTGGGCCGCATCCTTCAGTGGGCTCTTTTCTTTTTTGGACGGGTTGTTGAAGATATTCTCATCATCTAGCTGGAAGATACTTTTGACCTTGCCCACCACCTCGTCCGCCTTGGAGGGACGCCCCACACGGCCCCGTCGCTCGCGTGCCTCGTGGATACGGGGTCGGCCCACTTTTCGCTTGGGGCTGTCTCCTTTTAAAGGGTGTACTCTGGGCCGGCCCCGCTTACGTGGTGAATCGCTATCCGCCTTCACGTTCTTGGGGCTTCGCTTTGGTCGACTCGGCTGCACGAAGTCGATGTCGTCGTCACTCAGAAATTCCTCGTCCGAATCCTCTCTAGCGTCTTCAAACACGTCGTCATCGTCATCATCATCATCATCCTCGTCGCTGATGGTCCTAGACTGTCGTATGATTCGCGTAGCTAGCTTGCGATCCTGCTCGTCCAATTCGTCTTCTTCGGCTCCCGTCCCACTTTCTTGCATCAATTTGGAGTATACAGTTGATCGGAAGGCCCGCTTCCGGGCTGACTTGTCGAGATCAGCCACGCTTCTTCTCTCTGGCGACCGAAGGCCTGCTCGGCCATTAGGAGTTCTGACTGGCGAGGGAGAGAGAATTCCTCTTCTGCTGGACAGACCATCAGTGAATTGTTCCTGAGGCTTCGATGGAGATCGAAGTCGTGAACTCCTCCGTGGAGTAGCAGGGCTGGATGCAGATGATTCTGACGGCATCTTAATTTTGAGACTCGGTAGCTAGGCTCGAACTTTCCATAATCCTGTACTGAAGGCAGTTTTTTTTCCTACCCGCATCTAACTATTTATTTCACCTCATCTCGATGTTATCATTCTGTCCATATTGTGCCAACATGCTCTTGATTGGTCAGGGCAATGATGCGTGCAATCGGTTCTACTGTCCCACGTGTCCTTATGAGTTCCGAATCAATGGGCTTTCCATGTTTGACCGAAAGAAGTTCACTAGAAAGGAAGTGGATGATGTCCTCGGAGGGGAAGGAGCCTGGGATAACGTGGACCAAACTGCCGCCCAATGTCCTATCGACTCTTGTGGAGGAGACAGAGCATATTTTTTTCAGTTGCAAATTCGGTCGGCCGATGAGCCCATGACTACCTTTTACAAATGTGTTAAGTGCTCCCATCGGTGGAGAGAAAATTAAGCTGCTGGTATATGTGACAGCAACGTGCTCGAGTTGTTGTTCTTCTTTGCATAGAGCATGTGTATATTAATGAACGTTACGGTATGATACATTGGAGATTGACACCAAGCCAACTGGACGGGTCCTGTTGGAGATTCTGCGATATCAGGTTGATTGCAGACTCATTGACGGTGGATGAAGATGTGTAGAACACACTGGAGACACGCGGGTCGCCGAAAGATCGCTCGATGGTATCGAAGCTCGACGCCACCTTGAAGGGGGAATCTGCTGTCCCAATGCAGCCACCTGCAATGGCACCGCTGGACCCCAGTGAATGGGTATCACTGGCAGAAGAGAAGTGTCCTCCAAGGCGATCTTCCGTGGGCACCCGGAACTTTTGCTTGTCACGGGTGTGGCCCATCCCGGTGGTATATGCATACTTCGCTTGCTGCTCACGCACAAACTCATCCAACAACGGTTCGCAATAGGTGAGACGTGCTAGCTGGTCGTGCTTGGGGGTGACGTGGGTCTGGTGCTGGTATTCGGCAGGATGGCTCCAGGGAGGAGCCTGACCATAGAAGTAGAACTGCGTCACGTACTTTTCCTCGGCACTGCATGCGTCAATGTCCCATCTGTTGATGGTACACACCACGTTGGTGTTAGTCTGAGAGCATTGTGTCAGCATCATGTCGTCGTAGGCAAACGACGTTCCAACACATTGTGATCCATAGAGCCGACGCATTGAGAACCCCAGCACCCATGCTTTTACCAGCGCCACGCACGGAACGACCTGCTTGGGGCGGAAGAGTGCCACGAACTGCTTGGTCTCTGAGTACGACGAGTGCCGGGAAAATACTAGCTTGAGCTCACAAGGAAGCAACATGTGTGAAGTGGGAGAAAGAATCCAGGTACGTCCACGGAACTCAACCACTTTGTTGCCCTTAGCAGTCTCTCGAATGACCCGACGATTAGTCCTTTCGTGGTCACCAATCGCTTCCAATGGCGTTGGGAGGAACACTCCCGCCAAGTCGCGGATGTTGAAGTTGATGCACTGCTTTATACGAACACACGTCAGGCCGGTGCACTCAGTACCAACGTGAAAGATGGGACCGGTAGTGGACGCAAGTGCTCTATTAATGTGGGGGTATTCGTCCTGCACCGCCCCGATTTTGGAGCCCACGCCATCCAGGAGCACGAGCCGTCCAGGTAGCACCGATAAAATACGGTCCCATGCCTCTTCAAACCCCAAAACCGAGTCGCAGAACCGAAAGCAAATGTCTTCGTCTTCAGGATACAACAGCAAGAGCCGTGAAACGCAAGTGATACCGTCGTTGTTAGGCTGCATTTCGATGTAGGGCTCGCCACGATAGGAGAAGGTTGAGTCAAGGTAGATGTTATCCAAAACCTTTAAACCACTGGTATATCGGTATAGCCATTTATTCTTGGTCAACGAATATGTCCACCATGGCTCTGCACGCATGTCGCCGGTGGCAAGCACCGCCTTGTCGTTTCCCTCAATAAGAAACATGCAAGATCCGGGACAGTGAACATTAGGAATTAAAGTGATGGTGATGTCGACTCCGTCCAAGATCACCGTGAAGGGTTCATCGAACTGGTGTGCCTTCACTACGGCGTGTGAGTGGCGACCGCTGTGGGCGATGAGACGTCGCGTGGTGGTCGACGTATGCACAATGCCGGAAAAATTGACGTTACCAAGGCCTTGGACATGGTCAGCATGAAAATGGGAGAGGAGAAATATACAAGACTTGCTGTTGAAGCGGTCCACACTGATGCCAGGGAACTCAGGCAACAAGCCATTCCACGAATTTGCCATCGCAACGCGCTAGTTTTTAGATTTTCTGGATGCGGGTCAACTCACACCAACATGCCATAGTACTCCACTCGATGATATTGTTGAGCAAGAGCATCCCACTGTACAATGAAGCGATCGGATATGGGGAGAAGAATCTTGCCACTGAGGCTTAGCGAGGACACTCTTGCAAGACTTTCGAGATAAATAATGCGGGTATCACAGAGGCCCAAGTACTTGAATGCGAAGAGAATATAGGCCAATGGAACACTGGTACCTGGTCCATTGACTAGAAGCACCCGCGGGAGCTGGGGAAGGGATCGGAGCTCCTGAATGGTGGACACAAACGACAAGAGAGTGCTCTTTACGCTCGATACCAACGGTTCCCCCACACCACGGGCCCGGGCAAGCGACACGTAGTGCACTTTATGAGTCGAAGCAGAGAGGTGGGATTCTTCGAATGCCCGTGCCTTTTCAAGTGACGTGGTGTCATTATTACACGTCACCCACGTACGAGAATAGTGGGACAAGTCAGCCTTTTGGAGGATTCGGAGCATTTCACCAGTATGGCCTCCCGAACCCAAGAGCACCATGACGTTGTTGCCACTGGCAAGCTCCAAATTGAGAGGTTGATCCTTGATGGCCTTGGGTGTGCCTGCGGCAGGAAGAATTACAAGAAGACGAATCACCATGACGTATAATGGGGCAAGGATGAGAGCCACCTTGATGCAAAGAGCTGTTTCGTAGTTCATTTTCATGCCTTGGAAGGAAATGAACACGTTGGAGTTGTGTGGATAAATTAAACGAAGTAATAACAAAAAAAAATATGTATTATTCGCATTAGAGCTCTACATCACCCAATGCTGCGTAGGACTTGGGGGCCAGTTCCAGCGGCGTCTTGGGGTTTGGAGGGTTTCTAGGGCTCTTGGATGCTTTTTCTGAGAGCTGCTTCATCACTTTTTGCACCACGAGACCCACTTTGGAATGTTCTTCAGTGGAGTTACCCATGGGCTTGGGGTGGCCCCAGGCCACTCGAACCGGGAACCGCTGTAACACAATGAGCGCGGCCGACGATGGGTCCACCACCGGCTGGGCTCGTGCGAATGCCTCGGCCGCCAAGCGGGTGGAATAGGTGATATACCCACACCGGGCACGGTGTACAATCACACAGCTCTTGATCTTGCCATACTTGGCAAAATAGTCGGTGATCATATACTGGGGAGTGTCTTCACGAAGAAAAAATACAAAGAATGACGTGATGCTGGGATCCTGAGGAATGGCAAGACTGCCGCCGAACGGAAGCTTGTTAAGAATCTTGGATACATCCACTGGTTTGACGGAATCAGACTTGCGTTCACTCCGGTCACTCTTGGGCTGCTTTGAAAGTCGATCTGATAGTTTGGAAAGAAGATCCAGGGCCTGACCCTGGTATTCGGGCTGTTTATTGAGTTGTTGTTCCATTTTATCGGCTATGATGGCCTTGACCTCCCGGTTCTTGGACGAACTGTAGTTGTTGGGAAGACCAGCCATCTTCAATGCATTATCCCTTATTTCAAGCGGGATGAGGTAGGTGATGTCTAACATACATGACTGACAGCAGTGGCGAGCTCGGGCACATATCAAACATATGATTGTCTTTTTGGTTTTGTTTGCCGCCTGGGAAATATTCCATCTATAGACGGTGAACGGTCGGGTGCAGAGCTTACATTCGTCTCCGCTCTGTTGGCGAATCATCTTGATGTGCTCCTTGTCACCACAACAGTGGCGACAGATGGCGGGGAGGTCAGACATCGAAGGAGTAATGGATAGTGAGAAGAGATGAGATGAGCGCGACTACAATCTGGCGGCCCGTGAAAGATGGAACGTCACACCAGGTGGCAATAACCACCGAGGACGTGACACTCCCGGCTCTTCAAGGGCTACCGCCAACGTGTTGGTGCCCGCCGTTAGCTTCGGCACCTAGTTGTGTGATGGGGTCTGTATTACGGCTAGAAGCCAGCGGTGTGGTTCCTAGATGCATGTGGCATATGGTCTATTAAGTCTGTTGTTAGTACATGCATGGTCAGGGTTAAAAAGCTCTGAAATGTTTAATCCACACGGTTGTTCAGGTGAAGAAATTCATTTTTTGATCATCATCCCATACTAGTACATACCGTTTGGCGTGAGGTGAAAAATGGAAGATGGGAAATTCGGGCCCTTATGTACTCGCGGCCAGCGTTACCCGGACTCCTCATCGAGACTCGCGGTGGCCGATGCCACCGCCGCGTCGTTGAACCATGACACAAACGCCGTCCCCAGGGCCACTCCCTCAGCCCTGGCGGTGTAGAGCAACGTCAGGTGAGGGACGTGGTGCTTGACGACACTGAGCTGATGTAGCTCCGGTAGAATTGACGCTTTCAATGCAGCTTGAGACTGAACACTGAGCCCATGGCGCAGGTGGAGCTCGGAGAGCGCCCTTAACACCTGGGTTCTCCTGGCCACATCGTCCCGGTAGAGGTTAGTGCTTTCAGCTTCGAACACCGTAGCATGGTCGAAGTGGCGTATTTTGTCAGATATCGATGGAGTCATGGTGATGAAGTACTCCACGAGCGCACTTTCTGCTGACGAGTGGGAGAATAGCTGCAAAAAGTGAAGGGAGAAGTAGTGGGATGCAATTGATGGCGTGCTTCTGGGGACCGCCAACATCCTGCTCAAGCTCAATTCGGCCTCGTACCGCACATCATGGCTGTTGTGACTGAGGCAGTGGTGAAGCAAGCATGCAGCTCTAGCACCAAGTAGCTCCGAGGGCTGTTCGAGACGACTAAGTGCCTTCACCACCTTCGATACCACCTGTTCGTGGGCATCGTCACGCGTGAGCTCCTGGCACGTCTCGATAAAAGCGTCGCTGTCGGTCACGAGTTGGGCGACTGATACAAGAGCCAGGCTGCGGATGTCATTGCTGTATTCACGAGACGCAAGCTCTGTGAGACACTCGATCATTGATGTTGGTAGCGAGTTCACCTTCTCAAGCAACTCGAGCGCCATTGCCTTCACATAAACCCAGGTGTGTTTGCTCTTGACCAAGTCACACACGGGACCGATGATCTCGGGGTGCAATATGGTGGCCAGCTCGATGGCGGCGATCTGAAGCTGGTAATCGCCCAGAGCAATAGCTAGACAAGCCACTCTGACATAGTTGTCTACATCACCCTTTCTCCGGTACTCCCTCATCAACACCGTCACCATAGACGCAAGCGCCAACAGCCGGGCACCGTTGAGTGCGCTGGGAGGGTCGATGTGGCCAACCAAGTGGTTCCCGAGGGTGTTTATGACATCGTCCAGTAGGGGCTCCACTAGGGTATCCACGTATGCCTTGACGACGGGCCACAGGTGCTCCAATACCTTAGCAGTCTTAATGTGAGCAGAGAGTTTGTTTCTAGCCTGGCCCTCTTTGACTAGAAGGAGCTTCCCGTGAACCTCGTTGGCGGATGAGCCACCTGTTCTGAAGATTGACACAATTTCCTCCGCCGCCATAACCTGCGAAAGACACTTTGCAGCCATCTCGCGGACTTTCCAGTAGGGGTGGGCCAAGCAGTGCACCATCATTGGCGTGAAGTGGTTGAGTTCCGGGCCCTGGAGACGCATGAGAATCGTCAAGATCGGGAACACCATCTCGATGTCACCCTCCACCGCGTTTTCCAAGATCTGGAGCAATAGCTCGAAGATCCCCTTGTACTTGGAGAAGAACACGTTACTGGACACACTCTTCTTGCTGGCGAAAACTCGGTTCTGGAGCGCTGTGAACAACATCACTGCACAGTTGCGCACGGACCACGTCTCATTGGTGAAGTTTGCCAATGATAATTGGAGCCCCCGGTTGGTGTCATCAACACCCACTGGAATTCTGATGTCGAGGAAAATGTGCCGCATGCAATTAAAGGCATGAACCTGAGGGATGTCCATCTTTTCGTCGGCATTGGCATGGACAGGCATTTTGGCAATTTCAAACAATTGCGTCATTGCCACGTCTATCAACGAACTGTTTGTGGATAAGATTCCCGTGATCAAGTAAGGTAGGCCACCTGAACGCCTCGAGATCTTCTGGTTTTTTTCTTGAACCACCGAGATATTATGCTGGAGCCATTGCTGGGGCATGTGGTGGAGACCGTCGACTTGGGTGCAAATTTCACAGAGCCGCACATACGATGGATAGATAGACGAAAAGGCACCCCGGTGGCGAACCGATGCCAATTGGTCCATCACCAAGTCAGCACACTGCACTATGACCACAGGATCTGCCCAACCACCAGCGAGTGCCTGATCCACCAAGTCCCTCATTAGTGCATTGGCCTCCTTTACGGACTTCCAGCTAAAGGTGTAGGTCTCGTTGTCGTCGTCATCTTCATCCAAACTCACCGAAAGTGTCGGTTTGACCCACTCCCACAACTGTGGAATGTGGGTGCCGATGAGGCTGGTGAACATGGGGCGGGGCGGAACGTAGCCACCCGTAACTATGTATCTGAGAGCAGTGTATACACCGTGCACGAGGTTCAGCGATTCGAGCTGACCTACAAGCACGGCAAATACTTCGGATGCAGTCTGTGTGTCGCGAGCTAAGAGCTGAATGTTTCGAGCACCACCTTCACTGCGGCGACCTCGAATATCTCTAAGATGCGTTAGAGATGAGGTGATGATGGTCTGCTTGCGGGCCATTAAAAGGCCTAAGTCGGGGCATCTCTGGAGAACTCCCACGCTCATCAGCCGGATATCCTCGTAGTTGCTGGAGATGTTGTGGAATACGTTCTGGACAAGCGAATCGGTGAAGAGCACAAACGAAAACAGGAACTGGATGTTGGCCAAGTCCTGAATGAGTCGGAGCGAAAGCAGACACTGGCAGTAGGAGGACCCGGGGCGTAGCGACTCCGTTAGCACCTCGACCACATGGGCCATGAAGTGGGGGTGGCTGGGGTGGTTCGACTTGCGGGTCGAGTCTCGGATCCGCATCAACAACAGCCGGAGCACCGAGTAGAACGCATCTCTATTCTCCACGTTCACGGTGTCGCGAAAGATCACGTCAAGGAGTCGGAGGTCGACGATTTTATCGTACACCTCTTGCGACACCGGTTTGGTGTTCTTTTTCGAGCCCACGAGGAGTTCCAAGCTGTGAAGGCGGTACTCCTCGATGGGATGCACGAGTAGGCGATCGTCAACGGTGGGAACGTCGGGAAAGCTTAGGTCTTTGGCCACTTTGTAGATTCCAAGCTGAACCTCCTCTGACGAATTCTTCTCCAACAACCTGACCATTAACTCGGCGGTCATGATCTGGGGCAATAAGTGATTGATGATGTTCCGCTGAAGGTGACGGTGCCGTAACTTCTCCACCACCATGGCTAGGATGTTCTGGCAGGCGGCATCTGCAGTTTGCGTCTTGCTCAGCTTGGAGTATATCATCGCCAACGCTTTTGCAGCTTGAATCGAGGCACCCGAGTCCATCACCTCTAAGCACTCCTCCACAAACCGCGGATGGCGCTCCATCACCTCACCAGCGCATCCCACCTCCTTGACGAGAATTTCCATGATGAAGTACCGCGTCTTGGAGTGCACGGGCATTCGAATCACCTCATCTATCCATATGCTCATCACCTCATCAAATCCATCCCCCTTTGTGTAGGTCACCATTCTGGTCAAAAGTCTACTGAGTGAGTTGGCTAGCGGACCTGTCTGCTTCTCGAAGTACCCACACACGTACAGAAATAGTCTCGTACAGTCCTTCTTGGGCGTTACCGGCGGCTGTGCTCTCGAAGCCCTCAGAAGCCAAATGCACAAAACGTCACTATACTGTACCATGAGCTTTTCTAGGCCCCGAGCCTCAAGCAACATGTTTTCCAAATTATCGAAAAATCCCACCTGCTGGTCGCCGAACGTGCTTTTGGCATCGATGAGTGACTGCCGTATATCTTCGATGGCCGGCATGGGGATTTGTGGAACCAAAGTAACGCGAAAATTTGGTGTCGCTTGTTATCCTCTTCGTTTTCTGACTCCTATTAGGATTTCATCACACTTGCCTTATTCTACATCCCCCAAACCGCCAACATGGAAAGATTATACGACAGATATTATTACTCGTTCCCTCATTACATGTTGACCAAAAGCGAGTCCATGCTTTTGCACATGATTCTTCTTTCATTCACCATTCTCGTTGGCTATGGAATCTTTGCATTCTTGCCATCCCAATTGCGGCTCTTCGTGGCCAGAGGCTATTACTACTTGTTTGGAACAGAGCCTCAGATTGCACTATAATTTTGTTGCTGTTGCTGATGTATGACATTTTTTAGTTCTTAGCTTTTATTTTAATTTATTTTGATATTCACGTACCCATTAATGAGATCTGGCGTTCGTGCTCCATTCCGTCCTCCTCGACCATTAAACGACTCTTCCTCGTCCCTGCGTGTCTCGACAGCCCCGGTTCTGTCAAGCCCGCCTCTGCCTCCCCCCACATCGGCCTCCTTCAAGAAACAGAAGCTTTCGTCTGCTTATACCGTGCAATGGAGAAAGCGTACCACCAAGAAAAACAAGTCTTGGGATGGCGATGGTACCCTTGCACCGACGTCACGAGGAATGACTTTGAAAAATGATGACGGAAAGGTACTTGGGATCACCCAAAAGCCCTTGGATCTCGGGGCAATTATGCAAATCGGCTCCTACGAGGTCCAGATTGATGATGTTTTGGAATTGCATCAACAATTACCTCCCTCCCAGCCACAGCCCCTTCCTGTCCCGGAAGTGGCGCTCTCGGTGCCTGCGGCTGCCGTGGCTCCATTCAAGCGGGTGGTGCCTAAGCATTTGCAGCAAGAGGTGGTGACTAGAGACCTGGACAACTACGAAATTGATCCCCGGTTGGAACGCGTCCTACGTCCCCACCAGAAAGAAGGGTGTCAGTTTCTTCTCGAATGTGTCACTGGAAAGCGTCATCCGGGAAGTGGTGCCCTTTTGGCGGACGACATGGGTTTGGGGAAGACGTTGATGACCATCACCGTTATCTGGACGCTCTTGAAGTCCCGTGCCATTTCCAAGGTCCTTATAGCATGTCCGGTGACGCTTCTCGACAATTGGCGAAAAGAGTTCAAGAAATGGCTAGACATGAATCGAATAGGGGTACTTGTGTTGAACAACCTGGCCGCCAAGGATAAGCAGAATGTCCTCGGCTTCTCCAAAACAAAAGTGTACCAGGTTCTTCTCGTGGGATATGAAAAGGTGTTAACCTGCTCCAAAGAGCTTGAAGCACTGAAGTTCGACTTACTCGTATGTGATGAAGGTCATCGCCTAAAGAGCAGCACTAACAAGGTTCTCAAGGCGTTGAACTCATTTAACATTCCCCGTAAAGTGGTGCTTACGGGAACGCCGATCCAGAACGACCTTCAGGAGTTCTACACCATCATAGACTTTATAAATCCTGGGGTGCTTGGGACTTTTCTGTCGTTTCAAAAAGATTTTGCTCTTCCCATCCAACGGCTGCGTGATGTCAACTGCAAGAACAAAGATATCATCCAAAAAGGTGAATTGGCTTCCAAAGCCATAATTGACAAAACAGCTGGGTTCATCCTTCGCCGCACCTCTGATTGCATCTCCCACTTTCTTCCACAAAAGACCGACATAGTTTTATTTGTGCCTCCCACTTCTCAACAACTTCGTCTCTTCCACCAGATTATCAGCTCGAGGACTTTTGGGTCCTATCTTAGCGACTCCGATAATTACTCGCTACCTCTCATTACCTTATTCAAGAAGCTTTGCAACTCTCCGTCGCTTCTTCAAAGCGATAAGCTCTTCCGCTCCTTGGTGGAGGTCCCTGAGAAATTGGGAGTGGCCAGCTCTAAGGTAAATGTGTTGATTCCCATGCTACTCGAATTTCAAAAAATTAACGCTAAAACGGTGCTTGTTTCCAACTACACCCAGACTCTTGATCTCCTTCAAGAGATAATCGAGAAGCTTAACATAACCTACACCCGTTTGGATGGATCTACTCCCAACAAGGTGCGTGGTTCAATTGTCCAATCCTTCAACGACTCCCCCCATATACACATCTTTCTTCTTTCTTCAAAGTCCGGAGGCACTGGATTGAACCTTGTGGGAGCTTCTCGCCTAATTCTTTTTGATAACGACTGGAACCCTTCCGTGGACCTACAAGCCATGGCTCGCATTCATCGTGATGGTCAGAAACATCCAGTTTTCATTTATCGTCTCCTTACTAGCGGGAGTATCGATGAGAAGATCTTTCAGCGTCAATTGATGAAGCATAATCTAAGCAGTACGTTTCTTGATGGACTGGTTGATACCAAGCTGAATGTGTTTGATATGAGCGATCTTAGAGATCTTTTCTCCATCAATGAGTCCACCCTTAGCAATACACACGATCTTTTGGAATGCCAGTGTTCTGGCAAAGGTGAGCTGGTGGATTTCAAACAGGTCGATGACGTGGAGGATGACCCGCCACTGTCAGGTTGGGTGTCAGCGCTTGATTACAAAGAGGCGTCTCAAAAGCCAAAGAAGCAGTACATCCGCCACGCCCTTGCTGAATACCAGCATTTTGACCCTGCTTCATATAGTGGAAACCTAAATTGTGGTGACTCCGTAATTGATAATATCTGTGTCTCCACCAGTCACCCCCTAATTTCATACCTACTAAGTAAGACTTCCCCCGGACGACTTGACGAATAAATATGCATTGATAATCTATGAGGACATCTTCTTGAACCGGGCCTCCGCAGCACGAGCTCTTTGTTCTCTCATTAACCGCATCTTCTGTTCTTCACTTAGCCCTCTAGTGTCAGATAGCTGAGAAACATTGGTGCCGAGTACACCGCTGGCCTTGATGGACGGCTGCTTTAGCTCCATTTCCGTCTTTCTGGCGAGCTCGGCTTCAATTGCCTGGCGCTTCATCTCCGCCTCCCTGGCTTTATGCTCCTCTTCATCCTTGGCAAACTCCTCCTTCGACTTGGCCTTACCAACGCCAGCCGCCGTCCAGTCACAGAAGTCTTCACCTAGACTAAATCTTGATGTCTGAAACGATTTGCGGGTATTGTAATTGGCACTAAGCTCAAATGGGGTTTTACCAGACTCGTTCTTGATAGTGGGATCCGCCTTGAGATTGACAAGAAGAACCTGAACCATGTGATACAATCCTTGGGAAGCCGCAAAGTGGAGCGACGTAGGATGGTGTATGTATTGCAACTGGGGTTGAAGCATGAAGTCAGGCGAAAGACGGTTTTTTTTCATGTAGTTTATAAGCATGGGAGCCTTGGATTTTTTGAGAAGTGAGACAATTTCAGCAGTGTGTTTCTCGTCGGCACTAAGCTCTACCGCAGGGGAGGGTGATTCGGTGGAGGCTCGAGACTTCTTAATTGCCTGCTGCTGTTGCAATCTTTTGTTCAATTTGTCATTGGCCTGAGGAACTGTCATTTCTTTCAAGTACGAGAGGTTGACCCATGCTTTCTTTAACTCCGACTTGGTGGCTCGTTTAGTGGTGAAGGGGAATCCCTTGATACGTGGATCGTTGTTTTGCAACACACTCCCCTCGAACCCGACGAGAATTTTCCTATTACTGGCTCCGTTGGCACGTATGTAAATGCTATGGCACTCGTTGATATAGGGCTTCCACGCTTCAAGAAGCTCGCGAACTTCCTTGATAAGCGCTTGTTCGTTGTAACGACGGATACTGGATCCCGCCGAGTTAGCTTTGCCTCGAGCGTTATCGCTGGCACTCTGTGAACCACCTTGCTTTCTTCTCGTTGTATAGCGATGGAAGGTCTTGCTTTCCACAACCTCCACCTGTTGCTCTTGGCGGCTTTCTTTGGCATTCACATTGCCCTTGATATTTTTGCGCTTATGTGAAATGATGGCGCCGGCAAAGTGACCTCCCCCAATCATGAACAACGCCGAATATTTATCCTTGGATGCACCGAAGCTGCTCAACGTTTCCAACGGCTCCTTGATTTGCTCGGTGGTGAAGATACACTTGTAGACCCCAAAAGCCTTTCCAGCGGGTAGTAGCGGCGTCTGGAACAAGATATATGGAGATTTGGTGTTAAGGTAGCTCACAACATCTTCGGATCCTTCGTCAGAAACTGTGAGTTCTTCTATGATCTGATCCAACCCGGTATCGTCATCGCCATCTGAATCTGATCCAGATAGACTTTCAATGGATTCTCGTTCCACCAAGTCCTCAAATTGCTCCTCTGTCAATGGTGAGAGATTGTTAATAGCCCTTTTCAAGTTCAATCGATGCAAGTCACCTTTGTAGTGAAGGCGTTTGTCGTTTCCCATGGCAGCAAAGCTGATTCCACAGGTGGAGCACTCAGTGGACAGAGGCGCCGGCTTGCTTTCTTTAACATCCTCCTTGGGCGCTTCCACTACTGAAGTGGAGGAGTCAAAGTACATTAGCTCCAATGACTTCAACACATGCTCGGGAAGCTCGAATAGATAGTGATCGTCGAAGGAAGACATAGTAGATTGTATGACTCAAATCGCGCTAGTTACAATTTTTTTTGCTCTACTTGACTAAAGAGATCCAAATCGGTGACATTCCTTGAGGAAATGCTCAATTTTTTCGGGCTTCATGAATGGATGGGTACCATGGCCAAAGTTTACAATGTAGTTTTGCTTTCCGCCGCCAAAGCCCTTGATCATAGTCTCAGTTTTCTTGGAAATTACCTCGTCGGATCCATACATAGTCCCAGGGTCCAAGTTACCTTGAAGAGTAATTCTGCGACCATTAACAATCTTGACAGCGTCTTCGGGTTTGTAAAGCCAGTCTAAAGAAATCACATCGTAGCCTGACTCACACAAATCGTCCAATGCGTACCAAGCACCTTTAGCAAAGATGGACATGGGAACATTTTCGGTGATGCCGAGTTCCTTAATTCTTTTGGGAAGCTTGGCGGAAATCTGACGAAGGTATGGAAGACAGAATTCGTTGAACTCGTTAGGTCCGAGCTCTCCTGCCCATGACTCAAACACTTGGATCATCTGCGCTCCGGCCACAATTTGTTGGGCCAAAAATTCAATGCATGCATCGGTGATGGCTTGTAATAACTTGTGGGTCTCTTCCGTGTATTCATAAAGCCATTGCTTGGCAAAACGATACATCTTGGATCCTTGTCCTTCAGTCATGTATACCAACAACGTCCATGGGGCACCCACAAATCCAAGTAATGGAACTCTGCCTGCCAACTTAGTCCTAGTGAGGGTAATGGCCTTAAAGGCCCAATCCAAACTTTCAAGGATGTTGGGTTTCATAATAACTCGCTCTAAGTCTTTAAGCTCTCTCAATGGCTCCCTAAACACAGGGCCTTTACCTTCAACCATGTCAATCTTGAATCCCATTGCTTGAGGAATCACCAAGATGTCACTAAAGATGATGGCAGCATCAATTAACCCCTCAAAATGCTCAACTGGTTGAATGGTGATTTCTGACGCGATATCAGCATCTTGACATGTCTCAAAGAAGTCTCTACCACCCTTAGCCTTATGATATTCTGGAAGATATCTTCCAGCTTGTCTCTGAAAATTAGTTTGCTCTGAAAAAAAATACGTTATCTTCAACACATCTTGTGCCAAACAAATAATTAGAGAAAACATACCATGATCCAAATCGGTGGTCTTTCGACCTTCTCGCCTCGAGCTGCACGTAGAATGAGATCATTCTTCATAGGGGCAAACTCTGGCATGGTGAATAGTGGAAACCAAGATCAGAAAAATCGACAAGTATGTCACGTGGGCGTGAGCACGTGATCATGCCGCTTGTGTTCCCGTTTAGGCATTCCAGTTGCCTAGCTCAGCAGGGGTCTCTTGTTAATCAATTTCAAGTTAATCATCAACTTTTATCTTCGTTTAATGTCTGATAACGAACTGGCGGCTCCTGTAGCTTCGCCTCGTCTGACTCATGTCGTAAAAGGATCTCAGGACTCCAACTCAAAGCCCAATGTTTTTATCAGGTTTATCAGGGCGGTATTCGGATACAGAAAGACCTCCTTGACGCTCTTTGTTTTCTTGACGGTTTTGTTCACGGTGTTACTTTCATGGTATGACAACAATTTGTCGTTGACTGTGGATTTACCCGAGAATGAATTGGAGAATTCAATTTTACAACAAAGTTGGTTGTCATTACAGGAGATAGCAAAGTACGAGCATCCCTATACCTCTCAAAAGAGTGACTACGTTCGGGAAATACTCGAAAAGAAAGTCAAAGCATTTGTCGGTCGAAAATCTTATGCTGAGTATGACAATGATCTTAATTTCACCAATAAGGTGATGATTCATCAGGCATATTTGACGTACGACTCCATTTCCTACTATGAGAGTAATAATATCGTGGTTAGAATCAACGGAACCGACCCTAAATTACCAGCCCTTTTATTGAGTGCCCATTTCGACTCAGTGCCTTCCAGCTTTGGAGTGACTGATGATGGTTTCGGGGTTGCATCCTTACTTGGTGCACTTGATTACTTCACCTCTGAATCTGTTACTCAACCTAAACGTACCATCATCTTCAACATTAACAACAATGAAGAATTTGGTCTTTATGGTGCAGAAGCATTTTTAAAACACCCTTGGTCCTCTCAGGTTAAGTACTTTTTGAATCTTGAGGGTACTGGTGCTGGAGGAAAGGCGTTTCTTTTCAGATCTACTGATTATGGAATTGTCAAATATTTTAAAAGTGCTCGTTACCCTCACGGTTCCTCGATTTATCAACAAGGTTTCAACTCCTATCTTATCAGAAGTGAAACTGATTACAGTGTTTACTCCAAAAAAGGCGGTTTGAGAGGTTTAGATATTGCTTTTTACAAGCCTCGGGATATTTACCATACCGCCGGTGATAACATCAAAAATGTCAATATCTATTCCATGTGGCACATGCTTTCTAATACCCTTGATTTCTCTCAGTCGTTAGCCAGTGGACCTATTGACTTAGATAAGGAAAAGAGGCAATCTGATCCCGATCTCTTGAACATCAATAATGAATTCCCCGTGTACACCACGTTCTTAAATTTCTTCGTTGCTTGCAGCACCTCTCAGTTGATGCTTGCAAACCTTGTTTTGTTGATCATCATGCCTTTGGTTAGCTTCCCATTAATTTTCCTCATTGTATACTACAAGAAGAATTGGGACATCAACTTCCTTAACGTCATCAAATATCCATTGTCTCTTCTCCTTTCGTCGATTGTGATTGGAAACAGCTCCCTCGTTGTGAGTTATTTCAACGAATTTTTGCCTAACAAATCTTACAATGCCTTGTTGGCATTCACATTTGCTGTTTTTCTCCTTTCAAACTACATCATCCTCAATGGTATCAATTTTCTCTTCAAGTCTTATAAGGGAACTAATCACGATGAAAAATTAGTTGTGCTTATCGAAAATTCTTTGCTCTTTTGGTTGGCGTTGCTTTACTCTACTTTCAAACTATCCAAAAACAAAATGGGTGATGACCATACCGGTGAATACCCCCTCTTGTTCCTTTTTGCCCTTCAGTCCCTAGGATCCTTGCTCGGGTTGATTGGATGGGTTTTCCGAGCTTCTTCCCATAGAGAGACCTGTCCTGAAGCTCAACCATTATTGGATGGTACCATTATTGACGTGGATTATGGAACTGATGGTCCCCACTCGGACATCATTCTGACTTCCTCATGCTTGTCGGGCAAGTCAGCTGAGTCCAAGCTTGCCAAGTACTTCAGCTACGATTGGTCCCTTCAGTTTTTTTTGGTTGTCCCATTATCATCTTTGATTATCTACAACTCCGGTTTCTTAATTCTCGACGGTCTCAACAAGTCCATTCAAGAGTCCTTGAAATCAGAATTGATTGTGTCTTCCATGATTCAGACAATTGCTGCTTGTTGGGCACTTCCATTTCTTCCGTTTATTTTCAAAATCAACCGGTTGATTGTCTATGTGCTTTTATTGGTGATTCTCCAAGGATCGTTCTACATATTTGTGGAGGAACCTTTTGACCAGGTCAATCCCATGAAGTTAAGATTCATCCAAAAGTTCGACCTTTCTTTCGCGCCCTACACTAACAATGTGTATGTGACCGGTAGAGATACCCATTACGTTAGGGACGTGTTGGAAGATCTTCCTTCTGTCAAAAAATCTGGCGTCCCATTGGAGGTGACCTCTTTAGGCGACGGAATGAGTCAGTACTTGTACTCCTCTACCTTCCTTCCCCATGTTGTCCCTGGATTTGAAGTGGAAGATCTTCTCGACGTTGAAGTGTTGAAGAATTCTTCATCCAACGTCGATTATCCGTTTGCGTTATTGACAGGAGAAATCAAAATTAGTGTTCCTAAGAATAGAGTTTGCAAGTTGGAATTCAACTTGTCTGACTCTGTGACCAAGTTCTCCAACAGTAACAAGGTCAAAGATATCCCCGTCAAAACTGTTATTGTGTATGCTGATACCCCTGCTCCTAATGACTCCCTCGCAATCCAAGGAATTCCAGAAGGGTTTTCTGAAGACAAAAACGGAAATTACATCTATAAGGATTTGAATGGTATCGATTCCTTAGAAGTTAACAAGTTGGATTGGGATAGGCCTTATCACATTGGGTTCCAATGGGTTCCAAATGTGGTGGATATGGATCTTGAGGAAATCAAGCTTAACAAACTTGGAGTTAAGGTCGAATGTTTCTGGGGTGATTTGGGCTATAGTTCGGAGAAGAAGAAGGTAAAGGAGATGGTACCTGCCTATGAAGAAGTTCTTCATTACTCTCCCAATTATGTGAGTTGGGCTAGTAAGGGTTCGGGAATGATCTCCGTATCGAAGTATATCGAAATTTAGTTCATCATCATATTGAAATTTATAGATGACATCCAGTCATGCTATCTAAATGTTCAGTAGTAACCATAGTTATACCCGCAACAGGGTGCTATCACTTATTCTTGACGTAAAAAAAAATGCGAATTCTGTGGATCGAACACAGGACCTCCAGATTAACTGACTAAAGTGAACTTCAGTCTGGCGCTCTCCCAACTGAGCTAAATCCGCAAATAAACCCACGGCGGGAGTCGAACCCGCAATCTTTTGATTAGAAGTCAAACGCGTTAACCATTACGCTACGCAGGCTTATCTTGTCTTCTACAAGACCCCTTGTTGAACAAGCTTCCAGCTTCCCAGATTAGGAACTTAGATATCGTGGTGGAAAATCTAAAACTACAAACCGTACACACAACTAGTAGCATCTTTGGTGATGCTCTGAGGCGCTATTGCATTGCGAGATGATTCAGACAAATCACTATTTTCACACTTACCTTTACCATTGGTTAAACTGAATCGTCAAATCTTCTATGAAAAGTGATTTTCTGAGAAATCTCTAGGTTTTGCTGAAAACTAACATTTTCTCACTACTTTTGTGTATATCCGCGAAACGACTGCAAATCTGACGCCCACTTATACCTTCTACAATGTACATATTTTCTTACATTATATTATCATTGGCGGTGGCTGTAACTGCACAGATCCATCCGATCACTATACATGGTCGTTACTTTGTGGACAGCGTGACCAACGAACTAGTATGTGACTACTACTCAAAGCAACAAGTTGCCGCTAACTTCAGTTTTCCATCAAGGGAATTGATTACCAGCCTGGAGGATCCTCAGGGGTATCAGAAACCTCAGATCCATTATCTGACGTAAAGAGCTGTACCAGAGACATCGTTTTGTTTCAGGAATTGGGGATAAATGTATGTGAAATTGTCAATGCCGTGGGCGCCTTGGACTCATATACTAAGATAGGCTTTACGTATCTACTCTGTCAACACCGATTTGAATCATGACAAGTGTATGACCTTATTAGCAAAGGCAGGAATTTATTTGGTGCTAGATGTCAACTCCCCACTTCCCTTCCACCACCTTAATCGAAACGAACCTTGGACCACATATAACCCAGAATACCTAAAAAATGTATTTAAAGTGGTCGAGCAATTTTCACACTATAATAATACGTTGGGTTTTTTTGCGGGAAATGAAGTTATCAATGATCGTGTTTCGGCAAAAGTATGTCTAGACAAGCTAACATGAGGCGAAAACTAACTACCAGCATTCTCCCGTTTATGTGAAAGCATTGGTAAGGGATATCAAAAAGTACATCGAGCATAATTCTCCCCGTAAGATACCAGTGGGGTATTCTGCAGCCGATGATTTACTCTTCCGGAAATCACTATCAGAATATCTAGGGTGTATCGATACACTGGCTGCTGATTCTGTTGACTTTTATGGCGTAAATTCGTATCAATGGTGTGGAGAACAAACTTTCTATACAAGTGGATACAACACGCTCGTGTCTGATTATAGTGATTATAATCGACCTGTTTTTTTTTCCGAGTATGTTTTAGGTGCCGATCATCACTCACATACTAACATAGATATGGATGCAATGAAGTTCGTCCTCGGATGTTTGAAGAAGTTCAGGCACTATATTCTAGAGACATGGCTGATGTATTCAGCGGTGGGTTGGTTTATGAGTATTCTCAAGAGCCAAACAACTACGGCCTCGTGGAAATAAAGTCTACCGGAGATGTTCAAATATTGCCAGACTTTTTGGCACTAAAAACACAGTTTGAGCTATTATCACCTTTGGATCGTGAACATATTGCCATGGCCATGACCAAAAGTATGGAAGAAATTCAAGCCAAATTGAAGAACAACGAGAACGGGGCGGAGATGTGTGCTAGAACATTCGAAAACTTAGAAGTGGTCAATGGCCTTCCTCAGGGCTTTGGTACTAACATGATCGATGCTGGTGTCAACGTCCAACGTGGAAAGTACATTGATATCACTAACAAGGATTTGCAGACCACAGCGCAAATTTTCGCAGTCAATGGTGGTGTGTACATGAGTAAGCCGCAAATTAGGGTGATGGCCGACATTACCTCTACATCTACACCCAAAGGCAAGAAGAGCTTAGACGAAGTGGAAAATTGTACGTATATCAGTGAGGAAGTCCCCGTGCCTTCTGAGGATGAAACTTGGGAGCCTGAAGAAGACGACAGTAATGCTCAACAGCCGGCGCCATCTGGGATAGTGGCCAAGATAAGCCAGTTTCTCAAGCTGATTTGTAATGCCATTGCTAGTCGATTTTCAGATTGAGTACGTTGATACTAAGGTTTTTGTGAATTTGCTAACAGTATAGCCGCCACAATGCGGGGTCTCAATGGGTTAGAAACGTTATTACTTTCAGTCGTTTTATTGATAGTCATGGTTTCGTTAGTCTAGTGGGTTGAAGTTCTTATAAATACAGCCTGCAATTTGTGATCAAGTATCTTTACCTTGCATTTACTTTCATCAGTAAGAAGAGGTTGTAGTAAATAAGACCATTCGGTTTTATTCAATGACACAATAGAGCGGACTTCAGAAACGTCCTCAGAATGATCCAAGCGTTTTGTGAAGCCACATTTTCGACACTTGTGGATAGCTCTTGTGCGTTCTCGAAGAACGATTGTCAACCGAGGCATTTGAGAAAGGTAGGATAGGAGTTTTTGAAATTTATCGTTTGAGTTCTCAATCCAGTTGTCATCCAATTGCTCTTGAGTTGGTTCACTTATATGGTGAATATGGCCGTAGGAATCAAAAAGATCAAAATTAACGAGCATAATTTCCTCGAGAGTTGAGTATCCTCCAACCCGGGAGCATACTAGCTTAAAGAAGTTGTTGAAACGAGTGAAATTGAAATATTTGCGATCAGTCTCATCACGAGAAAACTCATAGAAGACCTTGGAGTCGATATCAATCACAAGTCGTTTAAGATTGTTATTGACTTTGAAAAAATCAATGAGGGAGAGGTCATGTCTACTTTGGATGTTGCAAAGTTCTAGACTGGTGGTTTCGGAAAATACATTGGATAATTGCTTTTTTTTTCCTGAGTCGTTACAGGTACAAGAATGAAGCGATATTGAGTCCACAGACACCAGTTTAGGAATTTTATCGGCAAGCTTGGTATCATAGATGACAAAATTGCTGAGTTTGAGGTGGCTGATGGTGGTGAAGGAATTGAAGAGTCCGGTTATGTGACTCAATTTAAAGGCGATACTCCAGCCTGACTGAGCTTTAAGTTCGAGTCTTTGAAGAGTTCGTTTAGACTGCATCAGCAGCCTCTTCAATAGACTGAAACTGTCATGAAAATCATCAGGAAATCCAAACAGGGGGGAAATTTCAGTAAGTTCAATAACCTTCAACCCATATGCCACATTGAGCAACTCCTTGAAGTAATCAAGGAACTCCAAATACCGCAGGGGTTGGTTAACAGATTCAACTTCATAGGATCCCGCAATGCTGGTCCGAAACCTGTTACTGTCCTTTGCAGGGGGATTGATAAACTTCACCAGCTGTATGTAATTAACCTTGGAACTTGGCTCGCTAACTAAAAACTTTCGAGTAAGAGATGTCAGTGATAGTGCTAAATGAACCTGGCCAAATTTTTCAAACAGTTTGAAATGCCTGAACACTATGTCTTTATAAATAAACGTCTTGTTGATAATCAGGGCAAATTTGGAACATGTCAAACATAAATTGAGTAGACAATGGATGTCATTTTCCACAGTCAGGAAAATCTGAACCAAAATCTCAAACGGTAGAGAATAGATGTGCAAATCAGGATACGAAACTTTCTTGGTATGGGATCTTAAAAGTTTCCTTCTACCCATTAACTGATAACGTTTCATGGAATGATAGGAGTAGGTATGATCACATGAGGGACGGCTGAAATGCAGGAAAAATGCGCGTAGGACAAGCGATGAGAATAGTTACCACACCAAGAAATGGCGGAATACCAACGAATGCTCCTTGAGCAGCTCATGGGAAAAGACGCGATGATATCGCCGGTGGACCGAAGAAGGGATCCTGAAATGACCAGCAACTGGGTGTGCAAGAGTTTTCTTGTGGGGACATGTCCTCACGATCTCTTTGCGGGAACCAAGCAAGATATTGGCAAGTGTCCCAAACTACACCTTGAAAAGCACAAATTGGAGTATGAGCATAGGACACTGAAAGGCGAGCAGTTTCCACAGTTCAATTATGAATACTACCAACATTTGCGGTCGATTTTGAGTGATTACGATCGTACCATTGCGCTGGCGATGAAGAAGCTCGAATATACTCCCGAGGAAAAGAAGAAAATTGCAGAAGTGACGCAAGAACTAGACAAGATAGACACCAGGATTGGAGTAATGATACAGGAGATCAATTACTTAACTCAAGAACAGCAGAATTTGAAGAGCCTTCACGAGAGCATTCGGCTCAATGAAATTTACTCTGAGCGGGAGGCGGTGGCGGAAAAAGCACGAGACGTGGCAGAGAATATCCGGCAGTCAGCTCAACAAAAGCTTCAGCCATGTGAGGCATGTGGGGCCTTCTTATCTCGATTAGATAATGATCGTCGGTTGGCGGACCACTTCGTGGGTAAGATCCATCTTGGGTTTGTACAAATGAGATCAGAGTACGACGAGCTCAAGGGTAAATACGGTACGCAGGCATAGTTAAAATAACGAATCACGATATGACATTTAATCCTCCTTTTTGGAAGCTACCTTTTTGGTTGATACGTAGCCGAGTGCCGAAAGTCTCTCGGACAAAAGAGGGTGAGAGTGGTTGTAAGCTGAGTATAACCAGTCAGCATCCATGTTTGTTAAGTTCTTGCTTAACAACTTGATCAAAGCGGTGGCCAATTCATTGGTGTATCCATTTTCCTTGGCGTAAGCATCAGCTTGGTATTCATTCTTTCTGATCAAAAGATTCAGGCCAAACTTGAACACACAGTTGATGGGCAGGAAAACATCACTAGCCAACAAAAAGCCTACTAAAGTAGGAGTAATATCGTAAAATCCAAAAGAGCGGAACAACGACTTGTTACCCATGAATCCAGATATGAGCAAGAACAGAATGAAAATTTGGAGCTGGCTGAAGAGGAGCATTTCTGGCAAGTGGTTCAACTTCCAGTGGCCAATTTCGTGGCCCAATACTGCCACAGTTTCTTCGACAGTGGAATCTTCAACCAACGTGTCAAACAACACAATCTGCTTGGACCATGGTAATCCGGTGAAGTAGGCATTGGAGTGAGACGATCTCTTGGAACCATCAATTACATATAACTTGGTTAATGGGAACTGATGCTTGGAGGCCAAGTTTTCAATGGCAGTCTTCAATTTTCCATCTTCTAAAGGACTGAACTTGTTGAACAATGGTTGGATAAAAATTGGATAGATGGTCATTCCCAATAATTGAATAAACAACACAAATCCACACAAGTAAAGCACAAACGCATCGGTGTAGGTATCAATAATTTTCACGAAACCCGCAATAATTGGCAGAACAAGCAGAATGCTAAGCACCACGGACAAGACGTTATCCTTTAACCATAATCCAACCGAGGACTTATTGAAGCCATACTTCTCTTCCAACACAAAATGAGAATAGTAGTCCAATGGCAATGAAGCCACCGTTTGAGCCAAACTGAAGATCTGGTAAAAGAAAATTGATTGAGTAATGACGCCTCCCATGAACTTAGGCATCACTGGAGTACATCTGCTCATCACTTGACCACCAAATTGCCACAACTTGGGAAGGACATCATACTTATAAATGGCCAAATTTTGAACTAAATTGACGGAGGAAGAGAAGAAGTGGAACCGGGCTTTAGCACGAGAATAATCCTGACTCTTGTCAAAAGTTTCTTGAGGAATTTCTGCCTTCAATGAAGCTGGTGGTTGAGTTCTCTTCAATACTAAGTATTGACGATAATTGATATAAGTCTCGAATAAATATTGACCAACCGATAATCCAATCACAATGGATCTCCAATTGTATTTGGAGTCATCGAGAAACGAAAGCAACTACTGTTAGTATGGGATCAACAAATTAATGGATGTAGACATACACTTGCTAGAGAAAACATGTTGCCACGAAATGCGAAGTCGATACTTTTTCTTACAGATACGTCACTTTCTCAACTTTAAATGAAAAAGAAGTCTGAGCCGTTAAATACACGGCTTCACATCATGCACGCCTTTAATATGAATATATCTATTCTTACATAGAAGAAGAATAACAACTCTTACGTAATGTTTTCTTTTACATTGGGTCTAAAGAGGCAGGACCAATTTGAATTGAATAAATTGAAGTCCGTGTATGCTTACTTAGCCTCAGCAGCCAACTTTTCGGCCTTGGCAACGACATCTTCGATACCACCAACCATGTAAAAAGCGTTTTCTGGCAAGTGATCGTACTTACCTTCCAAAACTTCCTTGAAAGATTTGACAGTTTCTTCCAATCTGACCAATCTACCTTCGATACCAGTGAAAACTTCGGCAACGGCGAAAGGTTGGGACAAGAATCTTTGAATCTTACGAGCTCTCTCGACAGTCAACTTATCAGTTTCAGACAACTCATCCATACCCAAGATAGCAATAATATCCTGTAAGGACTTGTAGGCCTGCAAAGTCTGTTGGACATTAGTGGCAACGTCGTAGTGCTCTTGACCAACGACGGAAACATCCAACAATCTGGACTTAGAATCCAAGGGATCCACAGCTGGGTAGATACCCAACTCAGAAATGGATCTGGACAACACAGTGGTGGCATCCAAGTGAGCGAAGGTGGTGGCAGGAGCAGGATCAGTCAAATCATCAGCAGGCACGTAAACGGCTTGGACAGAAGTGACGGAACCCTTTTTGGTGGTGGTAATACGTTCTTGCAAAAGACCCATATCGGTGGCCAAAGTTGGTTGATAACCGACAGCGGAAGGAATACGACCCAACAAAGCGGACACCTCGGAACCGGCCTGGGTGAATCTAAAAATGTTGTCAACGAACAACAACACATCTTGACCCTCCTCATCTCTGAAGTACTCAGCGATGGTCAAACCAGTCAAAGCAACTCTAGCTCTAGCTCCTGGAGGTTCGTTCATTTGACCGAAAACCAAGGCCACCTTGGAGTCACCCTCTAAGTTGATGACACCAGTTTCCTTCATTTCACGGTACAAATCGTTACCTTCTCTGGTACGTTCACCAACACCGGTGAAAACGGAGAAACCACCGTGGGCCTTGGCAATGTTGTTAATCAACTCTTGGATAAACACAGTCTTACCGACACCGGCACCACCGAACAAACCAATCTTACCACCTCTGGCGTAAGGAGCCAACAAGTCGACAACCTTAATACCGGTTTCCAAAACTTCAGCAGCAGTGGATTGTTCAATGAACGAAGGAGGTTCAGCGTGAATTGGGTTTCTTTGCTTGGTGTTGATAGGACCTCTCTCATCAATTGGCTCACCAATAACGTTGATGATACGACCCAAGGTTTCACGTCCAACGGGAACGGAAATTGGAGAACCAGTGTCTTGAACTGGAGCACCTCTAACCAAACCTTCGGTACCATCCATAGCAATAGTTCTAACGGTGTTTTCACCCAAATGTTGGGCAACTTCCAAGACCAAGTCTTGGTCACCATTCTTCAACGTCAAGGCATTGAAAATAGCAGGAAGGTTACCTTCTTCGAAATGAACATCGACAACGGCACCAATGACAGCTCTAAAAATTGTTAGTATTTATTGTCAAGGGAGGGTTTTTTTTGGTTATGGCACTTGAGCACTATTCGGATTCGCAGGAAAATTTGAAAAATTTCATTGGTCGAGAATTGATCTCACCCATTTACAACCACCATTGAGTTATTTCCTTTCCAATTGTCCATTCAATTGCCAAACTCATCAAGAGAGGACACATATGATGTATAGCGTCAACATAGACATATATTGACTCATTGATGGAGATTCATTGGATTCCATAAACCATACCCGGGGAAACCAACAGAAAGAACGACTGACCACCCACTTCTCCACCTTATTTCCGTGAATCTTTGACACGTCTTCAATTGATTCATCAGCCCTGAGCCAATTGAAGACTTCAATGATTGCCACTCCTTCAAAAAAACCTTCATATGATTCCAATTTTTGATACATACCTAACCTTTCCGGCGGCTGGGGCAGCAGAAGCTAAACCTCTGTTGAAAACAAGGTTACGCTTAGCAGCGCTAAAAGCGTTGCGTGACACACTGTTGAATAATCTAGGAAGAACCATCTTCTGTAAAAGAAAGACTAAACGATTCTGTTTATTCTAGGAAGTGGAAGAAAAAGCAAAGGGAGCAGGAGAATTTAATTATATTTCCTCAGCGTTCGTCCGCACTGGGGCCACCGTAGGCATTGGTGAGCACTGTTAGGATTCGCACACAAAGCGAATTGGCCAATGAGCGCGCGTCCTTGGTGGCGGTGATTCTCTCCGGACTCGACTATGGGGTTTTATTGGGCAGACATCGGCGCGGTTACCCGGAAGGTACACTACCTCTCACACGTGACCGGGTGCAAAACGGACATAAGAACCCATGACTACAAGGAAGTTGGCAGGCGGCAAAGTTCATTATTCATAGAGACAGAGTACGGTCCACACACTGTTTACACTGTTCGAGGAAGTTAAACATGGTGGAGGGAGATTGTTCGTAGATGAGGGTTGATCCAGGTGGAGCTCGTTGAGCATTGTGTCCACACTGTTTAATGCAACACTCAAGACAGAGGCGGATGATGGGTTTATCGTTGAGAGATTTAAGATTGGAGCTGTGCTGAACCAAGGTCATCTTGCCCATGCGATGTCTTTTAGGCTCTTCGTCCTTCGCCTGAAGCCGGGTACTCCGGCGGCGCTTGGTGTCCTGGGAGGAGTCTGATCGTGGGCGCTTAACGGAGTCAGGCTCCTGAGACTTCTGGCGCTCGGAAGTTTTAATCTTTTCGATAAAATCATCCCACTGGTCAAACTCAGGCTTGACACGTGAGGCCGGTGGCTTGGAAGGCCCCGGAGCGTCAGTAGGGGGAGTGGCATGGGTAATGGGTCGGGCGTCTGGGGTGGCATCACGGCCAGGTACATCGTAGGGCGATGAGTCGGGGGTGAGGAGCTGGCTGATGGAGATCTTGGCGAACTTCTCCTGTTTCATTGGTGGGGTGGTGGGGGGAGCAGCATCTTGCTGGAGGGACATACGGATATAGTTGTGATTTTCGTTGTTGATGGAGACGTACTGGTAGGAGACGTGGGTTCGACAGATGTCACAGAGCGGTTCGTCTTCTTCTTCGTCCAAATCCACCCCCAATTGCTCTTGGTCGAACTCACGTTTTTTGAAGAATTTGGGCTGGAGGCGTGACGAAAGGTTCTGGCTAACCTGCTTAACCATTTGTTGCTGACGTGTAGCAAACTTATCGTAGCAGTCAATGCACCGGCGTATCAAGTCAAGCTTGGCCCTGGACGGTGATGCCAAAAATTGCCTGAGGATGTTTTCCACCAACAGAAAGTGATTGAAAACATTTTCTTTCTTGATGAGACGATAGTCGGCTACTGATTTCTCGCCAAACTCTAACCACTGGTCCATGGTAAAGTTGACGGCCTCATTGAAGTTGAAACCACAGTTGAAGCCAGCGTGATAGACTCGCGGGTACGTGATAACAAACTCGTTGGGTTGTTGGTCAACGTGGACGACTGGGATACCGTTTGCCACGAGGGTCATGGGAGACATGAGCGTCACCAACTGATGGAGAAGATCTGGCTGGCGCTTGAAGAGATCGGGAGCCAGATTCTTCATGAGTTTTTCAAACTGGTCGGCATAGTCGGAGGGAATCCCGTACCATTTCTTGGTGGCACCCATATGACAATAGTTGGCCGACATGGTGTAGTGGTCCTCCACATGCCAGCAGAAGGTGGAAAGAAGCGACCCGATGTAGATCCACGGCACTGTCATGCCAGAGATAGAGGTGTTGATGAAATTAAGAAGCGAGCCCTTGGCAAACGGAAGCTTGGTGAGATTGCAAGGATGATGAATGTATGACTGAGTAATGATATCGGAGCTGATGCCGGGAGTGTTGATCATGGGGAACCCACTAATTTGTCCCGGAGTGAGGTTGTGGATATCGGCACCGTACTTTACTTCAATGTCGGACTTTTCTTCATCCACAAACTGCCAAAACTTCTGCTCAATGGCATCCACGTTGAGCCGGTCCCCGTTATTGTAGGTTTTTCTGAAATCTTCTTCAAAGCTAAGGCTCATCTGATAAAACTGCAGGAGCGAGTACTTGACGTCTGTGGGCTCCTTAAAGCCATATTCACCAGTCCCAATAAGGCATTTGTCACAGTACCAAGCACCATCGGGAATGCTGTCCAAAGGGGGATCTAGGCATCTCATGTGAAAAGGGTTATCGCAATAGTCACAGAGAAGTGTTTCTGAAGGCAGGTCGTTATCTCCGCACACTAAGCAATTCAACAGGTCGTCTTCAGAGTCGATATCGGGGAACTCGTAAGTATCATTATTGGCAAGGAACTGTGCATATGAACGAATGGAGGTGTTGTATCTATCTTCAAGCAAAGTCGAAGAAGACGGAAGACCAAAATGGAGGTTGAGGGTCGACCACATGGATGATGATAATGCAGCCGCGCCACCTCGTTGCTCCACCGCCACGTACAAATCGTAGAAGTATACCTTGGAGTGGTCGGCTTTGAAATAAAGACGGATGGGCTTCTTGCCTCTCATCCTCAAAAAGCGGTTAATATTATCGTTAAAGAACTTTCGGCTCCGAGTGGTGAGCCCCAAGTCACTAATGGTCTGATGACGGGTATGAAACCTAAATTCAGAAGTAATCAGAAAGGGAGGCTTCCAGCCCACTGGTGGCACAAGCTTGACGATTCCGTACTTGGTTCCAATTTTTGCCACATCGTTTCTGGATAGATACTCGATGGGACTGCTAAACTCCTCCGCAGAAGGAGTTAGCACCGGACACGGTATCAAAAGACTTTTATCATACATGTTCACTGGAGAACTGTTACCAGCACCGACAAACAAGCAACAAACAAGCAGCAAACAAACACACTTTGAATCGGGGATTTGGAAAAAGCTTCTCTAATCTCCAACTTGAAATGGGTAGCAGTGCAATAAGCCCGTTCTTTCGCATTTATTGGGCCGGCACAGGATTTCACTTGGATGCGACCGTACACTACCTAGTTGCCAAATCTACGTAGGTGTGGGAGTATGGGCTGATGTTCAAAGACGAAAATCGCTGCCACCCACGAAATTGTTGGCCAAGTAGCCGGTTAGCAGAGTCTTGTGGGAGTGAGGGCGATTCGGGGATCAGGCTAGTGGCTGCCGGCAACTTTTCCGGCGAATGGCATCTGCAGAGACGACTACGACCACCGGCCGGCGGATCGGTGGCGGCAAGGGCACATAGCTTTCTAGCTACGTCTCACAGGCACAGGGTGGGAGTATATTGGCGTGGGCTGGGGTGGCATCGTTGAAGGGGCCCAATGATGGATTTACGCAGACGGCATGAGCAAGCGACAATCTCCAGGACTGATATTGGCGAGGGCATTTTTTTTTTCATTCCCCCCAACCGCCATGAGAGATTACACCATAACGGTATTGGGATGTGGATCTTTGGGATCAGCAGTGGTAACGGCCATTCTCGGAGCCAAGTTCGAGCCCTATCCTGCCAAAATCATCTGTTGTACTCGCAGCGAGGCCAGTGCTGCCAAATTATTCAAGACATTGAGCCATGATATCGTGGAGGTGTCAAGTGGAGAGGAATCCAACACAAAGGCAGTGGCCAAAGCTGACATTGTGATTCTTGGATGTAAGCCTTACATGTACAAGGATGTTTATGAACAAGTCAAGTCGGCGTTGACGGGAAAACAACTTGTGGTATCGCTCTTGGCAGGTATCACTATTCTGGAGTTGTCGATGTTTTCCAAGTACGTGACTCGAGTAATGACCAACACTCCTGCTCAGTTCGGATGTGGAATGGCTGCCGTATCATTTTCTCCAGAGGCGGAGGAATTGTACCAAGACCTTGTGTTGAAGCTCTTCGATCCCGTGGGAAAAGCGGTCCAGATCCCCGAGAAAAACATGGATGCTGCTACTGCCACCATTGGATCGGCACCAGCATTCTGCTTACTCATGATGGAGGCCATGATTGATGGAGGAGTCCGTATGGGGCTTCCTTACGAAATTGCCAAAGAGTGTGCAGCTAAGGTGATGGAGGGAACCGGAAAGATGGTGAGTGTTAGTGGAGAACACCCTGCTGTTCTCAAGAGTAAAATCTGTACGCCAGCAGGTACCACCATTGGAGGGCTCCTTAAGTTGGAGGATGCAGGCATTCGTGGGGCCATTGCCAGATCCATTGAGGAGGCCGCCATCATAAGTGCATCTTTTTCCAAGAAGTAGCTGTGTATTTAATTCTAACAAAGTACGAGTCATAAGCGGTATTAGGTGTACTATTTTTCTTGATCTTTGACTAACCTACCTTCAAGCCTGCTCTTAGCCTGCTCTTAGCCTGCTCTTAGCCCGCCCTGAGCCTGCTCTTAGCCACTAGCTCATTGCCACTTTCTCTTGGCCTCTCGGACCTATCTACCTCGTCCTCCTACACTCATCAGGTTATCCAGTCTTTTGACCTATATAACTATTGCTTGTCGAATCCATAGATCTTCATGAACGCACTGAGATCCTCTGGCCCCAACTTAATGTTGCTCTTCTCAAGCGAATCCTTCAAGCTCGAAATGGCTTCCTTCACATCCTTTTGCGCCAAGAGTTCCATCAACCTGAACATTGAAGGTGGCTGAGACGAGTCGAACCCCTTTTGCTTCAAGATTTCCTGAAAGTTATCCAACTTATCTCTGATTTCTGGATTTTGACGGATCTGATGGGTAATTTGTTGCACTCTTTCAGCCTCGGTGGCCGAAAAGGAGTTATCATCAGAGCCACGAGATGCAAACCGACGTGTCATCACCGGCCGCAAGGCCGGACGGCATCTAGCTAAGCGTAAAATCAGAGACCGGGCCACGGAAGGAGCCAACATGATGGAGGAGGCGATATTTCCCGTTTGGGACTAAATGGGCGTGCACCCACCGGTTTTGGTGCGCCCACTTCAAGCTGAAAAGTATCGAGAACCAAATATCATCTCGACAATACATACATCAATCATGTCTCACGAAGGTCAAGAAGAATTGTTGGACTATTCCGATTCGGAAGAAATTGCCGTTCAACCTACCACCACCACCACCGCCACCGACGGCGATGCCAGTGCTGATAAGGAGGCTGACAAGAAAGGTTCTTATGTGGGTATTCACGCCACTGGGTTCAGAGATTTCTTATTGAAGCCTGAATTATTGAGAGCCATCGGTGACTGTGGTTTCGAGCATCCTTCTGAAGGTTCGTATAACGTTAGACCCTGTGAGAGTTGCTGAATAATTGTCACAACACGTGCCACATACCGGGTGTTATGTTGAGGCAATACTGCTATGATGGCATGAAGTGGCACCATATGCCATGAATTATCATGTTGTAACACTATGTCATGTTGTGCTGTCGCACTGAACCTTGCACTTATTATTGTGCCGTGGTGTACATTCTATTACAATGCTCTACTACAGCTCAACTACAATCTTTGCTAAACTTCAAGACGCCCCGGCGCCCGAAGTTCACCGACAGCATGGTTGTTCACGACAGTTGGACATTTTCACACTGTCACTGGGAGATTAGCTCTGATTATCATTACTAACATTTAGTTCAACAGGTTTGTATTCCTCAATCCATCTTGGGTACCGACGTTCTTTGTCAAGCCAAGTCCGGTTTGGGTAAGACGGCTGTTTTCGTGTTGTCTACCCTTCAACAATTGGACCCTGTTGCTGGAGAAATCTCCACTTTGGTGATTTGTCATACTCGTGAATTGGCGTACCAGATTCGTAACGAATACGCTCGTTTCTCCAAGTATATGCCAGACGTTAGAACTGAGGTGTTTTACGGAGGTACTCCAATTCAAAAGGACTTGGAAAAATTGAAGAAGAAGGAAACCTGTCCTCATATTGTGGTTGCCACTCCCGGAAGATTGCACGCTTTGGTGGCAGAAAAGGGAATCAGATTGAATAACGTCAAGTCGTTCGTTATTGATGAATGTGACAAGGTTTTGGAAGCCGTTGATATGAGAAGAGACGTTCAAGATATTTTCAGAAACACTCCTCATCAAAAGCAAGTTATGATGTTTTCTGCCACCTTATCTCAAGAGATTCGTCCTGTTTGTAAGAAGTTCATGCAAAACCCATTGGAGATCTATGTCGATGATGAAGCCAAGTTGACCTTGCATGGTTTACAACAGTATTACATCAAGTTGGACGAAAAGGACAAGAACAGAAAGTTGTCAGATTTGTTGGATTCTTTGGAATTTAACCAAGTGATCATCTTTGTTAAATCCACCCAAAGAGCCAATGAGTTGAATAAGTTATTGTGTGCTTGCAACTTTCCCTCTATTGCTGTCCATTCCGGATTGAAGCAAGAGGAGAGAATTGAAAGATACAAGTCTTTCAAGGAGTTCAATAAGCGGATCTGTGTTTCTACTGATGTGTTTGGTAGAGGTATTGATATTGAAAGAATCAACTTGGCCATCAACTACGATTTGCCAAACGAGGCTGACCAGTACTTGCACAGAGTGGGTAGAGCCGGTAGATTTGGTACCAAGGGATTGGCTGTTTCGTTCGTTTCCAACAAGGAAGACGAAGAAGTGTTGGAGAAAATTCAATCTCGTTTTGATGTGAAAGTTACCGAGTTCCCAGAGGAAGGTGTCGATCCTTCTACCTACATGAACACCTAGTGTATGTTAGTGTAAAAGTATAGTTGCACTTAGTGCATGTTAATGAGTTGTAGGTCATGGTTGTGCAGTGGTGTGGTACTGATGGTCTGTGTGCAATTGTCTGTGTGCAATTGTCTGTGTATGCTGTTTGAATACTTATATATATGTATATATGGTGAGCGCTGGATCGATCTGATATCTACAGGCACTTGGCAGTCAAGCAGTGTCGCTTAATCAGTGTCAAGACACTCACAATGCATTGTCGACTTCGGCAATCACTTGGTCTATCACCCGAAACACATCGTCGAGCTCTCGCTTGGGCACGAGAAACCATTCCACGTGGACGTTGTAGTCCCCTTTGGTGAACTCCCCACTTCTCTTTCCACCTTGTCTCTCGCCTCCCTTATTTTCTCCTTCTTTCGTACACGTCTTACAATACACATTGCCATGGCCATACCGCCGTCTCAACTCCACATGAACCTTGGCCTCGGCCTTAGCGACATGCGTCGACATGAAGCCCCTCTCCAGCGGCTCATACGACTTAAGTGCATTGTCAAGATTCATTCGGCTGAAGTGGTGGATGAGCCGACGCCACAGTACACGATGTGGATCCTCAAATACTCGCTCTCCAGGTGTGAGACTCACCAACTGATGATGGCACTGCGTTTCCCATTGCCGTAGTCGGCGCTCCACCGACGTGGTGGTCATGCCTACCTTGACTAGCGTATAAGGACTTCGTTTATCGAACGTCAACCATTGATCTTTGTATCGAGAAGGTGTGCCGGGAAGATTTCGAACTCGTAGCCACGGTGCATTGTTGTTGATGAGTTCTCGTAGTGAGTATACGTAAACGAACCCAGGTCGTGATTGAGGCTTACTAGCGGTCGGGGACTTTTGATTCCGATGATGATGGCAATATTTTCCATTCACTCGGAGCTTACACCGAGCCCCCTTGTTGGTGGTTCCCCAACACTGGTTCATGGAGTCAGCAGACATCACGTGAATATTCGCAAAAAAAATACGCAACCAGGCTATTTGCAACTATTAATGGGCAAAGGTGGAGAGATAAAAAGGGGACGATTTCCCTGCTACCGATTTATCTTTTTTTTTTCAAAGTCATGCCTAGTCACTTTGATACCCTTCAATTGCACGCCGGCCAGGAGGTCGAGGCGCCCAACCGTGCTCGTGCCCCTCCCATCTATGCCACCACCTCGTATGTGTTCAATGATTCCCAGCACGGAGCCCAGTTGTTTGGGCTCGAGACTCCCGGCTACATCTACTCGCGGATCATGAACCCCACCAACGATGTGTTTGAAAAGCGGATTGCTGCTTTGGAAGGAGGTGTGGGTGCTTTGGCAGTGGCGTCGGGCCAAGCTGCCCAATTGGTTGCCATTGCCGGATTGGCTCATTCAGGTGACAACATTATATCCACGTCGTACTTGTACGGAGGCACCTATAACCAGTTCAAGGTTGCATTCAAGAGGTTTGGAATTGAGACTCGGTTCGTCAATGGTGACGATGCCGCCGACTTCGAGAAGTTGATCGACGATAAGACCAAGGCCATCTACGTGGAGTCCGTGGGTAACCCCAAGTATAACGTGCCCGACTTTGAAAAGATCGTCAAAGTTGCTCATGCCAAGGGAGTGCCTGTGGTTGTGGACAACACTTTTGGAGCTGGCGGGTTCCTTGTGAATCCTCTGAAGCACGGGGCCGACATTGTGGTTCACTCTGCCACTAAGTGGATTGGTGGTCATGGTACCACCATTGCGGGAGTGGTTGTGGACTCAGGAAAGTTCCCCTGGAAGGAACATCCCGAGAAGTTCCCCCAATTCTCGCAACCGTCCGAGGGCTACCACGGGTTGGTGCTCAATGACGCATTGGGCGACCAGGCCTTCATTGGACACGCTCGTATCGAGCTCCTCAGAGACTTGGGTCCATCTCTCAATCCATTTGGTGCATTTTTGTTGCTTCAAGGTTTGGAAACTCTTTCTCTTCGGGTAGAAAGACAGTCGCAGAATGCTCTGCGGTTGGCCCAGTACCTCGAACAGTCGCCTTATGTTGAATGGGTGTCATATCTTGGACTTACCTCTCACGAGAGCCACGAGCTTGCTAACAAATACTTCAATCACAAGGGACTTTATGGAGGTATGATCTCTTTTGGAGTTAAGGATTTGGCCACCAAGACTGATGATCCCTTCAAACAAGCGGCAGCGCAAGTGGTGGACAACTTGGAGATTGCGTCCAACTTGGCCAATGTGGGTGATTCCAAGACGTTGGTGATTGCACCCTACTTCACTACCCACCAGCAGTTGTCAGAAGACGAGAAGGCTGCCTCGGGGGTGACCAAAGACTTGATTCGTCTCTCGGTGGGCACAGAGTACGTGGAGGATCTCATTGCTGACTTTGAGGCTTCTTTCAAGAAGGTGTATAATTAGACTGACTAGTTCAGTAAATTACGAAGTTAAACTACGTTAGGTACGTGCCAAGGATAGCGATGTAAGAGTCAACAGTAAGGTATATTTAGCAGTGCTATAAGAATGATAAAAACTCACACGCCAGTGTATTGAAAAATGCTAGTGCTTGGGCTGTTCATACAAAAAATATCCGCAACATCAAAATCATCACGTCCATGAATCCTGCAGCAGCCACAAAGGCGTATCCGCCACCAAGTCCGATTTCAACAATGTTTATTGAATGTACCGCCTCTCCCACCTGGGCCACCACCACATAGTGTAACACCAACCTGACCACCACTAAGCAGAGGTGAGTGAACACCGCGACCACCATGCCAAACAGCAGTCTCATCAACACCAAAAGTGCTCCCACCACCACCCATAGAATCGACACCACTGGCACCATCCTCATTGACTGCCCATACAAGTGCGTTAGGTGGAGCTTGTGGGCTATTAGCAACTGGTCCATACGCATATTGCTATCATCAACCTCGCCGCTGATGGCTCGTTGATAGAATACTTCAAGCACCTCAAGTATATAGGTGTAAAGATTCCTGAGAGAAATCGCCATCTCTTCACCTGCCACAGGTTGCTGGAGGGACCCAAGCAGGTACCCCACGTCCGTCACCAACCCGGTGAACACATCCACACTACCTTCGAAGCAATAGTGCTTCAGGGGACTGCGGCGACAAAAAGCGTTATAGCTGAAACAAAACGTATTATCGGGCGAGAAGGTATCGATGGTATTGAGATAAATGGCACTGGTGATGATATCTGAAGGCATGCCGAAGTCGACCGCCATATACGAGGCCACTTTGAGGCCGTCGCTAATGGTGCGAAGCGCTTGCTTGGCTTGCAGAAACCTGTTTGTGATTTTCATGGTTACTTGAGGAATACACATGGACGTGTTACACCACGAGCCCATAAGTTCAATGGCTATGGTCACCATCATACATGCTCCAATGAGCCACCATCTCCAGGGGTTGACGTGGAATCCAGGCAACGGCATGACAGGCAGGGACACGATTGTATTTGTGGAGCGCGCTACTTATGGATGTAGTCGCTGTGGTTAAGATACTTGATCTCATTATCTTCAAGAACCGAATCGTCTAGTGACCCCAGACTATCGTTAAAGGGATTGCGGGGCTTGCTGTCACTGCGGTCCCGCACCATGAAAGGATTAGCGTAACCATCGTAGGTCTCTTCCTTGTAGTGAAGAGCATCTTTGGGGTAAGGGTCCGTCACTAACGCATTGTCTTGATAAAGAAGATGACGAGTCTCTTCTTCCTCAGGAAGCACGTCGAGTTCCATGCGAGACTTGGATTTCTTGTGGAGATGACGAACGGTATTCTTTCGACTCAATGTCTTTCCCAACTTTCGTAACTCCTCCTCTTGCTGCTTATTGTAGTATAGAGACAGCATGCTCTTGGCACTGTGCTGACTCCCGCTCCGCGAGATGTTAACATCGGTGATATTGGTCTCTGTATCATCGAGGTAGATAGAATGGCGCTGCACCATATCAAAGTCATCCTCGTGACTTTCGTTGGGATTGGCACACCAGAGCGGGGAGGCCCAAAGCAACATCACCAACAACGAGAACAGAAATCCCATCCAGAGAAGCAGCATCCACAAAGCGCCGAGTTGAAGCGAGATCCCGAAGTCTCCAAGCGCTGACATGATTTCACTGCGCACAACAAGAAGAAGCCGGGTGATGATACCGCATGCCACCGCCACACTGATGAAGGAGGCCACCGTGAGAAAGGCCATGATGTTGAGTAGAAACAAGGGGATCTTATTCAAGTCTCTAGCCGGCCCGCGGTTAGAGTAAAGGACAAGGGAGTACACCAATATTACAAACTGAGACACCGTCCCAAAGTAAAGTGCCGGTTTTATGAGATCATACTGGACCCGACGGTTATTCACCAACTTCAAATAGCCCAGATCGCTATAGTTTTTTGTTTTGAAGGCATATGCGAGAATACTACCCAAGCCAATATCCTCAAGCTCGCCAATGTAGTCAAAAATATAGTTTTGGGAGTGGGGGACACACACCAAGGTGTCATCGTGACGAATATAGTGTAAGACACCGTGAGTATCCTGATATTGGGTGGTGTTGTAATTACCGTAGCACCAAGTCCAGAGGGTACAGAGGGTATATTGAGAAGCAGAGGCCACTTGTTCCAGGGCATACTCGGTAAGGATGGAGATTTCCGAGTTGGTCAACGATGAATCTAACGGGAAGTTGGATTCGCCAAGGATGGTGGGAGTTAGTGACACCGAATTCCGGAGCGAGTTATAGAGTCCATAAGACACATCCAAATGAGCACAGTTGATCTGAGCGATGTAGGCCTTGGTGGTGATGAGACCACTGACAATGGTGAATAGGATGAAAGATAATGCTCCTAGTGACAGGAAGAGTCGAACCAACTGTAGAACCCGACTATGAGTCAGGAGGTTTCGGAAGGCCAACAGAAGGTTATAGCCTAGGTTCTTTAGAAACATGATGTTTTGATCGCACTTTTTACCAAACGCAGTAATGGTGTTAAAATTAGCACCACAGTATAACTAACTAGTCACTACATCAGTTTCGTACAACTAAAACATATATTCATTGCGAAGGTTTTCGCCAGAAATTCACCGATTAGAACTCCTCATCAAGCTTCAACTCGCCATACTTCTGCATATGGTCAATTTCCTCATGTTTGCGCTTGGCACCAAAGTCAGGTGCTTGAAGGGTCTGGACAGGAGCCTGCCTGCTTTCCCATTCAAAAAGATTGGAGCATGAATCAATAGTCGAACCTCCTCCCATCAAAGAAGGCGGCTGATCCATATGAGCTGGAAGTGACACTCTTTGAGCAGGTCCCGTATAATACACATTGGGCAACCCGTTGTTGAGAGTGGCACCGGTGGGCATCTCACCTGTCATATAGCCATGGGCCACAGCGTTTCTGATCCTCATGCCAATGGCGGGTGACACAAGGGACGTCTGTTCGGCCTGCAGAGGCACAGGCTGGTTCCGTTGTCTTTTGTACGACATGGTAGTTACAAAATTAAGCAGACGATCACGTGAAGAAGAACTGCGAGCCAGGGGGGAAGGACGCCTTCTCTTCGCTAGCACGTGACTGCCATCGGCGTTGGCTGCCTGGCGGCTGCTGTCGCGGTGGCCTGCCATGTGAGGCTATACCCCAACTCTGAGATTTTTCACTTTCCACCTATAGGCAGGTAACGGCGAAACATCAGTGTCGTCCATCACATATAAAGCCAGGCTTAATTCCGCTCCATCATTTGCACATCCAACATCATGTCCATTTCTTCTGAAACCGCCAGAAAGTACGAGTCGGAATATTCTGCCCACAACTACCACCCATTGCCGGTGGTGTTCTCTAAGGCCAGTGGTGCTCACGTGTGGGACCCTGAAGGTAATGAGTACCTTGACTTCCTTTCTGCGTACTCGGCTGTCAACCAGGGTCATTGCCACCCCAAGATTGTGGAAGCGCTCATTGATCAAGCTCACAAGTTGACGCTTTGCTCTCGTGCTTTCTCCTCTGACGTGTTTGGAGAGTTTGCCAAGTACATCACCGAATACTTCAACTACGAGATGTTCCTTCCCATGAATACCGGAGCTGAGGCTGTGGAGACGGGATTGAAGTTGGCCAGAAGATGGGGATACGCCAAGAAGGGAATCCCCGAAGGCGAAGCCATCATTCTTTCCGCTGCCAACAACTTCCACGGTAGAACCTTGGGAATCATTTCCATGTCCACCGATCCAGATGCCACCACCCAATTCGGCCCTTACCTTGGTGGAGTTGGTCCTCAAATTCCTGGTGAGCCTAAAGGAACCTTGTTGAGATACGGTGTCATTGAAGATGTGGAGAAGGCATTTGCAAACGCTGGTGATAAGATTGCTGCCATTTTGCTTGAACCCATCCAGGGTGAGGCTGGTATCGTGGTGCCTCCTGCTGATTACTTCCCTCGTGTGCAAGCCTTGTGTAAGAAGCACAACATTTTGTTGATCTGTGACGAAATTCAAACCGGTATTGCCAGAACCGGTAAGATGTTGTGTTACGAACATTACGAAGGTGTCAAACCCGACATTGTTCTTTTGGGAAAGGCCATTTCTGGAGGTGTTGTTCCAGTTTCCGCTGTTCTTTCTTCTAAGGAAATCATGTTGACTCTTGAGCCTGGTTCTCACGGTTCCACCTACGGTGGTAACCCATTGGCCTGTCGTGTGGCCACTGCCGCTTTACAGGTAGTCAAGGATGAAGACTTGGTAGAAAGAGCTCACACCTTGGGAGAGCTTCTCCGTTCTAAGTTGGAGGAATTAAAGGCAGAATTCAAGGGCGTCATTTCCGAAGTCAGAGGGGTTGGATTGTTATCTGCCATTGTTATTGATGAAGAAAAGGCCAACGGTAGAACCGCCTGGGACCTTTGTTTGAGAATGAAGGATTACGGGGTGTTGGCCAAGCCCACACATGACACCATCATCAGATTGGCTCCCCCATTGGTGATCTCCGAGGAAGACTTGTTGAAGGGAGTTGAAGCCATGAAGAAGGCTTTGGTGGACTTGCCAACTCTTAAAAAGGTGGCTCATTAATAAAACAGACATAGTGTTTAATATCATGTATTAGTATCTGCACAAGGCCATGGGTATTCTACGTAAATGCAATGTAAGCGACGCCAATTAGCTTGCAGGAAAAACGGGTTTCCTCAGTAAATTACTCCTCCTCATCGTCAGCATCCCGACGTGAAGTTGGCAAGTGCCCCAAGGCTGCAAGTCGGCGTTGTTTCTCAATGGAAGTCTCAGCAAGATCAACCTCTGAGTCCTCTGACACCTCTGAGACCTCGGAAACTTCTGAGTCCGACACCTCCAGAATGTCACTGGGAGAGGGTGATGTCTTGGTTCCGGACAATCGCGTGGACTTGGACTTACTGGGACTCACCAACTTGCCAATCTTGCTATCGAGAGCCGCCATCTTCTTATTGTTGGCACCTTTGCCATCGGGAACCACGGTGGGAGCAGAATCTTCCTCCACCTTAATGGTGGGAATTTCTCCGGTGCTCTTAAGCCCCACAAGTGACAATGCTTTGCCCATGAGAGTATCAGAACGGGGCCGGGCCTTGGTGGAATTGTGACGATTCACTTTGTAACGACGGATAATCTCTCCATCTTCATTTTCAATCACGATAAGATCATCCACTTGATGTGCATACACCTTGCGGTGTTTGGGATCATTCGTTTTGTACAATGCCCGCTTTTCATTAGCTAAGCTTGTAGAGAGTTTGTTGTGGATTGAACCTTCGTCGTCGTCCGATTCCACGAGTTGGTTATTCTCATTTCCAGTTGTGGAGTACTGAGACATTCGGCGACGGAGCGATTCCATAGAGTGAATACTGAGGTCATCAGAAGAGTCTTGTTGTTTCTCAACTTGCTTCATGGGTAGCGTTTCTAAAATTTCACCGTGCTGGTCCTCAATAATAACCTGGTCGCCCTCTTGGTACGCCATGGTGGGGACAGAGCCTTGTCTCTTTCTTTGAGACATTGAAAATGTTGGCTGGAAATGATCCACTTTTTCTTCAAACGAATGTGAACTGTTGGATGTATCTTCTTTAGTCTGGCTATTGGCAGCAGTGGTACTGGGACTATCAAAAGCAGCATCATCCTTAACCACGCGTGAGGGGGACCGCCCGAGCTGCAAAAACTCGGTGGCAGGCCGCTGGCGCTCCACCGGTCCCTCGGGATGGTCCTGAGTGGGGTCTCGAGACAATGGCCGGTTTCTTCTCTTCTTGTGCTTTTTACGGCGGGCACCACCGGCAGGACGATAGCGCACACCACTGGTTTCCACCGTGTTTGCTTTGGGAAGGGCCTGCTCATCGTCGGTGGCACCAGGTGCCTGGGTATCGACACGATGGAGAGAGAAGGAAGACGCGGTCCGGTCAATCTTTGAAAGTCGTTGCATCCAATTGGGACCCTGGTCGGTGGTATTGGTGGTGGTGAATGACATGGTGATGGCCATGCGATTGAGACGCTTACCGAGAGTAAGCACGGCAACCGAAGAGCCATGCACCACAATGGAGGTAATGACTATGAAACAAACCATGGGCCAAAGGGCCTTGATGAGCCGCGCATGGGGGAAGTCGTTGGGAATGGAGTCCAACGGGGTCTCCTCAGAGGTGTAATGTTCCTCCAAGGAGCCACGGGCCAAGATCACGGCAAAAATGGCACCCACACCAATGGGTCCAAAGTGACCGCAGAAGAAGGCCTCGCGCCACGTCTTCACATCTGGGGTAAACGGCTTGAGCGCCACCACCGCCGGCACCCGGCGCAAAAAGATAACCACCAACGCCAACACAATCAACCGCCACACGTCGAGGCCCAAGGAGCCGTCGTTGAACTGGGCCCAAGGGATAATGGCACCAAAGTACACAAAGAACGCCAAGTTAAGTAATAAGTCAATGACGGTGGAGACGTGAGATTCCTCTGTCTTACGGGCAAATTCACCGTTCCAGCCAAATGCAGTGCCGGCGGCAAAAGACACCAACAAGTCATCAACTCCCAACATGGAGCCAATACCGGCGGAATTAAAGGCAAGAAACACAAAAATCGCCAAGAACGACTCTCGGTCAATAAGGTTTCGACGCTCTGCAAATGCCACGAGGTGCTTCAAGCCCCAGCCAATAACGACTCCAAGCACACATCCAAAAATACATTCCCAAAGAATGGTGAGGAGTATCCAATCTTTTATAATAATTCCACCTCTGCCCGGATAAAGCACAAGGTTCAAAGAAAGAAAAATAAAGGGGAATGCCATACCATCATTACACCCAGACTCTGCCGAGAGCAAGTTTCTCAAGTGCCCTGGCACACGTTCCGCAAACTTACCCTTACCCACCACCGCAGCCGCCAACACGGGGTCAGTAGCAGTAACACATGCACTGACTAACAATGCACTGGGGAAGTCAAAGTGAGGAATAAGACACCAAATGAACAATCCCACAACCAACCATCCACACGTCATCACCGGCAAGATGAAGATTGCCACCGAGAGCCAATGGTTCTTCATATACTTCCGCGGAAGTTCCACGGCCACGGCCACAATCTGGATACAAAGCACTATTCGGCAGATCTCCAAGGTGATGTGATCACTGTTACCCCAACTCTCCGGGTCAAACCAGCCCAAGCAGTGAGGGCCAAGAATAAGCCCGGCAATCGTGGCCACCGTTGCTTCTCCAATATAAAGTCTCTCTTTGACAAAGAGAGACACCAATGAAAACAAGGTGCTAAAGATTCCCACGCACGCATACGCAATGTGTGCTTTCTCGAGCTAGATGTTAGTAATGGCCGTCATGGGCTGAATGATGACATACCTCTAGTTGGGCCCAAGTCATGGGGAAAAAGAAAGAAGGTGAAGATAAGATCCTATTATGCCAAGAGCAGATGTGGTCGGCGCACGCCGGCATCCCCCGTCTTGGCGAAATCACCATGCTTGATGTGAACTTAGCAGGAAATTTCGTCAGGTGGGGGAATTGAAGTGGGGAGAATAATGGTGAAGAGATTGGGACGACCCAAAATTGGCACGCCACCAAGGAGCCGGTGTACATCGGGACATGAGTGATTTTTCACCGTGTCGTCTCAAGGGACCCTGGCACTCCACCCCACCCCAAAATCTACCAACAACGAGAGCACGTGATGCGATTTTTTTGGCGGCTCTCAACAACATGTGGATCATAGGTTACGGGTCGCTTATCTTCAAGCCGCCTCCACACTGTGAGTTCCGAGTGTGCGGATACCTCAAGGGGTACATACGTCGATTCTGGCAAAGTTCGTCAGACCACCGTGGAACGCCCGAAAGCCCGGGTCGCGTGGTGACGTTGGTGTCAATGGAAGATCTCAAGCAAAACGAACAGTTTCACCACGATTTGCACATGTACGAATTGAACCACGATACTGAAACCGAGCTTAGAGATACGCCTACCCCGTTTAATGCCGAAGAGATTGACGATGTGTGTCGAGACATATCTCAATTGACAGAGGACGATCTTCGAGTATGGGGTGTGGCGTACTACGTGGCGCCCGAGAATGAGGCTGCCGTCATCGAGTATCTTGATGTTAGAGAACAAGATGGATACACATCTCACGAGGTTCCGTTCTACATCACCCATATCCCCGACGTGGCGGGCCGCTTCCATGCCATCACCGCCTCTCTCAATGCCGACAATGCCTTCATCAAGTCCAACATCTACATTGGCACTTTGGACAACGAGTCGTTTGTGGGACCGGAACCTATCGAGCGTACTGCCTCTGTTATTGCTAACAGCACCGGACCCAGTGGCCCCAACCGAGAGTACCTCGAGGAGGTCACCAAGGCGGTGCGTGGGTTGGATCCCAAGCAGAGGTCGCGCGACTACTACCTTGAGGAACTTGTCCGATTAACGCTGTCGCTCTGACCTTAAGCAGCCTTGTCTTCGGACAGCCAACACCACGCGTCACCCACGCTTCTCCCATACTGGGCCTGCACTCACCAGCAACGGTGTCATCTCTACATAGAAAACGAGCATAACCATGCTACATAGGCAATAAACACCTGCTCCATGAGGACTAGCACCCAATGTGCAACAGCCCACCAAGCCATGTGCCATGGTCCATGTGCCAAAGCCTTGGCCCGTGCCCTCGCCACCACACCCCAACACCATGATTCCAGTCCACGGCACTCCGATATAGTGTAACGGTTAGCACGGTTCGCTTTCACCGAGCAAACCCGGGTTCGACTCCCGGTATCGGAAGCTTTTTTTTGCATCTTCGGGCGGGCACCCATTTACTTTGTTTCAAGCGCGTACGATGCAAACACACCTAATTTTTTGTGCTATCGAGCACCTGCCTAAATCGAAAGGTCGCACGTCAAGATGATCCGGACCTCTCAACTATCGGGATTCTACCGATGCGCATCGTTTGAGCCTGGGTCCATGCTTAGCCCCTGGCCCTTGACTCCTGCTCTCCGAGGACTTGGCCCACGTCTCCTGCTCTCCGCCGAGGACTTGGCGTATGCTCCCCATCTTGGCCAAGAAACAAGGTGACCATGCTGGAAAACAAAACTCCCCAGCACTGCCTTCGGCTGCGCATTCATTGTTGCAGCAGCCGGGTTTTGTGGTTACAAGGCTTAATGGGCCGAAAAAAAAAAGAAAAAAAAGGAATGAATTTGACGACACGAAAACACACTTGCCTTGTTTCGATAAAGCCTCCTCTGTGATTGAGTTGGGCTTTTGATTTATGCATCAACTGTGGAAGAAAAATAAAAAAACTTTTCCCCTTGATCAGTCGCCATGGCCCAGCGTGATTTGACGTTTAATACTCCTCAGGCAGAAGAGGAAAGCTCTTATAGTCCACCAGATCAGCCAAACAGAAATCCATTTCTCAATTCTGAAGAAGATATGTCATCATACGATTCCCGGCGAAATTCCTTCACGTTGTCGGATGACGGGGGTGGAGGTGGAGCATCATCCACCGTCCATGGTCAGCAATATGGTCAACCATTCAATAATTTCCAGTCCAGAAATGGCACCAGTTCCAACCTTCTCTCGACTCAGAGTTCAATGGATGACATGAGGTTCGACAACAACCTCCATGTGCCTCCCGAATACGATCGATATCCATCCATGAGTACCAGCCGGAACTCAATGGTGTCATCTCTGGGAGGTGGAGGGGGTACGAAATCAGAGGACGAACAGTCCACCACTCTGGACGAAAATCTGGTCAATCCGTTCGTTCAACTGACGGACTTTTCTCCGTTTGGCGGGTACCCTGCATCGCTGTTCCCCCTCCATATTGATGAAGCAGAACCCGATGATTATTTGCATAACCCGGACCCGGTAGCCGACGCTGAGTACGAGAAGAATCGGTTCTATCATGACATAAAGCACATGGACCGCCGGTCTGCATTCGGACTCTTTGGCCTCACCTTTCTTCTCCTTGGATGTCTCACACTCTTTGTGGTGTTCCCGGTGCTTACATACTCGGGTGTGACTTCACATTACACCCCCGAGTCATATGAGGTGTTGACAGAGTATCGGTATCCGCTTGTCGGCGCTATCAGAACCAGCCTCGTGGACCCCGATACTCCTGAAAGTGCCCTCACCAAGGATAATCGCCTTGGCGACTCTTGGCCGCTTGTGTTCTCCGATGAATTTAACGCCGAGGGAAGAACCTTCTATGAGGGGGACGACCAGTTCTTCACTGCCCCCGATCTTCATTACGCTGCCACCACCGATTTGGAATGGTACAGCCCTGATGCCGTCACCACCAACAACGGTACCTTGGTCCTTCAAATGGATGCCTACAATAACCATGATTTATATTACCGTTCCGGAATGGTGCAATCCTGGAATAAGCTTTGCTTTACCCAGGGTATGATCATGATTGCCGCTCAGCTTCCCAACTATGGTAACGTGTCGGGATTGTGGCCAGGTTTATGGACCATGGGTAACTTGGGACGTCCTGGTTTCAAGGGTAGTACCGATGGCGTGTGGCCATATACCTATGATTCATGTGATGCCGGTATCACCGCCAATCAGTCGTCTCCCGATGGAATCTCTTATTTGCCCGGCCAACGATTAAATGCCTGTACCTGTAAAGGAGAAAATCATCCCAACAGAGGTACAGGAAGAGGAGCTCCTGAGATTGATATTCTCGAAGGAGAGGTCGACACCACCAAGAAGTTTGGTGTAGCCTCTCAGTCCTACCAATTGGCACCCTTTGACATTTGGTATTATCCCGATTACAATTTTGTCATGATTCACAACAAGTCAATCACCACCATGAACACTTATACTGGAGGTCCTTTCCAACAAGCATTTTCTGGTACAACCACCTTAAACACCGCCTGGTACGAACTCGGTGATGGTGAGCGCCAATATCAAGTTTACGGATATGAATTCCTCAACGATGATGATGACGGTTATTTAACGTGGTATGTTGGAGAGGGTACTCCTACATTAACGGTGCATTCATGGGCCATGGCTCCTAATGGAAATATTGGTTGGAGACGCCTTCCAAAGGAACCTATGTCCATCATTTTGAATCTTGGTATTTCTAACAACTGGGCTTATATCGATTGGCCTTCCCTCATGTTCCCTGTGCATATGCGTATTGACTATGTGAGAATTTATCAGCCCGAAGATGCCATTAACGTGTCTTGTGATCCTGACGATTATCCCACCTATGACTATATTCAAGACCATCTCAACATCTATCTGAATGTTAACCTCACAACCTATGCGGACGGTGGTTACACCATGCCAAAGAACCAATTGGTCAATGGCTGTGAATGATAGTCAATAAACACTGTATCTTTGCACACTGTAATTTTGCCCACTGTTTCTTTGTACCCTGTAGCTCTGTTCTCTCTAGCTCTTTTCTCTGTATGCCTCGTCCATATGCCACCGCCGTGTCCATCTGCCTTCCTTTCACGGTGAATTCCTGCTCAGGACTTCTCATATCACAATAGGACCCTTATCGAGGCCATTCAACTTTCCTCGCAATAGTTCTCCTCCTTGCCCCCCTCCGTTACCTCCTTCATGGATTCTCCATTGACTCCTCCTTGCCCCCTCTGTGCCCTCCACCTTAGCCTCCTCACACGCTTCTCTCGGCTTACATTTCATATTTCATACCTGTATTATAAATATGCATTACTTGATCAAGTCCAACTTTTCGTAAACACTTCCGGATGCCTTGTACAAATCACTGGCAGTGATACCATTCTTATTTGTTTCGTTTTCCTTCAACTGTTGTAACATTAATCTGGCCTTTTCTCTCTCTTTAAATCCATGCAAACATTCAAAGTAGTCGTCAAACTGGGGTGTACACGCCTTATTGGAAACGGTGTCCGCGGAAGTGTAACATGCCATGAACGTTTGGAACTCGTAGAAGCACTTTCTGGTGCCACCCGTTCTGGAGTATGGTTGCATTGAAGAAGATGGATATGGTGCTTAGTTTTTCATTGCGCTTATTGGCTGGAGCCACCAATCCCGCGCGCACGACCGTGGTCTCAAAACCCGTACATCTCTAAAACTATTATACATACGCCAACATCTCCCGGATACACTCCTTCACCGTATAGTACAAGGGCCCAATTTGCCCGTCAATTATAATGTCTCCAGTGTCATCACCTTCCAACCCACTGTAGGTAACTTTTCGAATGGCAATGGTGTTGTTAACCACTAACGTACCCTCACTCTTAAACTCTGCATTTAGGTCCTTGCTGATGAGTTTCTTCTTAAGTTCCGGCAACCGGATGTTACCAATGGCAAACTTGGGAGCGGCTTGCTCAATTTGCAGTGGTTGACGCTTGAGATATTCCTGTTTAGAAAGATATTTGAGGGTAAACTCGGTGGCTGGATTGATATAGTCATTGACGGTTTTGCGCTTCTTGGTGGCTGCAACGGGATTCCTCAATTCAAGTTGTCCATATACTTGAGCCACACTGTAACTACCGGAGATTTTTTGCCACTTAAGCGATTTGAGTAGGTCTTCGTCAAGCTTGATCTCAAAATCATGGAGCCCCACTCCACTGTGAGTGGTTCCCACTTCAAGCATGGTGTTGGCCACCACCTCCTTGACAGACATAGTAGTATTGCCCAGATCTCCATTCATGCTAATACCACTACGGATATTGGCCAATGAAAGGTACCGCGACGATGTGTATAGCGACTTTTTGGTTTGTTCTTGCTGTTGTTCCTCCACTTGCTGCTCAAACACAGACTTCACTAACTTCATGCCGTCCTGGTCCACCGACTGACTGTAATCTGGCAAGAGTAAAAGATTGTAAGGCTTTAACGCCGATACAATCAACGTAAGCGACCGGAGATCAACCACTCCCGACAAGTCCACGAACGTCAATCCACACCTTACCTTGAGGGAGGTTGGCTGCGACACATATGTGGATGCAGCATCAATTGGCACTCGCTTACGAGGAAAATAGAGAGTGTCAAGATTTTTCTGAAGAAGCTCTTGGTTCAATGCTTCTTGCGGTGATAACTTGTTGGCATTGAACTTACCGGACTTGCCCTTGCGATCCTTGTTGGACTCCTCGAATTTTTTCTTACTTTCCATGATGAGATTGGCATTGGTAGGATCCTCGGCTTTTTGGTAGTCTTTGATGTCAATCACCTCTCCGTAGTCATCGAACTTGCGCTTAGCCTGATTGTTGACAAACGGAAACGTCGCCTGCCGCGGCTTGAGTTTATAGGTAATGCGAATATCAATGGGGCTATTGGCTTCAAGTAGGTCCTTCACGTGGTCTGTGACGAACTCTTGCGCAAGCACCGGCGCAGGAGCCGGGGCGTCAGTTATCGAGAGCGACTGAGTAGTGGCGGCCTTTTCCAACTGGGCCTCGGTCACCTGAACTTCATCGTCTTCCTTATCATCATCGGACAGCGCGTCGTCTGATGACGAGTACGCATCGTTGAGAAGGTTTTCGTTCTTCTTCTCTCGCACCTTGGCCAAGAGCTTTTGTTTCCTTTGCATGCTGACTTTATGCTTAAACTCAGCAATCTCGGTAGATGAGAGCGGCTCTTCCCGCGTCCAGTTGGTTAAAGGGATTTGTTTCTCAAGCGGCACCGCCACTCCGTCCTCAACCTTGTCACGTTTCCCCGCAAGGGTGTACCACTCCTCGTAGAGCTGGGCGGTTATGGTGTTTTTGAAGTGGGATTTTTCAGTCAAAATTATGGTTGTCTTTTCATCGCGACAGAGAAACTGGAATGCTTCTGTAGACATGTCTCCATTCCGCAAATCCACTCCGGACGCAAACACAATCTTGGGGCCCGCCAATTGAATGAGCTCGTTGGAATCTCCGAGAAGATCCACTTTGGTGGTGTCAAATGGGAGCCGGGGGTTGGGACCACCGTTTTCGGTGGTTGAAGTCAAATCCTCATATTCCTTGGCCAACTGTGTCGACATCCAGTCGACAAGATTAGATGCGTAACTAAGAACCTTGGTACCCGAGTACGAGAGGAAATAAACGGGAATGGGAGCCCCCTGGAGATGTTCGTCCACCAAGTGGAGCACCTCCAAGAATCGTCCCGAAAGTGACGTGGGAATGAGCACCGCTCCTCCATTGGCAAGTGTACCATCAACCAACTGGAAGAACTTCTCAGTCCGCTTCTTGTGGGACATTTGAGATCCAAGATCAGTATTGGTGATTAGCGCAGTGGGACGAAGAAGCGACGAGAGAGGATTTCCGGTGGCTGACGAGAGGAAACCTGCCCCATTCAAAAATGAGTCCTTAGAGTGATTCCACGCTGGAGCATAAATGACTTTCTCCAATCGTTTGTTGAGCAACCAAAACGTTCCTCCCAAAGTATGCCCCGCATTGTAGGGAGTCAAAATCAACTTATTTTCAAGAATGCTGAGAGTCTGAGCAAACTTCAACGGCTTAACCTTGTCAAAGCATTCATCCACATCAACCACCTCCATGAGCGCACCTTCAAGAGGGCCAAGAATACCGTTGGATCTATAGAACTCCACGGTAGAAATCCGCCCAAGCTGACTCACCGGCAACGTGGCATAGATGGGAATGTTGGCCACGAGCGCCGGGAACTTGATGCACATCAACACGAACCCACTGATGAACTCGGGAGTGGAGTGGGACAAGAGAATGAGATTTACCTCACGAAGGTACTTTTCTAGGTACGCAATGTCGTCAGGATTTTCACCATCCCATGTAGGATCCGCCAACACTCGAATCTCATCGAGAACAAGCAACGATGCCCGGCACGACGAGTTATCGGTGGCTATGATGGAGAAGGAGAACATACCGAAAAAGTTGCACACCCGTACACCCGACTTATGAGGGCATCAGTGTTTTGACTACATGAGCACCAATGGTGGCTACGCTCGTGGCTACGCCATAAATAACTACAGCAGATTTCAAATCTTTCATAGGTACAAGGTCATATTAAATGCATTACTAGCGGTCCAAGTGAATAGAATTTCTCTGGTGGTAAGACACGAGAGTTTCTGCCTGGGTAAGACCCGGCAATTCGTGGGTGGTATTAATACGCAGAAGCGAGTTGCGAGACGTGGTATACTCTCCATTCCGAATCATCTGGGCCCGCAACTCCTGGAGGTTTAATGGCTTAGAAAGCAAGCTTTGATTACGTTTCATCTTGTCCACATTGGTGCTGGCGCGGGATCTGACGGTGTTCTTGCGAGAGCGGTTAATGGTGGCTTTTCTCTTGATGGACTTAAGGGTACGAGCCACACCGGAAGGTGACTCGTCAGAATCCGTAGAGGATTCGTGGGGAACGTTGTTTTCAATGGCCTGTTCTAATTTCTCAAGAAGCACCTCATCACCATCGTTCAATTGTTTTAAGATACGATGACGCTCGATATCCTCAAGATCAGTGGGATCGTAGGCCTCGGGGTACTCCATATACTCGCCTCGACGAGCCCGTTCCCGAATGATGTCAATATCACGAGGACGGAAGTTTCTCATGAGGAAATCATACACAAAGCGCGGTGTCAAACACACAACTACCCCAACAAAGAAGCACACCCAGCAACTGAGTGTTCCAAGCACCTGCGAGCCAGCACGGTAGAATTCTGCCGCATACAAATCGGCACTCCACACTCCAGTCCAGAAGAATACCACAAGGATGGAGAGGGCATCAATGAGCAACGAGAGCCAATCCCACCGGTACTGTTGAAGGACAACGTAAATGTCACAAGAAGTGACACTTATGGCCACCACTACCACTCCCATCCAGAACCGATGGTCGATGGTGAGTCCTTGAGGATTCTGGAAACCCTTGTAAAAGAGGAGATAGGGGAAGAAAAATGAAATCACCGATTGGTAAAGTCCATCAAGCATATAGTAGATGAATTTATACTGGGACCATTCAAGACCAAGAATTCCGCTTCGGTAGAGCTGAGGAACCACTAACGACACGGTATCGTTGACGTCTTGATCAAGCACGGCAAGACAAATCACAGGTAACGAGGTAAAGGCCAAGTTATAAAACATGAGGAAGGTATACTCAAACAAGTAAGAACCATCAAAGTTGTTGTAAATACCATACCAGAAACACGTGAGTGTGAACACAACATTCTTGTAAAAGAAACAAGGCACCATTTCTGCCAATCGCTTGTACGACCACCGTCCATGAACAAGGAGAAGACGCGTGAGGAATCGGAATTGGCCAATGGCGTAGTCAGATGACATCACCGCCTGCCGACCTTCCTCTCCAGCAATACCCACACCCACGTTGGCAGCCTGGATCATAGCCACATCGTTGGCTCCATCACCAATAGCCAACGTCATCACCTTAAGATTATCTTTGACAATCCGCACCACCTGCGCCTTTTGGGCCGGTGACACCCGGCAACAAATCACCGACTTACACTGCTTACCCAAGAGAAGGAACCGACGACGAAGAGCATGAAGCTGAGGATCGTCAGAGTCGGTAAACACATGGGTAAGGGCTGCACCATCAATGATTAGGGCGTGGTTGGATGTTGGCGTGGAATGGTCCTTGGTGGCTTTCTTCACCAACGCATCAACCTCCTCGGTAGTAGATACAGCCATGTTGAATTCTTCAGTGAGGTACTTCGAAATCATGTTATCGATGTATGAAGCATTGAATGGATCGCTTTCATCAGGGCGAACCACTAATAACTTCATGTCGTTACCGAGAATGTTACACGAGAACCCAATGTTGATGGCGGTCTCGATTCTGTCTCCGGTGAGCACCCACAACTTAATTCCGGCTTCAGAAAGAATAGAAATGGAGTTGGGAACTCCTTGTTGCAATCTATCCTCAATGGCAGTACCTCCAAGCAAAGTGAGGTCGAGTTCAAGTTCTTCCGTCATACGTTCCATCACCTCATCACGATTATCCTCGATAGAGGTACTGGCTTCCTTATACCGTGCATGCCAATCTTGAAAAAACTTAGGATCAAGCTCCTTCTGGGCAATGCACAAGGTCCGGAGACCTTCCTTGGCAAAATCCTCAAGATGCAAGGCGGTTCTCTGAATAACATCACCATCCAGATCGGGCTTCAATCGCTGGAAAATCACATTATCGGCACCCTTGGAGATGAGTATAGTCTTGTTGTCGGGAGTCTTGAACACACACGACATCCGCTTCCTAGCCGAAGTAAAGGCAATGATTTCAAGAAGCTGGTACACCACCTCCTTACCATATATCTCGAGCACCAACGATTTTCTCAATCGGTTCTTGAAAACAATTCCCAAGTCACGAGCAGCCGACACTAATGCAGCCTCATCGGGAGACTCGGCCTTGAAGTCACGGAGTCCAGGGTCGTCTTCGTTGGCCTCCGTCACCACCGTGTGACAGAGGGCAAGTGCCAACATGAACTGTTCATTGGCAGCCTTCTGAACACGGGTTGCTTCGTCATCCGACGGCACCATGGTATCCACCACGTATTCATTACTGACAAACGTCACGGTATCTTGACGAACTTGATCGTTGTTAGAGTATTTTGCAAGGTTTTCAATCATCAGCTCCTTGTTGGCGGAAATTTTCAGGGTCCATATTTCGTTCTCCTTAACTACATCAAGCCCAAGCCGTTTATCCAACCCTTGTTTTGCTTCTGTGTAGGCCAAACCATACGATTTCCCGTTGATGGTACACTTTTTGAACTCCATGACGTTCTGAGTCAACGTACCGGTTTTGTCGCTGAAGATGTACTCAATCTGACCAAGGTCATCGGAGATGTTCCACGACTTGGGTACACAGGGGAAATCAAGGCGTTCGTAGTACATCTTAACGTCGGAATAGATGAAGAACGCCTGAAGTGTCTTAATGATTTCAATCGAGACGTAAAGGGAGATGGGAATCAACGATTGATAAATGATCAAAGTGACAAAGAAAGCAAGCACACCGTTGATGGCCGGAGTTGAGCCATAGGCCTTGAACTCGAAATATCGCCGAGAAACATGTTCCTTATCATAGAAAAGTCCGTTGATAATGGCACTGACAAAACACAACACGAAAACAAGCATGAAGTTGATGATGACAGAAAGATTCAACTCACGAGAGATTTTGGAGATTTTGGTGGGAGTTACACCCGAGTTGAGCATAATTTTGGACTCGGACCCGGTGTACACCACCAATCCAACAACCCACTTGGTATTACGGAGAGTAGATCCACGAAGGAGTACGTTGTCGTTGGTGATGGTTTCCTTCTCATCCCCATTGACAAGCACCCCCTTGTCGTCGTAATTCTCATAGTGGATGGTTCCCTTGAAGTTATAAAGGTGACTATTGGGAGCATCACACTCCACCCAAAACTTGGTACACCCGAGATCATGGGCATGCTTAAGGATACTGGAGCCTCCGCAGTGTATGGAGGATTTGTTCTTGAGATTGGTTTCTCCGTCGAGATTTTTGGTTTCAATAAAACAGTTGCCCTCAATGTCAGACGTAGAAATAATTACAATGTCTGCAGGCACCTCTTCGTTAGCACGCACACGAATGAAGTCTCCCACGTTTATATCCTTCCAGCGGCGATTTTTGAACACGCCGCTGGTCTGAGTCGTATCCTGAAGAGGAGGATTCAAAATTGTGTGAGGTAACAAATGATCAAGTCGCTTGGTGGTGGCCTGGCTGCGACGATGTTGCTGGCTAGACACCGACTGAAGGGCCTCGGTATTCACACTTAGTTCAGAAATCACCGTGGACACCCGACGGAGGGCCAACCCTTCGTCCTGAGCTTCTCTACGGAGATAGTCCGCCTTGGTGTGTCTATTGGAAAACACCATGATACATGCCTTCTTGATACCCTTGAAAATCTTCCTGTTCATGCGTGTACATGCCTTTTTGAACCGGCGCCACAAGCTCACCCCATTCTCAAGCACGTTGGGGTTCTCTACTCCCAGTAAAAGATGGATGGGCGAGTTGTTCAATTCGTTGTCACTGGTTCCACGACGGTAATCTTCAAATGCATCCTTGATTGCGGTGATTGTAACAATGACAATAAGAGGCACTGCTGCCAACCCTGGAGATGGCACCCCAAAGATCTGAAACGCACCGAGAATCACAATCAACAAGAAGTACAGATTGGCCACGTTAGTAAACTGAAACATAATGTTCTTGGGAAGAAATGACAATGGAGTGTACTTTGTGGTTCTAATTTTGTTTCTAGGATAGGTGATGACTGGCGTATCCGTGCCAGGATACCTCATATCTTCCGGAAGGTCCTGGTTGAAGTAGATATATCGAGGGGTGTTCTCATATATCTCTTGCAAGTAAAGCGGCCGAGATGTCAACCCCCGATTGTAAAAGAAAAGGTGGATACGGTCCTTAAAGCTGGGAGGTGGAGTGGTGGTAAGGTCGGATACCTTATTCTTAGACTTATTGGAGGTATCCATCTTATCGCCATCCGGTCCGTTCCAACCGCCCAGAGATGCTTCTCTACTATCATCTTTCGATGTAACGGAAGCAGACATAGCAAATGGTTTCAACCTTGAGGTCCTAGTTTATCGAGCTATGTGAGTAAGGCAGGTTGGGCCAAGATTAGAGATGGATAATTTGAATGTTTATTCGCGCAGTACCGCTATACTATATGATTATAAATCGGCTTGGGGCGGAAAACAATTCTCTCCACCCACGCATTCGAATATGGTAATGGGGCAGCATCAGCCACGATGTCGTTTCAGCTACGAAAAAGTTGGTGCCAATCTTCGGCACAAGTCAATCACCGTAGAAGTTAAACCGACGACGGTTAGCGGAAGCAGCAAGGGGCCGGAGCATCCGGCCCTGCAGAGGCGGTCGTGCGCCGGGCCAAGACTGTTGAGTGGGAAGTGTGGGAGTGCCAAGTCTGACGTAAGCCGGGGCCTAAAGCGTCGACGAGTGAAAAATTTCCTCACTTATCCAACTACACTACTAAACAAACCATGTCTGAACAAATTCCCCAAGGTGCCGATGTCACCATCATCTCTAAGAACGAAAAGAAGGCTAGAGAATTGATCAAGAAATTGAACTTGAAGCAAATCAAGGGTATTACCAGAGTCACCTTTAAACAAAGAGGTAACTTGATTTATGCCATTGACTCTCCTGACGTGTACAGATCTGCTGCTGGTACTTTTGTTGTTTTCGGTGAAGCCAAGGTTGACGATCTCAACCAGAGAATTGCTGAGTCTCAAGCTGCTCAACAAGCTGCTCAAGATGCTGCTGCTCAACAACCTGAAGAAGCCGCCGACAAGTCTCCTGAATCAATCACTGCTGACTTGCAAAATGCTTCTTTGAACCAGAAGATCGAAGAGGTTGAAGATGATGATGAAGTTGATGAATCTGGATTGGATGCCAAGGATATTGATATCATCATTGAGCAAGCTCAAGTTTCTAGAGCCAAGGCCGTCAACGCTTTGAGAAAGCACAAGGGTGACATTGTCAATGCCATCATGGAGTTGTCTTGATCTATAGGATAATGATAATTTAGTGTCCGAAAATGTAGGGTGTAGTTAATTATATGCTATACAGACTTGTCCTCGATAATGGATGAGTGGCGTTCGACGAGCGCAGGTACCACCGGCTCCATGTCACCGTCTATATCCTCGTTCACGGGGGCATCGCCAGCGGTGCTGGGCCCATCGCCGTGTTTGCGGCTGGTGGCAGTCGGCCCGTCGTGGTTTTCGAGGTTGGTTTCGATTGGCCCGTTGTTGGTGTGGGTGGTTTCGGTTGGACCATTGATGAATCCACACCGAGGACACACGTACGTCACCGATCCGGGGGTCTGGCATCCTGGCGGCGCCAACCCATTGTGAGTGTAGCAACGTGCACAGATGAGTGCATAGCGGTTTTCCACGCTCTCGTTGGCATCGGAACCGATGATATAGTCTAGAAGACGGTCTTGCACTGACCGCGGCTTGTCACGCGTGTCGGCCAGCACCAGCAGCGGTGGGTGTGGTTTCTGTGACAGCTCCAGAGGTGCCGCAGTCTTGGTAGGGTTGGGTTGTGAAGTCTTAGCAGCGCCGGGTGCCGCACGAGCTGATGGTGCACCTTGGGCCACCGCCACCGCCTGGGGTGGTTGCAACTTCGGCTGCGACCCGTACTTCGACAACAACTCGTTGGTACGAGTATAGTTAGTGAGGTTCTTGAGTTCTTCAATCTTGGCCTTGTGCTTTTCCTTGAGGTCTTCCAAAGTCAGACTGCGTCTTTCAATGAGAACATCAAAAAGCCACCTGACACTAATAATCATCCCGTAGCAAACAATCGGATACATCACCACTACCGCCATCGACCTAGACGATTGGGCCTGAACGTAGTTGTGAATACGGCTATGCTGTCCAATCACGTCGCGTGGCACCATCTGGTAGGTGTACCCAAGTATCACTAGATATATGCTAGCAACATAAAACACCAACTGACGATGGAGTGACTTCTGTTTTCGTGATAGCCGATGCAATTGCTGCTGAGAGGCAGAAATCCGTTGAGTGATGGCCGTCAAATCCTTCTCGAAGGTTTCCGGGTCAAACGCTTTGGATTTAAAGAGATTTATCCCAAGATTAAGAATTGCCATTGTGGGGAGGGATAGTCGCTAAATCAATAATTATTTGCGCGAGCAAAAAACATCATTAATGACCTACACCGTTGGCGACCGTAAAATAAACATCGACGACGACCTTGATGAAGAAGACAAGAAGCTCCTTCTTGCCCATTCACAGCTCTTTCGATGTTGTCTTAATCAAATTTCCTATAAGTACTTGGTGAATCTCAAGAACATTGTCCATCTCTACAGCGACATCATCACCATTTACAGCACCCTCCTTAAAAAGATCCCCGATTACGACGACGTGACCAACCTCACCAACAACACGCGTGTTCGTCTCCTCAAGCTAGAAGAGGATCTCAATCACATCTTTGGGTCGTCCATCGTTTCCCCACAGGATTCCAAGACTTTTGCCTGGCAAGATAAGCCCTACGAGACCGAGGTCAAGAAAGTGGCCCAACAGATTGTGGAAACCACCACCGAACTATTTGAACGCATCATCCGCACCCTTAATTGCATTGACATTTTCTTCAACAACTTCAACAATCTCAAAAAACTCCTAGTACCATTTCTCTTCTCACAAACCAAAACTATCCACAAGTCTCTCACCAAGGCTCTCTATCTATTCAAACTCACCACCGTGGCCGACGACGTGGCCACCTTTTTATCACTAACTCCATCTTTCATCAAGCAGCTCCGCAAAATCGAGAAAATCACCAGTGGCATCGAACATGAGCTGATTATTCTTCATACTGCCTACATCACCTTCGACCCCCTGCTCCATCAATACACCAGCATTCTTTTGGGCCGCGCCATTCTCAAGCGCGAGATCGATCCCGCTCAGTGCAGCATTATTAACCGCAGGGACGTTTGCTTTCAGGCCGCTGAACATGTGGTTAGTATTCCTCTCACCGACGAGCCGTCCTCCAACCCAATGAAAAAATTCGAGAAGTACATTTACGCTGCCGTGGCATTCACCGTACTCATTGCGTGTGTTATGGTTCATCGACTCTTTACCATCATCTCCATGTGACTCTATATATAGCTGATAAACCCAGTTTTCCCGAACCCCGTACCCTCCACTGCGGATGTTGATGGATTAGGCAGCAGTAGCACGTCCTGCATACAAGTATATCATCTAAGGACTGAAATTCATCCTCCTCATCAACAACCTTCATTCATCGGTGCTTCCATCAAGTCATTCTTTAATCAATTGTATATCCAGTATTCCACAATGGCAAACCTGCAGATATACTCTGCCACATACTCGAATGTGCCGGTGTTTGAATTTGTCACCTCTGAAGGCCCCATCATGAGGCGAAAACACGACTCGTGGATCAATGCCACCCACATTCTAAAGATTGCCAAGTTCCCCAAGGCCAAGCGAACACGAATTCTCGAAAAAGATGTACAGACAGGAATCCACGAAAAAGTGCAGGGTGGATACGGGAAATATCAGGGCACTTACGTCCCCCTTGACTTGGGGGCCGATATTGCCAGGTCGTTTAACGTGTATGATATACTTCGACCAATCTTTGAATTCCAGTATATCGAGGGCAAGTCGGAGACACCCCCTCCTGCCCCCAAACACAGTCATGCGTCGGCGTCTAATGTGGCCAAACGTCAAGCTAGTCTTGCCATGGCCGATGAGGCGGGCCCCGACACCGCCAAACGGTCCAAGAGTCTTAATGTGGAGATGCCCCGAAGACGGGGCCGGCCCAAGCGAGTTGCCTTGGCCAGCAACGTGAAGCCATCTCTTCAACATAATAAAACCACCAGTATACTTGAGACAGGCCCCAGCGTTGGTACCTTTAGCAATCGCGGCGACCCTCCTAGTCTTAGTCGGCAGGATACCGAACAAGATGCCATTCAGGCCATGACCGTCGCTCGTCACGTGAAAAACGATGACTTAGAGCTTGATGGTAGCAGTGATGATAATGACGGGATTGATCTTCACGAAGAAGACGAATTGATGAGTGTGCGAGAACTATTCGGCACTCCCCGAGACTCGTTTGAACGAATTGTTCAGCACCACAATCGATTCCCCCAACTCCCCAGTATCAATGGATCCATGTCGATGCAAGACCCCTACAGTCTTCAGCACTACCACCATCCTCACCAACAAGCCGCACAAACGTCGCAATTGGACGACTCTGTGTACTCGGAATATTTCAAGAATCTTCTCAATTATCTCTTGGAAGATGTGCTGACCACCGGCAGCCTTAATGGGGGGTTTAACAAGGTCCGCATCAATACCCTCGACATTCCCGAGAAGCTCATAAATCCTCCACAGCCGCTCTCGCGCATCAACATTAACCAGCCCATTGACAATGACGGAAATACCCTTTTCCACTGGGCGTGCTCGTTGGGCAATTTCACCATCATTGAATTCTTGCGATCACTCTTCTCCAACTTTATCAACCTTGAAATTAAGAACTATCAGGGAGAAACCCCGCTTATGTTCTTGGTTAAATTCATCAATTCTTTCCAGCTGAGAAACTTCCCCACCCTCCTCAAGCTTCTCTTCGACACCATACTCTCCATAGATAACAGCGGAAAGACGGTGCTTCACCACATTGCGCTTGCAAGCGGAGATGATCCTGACAACAAGAAGGCCCTCAAGAAAAATAAGGAACGGTTTTCTCGCTACTACATGGAATGTCTCTTCAAGAAAATGATCGACCTCCAGGAGTTCTCGGTGCTGCTGGACTCGTCGTCCGACAAAAAAGTGGGCACATCGCCCGACGACAAGCATCAGTTCATCCAGAAGTTCATCAACCACCAGGATAATGACGGCAACACCGCATTCCACATTGTGGCGTACTACTTCAACAAAAAGTGCATCAAGGTGTTCATCAACCACCACAAGTACATTGACTTTTCCCTTCGCAACGCCGTGAACTACACCGTGGAAGATTATCTCACCTCCCACAATTACGTGCTCCGACTCGAAGGAGGACTAGAAGACAGCTTCAAAACAATGGCCATGGTGCCGCAAGAATCGGCTTCTGGTGATGGGACCACGGCTAGCTTTGACTCACAGGTGTACTACTCCAAGATGGCCGTTGATCTCCACAACAACACCGCCAATGCCATCACCGAAAAGCTCACTGAACTCTCATACATTATCGACAAGGAGCTACGCGAGCACGACGAGAAGCTTGTCAACTATCATAATCTCGTAAAATTTTCCAATTTTGATAAGCTTCAGTCCCAACGGAACATCCTCCGCATCTTTAAGTTGGACTACCTCGTCGACAGTGAGGTGCGCGAGCCGCTCCAGCTGTCGGAAGATGAAGACTCTACTCCCATCAAAGAGGAAGAGCCACGCGATCAAAACTCGTCGTCTTCGGTGTCGTCCAATCCCAACCGGGCGTTGGTGCTAGTAGACACGACGCGCGATGAACTTATTCAGGACGAGATTGATCGTTTAGTCAACGATGTAAGTTTCCAGGTTCTCACCAAGCGTGAGGAGCTTCGTCGGGATCTCATCAAGTATAACCGGCTCAGTGAAGCCTTGGTGAAGAAGGAGTTGGCCGCCAAGATTGCCCAGCACTCGCACACCGGAAGTGAGCCTTCGGTGCCGTTGGCCATCGAGCTTCAAAAGCAAGTTTTCCAGCGTCAACTTCTTTCTCAGCAACTAACCGACAAACAGGGCATTGTTCCGGTTTCTTCCTACGTCAAGCAGGAGGCAGAGAAGGAAAATACTTCGTCTGAGCACGAAGCCTCGTCAGCAGCCCCCGCGGCGTCCGCATCGGTCATTGCCAACTATTCCAAGGACGATCGTCTCTACAAATACTGTAAATTAGTATCACTATGCTGTGGAATGAGCTTCAAGGAGGTGGAGAGTCTGATTGACCTCATCGAACAGTCATTGTCCAAATCAAAATGATGCCAGAAAATATATCTTCTACGCATGTTTATGTATGCTGTATTATACGACGAATTACGTACCCTCTATGCTTGGCTTAGCCGTCATGTACAGTAAACCATTTTCCAACCTCAAACACAGCCGTACCAAAGCGTCCACCTCCACAATGCCCACAAAACACCCCGCCAGCCGCTGAAATTCCCCACCACCTTTTCTGCCACCTGCACCGCCGTGTCTTCTTCATTTGGAACCGGTAAATATCCCCCTAGGTAGATACACGGTGCACGGGGGCGCCACGCGTCGAGGGAGTGCGCGGCCTAATAATATCGGAAGTTCTCCTGGATGGCCATTGTGGGAGTTTCAGATGCTTAAAAACAACTTGAGCTTACGTCCATCACATTAGAGGTTTTTTTTTTTTCTTCCTCCATCATCTAATTCATCCATCCCCAACAAAAAAAATAACACTCTCAAACGTGTTTTGGAGAATCTTCCCCTAATTTACCTTTTGTCATTTGTTTGCGTTAACGTTACACCATGTACGGCAGACGATATATAAGGCTCCTCATCATATTGGTAGCGTTTATCGTGGCTGTGATTCTCGTGGTGCTTGCCTCAGACTATCCGTTGGGCGAACTACATCCTTCCATGTCGGGGGAAACCCTCTTGGGGTTATTCCAAAGCAAGGACCAGAATCCCTTTGAACAGAACAGATCGAGGGAACAGTTGATTAACAATTTCCCGCTTAATGATTCACTAGTGGATGACTCGATCTATTCTTATACATCATTGACCACTTACACCGATCCTTTCAAATATATTGCCGAGAAGGGGGCAGATTATCAATTTATCAAGGAAGACATGTGTCGAAACCTAAAGTCCAAGGGTCAGTTCAAATTGAGTCCTCAGGCATACCTCAATGCTGACTTGGAGATGATTCAACGAATATTGAGTCAAAATCCTGAGTACGCCAAAATCATTGCTCAGGCCAAGGAAAAATTCCAGCCCACTATTCCTGAAGAAAAACAATGGTTTCGTTTTGGAGGTTCGTCGGTTTGGTTGTCGGACTATCAAGTGCATTATATGGTTAGTCGGGTGTTGTATACCCCCAGTGGTATTCCCAATAAGTCATTTGTGTCATTCCTTCTCATTCAGTTGTTTGACAAGAACTGGAAAGAACTTCCTCCTCGTAAGATGAAAATCCCCTACGAACAGAACGTGGTGAAGAACGTCTTAAATGCTGATGGGACAGCAGAACCTGCATACCTAAAGGGACAAACTGGCCACCGAGTGGTGGAATATCCATCATTCCTCCCAATCCCCATTGAATACCTTCTTCAAACTGAAAATGACAAGTATTACTGGGGACCTGAAGATCCGCGGATCTTACTTCGAAAGAATCCCCTTGGATTCGAGGAACCCATCATTGTGTTCAACATGAAAAGTGTTACTTTGGTCAAGCGGGCCATGCATCTGTTCCTTCCATTTTCCCACGACATGAAGGTGCTCAAGAAAAGAAACGAGCCATGGGCTAAGGTGGAAAAAAATTGGACCCCCTTTATCAGTTCCGTCGATTCGGCTTCCGGAAACAAGAATGGCATCACAAATCTCAACTTCATCTATTCCATCGATCCTTTGGAAATCCTTTCGTGTGAAATTTACAGCGGGGTTTGTGATTTCCTCCAGAAACCCGAAAAGGAGGACTATGACTACGTAGGTCCCTTACGAGGTGGTACTCAACTCGTGCGACTCCCCATTGATGAGCTCGTTCCGCCGCACATCAAGGCCGAATACGAACTTCCCGCCAACCGCCAAGTATACGTGGGATGGGCTCGGGCTCACTTGAATAAGTGTGGATGTGGCGAATCCATGTATCGACCCAATCTCATGATTCTCATCGAGGATTATAATCCTACAACCAAAAAGTTTTACTATAAGCTTGGAGATGTCAGTGAGTACTTTGATTTCAATGCCAATGTTCCTGGATGGACGATTCCTAAAATTGGTGAAGATGGACAGCTCGTTGACGAAGGAGAACCGGCCAAATGTTCCGGGCGGAATGTGCTCATTCCTAATTCCATTGCTTATTGGAGTATTGAATCCATCATCAAGGATCGTGTTTCTTATAAACGGACGTTTTTCGACAAGATCCCCACCAACGAACAACTCGATGACAAAAAAGCCACCAAAGTTCATAAATTTTCCGGTATCAAGAGAAATGGAGACTCTAGTTATCCGGTGCGCTTCAATGATTTTATGGGGGTGACGCTTTCCGCAGCTGATTCCGATGTCAGCATTGTTCATGTTAACGGCCTTTTGAATTATATCTTGGATCTTCCGGGGCTCCTCGATGAAGATACCTTGGTCCAAGAAGATTCCATGTTTCAACCTCGTGGCCATACTTTCAACAACGAGTGTGCCATGGACGGAAGCTCCGAATATTGTATTGCATATGCAGAGCTTAACGGTGGAGTTACCGAATATCCTGAGGAGATTGCTGAAGCCACCAACCCTGAGCCTGTTTCTGATGGTCAGACGGCTAAAGAGCAACCGGCCAATGACCAAGGTGCGCCATCTGATGATCAGGAGGACCACTCGGCCGAGCCTGCGCAGAAATAGTTGTAATAATAGATATAGACGCCGCGTTTATTGTAGGTTCGTTCGGTTCTGTCCGTTCTATTTGTCCGTCCAACTTCGTCCCGGCGTGGCAGCCTGTCAACCTGTCCGTGGCACGCGGCTTCAACGGCGTCGGTTAGGGACGGCGCGTTTTCCTTCGATAGCCGAAGCCCCTCCTGGCACCGGCCAATTTGGGCTGCGAAAAATTCTGCTCGGTATGGCGGTGGTTTTCACCACCATCACATAAAAGGGCCACCAAGGCCATGGAAATTCAGTAATGGAAAATTCTTTGAAAGTCAGTACCAACTCATTTGAGCAAGAACTCTCTGCGTCCTCTTCTGGCGAGTCTGGCGCCAAAGCGTCCATGGAATCGTCTGACTCCTCGCTCCATCGCCAATATGATGCACACGTTATTTACGCCGGCATGAACTCTCACGAAATCGAAATAGTTCGTACCGCCACTCGCAACACCATTGTTAGTACGTTGGCACACCGCAAGTCTGACGTGGTCGGCGAGTTCACCACCGTGGACCACGAGGTGGACATTGAAAATGACGGCCAGGAATTCGAGAAAATCGATCCGGAGCTTGTGACGTTCAGTGATGACGACGATGAGCATCCTCGCAATTGGAAAACGTCCTCCAAAGTATTGGTGGTGTCTATTGCATCCATTTACACTCTCATTGCCCCTATGTCCTCGTCCATCATTTCTCCTGCGTTGTCAGATATTCAACAGGAATTCAATATCCACTCCAGCAGTGTAGTGGCCATGGTGGTTTCTATCCAGGTCTTGGCATGGGCGTTTGGTCCGCTTTTCATTGCTCCTCTCAGTGAAGATGACAAGTTCGGCCGCAAGATCATTCTTGATGGTTCATGCTGGATGTCATTCATATTCAACTTGGGGTGTGCATTTTCTCAATCCACCGGCCAGATGTTGGCTTTCCGCTTCCTCTCTGGTCTCTTTGGATCCACCCCGCTCAATGTGGCCCCGGCAGTGATGTCAGATCTCTTTGCTGCTAAAAACAGAATTTACAGTCTTGCTGGACTCTTCCTCCTTCCGTTACTTGGCCCTGTGCTTGCACCCATTATCGGTGGTTACATTGTTCAAAACACAAATTGGCGCTGGACTCTCTATACCCTTTGTATTTTCAACGGAGTTTTTAGTGTGGTTGGTACGATTTTCTTCCGGGAAACATACGTGCCTACTCTTCTTAGAAAGAAGGCACGCAAACTTCGTCTCCAATCCGGTAACCCCAACCTTCACACCATCTACGAACTAAATCTGCAGTCCACCTGGAGCAAATTAAAGATCACCACCACCCGACCCATCCGCCTTCTCTTCATGCACCCGTTGGTCATTGGCCTCGGTGGCTTCTTTGCACTTGCATACGCCATCATGTATCTCATGATTGTCACCTTCCAAGAAATCTTTGGTGGAATCTACGGATTTTCTAAGGGAACGGTGGGGCTCATGTACATCCCCATGGGATTGGGATTCATCGTAGGCGTGGTGTTTTGGACCTACATGCTCCAAAAGGTCTACCAGTATCTTACCCGCAAGAATGGCGGCGTGGCCCAACCTGAATATCGCATCCCCTGTCTTATCATCAACACCGGCTTATTGATTCCGCTCTCATTACTTTGGTACGGCTGGTCCATCCAATACCGTCTCCATTGGATCCACCCAGCCATCGCCACATTCATTTTTGGTTTTTCCTTTTGCTGTGTATTCCAGGCCCTTCAGGCCATTCTCATTGATAGCATCAAGTTTGCTGCCAGTGCAGTGGCAGCAGCAGCGGTGTTTCGCAGCCTCTGTGGGTTTGCGTTCCCGCTATTTGCTAGTTCGCTCTACGCCAAGCTAGGCTACGGGTGGGGAAACACCATCTTTGCCATCATTGCGTTGGTAGTGGGGATCCCATTTCCCATCGTTCTCCTAAGGTACGGCTACCGCATCCGAATGTGGGCCAATGAGCGAATGGATCGTATGTGGGGGTAGGAAATTGCAACCACTGCCAACTAGCCAGAAAAAATGATCAAACCGCGGCTAAATACTTCTCATTTTATCTTAATATACTTGCATGTTAACCTTCCATCAACTAAACGCCTTTCCGCTACCCCAACAATTGGAGGTGCTCCCCGAAACCATCCTTAGTCAGTTTGCCCAGCTGTATGAATTGGTGCGTGGATTTATCAAGTCGCTCGACAGCTACACTCATTATAAGCAGTCATTAATTGAAGACGTTAATCAGCAAATCTCCAAGCTAAATGACATCATCGACACCTTCCATCAGTATCACGCATCACAAGAATTCATAAACGCCCAGATTGGTCGCATCTCATCCCTTTACCAGGAGTTTGTCAATATGGAGACCTATCAGTACCAACTCTTGAGTAGCAATTACAACCAGCACCTCCTCAAACAAAAGCTCCGAAACCTCATAGATGAAAACCGCCTGCAGTCGTTGGACCTTGCCGCTGCTGTCACTTCCGACAACTTGGAGGAATCTCTTGGTCAATTCAAGCAGTCACGTATCTCATACCATTTAAGAAAAGAGAAGTTGAACCGATGGGATGAGGAGCGGGTCAGCGGTTTTATATAGCAGTGTCACGACGCTTGGTGCATGTCTGAAACGCTGACTTATAATTCTGCAACGTCTATCATGTTGTCAATTAACTACTGGTGTCATGCCTCGACGGATGCCAGTCATCCTACGCACTTGCATTTTAGCGGTTTGACAGAAGGCTCACTCTTGATCGGTGAGGGGAATTTCATCCCGCTTTAATCTCGTGCCTATGCCATAGTTGGGCGTTGAGCCATTTCTGGGATGGTGAGATAATTCACAAGTTGCAGCTCGTTGTTTGTTCGGATAAATCATTCCGTTGATGATGCTCCGCAAGAACGAGACCGGACTCGAATCGATTCCATCAAATAAGAGCAAGCCGCATTTAAGTTATTCTACACCGTGTCGGACCAATTATCGCACTTGACTTTTCTGGTGATCACCTTGTCCATGAATGGATCTTCACAAACTTTTATGTTATAATAGATCCTTGGCATCGACTGCCTCTGGTCAAATTTTTTTTCGGGCTGCCCTAATCCCTTATGCAAAAGAGGGGTAATGGTCCCAGTCTCCTCCCTAAAAAAAATTGCTGTCGGAATGCGGTGTACCAATAAGATAAGGTCTTTCGGCGTGTAAAACTCCGGCAAGCGTTTTTTTCGGCGCTCTTTCTTACAAAAAGTGGTGGTGAGTGATCTTAACACCGCGCGCGCCATTTAATTTTTATATCTCATCTTATATAGAAGTTGTTTTCCACATTCGAATTGGTTTTTTTCCTTCTCTAACCTTGAGTAATTTGTGTTGGCCAATGTTTAGATTAAATCTGAAAAGATTCTTTTCGGCCTCCAGTCGGGCGATGAATGTCGTCAAACCCGACGTTCCTAAGAATGGACCCAGTGGATTGCGGAAGGCGTGGACAAACACCAAGCGAGTGGCTGCATTATCATTGATTGGTTCGGTTGGTTATGTCAGTTACAAAATCTGGAATGAGTCTCATCCTGGTGAGCAAGTCAAGCAAGTGCCTGTGTTCGAAAACGGGCAAAAGAAGAAAACGTTGGTGATCTTAGGTTCCGGCTGGGGCTCTATCTCCCTTCTTAAGAATTTGGATACCACCTTGTATAACGTGGTTGTTGTTTCTCCTAGAAATTATTTCCTCTTCACTCCTCTTTTACCTTCGTGTCCCACTGGAACTATCGAAGTTAGATCCATTGTTGAACCCGTTAGATCCATCACCAGAAAATCTTCTGGTGAAGTGATTTACTTGGAAGCCGAGGCCACCGATATTGATCCTGTTAACAACAAAATTACTCTTAAGCAATCAACCACCGTCCATTCCGGTCACTCCGGTAAGGATACCGGTTCGGCTAAAAGTACTGTCTCGGAGTATGGAGGGGTGGAAGAAATCACCACTACCTTGAACTATGATTATCTTGTGGTTGGTGTTGGCGCTCAACCATCCACTTTTGGTATTCCTGGTGTTGCTGAGCATTCAACTTTCTTGAAGGAAGTAAGCGACTCGATCAAGATCAGAACCAGGCTCATGGATGTTATTGAAGCCGCCAATATTTTGCCCAAGGGTGACCCCGAAAGAAAGAGATTGTTATCCATTGTTATTTGTGGAGGCGGTCCAACTGGTGTTGAAGTTGCAGGAGAACTTCAAGATTATATCGATCAAGATTTGAAGTTATGGATGCCCGAAATTGCCAGTGAACTTAAGGTCACTTTGGTTGAGGCTTTGCCTAATGTTTTGAGTATGTTCAACAAGAAATTGGTGGATTACACCAAACAAGTTTTCCAAGACACCAACATTGACTTAAAGACCAACACTATGATCAAGAAGGTTGATGACAGATCAGTTTCTGCTCAAGTTAAGAACAAAGATGGATCTACTGACATGATTGATATTCCTTATGGTATGTTAATCTGGGCCACCGGTAATGCTCAAAGACCCATCACTCGGAACTTAACCTCTAAGATTGAAGAGCAAAAAAATGCCAGAAGAGGTATTTTGGTTAATGATAAATTGTTGGTGGATGGTACTACCAATATTTATGCTTTGGGAGATTGTACTTTCACCAAGTTCGCTCCCACTGCTCAAGTTGCTTTCCAAGAGGGTATTTTCTTGGGAGGTCACTTCAAGAAATTACACGAAATTGATGCTTTAGAATGGAAGATTGCTCGTCCATCTTCCGATGACAATGTTGATAGATTAAAGAAGAAGTTGCCCAAGCTCCAAGAAAAGTTGACTCCTTTTGTCTACAACCATCAAGGTTCATTAGCTTACATCGGTTCTGAAAGAGCCGTGGCAGATCTTGTATGGGGCGACTGGTCTAATGTTTCTACTGGGGGTACTTTGACTTTCTTACTCTGGAGATCAGCTTACATTTACATGTGTCTTTCTGTGAAGAACCAAGTGTTGGTTTGTTTGGACTGGCTTAAGATCAGTATGTTTGGAAGAGACATTTCCAAGGAGTAAATGATCATCTAATTCACCATCTATTCGTTAGTAGAATGTTTTTATTTTAATAGAGTACTATTTGACAAATTCTGTCCAAAAGCCGATCATTCCCATCTATTCCGGGCATTTAAGCCTTGAACATTCAGTCATAAAAAACAGATCCATTGAGGTCCCGTGATATACCATTGAAGTTTTCACGATAAGTTTGAGAAAAGTCGAAATTTCGTCACTTATGGTGTCTCGTGTGGTTTGCATCTTCCTCACCAAAGGAAGGACTCACTTTTCGCAGTAAAATCTAATAAACTCCGAAATTATACAAATTGACAACAACCCCACACTCGCTTGACCTGAGCCAACTAATTATTAGAGTAGCCATAAATAATTTAATAGCTTCTATTTCATGGCATGAGTCGGCATTCCGGCACTAGCGTCATTAAAATTCCTCAAGTATTGATAGTCTAATGTCAAGTGATGATGACTTGCAGCCGATCCGATGCTGATTGAGTCATTTCCTAGATTCCTCATCATATGATATAATCATGTGATATCTTGTGGGGAAATGGTACTAGCAGATTATCTTGCTAAATTTCAAACAAAGTTGCTTCCATTAGCTTGACACAACCGATGTTCATCGGAGCCAATGTGCTTTGTATTTTATGGCTGCGTGGCTCGATGATCCAACGCGCATGACTTTTAAGCAAAAGATTGCGGGTTGCAGTAGATTTTTCAGTTTTTTGTGGCTACTAGGACATTCATTATCCTGATGTAAACTTGCTGGGTATCTAAAAATGAAACTCCTCTTCGTCTGGCGGTGGCTTGCGCGTGGGATATGGAGCAGTTTTTTGCTGAGGAGCGGGAGAAAACATAAAGTTCTCTTCTAATGGGTATGGTGGGTCCGACAGCAGTGCCTTTTCAATGTACGAGCGGTCGGAGGTGGAAGAGAATTCATCAGGGTCTGCCAAGCTATTTTCTCCGTTATAATCCTCATCGTCGGACATGTAGTTGGATTGTTCGGCAGTTATGATTGCCCGCACTTTAGCTGGTAACACATCAGGACGGTAGAATCGAAGGTCCACTCTTCCGATGATGTAAAGAAGATTTATAATCACTTCAAACAACCCCCAACAAATGTACATGGCAATAGGGTCACAAATTCGACTTTGTGCATACCGGTAGTTCTTCTGAAATACTGCCACGCATCTGCCAATGGCTCCCACAAAAATTAGTACCGTTGTTGCAATCACAATAGCGAGCGAGGTATTATGAGTAAGGTCACCTCTTTGGTTGGTAAGTCCTTCCACCATGTTGTAATGGTGGTGGGTAGCAGCAATGACTCGGATGGCATGTCGGTGATTATGATTTCTCTTCATGAACGTTTCTTCGTGTTGCTGGGCGGCGTGAGGTTGCACGAAGTAGAAAGGCAGAAACGATTCAATCCACCAAGGTTGATAGGTATACAAAGTCTCATCTTTTCGGGTAGGCTTAAAGAAGTAGGACAATGCAATCAAAGAGATGGCTGTTAGGGAGTAGAGAATAACCAAGATCGCAGAAACCATCACCACGATATTCCACAGGAGATAAGCCTTCTGGCTCAAGAAAAATAGATAAGGAATGAAGGACCCCATCACCGTGATCACAATCACCACTGCCACGATACCGTAAAGAGCAAACATGGTGTTCCAAAACAATTTTCGGGAGCCTCCCACAGGGTGTCGCCAGGTAAACAATCTTTGAGCAAGAATCAAGTTAAAAGACACTAACACCACCGAGGGAATGATCAAAAAGAATTCATCCGTCAACCCTACACCAACTCGGGTCAAATTCTTCCCCCAGGTTATTCTCATTAGCCATCCCACAATACGTAGCCCACAGTTAATGGCCCACGCTAATGTCATGAAGAAATAATGGCCCCTGGAACAATTGATCCCAAAAATCAACAAGTGCAAGATTCCTAACACTCCGAATACAGCGGCAAAAATGGAACACGGAACGATATCGTTTCGACTGGGATAGTCTCCAAAGAGGTTGATTTGAACGTTAACATTATAATTAACAATTTCATCAGGAATCTTGGGACCCAAGAGGTTATGACAAATATTCACTAAGTTGTGGATTCCAGTACCATCAGCAGCTCCTTTGTTTAGTGCTTTGATGAGGTGCATTAACCCCATCACTGCTGTATAGTCCCACTCAACCATTTTCCGACAAGATGAAGGTGAAGAAGATTTTTTCTATTTGAAATGGTAAAGATCGTCGTTCTTCATTCACGTTCATGGAGGGGTGTGGGGATGAACCTCCGTACCCTCAAGTTTCCTAATTCGGAAATTAATTATAAGGCGTTGCTGCGAAAAAAAAACAGCCCCCTGCCCCAACCGGGCGAGCCCACGGCCAGTAGCTATTTGCAAACACTAAGGGATGAGTTGGTTAAAAATTAAAGTCAGAGCCAGCATCCTCTTCGTATTTGTCAATCTTGCGCTCTTCTCTGTCCAAGGGGTATGGTAACGTTTTTTCAGGGTGTTGAGGATTCTTTTGATGGCTCTGCATCTCCATAACCGAAGGATAGCTATCGGTACTGAGCTCATCAGCATCGACCTCGTCATCAGACGGGTAGTATGACTGTTCGGCAGTAATAATTGCCCGCACCTTGGCCGGTAATATGTCGGGGCGGTAGAAACGAAGATCCACCCGTCCCACGAGATAGAAAAAGTGAATGATCACCTCAAACACACCCCAACATATATACATGACGATAGGTTTACAAATGGCACTCTGATTTTTCCTCTGGTGAGCCTGGAAGGAGGCGACACACCGGGCGATAGAACCCACCAAAATAAAGAGCGTCGTCAAGCAAATTATGGCCAACGATTTATTGTGTTCCAACGAACCTCTGGCATTGGTGAGACCCTCCACCATATTATAGTGATGGTGGGTGGCTGCGATAACTCTGATTGAATGTCTATGATTGTGATTTCTTTTCATAAAAGTTTCTTCTGCTTTTTGAGCTGCGAATGGTTCCACAAAGTAAGTCGGACGGAAGCTTTTAATCCACCATGGTTGGTAGGTATATAGGTTCTCATCCTTTGCCGTGGGCTTAAAAAAGTAAGACAACCCTATCAAAGAAATCGCTGTAAGGGAATAGGCGATGATCAAAATTGAGGTTGCCATAACCACCTTTTTGTAGGCCATGAATGATTCACGGCTGAGGAAGAAGAGATATGGGACAAATGAAGCCATCACAGTGATGGCAATAAGCACTGCCACCACAATATAAAGCACATACATGAAGTTAGTGAACAATTTTCTGGAACCACCAACAGGGTGTCGCCATGTGAACAACCGCTGAGCAAGAATTAAGTTCGTAGCCACAAGAATGATGCCTGGGATAATGAGAAACACCTCATCGGCCAAGCCAACTTTTACACGAGTGACATCTTTGGCCCAAACTGCTCTCATGACCCACCCAATGGTTTTCAAAATGGAATAAAACACCCAAATGATACTGATGTAGAAGTAGTGACCGCGAGAAACATTAACAATGAAGAGTATCAAGTGACATAGACCAATAAAAGCAAACAAGACCGCAAACACAATACTGGGAGTCACATCAGAATGGTCTGGATAATCTCCAAACAAGTTGTTTTGAATGCCCATACAATAAGTAACAATGGAAGGCGGGATTTTTGGACCTAAGAGATTATGGGCAAGCTCCACCATTTTATCGATACCCGTCCCATGATCGGGATTGTTATTAAAATAGAATATCAAATTAATAAGGCCCTCCGGCGCCGTGTAGTTTGACATGAAAGGGGTTTCAACTGAAGTTGGGGATTCATCGTCCTTTATGCAACCACCGATATATTGTTATTACCAAAAAGGTAGCTCGCGGGAGGGGTTTGCACCCAGTATATTTTTTTTGGCTCCCCACTTTATTTAGAGTGGCTAGCAAACCATCACCCCTCATGAAAGTGGGAAACAAATACCCGATAGGGTTTAAAATGACCTGTGTGAGGTTACGTAACCAGTCAGCCGTATCGACAGTGGAGATGGTTTATAGATCGAAAATGCGGCTTCTCCACTTGGTCTCCACTTGGCACGTGAAGTCAAGAGGTTTAGCATACTGTATAGTGAGGAGGCTAAGAATCTTTGGTATCGAAAATGGCCTTTTGTCCGAATTTGTATGATTCGTAGTGTACATATCATTTGACCTATAATTTATGTTTCTCGCCTTGGAAAAGACTTACTCGTTTGTCGTCTCTTATGGTATTAAATGTACATGGGTATCACGCTCCGTTAAAGCGTCGGTTTGCCACAAAGGCCTAAAAATGAAACTCCTCATTTTCACTCTCTTCCTCCTCCTTGGCTTCACTAATGAACTTATCTCTATTTTTGTTGCGGACAGTATTTCGAGAGTCTCGGTTGTTGTAAGTGGTTCTGGGATGGTAATAGTCGAAACCCTCTTCTGCATCCGATGAATCATACTCTCCTTCAGTCTCGGTCTCAGTGGTGTAGTATTCCCATTCTTGCTCATCTTCGGCGTCCGATTGCTCAATGGATTGTTCGGCAGTAACAATAGCCCGAACATGTTTCGGAAGACGGTCAGGACGGTAGAAGCGGAGATCCACTCTTCCAATGATGTAAAGAAGATTGATGATTACTTCAGCAACTCCCCAGAACATATACATCAAAACCGGTGCACAGAATTTACTACTATTCTTCTGATAGTTACCTTGAAACACCGTAACACTTCGAAGAATAGCAGAAATAAACAAGAATAGGGTGGAAATACAAATAATCCACAATGACGTGTTGTGAGTAAGATCACCTCTTTGGTTGGTGAGTCCCTCCACCATGTTGTAATGGTGATGAGTAGCAGCAATGACTCGAATAGCATGACGATGGTTGTGATTTCTCTTAATGAATGTTTCCTCAGCTTCCAAAACAGCACCTGGTTTCACAAAGTAGAACGGCTTGAAAGATTCAATCCACCATGCTTGGTAGGTATATAAATTTTCATCCTTGCGAGTGGGCTTGAAGAAATATGCCAAACCAAGTAACGAGATAGCCGTTAACGAATATAGAATGATGAGAATCGACGATGCCTGCACTGCCTTTTGAAACCGGGTATAGTTAGTCTGTGATAAGAAGAGAACATAAGGTCCTGCAGCGCAAGCCACCGTCATCCCCACAACCCCGAGCACCACCGCATAAAGTGTTAACATAAATCCCCAAAAGAGTCTCCGAGAACCTCCCACAGGGTGACGCCAGGTAAAAATTCGCTGAGCCAAAATCAAGTTCAATGATGTAAGAATAATGGAGGGAAGAATAAGAAACACCTCATCGGTGATACCTGTGGCAGTCTTTGTGAGGTCCAAGCACCACACGACGCGGAGCACCCATCCAATTATTCTCATCATACAGTATAACACCCATCCGAGTGAAAGCCAGAAATAATGCTGCCGCAGAACATTAATCATAAAGATTAATAGATGGAGAAACATGAGTAACGCAAATACACCAGCAAAAATGGCACTGGGGACTAGATCCTGAGAGTCAGGATAGTCTCCAAACAAGTTGATTTGGTAGGCAGCGGTGAATTCGATCATCACCTTGGGAATCTTGGGCCCAAGTAAATTATGGGCTTGTGACACAAGAATAATGTTACCGGTTCCAAGAGCAGGATAATTGTTCTGGTATCGCAACAATTGCATGAGCCCGTATATAGCTGTGTAACTGTCAGCAGACATGACGAAAGGTAATGAGCCTGATAAAGATGGAAAAGAAGAAGTGGTGGATGGAGAATTGTTTCTGATGATGCCCCCAGGTCATTATTCACATTCGGTATACATTGCCTGCATGGGTGGTCCCAGAAACTTCCTATTCGGGTAATGAGAACGGATACCAGGGCTCATAATGTGTCCCGATTAGGGCTCTGGTGCCATGGTGTTTCTAGTTCAGAAGCATGGGCAAGGCAGCCCACTAGTTGCCTAAGTGGGACTTAAGCGAGAGAATTGGGCGTGTTTGAGGTGTTGACTTTTTGTCTTCGGTATATTCTAGACTCAGAGAAGTTAGACTTATAGAGTTGGGACCTGTTGCTCTATCAATACACCCGTACACCACATAACGCGTCCTCTTCTTCATGCCCACCACTCCCATAGACTACGGTGCTGTTACCAGAACCTTGAACGACCTGTCCCAGTTAGAGAGTTACGATCGAGTAATTTCTACTCCGTATGGCCTCTGTATCATTGAACTTCAAGGAGAGTTGAATCTTCCAGCCTCACCTCCCGAAGAGAATGCCAGGGTGTCCGACGACTACGTAGCCAACTTTGTCAAAGTTGACGACATTTACGATGCTGTTAGGTTTGGACGACTCGAGTTTGATGCTAAGGACTCTAACAAAGTATCGCTATTCATTGGGAAATCGCAAAGGCTTGTGGGAGCGATGGCAAACCTTGATCCACCCTTGGGAGTAATGAAGGTTCCCACTTCCGAAACCAGTCAACAAACCACTTCCATTCAAATGGTAGATGTCATCCGCAAAAAACTTATATTCAAACACAGACCTTTACCGATTATGTGAGCTTTATAATTCAAGAGAGCTTAAAGACGGGCTCGGGTGGTGTCGCGATGATGCCAATATGCACCGGTGGACGGGATGTATCCACGACCAGTATCGATGGTTACCAAATTATCATATATCTTTTTGATATCATCATCAGAGAAGTCTAACTGCTGTTTCATAAAGTGGATGATGCTGGTGTACTTTTCATGGAAGAGTTCAATGGTAGCTAGCATCGCTTCGTACCGAGAACTCATAAGATTGTCGAAACCATCTTTTTCAAGAGTCCACCCCTTACGTCCTTGAGTGATGAACTGCTCCATATCGCCGGCTTGGTCTCCCAACTTATCTCTCATTTTTTTAACCACTTCTAAAAAGTCGCCTTGAAGTTTGGGGTGGTCGGGCTTCAATCCACAGCTGGTCAATTCATACTCTTTGGCAATGATGTGTTTATCCACCCCAGCTAAAAGCAAGATCAACATGCCAATGACTCCTGTCCTATCCTTCCCGGCAGTACAGTGAAACACAAATGGTTTTCCCTCATCACGAATATACTCAAATACGACCTTGAAGGAAGCCAATCCATACTCAAGCATATTTTCATAAACAGTGACGTAGGTATTCCATGAAGTCATAAGATTCGTATAGCGCATGGCAATTGCCTGCGGTGAGTAGTCATCGTCAGAAAACACAGGGGCATGGATCCGCTTGACCCCGTACTTTTCTAAGCCCTGGGGAATACCGTTCTTTTCGCATTCTCCATCCGACCGAAGATCAATCATGGCCTTAATGCCAAGCTGCTGAAGTGTCTTTTTACCTTCTTCAGTGATGTTTGCCGTATTCGCACACCGGTAGACCATCTCTGGCTTTACATATTGCACTCCCACATTAACCAAAAATGTTGGGTGGGTAATACGCCAGCCACCCATGTCCCTAAAGTTACTAACACCATCCACTACCTTCCAGCGGGGAATAAACCCAATCATGCTAGAACTATGGTTAAAGCGAATAAGATCATTCTCTGGAGTCAAGTAGGCAAGAATTTTGGTGACCACCAAGAAGTTATAGTTTACCACCCGTTTGGGACTGAGAGGGTACCCATGGGGATTATATTCGGCAGCATCGTCTTCGTCTTCAATGACGTGGTTTCCGTAGAAGTTATGATCGGCACCAGGTACCAAGATTAAATGATGGGAATAGTGGCCTCGATTCAACGCATTGGCAATATGCCCCGCGTCTTCAATAGGAACAATCACATCTTCAAGTCCATAGATACTCAATACACTGGTTTCAAGAGAGAGGTTTCTCAACTGCGTCAAGTCCGGCCGCGACAAGTCCAACAACTCTTCGCGGGGTATATGGATGGGCTTCATGGTGCCGTGACGTGAGCTTAATTGCATCACGCCGTCAAAGTCTTCATCATGAACAGGAAACGTCTGAGATACTGTGTGCAGTTGAAACCGAGCTGAACAATTGACCAAGTTGGGCACCACAATGGAACTTTCACCTAGCTTCAGTCGCTGGTCCTGATCCAATGCCCAGAGAAGCATCGCCACACTCCCACGTGAGTGGCCGACTAATGTCCAGAGAGTGAAGTTGATGCCCAATGGATTCTTGGCACCATCAATCACAAATTCAGCGCACGCCTGAATATCCTCCACATCTTGACTGAGAATGCGGCCCACAGCAGCATTTTCATTATCAGCTGAAGATCCACACCCTCTAAAGTCAATCCTTAGTGAGTACACCCCCAAGTCTGCAGCCAATCGGTGAGCAAGGTGTTTTTGATAACAATAGTTACGGTGTCCCCCTTGTCCATGAAGAAGAAGGGCCATTTTATGGGTGGTGGGTGCGTACCCCGCCTCGTGAGGCAGGTCGGCGTCTCCAAAATGAGGAATAGTGATGGTTCCCAGGACACCTTTACCAATAGTAACCTCAATCTCTCGAGGTAAGTTCACGTTCAGCATGTTAAAGAAAGAGCAAGAATGTGCAAGATTGGAAAAAAAACTGATGGGTAGGCCAGTGTGGTTAAATGTTGAGCTTTCTCCATGTGATCCGCGGTAGGATATTTGTTAATCCTTCACATGACGGATAGAGAGGCATTCCGTCAATTAGGTCAATACCTTAATGAACGTCACCTGGATCAACTATCCACTCAACTAGCGGTGTTTCAGCAGGCGCTCATCAACTTTGCCAGTGATCATGGGGCCGAAATTTCCCGTAATCCTGAGTTTAGGGCCAAGTTTACTCAGATGTACCAACTGGTAGGGGTAGATCCGCTTGAATTGATGGTTTACGCCACCAGCACCAAGAAAAATGAAAACTTCTATATTGCTTTGGCAGTTCGTATAGTGGAGGTTTGTCAGCAAACTCGGGCATTAAATGGAGGGTTGATATCCATGAAAGAATTAAAATCTCGACTTCAAGAAAATGTGAATCTTGAGGTGGAAATTTCAGATGATGATATAACCAAGTCCCTCACCACACTAAATGGTATTGGCAAGGGGTTCGAGGTGGTGGATATGCACAATCACCAGTGGCTTAAGTTTGCATCGGCATCTACTGATGGAGATATTTCCAATGATCAGAAAAAGGTATATGATTTATGTGGATTTACCGGCGGATATGTTACCTACCGCTTATTGAGAGATAACTACGCCTGGGATAAGCTTCGATGCAAGTCTATACTTGATGAGATGATTATGAATGGGTTTATATGGTTAGATGAACAGGGTTCAGCGGGTGAAGTTCAGTACTGGGAACCATCTTGGATTTCCATCTAATCCACTCGGAATCTTCAAGGGATTGCAAAAGCTGGCTCAAATAGATGACTCGTCATGAAGGCGGCGCTTTTTGTTTCTAAATCTTTCATTGACCACCTCTGGAGTGTCTCCCAAGTCTCTTTCCAATACTGGCACGTACTTCTTTTTATAAGTTCGTCCCTTTCCATCACCAACATTTATAGCTCCGCCTCGGGAGATTTGAACGGGTTGGGTCACAAAGAACTTTTCTAGCATGGATGCTAGTTCCGACTTGAGTTGATAATCAGTCACTAGCGCTCCCGCAATACCATATTCTCTGGCTAATTTGGTGGCGTTACGTTCGTTGGTCCATTCCATCTCGGGAAAAACACAGTCATAGAGGACCAAAGGAAGATCATGTGCCATGCCGTAGTTGGGCCGACCTGGATATTTTTGGACATCCATGAGATCATCCACCAAGCTAGGAGGTTCCAATTTCTGGCCCACCAAGAAGAGAATAGCCACCATACATCTGACCTGGTGCCAGAGGAACGCCGTCCCCTTTAGGTCGAATACATAGTAATCATCATGGTGATGGAGGATCTGTGCCAGTAGGATGTCTCTCTCGAAATTTGTAATTTGCTTGCCTCCATCAAGTTTACAGAAGTTGCGGAAGTCATGTCTGCCCTCATATTTGGCAGCTGCCTGTTGCATGAGCTCGATGTCCAAATCACCTTTTCTGAAAAGGTATTTGTAGTGTCTGTGCTTACAGCTGAAACGAGCATTAAAATCAGGTGGTGGTCGTAAACAGATGCCGGTGACTCGAATATCAGCCGGAAGAATCGAATTGAGCACCGTAATATACGGAATCTCTCGACCATCATTCTCTTTGAACGCCTGTTCCTCACTACTGAGATTGGACCTCACATTCAACGAGATCACTTGATTCATGGCACTGACTCCTCGGTCCGTCCGTCCACAGCGACTGAACGAACAACACCCAGGGTCCACTTCGGCAATCAACTTTGCCCGCTCCAACGCCTTGAGGATTTCCTCTTCCACCGTGGGTGACGGTGTGGGTTCATATTGAAATGCAAGCCCATTATAGTTCCATCCCAAGTATGCAAATCTTAACGCAATGAATCGTGTAGGATGCTTTGAAAAATCAAATGGCTTCTTACTCTTGGGTTTCTTCTTCTTATCTTGAGGTTCAGTGACAGGATGCTCCTCCCGTCCTTCTAGCTCTTTAATTCGTTCGATAAGTTGGTTTTTGGTCCATTTCTCATATTCCTGTTCCGCAGCACGGGTCATCAGACCCCGCTCGTTCCAAATGTAGCTGATGGCCCTCTTGAGCATGGTGTATTTAACTCATCGCGCGGTTTCCAAAATTTCCCATCCTCATCATGAACACCAAAAAACGGTCTCTTTCATGGGATAACTTACAGGTCGATCTTCATCCCTGGCTTAAAGAGGCCATAAAGTCGATGGGATTTCCTACTATGACCCCAGTTCAGGCATCTGCCATTCCCCTTTTTTGTGGTAATAAGGATGTGGTTGTGGAGGCAGTCACCGGTTCTGGAAAAACACTTGCATTTTTACTTCCTGTTCTTCATAAGGTTTCCAACAGACTATACGGAATCGTTGGAGAGCATAAAGAAGAAGATGAAGAAGAAGAGATTGAACCTGTCAAGAAAAACCACTTTCTTGCCGTTATCATTTCTCCCACGAGAGAACTTGCCAGTCAAATCAAGTCAGTCTGCGATGGCATTCTAGATTTCATACCCGAAGATGTGCCTCCCATCAAAACCCAACTTCTTGTGGGATCATTATCTTCGGTCAGAGAAGATTTAGAGTTTTTCCAAAAGAATAACTCTCACATTCTCATAGCTACTCCAGGAAGACTTCTTGATTTCATGTCCTCAACATACGTCAAGCCCAACTCAGTGGAAATTGCTGTGCTCGATGAAGCTGACAAGTTACTTGATATGTCGTTTGAAAAAGATGTCGTTACCATCCTCAAGCGACTTCCTAAGCAACGTCGTACTGGCTTATTCTCCGCAACCATCACCGCTGCTGGTGATTCCATTTTCCGGACGGGAATGTCCAACCCAGTTAAGGTGGCCGTGAAAAGTAGCAGCACCAATAAACTGGCACCCTCTTCACTCACATTGAGTTACATGCTCACAGAGCCTGAAAAGAAGATTTCCATTCTCATCAAACTATTACAGGATTATAAGTTCAAAAAATGCATTGTGTATTTCCCTACATGCCAGTCAGTGAAATATTTCTACGATGTGTTCAAGAAAGCCTTGGTTACCCACTCTGAGGATCTCAAGTTTTTCAGTTTACACGGCCAATTAGCCACCAAGCCCCGGCTCAAGACCATCCAGTCATTCACCGAAGGGGATGCCAGAATATATAAGCACGTGTTGATGACTACCGACGTCGCTGCACGAGGGATTGACATTCCCGATGTGGATTTGGTGATTCAGATTGATCCTCCTACAGACCCCGATGTATTCTTACATCGTTGTGGAAGAACCGGACGTGCCAATAAGGTGGGCCATGCCATTACCATGCTCAACCAAGATTCCCAGGAAGAGAATTATGTTGACTTTATGCAAGTCAAAGGCGTTAACATGACTGAAATGATTGCCCCAGAAGTCCCGCATCACCCCAAATTACTTGCTGCCATTAAAAGTTACATGCTTGCAGATCGCAGTCGCCATGAAATGGCAATTCGTTCATATGTTGGCTTTGTCAAATACTATTCCAAGCATGTGGCGTCTAGTATTTTCAGAACATCCACGCTTGACTATTTGGCAGTAGCACGCATGTACGGGTTGTTGAGATTACCCAAGATGCCCGAGTCTAGGCATGTTCCCCATGACAAGATGCCAGAGGATGGATGGCTCATTGAACCGCCTATGGACATGGACACGTATGCATATGCAGACAAGCAAAAGGAAAAAGCTCGTTTAGATTCCCTTGAACAGGAGAAAGAACGCAAAATGAACGACGCCAAGCAACGAAAGCTTTTCAAAAAAAAGAATGCGGCGTGGTCCGTCAAGGAAGATAAAAAGGATACCAAACAAGAACGAGCAGAGAAGAATAAACGGAAACGTGATGCAATTGAGAAGCAGATTGTGGATGAGAGTTCGGATGAGGATGTTCAAGAGGATTGGAAGAATATTGTGCGTAACAACAAGAAAAAACGAAGTGGTGCTGTTCAAGGATCTTTTGACGGTTTATAGATTCATGTAAATTAAGATTGTGGGGCAAATTACTCTCAATCTATCAAACCTTAAATTTCTCAGTAGTTGATGAGATGGCATCCACCACTAAAAGATTATCAAGGGGAATATACTGACAAGTAATGATTTTGAGAATTTCTTGGCTGGCTATTCCCCCAAGGAGACTGCATGTATTATGGTAGGTAGTGGTGCAGTGGGCCAAAACCTCCTTGAGTGTGGAAATCATTAAAGGAGAAGGACGAGTTCCTGAGGGCACAAACGTATCAAACACTCGTAGGAAAGCCTCCTCATCATTCATAGACGCCGAACGACGATAACGGTCGATGAACCGATTAAAAGTGAGCAACGCCAAATGGACTCGTACAAGACTATCATGGACGGAAAACGCCATTTGCACCAAGTCATCTGTGTAAAAATGCATGCTTCCTTCTGACATATATAGAAGGGAAGTGTTTTTACAGAACATTCGGAGGGCCTCTTCACTTACCTCATCCTTCGACCGGCCACACAGCTCAAGGGTTCGAGAGACTTGGGAAGATAGCTCCTTTAAGTCTGAAAGAGCCTTTTCTCGATAAATGGTTTGTAAAGTGACGTAATGGCGAGTATCCGAAGCCATATCAGGAAGATTCCCTGCTAATGGAAGCAATCCACCATTACTATCAACGAATTTCTTGAGAGCGCTTATTAAAATCCAGAAAATCGACGATTGAGAGCTAACATGAACTGATTTGGAGTGATGAAAGAGTTGTTCGATGGACGCCGGTACCTTGCTGGTCTGAAGGGCCCGGTGCACGGATTGCGAAGCTTCGATGAAGTTGGTCTCGAGCTTAATGTTCCTGGAAAGTTTCTCCACGTAGTCATAGCGAAATTGCTTCTTCTCACCATAGTTTTGAGGTGGGAGTCCAGAGTGAGCCTGTTTCCACTGCTCAAGAGCTTTAATATAGATCACCACGTATGGTACATGTGCATGATCAATATCATCCAACAGGTCAAGGTCGATGGAATGAACATAATCCTGAAGTTGGGGCCAGGGGCGATCGATTCGCAAATCGAACAATCGGGACGGATCGTGAGTTTCCACCACCGTGGTCTCCGGTACGTTTATCTTAAGCGAACCATAAAATCCCAAGACGTGTACCACAACCATGGGAATATTCTTGCACCAAAGCATGTGTTTCAAATCATCCATCACATTCTCCGGGATCCAGTCACTAACTACCACGCAGCTGAAAGAATCCCAGAAACCATTATTCTTGATGAGGGTATCGATAGGCTGGGAAACAAAAAAGCCCTGAACTTCAGTATTGAGTTCAAGAAGATTTTTGGTCATGCATTCACCAATATCGAGTCCCACGTCCTCTTCATCCAAGAAGAAGTTCCCTTCAAGGTTATCGGTGGTTACTGTGCCGTTGGAAATGATAGTGAAGGCACCAATGCCAGGAAGTACCAAGTTTTTCAAGATTTCAGAGCCAGTAGCGGTAACATTGATCAAACAGACATGTGATTTCTCTAGTTTGTGTTGACCGGATGATTCCCAGAGCCGTAATTGCCGATCATATCGTGTTTCCCTATCTATGGACATGATGGCGTTACAAGCCCTTTTGATATTTACGCATTTTGATATTTTCGCATTCCCACCATTTGCAATCAGATACACTAAACGTTTACATTACTTCGAGTAATCTCACATTACAATACACTTATTGTTTCCAACCATCTCCTCATATCTTTCTTTGTCCCTTTCCTTAAGCTTTTCCTTGACCTCCTTGGGGAAGTAGCGTTTCATGAGTTCCATGGTTTTCACATCCAAATTAGTACCATCAGCCTTAACCACGGCCTGTTGGTGTCGACAAATCGGACAATTAGACTTGTCTTGTTGTTTGAGTTTAACAAGACACCTAACACAAAACATATGACCACAGTCTAACCGAATAGGTTTGAATGCAACTGACATACAAATGGGACAGGTATAGTCATCGAGCTGGGGAACAAGAGTTAGAAGAGAAGTTTGCATGATGTAGCAAATCGATTGAGCAATGGAAGCACCAGAAAAAAAGATATGGTCGTCATTGATGAGCTTGGGAAATTTGTGCTTGATACCAAGTGATGTTTGCTTATCAAACTTCTTTAGGATCTTTCTAAATGCCTCTGAATTGATTGTCTGAAACTGGAGCACCTTTAATAAATGGTAGTTCATGTTGACAAATTGCTCAAATGCAACAATTGACTTTTTGTTTTTGAAGGTATCTAGAAGACCAGTCTTTTTGGCGTGGACAAGAAAATTGTCCAAATGCTGCTTAACCTGATCACTATTTCTTTCTGCCAGTGCCATAGAGGATTCGTTATACTTGAAATAAACTTCAGATTCAAGGTATAGCCGGAAGAGTTCTCTCCATTTGTACATATCACTCTTTTTCCCATCGGGACCTGCCAAGGTGCGGACTCGGTCGCTGATATTCTCTACATCCTTGATTAATTTTTTCTCCTCGGTGGTTTTCAACAGATCCAATGACTCTAATTCTTGATCAAGCATTTCAAAAAACTTTATATCTGAGTTAAGTCTGATGATTATTTCATTTTTAGTGGTTGTGAGTCCCGTTTCCTTCTCAACTATAGTGTCGATGTTGGCATTGTCACGCGGTTCAGGAGATCCTGGTCGAAGTTCTGGCGATCCTGGTCGACTTGGATGTGAACTTTGCGGGGAGATAACCAAAGATTCGCCTTCCTCTTTGATTTCAATTATGTGTTCTTTCTCATCGACATCATTCAATACTGCTTCAATCTTCTTTTTAAGCTGTTTTATGAGCTCTTGGACGTGACGGTCTGTATAAGTTTCATCTGTATTCAAGGTGATCTTAAGGAATGGAACAATACTTTCACCTTTAGTGCTCTTAGATTTGGTGACGGTGTATTCAGCAATTATGGGGTTTGTGGAGGTGGCATCCTTTTCATCAACTTCAATCACCTTGTTGTTATCTTCGTCCTCCAATAGAAGTTTCAACGTATTCTGTTCTAGCCCCAAGAACTGTAGCTCTTTAACCACCTTTGTGATGCATTTTTTGAGCGACTTATACTGGATGGCGGCCTCCACCCACTCCTGGGGGATATCCTCTTCAACGAGAGTTTGTTGTAAAACCTTGGCAAACTTCATAAGTGAGTCAAATGTCACAAGATTATTGGGATGGCTGAGATGTATGGTACAAAAGCATAACAGTGAACTTGGAGAAAATAATACCTCAGACTATTCTATCTAATCCTTTCTTTTTATTCTTGGTCGTAAAGGGTCGTATTTAGATGATGCAACAAACGTGGGTACTTTATATACAGGCCATGGATGATGCTGCCTGAAAAAAAAAACTCCGATACGGGGAGTCGAACCCCGATCTGCTCGGTGAGAGCGAACCGTGATAGCCGTTACACTATATCGGATATCTTGTGTCTTTTCACATTATGATTTAATTGGACGTTGTGAGTATTGTTTGATGTATCAGACGACAATCCAAGTAACTTGGTATTGACTGGACCCAATGCCACACCTACCTACCAACCACTTTGATTTCACCGAGACGGCCATATGTAAGGCTCTTTGTAAATACAGAGGTACCGCCCGTCCGTTTTCTTGAAAATATCTTTTCCAGAATAATCCATTGACCACGATATAAGGATGCCATGTCTTTAGAGTATTTGTTTTCGACATAGGCACCTGAGAGTTGAGGCGTATGTTCCATCAAATTGACATCAGGTGTAGCCACCTTAGGTCCTATCCTTACCATTTGGGAAATGTTTGCAGTTTTCGAGATGAAATGCTCAAGTTCTCTAGAAGTTTTAGCCTCTCTATCCACCCAAGACTCACCAATCAATTGATACTCCTCAAATTTAGGGCAAAAGCTTCTTGCGATCTGCGATGAAGTTCCCAACTTTTAGCGACAAGAACCCTTGCTGGATTAGTCAAGGAGACATGGCTCATGGAAAAGGACACAGGGAAACTCGCTTGACCGCCGCACTTGTATACTCGTTACAGATGCGTTCAACATTATCGTGAAGGCCCCCACAAGGACGCGTTGACATCATCTCTAGAGCAGTTTCATCGAAGGATCGGTTCCATGTGAAAAGCATCTTTTTGACGTAGCTAGCACTTCTGAATCCAGAGTTTCCTTCCCACAAAACTGGTAGCATCCGCTCTTTCGACATGACGTCTGCCGAAGGAAGGAAGGAAGGCACTGGCCCAAGACTACATTGTGCTAGAAATGTCAAATCCCGGCATTCTATTGCGGTGAATGGTCGTGTAACTTTGGATAGTATATTTAGGTGGGGGTAGATTAGTTTGGGCATGAACTTGTCCAACCATGATTTTAAATTTTGCAGTCGAAGTTTCCAGAAGTTACAAACTGCCGGCGCACGACAAATCAACGCACGCTGTTCTCAATTTGTTCACCGCCCTCACATTTACTCTAATCTAATCTACTGGACAAGAAGAACATGGATTTGGAATTAGAACCTACTCTTGAGTCTGTAATAAACCAAGACTCTCTCAAGTGGATATTTGTTGGTGGAAAAGGAGGTGTTGGTAAAACTACCACTTCTTCCTCGGTTGCTGTTCAACTAGCATTAAAACATCCAAATGATGAGTTTTTATTGATTTCCACTGACCCTGCCCATAATTTATCAGATGCATTTTGCCAGAAGTTTGGAAAGGATGCCAGGAAAGTGGAAGGACTTAGCAATTTGTCGTGTATGGAGATTGATCCGGATGCTGCCATGTCTGATTTGCAGCAGCAGGCTCAACAATATAACAATGATCCTAATGACCCTTTAAAGGGAATGATGAGTGACATGACTGGTTCTATCCCTGGGATTGACGAGGCATTATCATTTATGGAAGTTTTGAAGCATATCAAGAACCAAAAAGGCTCCGAAGATAGCAAGGACGCCATTAACTATAGAACCATTATTTTTGACACGGCACCAACTGGGCATACGCTTCGTTTCTTACAACTTCCAACTACCATTGATAAGTTGTTATCGAAATTCAAAGACTTGAGTGGTAAACTAGGACCCATGTTGAATATGCTTGGAGGTGGTCAACAACAAGACATTTTCGGTAAGTTGAACGAAATTCAAGAGCAAGTCACAGAAGTCAACGAACAATTTACCAACCCAGACCTCACCACATTTGTGTGTGTGTGTATCTCTGAGTTTTTGTCGTTGTATGAAACCGAAAGAATGATTCAGGAATTGATGTCTTACAATATGGACGTGAACTCTATTGTGGTCAATCAGTTATTATTTGCCGATGGAGATGAGCATTCTTGTAAGAGATGTGAATCCCGGTGGAAGATGCAAAAGAAGTATTTGGACCAAATGGGAGAGCTCTACGAAGACTATCATTTGGTAAAGATGCCATTGTTGGGATGTGAAATTAGAGGAGTGGAAAACTTGAAGAAGTTTTCTAAGTTTTTATTGAAGCCCTATGATCCCAAGACCGACGGAGGATTGGTTTTTGATCTTGAGCAGAAGTAAAGTGGTATATAAGCTAGGTATTGCATGTTTACGTTGATCGCGGTAGTTTACATAAGCGGCAGGATCGAGGAACTTTACCCTTCACTGCTCCGCTTTGTTGTGTGCCGGCTTCTACCATGGCAAGGGGTAACCAGAGAGAATTGGCCAGAGCCAAGAATATGAAGAAGCAACAAGAAGGCAAGGGATCCAAGAAAGAAGGGGATCCCAAGAAGAGAATGGAGACTGATGCAGAGAGAATGAGGCAAAAACAGGCAGCAGGTATGTATACCGTCTAACCCTTCAGACCATGTTTTGAACCTCCATACTAATGACAGCTGATGCAAAAAAGGCGGGAGTGGCAACAAGCGGAAGTTCCAAGGACTAATGTGTGCTGTTTGACTAGCTCGCCAATGGTTGACTATTAGTTCAGCTGAATACATAGATAAAAGAGAACTTTTAGATGAAATCACAATTGAATAAATGAATGATATCGTTTCCAGCACCCCAAACTTTACTTTTGTCTGTAGATGGTGGACTTCTTGTGGCACACGGTGGAGGCATGTCAGCTAGACTTAAGAGATTGGGAGAAACGTCCGTGAACAACACAGTCACAGCATCCCAGTGCAATTTACAAAATCTTCAAACAAACAGTTTGTCCACCAACTCTCCATCCTAAGCCAGTCCATTGGCTTGGTAGCTTTGCTAATGGCCAGTAGCTTCACCAAGGGGTGGCAGAGTGGGACCCAGAGCCACCAGGGCTCACGCGCCGCTTACATAATCGATGGGCGACGCAAAAAAAAGTGAAAAATAGATCAGCGACGTTAGTGATATCAACCTTCAACACACCAATGAGACCAATTAAGTTGATGGGACACGAGCGTTCCTTAACGCAAGTCAAATACAACAAGGAGGGAGACTTACTTTTCTCAGTTTCCAAGGATAGCTCTGCTTCGGTTTGGTATTCATCAAACGGTGAGAGATTGGGAACCTTGGAAGGCCACCTTGGAACTATTTGGTCTATTGACGTTGACTCCAAATCTATATTATGTGTGACTGGCAGTGCAGACCTTACCATCAAGTTATGGAAGGTTGAATCTGGTGAATGTGTCCACACTTGGGATATGCCCACTCCTGTGAGAAGAGTCGCCTTCTCCCCTGACAATAAGAAAATTTTGTCGGTTACCGATCAAGTTATGGGTCAAATAGGTACCATTACTGTTTTCGAAGTAAACTATGAAGATCCAACCAATCAGAAAGCCGAGCCTGTTTTGATCATAAAAACTAGAGAAGACGCTAAAAAGGTTACCATTGCAGAATGGTCTGCCAACGGTGACTACATCATTGCTGGACATGAAGATGGTTTCGTTTCCAAGTACGATGGAAAGACAGGTGAGTTCATCAAAACAGTCCAAGCCCATGGTATCCACAATGAAGAAAAATCTGTGGCCGTTACTGATATACAGTTTGCTCCTGAAGATAGATCCTATTTCATTACTGCATCGAAAGATAAGTGTGCTACTCTTATTGACGTCGAAACATTGGAAATCTTAAAGGTATACAAGGCTGATGCTCCCATGAATACTGCAGCCATTACCCCGAGAAAGGATTTCGTTATTCTCGGTGGTGGTCAGGAAGCCAGAAATGTCACCACCACTGCAGAGTCTCAAGGTAAGTTTGAGGCTAGATTCTACCATAAGATTTTCCTAGAGGAAATTGGCCGTGTCAAGGGTCATTTCGGTCCTTTGAACACGATTGCAGTTCACCCCGATGGTGTTGGATACGTCAGTGGAGGAGAGGATGGTTTCATAAGATTGCACGTTTTCGATAAGAGCTATTATGACTTTGAGTTTGATGCCGAAAGAACGGAGAGAGCTATCGCTTCCGGTGCCACTTAATTCCTGCATTCTACGATCAAGGGCTATATAGTAATGTACTAAGAAAGACAAATTCAGTAATGTTTGGGTATGAGATGGTGTAGGATGAGGGCGCGTGGCGCCTTCCGTTTTGGGACGCCGTCGAATCTTCTCGAAAGTTGCGAAACATCACTTCTGGAAGTTTCTGTCTGGGGTCGCCCCTCAGGTGCAAAACTATAAAGATGTAGCTAGAGGCTTATCTTAAATTGTCATTCACCGATAATGCTTGAATTTTATACCTACCCCCCGACTCCCTACTTTCAGCCGCATTGTGGAATTAGCCATTCCTTCTTGGATAATGTGGTGAGCCATATCAATTTGCAAGAAGCAAGGCGTAGGGAATATCTCAAGAAATTACAGAGACAGGTCTTTGTTCGTCAGCTTGAGGATGACGCAATCTTTCAAATCCAGTTGTTGAAGAGGGCTGGCGACTTCAGTTCATACGAAATCAAGATTGTGCAGAACAGAAAGAACGAGTACTTGTTAAAAATTACTTCGAAAACAGACGACTTCCACAAGGTGTATGCGATCGATCCCGACGCTGTGAATGTTGGTGGCATTGATTATGAATTATTTCACGAGCAGAGGACTTTGATTATCAACATTCCCAAAGTGGGCGGCGTCAAGGAAGCAAAGAGAGCCAAGAAACACAAGCGGGCAGTTGAAAAAGCCGAGCGCAAAGAGCGCCGGAGAAGCGACAAGCTCAAGAAGAGAGCCAAACGAATAGAGCGGTACGCCCCCAAGAGAGCTCAACCGGAAAAGTCTTCCCATGACATGGACAGCCATCTGATTGGTGAAGATACCAACCGTGGTTGGGACAGGGAGATTCGCAGTGAAACATCCGATTTCTCCGACCCGGAGTCTCTATCCACTCCTGAGCACAGTGAGTTGGAACCAGATCCCGCGCCTGTCGAGGCAAAACACTCCCCTTCATTGGAAGAAGTGGAAGACGAAGAGTTCGTCCATCTTCGCAAACAAGTAATGTAATAATTTACGTAATGAGGTTTTGATTTATGAACATGACCATCTGCTAGAATAATATATGCCCCTACTACGCTGCATAATTTAGGTTGTAGACTGGGTGGAGGTGCAATTTGTAGCAACCGAAAAAAAAAATGCGATCCGAGTTGCACTTTGCCACTCTTGATAAGCGCATCAAAATTCACATCTTGGCTCAGTATCATGTCACCTTCATTCACAGACGGTAGCAGTAGCCAACACGAGGACGCCGAGGAGGACGCCGGGGGGTTTGTGGTTGACGATCCCCATTTTGCTGGCAGCCGGAGAACGCGTAAGAACAAGAAGATGAGCTATAAAGAAGATACCGAAGATGATGCCGAAGACGTTCCTATAGCACGAGCCAAAAGAAGGGCGCGAGCTCCCAAACGAGCTCCCAAACGTGTCAAGCAGGAAAACGATGACGGAGAGTTTTCGTTGAGCCACGAAAGTGGAGATGAGCCCTTGGAACAGATTCAAAATGATCAAATGAACGGCTCTTCCATCGACCAGGCCATTCGCCTCTCCGATAACGAAGAGGACAACGAGCCGTTGGCAGAGAAGAAGCCTCCCAAGAAGAAATCGGCACCCCGCAAAAAGAAGGAGAAAAAGGTCAAGGTACCTTACTTCACGCGTACCACCAATAAGCTTTACGAGCAACATCCATACTTGAAGGACGTATTTCCCTATTTACAGTCTTTGGATCAGATCAAGGTGGAGCGGGCTGCACACCCACCGGGTATGACCATCAAACTTTTGCCGTTTCAACTTGAAGGATTGAACTGGCTCACCAAGCAGGAGGATGGCGAATTCGGTGGGGGAATTTTGGCAGATGAAATGGGGATGGGTAAAACCATTCAGACCATTGCATTGATGATGACGGACTTGACCAAGCGTCCAAATTTGGTGGTGGGGCCCACGGTTGCGTTGATGCAGTGGAGAAACGAAATCGAGAAACATACAGAGGACGGCAAACTCAAGGTGCTCGTGTTTCATGGTGCTAATCGGGCAAGCGATACCGAGGAACTTGCCAAGTATGATGTGATTCTTACGTCGTACTCGGTGCTTGAGTCCGTGTTTAGGAAGGAGAGGTATGGGTTCAAAAGGAAAAGTGGTTTGGTGAAAGAGAAGTCGCCTCTTCACCATATTCAGTTCTACCGGGTGATTCTTGACGAAGCTCACAACATCAAGGATCGGACCTCAGGAACCGCTAAGGCCGCCAATAATCTCCAGACCGTCAAGCGGTGGTGTTTGTCGGGTACTCCACTTCAGAACCGAATTGGGGAGATGTACTCTCTCATTCGATTTTTGAAACTAGACCCCTTTTACAAGTACTTCTGCACCAAGTGTGACTGTTCCAACCATGAATGGCTGTTTTCTGACTATAGACACTGTGACATTTGTGGGCACCTGCCAATGGTCCACACCAACTTTTTCAATCACTTCATGTTAAAGAACATCCAGAAACACGGAATTGAGGGAGATGGGCTCACTAGTTTTCAGCACATCAGACTTCTTCTTAGAAACGTCATGCTCCGGAGAACCAAGCTTGAGCGAGCTGATGATTTGGGACTTCCTCCACGAGTGGTTGAAATCCGACGGGATCGATTCAACGAGGAGGAAAAGGACCTTTACACCTCTCTCTACAGTGACTCCAAGCGGAAATTCAACGCATTTGTGGCGGAGGGAGTGATGTTAAACAATTATGCCAATATCTTCACCTTGATCACCCGAATGAGACAGCTAGCAGATCATCCTGACTTAGTGCTTAAACGTGTGGGCAGCAATGCTGTCTCCAATGAGGTAGAAGGGGTGATCATGTGCCAGCTTTGTGACGATGAGGCCGAGGAGCCCATAGAGTCTAAATGCCATCACAAGTTCTGTCGCATGTGCATCACAGAGTACTCCGAGAGCTTCATGGGCGACGACAAAAACTTGGCGTGCCCCGTTTGCCACATTGGACTTTCGATTGACTTGCAGCAGCCTGCGCTTGAAGTGGACGAGGAGCTCTTTTCTAAGGCTTCCATTGTGAACCGAATCAAGATGGGTACCCACGGTGACCAGTGGAGGTCGTCCACCAAAATTGAGGCACTTGTGGAGGAACTATATAAACTTCGGTCTGACCGCCACACCATCAAGTCAATTGTGTTCTCGCAGTTTACATCCATGCTTGATCTTATCGAATGGAGACTCAAACGAGCCGGTTTTCAGACAGTTAAGCTCCAGGGGTCAATGTCACCCCAACAACGAGATAATACGATCAAGTACTTTATGGAAAACACAGCAGTGGAGATCTTTCTTGTTTCTTTGAAGGCTGGAGGGGTGGCCCTTAACCTTTGTGAAGCATCTCAGGTATTTCTTATGGATCCATGGTGGAATCCCAGTGTGGAGTGGCAATCTATGGACCGTGTGCATCGGATTGGACAGAAACGACCCATCCGAATCACCCGCTTTTGTATTGAGGACAGCATTGAACTGAAAATCATTGAACTTCAGGAAAAGAAGGCCAACATGATCCATGCCACCATTAACCACGATGACGCCGCCGTTAATAGACTCACACCGGATGATCTCCAATTTTTATTTATGAATTAATGTCTCTCCCAGGCGATCCGCATTCGTTGCAGCCAAATACACGTGACTGCAATTGCCGTAACAAATGAGTCACTTGTGGAGCGACTCCGTTTCCGCGAAATTTTCCGCAGCGTTATCGGAAAGCGACCCATTGAAATTTTTAACCTGCGTAAGCTACTTGAAGAAAGATGGATTTTTGGATCAAGTACTTGGATAACCCCACGTTATCGGTACTTCCACACGATTTTCTCAAGCCTGCTGATAATCAATCGGTCGAGGCCACTTATAGATTTCCTATCTCCAAAGATTCAACATTTACCTACGGATTGGCGATTCTTGCTGCTTTAGTTTTCAGACTCACTGGGGATGAAGACATTGTCGTTGCCACCGATGCCAAATCGGGTGGTGTTCCTTTCATCATCCGGGTGGCTGTGGCACATGATACTACCTTTGCGGAGTTGTTGAAGAAAGTGGAGTCGGAATTTGCTAATAACGACAAGAAGGTAAACTACGAATCGTTAGATGAGGTTTCTGGTGCAATCAAGGAAGCCAACAAGCTCGAATCACCACCAGCTTTGTTCAGAATCTCCTATCAGCACTCAAGACCTTCTCAGCAACTAGAAACTACAATCAAGGGTACCGTTAGAGACATGGCCTTTTTCGTCGACAGTGATGCTGTTACCATTTACTACAACTCGCTTCTTTTCAAGAAAGACCGGATCGTCACTCTTGGAGAGCAATTCATTAAGTTAAGTCAACACGTAAGTGCAGCCCCTCAAGACCCTATCACCAAGGGAGATCTTCTCACTGCCGGCCAGATTGCTGAACTACCAGATCCCACCATTGACTTGGACTGGGCTGGATACCGTGGTGCCATCCATGAAATTTTCATTAAAAACGCAAAGGCTCACCCCAACAGAACATGTGTGGTTGAAACCAAGTCTTTCCTTGATCCCTCTTCCAAGACTAGGACCTTCACCTACAAGCAAATCAACGAAGCATCCAATATTGTGGCCAACTATTTGCACCAGAACAAGATTGAAAAGGGTCATGTGGTGATGATTTACGCATACAGAGGTGTAGATCTTTTGATTGCCGTGATGGGTACCTTGAAGGCGGGAGCCACCTTTTCCGTTATTGACCCTGCGTACCCCCCTGCTAGACAAAACATCTACCTTTCAGTTGCCAAGCCCAGAGCCATTGTCGGATTGAAAAAGGCTGGTGCTTTGGACTCACTTGTCAGAGATCACATCACTTCCGAGTTGGATGTGCTTGCTGAAATTCCCCAGTTGGAGATTCTTGACAGCGGTGAAGTATCGGGAGGTTCCACTGGCGGTAAAGATGTGTTTGAAGGCTATGAAAACTTCAAAGCAGAGGCTCCTCCAGTAAGAGTCGGCCCTGACACCAACCCAACGTTGTCATTTACTTCTGGTTCTGAAGGTATTCCCAAAGGTGTTTTGGGACGCCATTACTCATTGACTTACTACTTCCCTTGGATGGCCAAGACCTTTGGCTTATCAGAGAAGGATAAGTTCACTATGTTATCAGGAATCGCTCATGACCCAATACAAAGAGACATGTTCACACCATTGTTTTTGGGGGCTCAATTATTAGTGCCTACTTCTGATGACATTGGTACTCCTGGTAAATTGGCCGACTGGATGGCTGAACATGGTGCCACCGTGACCCACTTGACTCCGGCAATGGGCCAACTCTTGAGTGCTCAGGCCACCACTCCAATCCCCAGTCTTCACCATGCTTTCTTCGTGGGCGATATCTTGACCAAGAGAGACTGTCTTAGATTACAAACGTTGGCGGAGAACGTTTACATTGTTAACATGTACGGTACCACCGAAACCCAGAGAGCGGTTTCATATTACGAAATCACGTCTCGTGCTGCTGACAACACCTTCCTTAAGAATTTGAAAGACGTCATGCCTGCAGGTAAAGGTATGTACAATGTACAACTTTTAGTGGTTAACCGGTACCAAACTGACCAGACATGTGGTGTTGGTGAAGTGGGAGAAATTTACGTCAGAGCTGCAGGTCTCGCTGAATGCTACCGTGGGTTGCCTGACATGACTGCCAAGAAGTTTGTTCAGAATTGGTACGTTGACCCCCAGCAATGGATTGAGCAAGATACCGGTTCTCAAGACTGGAAGAAAGATGGATGGCTAGCACCTAGGGACCGTTTATACCGCACGGGAGATTTGGGTCGGTATTTGCCGGACGGAAACGTGGAGTGTTGTGGCCGTGCTGATGACCAAGTGAAGATCAGAGGGTTCAGAATAGAATTGGGAGAGATTGACACCCACTTATCTCAACATCCATTGGTGAGAGAAAATGTCACCTTGGTGAGAAGAGACAAAAATGAAGAGCCCACGTTGATTTCCTACATTGTACCTAAAGACTCGGCTGAATTGGCCAGTTTCAAGGCCGAAGTGGTGGCGCCCGATGGTGAAGAGGTTGATGATCCCATTGTTACTGGATTGGTGGCATATGCTGAGTTGATCAAGGATATCAAGGCTCACTTGAAGAAGAGATTGGCGTCGTACGCGGTACCAACCATCATCGTGCCCCTTGTCAAGCTCCCCTTGAATCCCAACGGTAAGGTTGACAAGCCCAAGTTACCGTTCCCCGATACTGCCCAATTGGCTGCCGTCTCTAAGTTATCATCTTCCCACCGGGGAATTGACCAAGAACAGGAGAACTTGACCAAGTTGGAACAAACCATCCGTGAGGTATGGGCTGAGGTGTTGCCTGCATGCTCGGAGGCCGATATACACAAGAACGACTCGTTCTTTGACTTGGGGGGTCACTCGATTCTTGGAACAAGAATGATTTTCGGGCTTCGGAAGAAGTTGGGTATTGACGTTCCTTTGGGGGTCATTTTCAAAAACCCCACGGTTGAACAGTTTGCCAGGGAAGTGGAAAAATTCATCAAGGGAGACGATTTCCAGCTTGCCGATGGTTCCAAGGAGGAAGAAGACAAGACTGAGAGCATAAACTACGCTGATGACGCTGTTAGCCTTTCTAAGACTGCATTACTTGACTCTTATAAGTCTTTGGACTCCATCGATACAACCAAGACAGTGAGCGTGTTTGTCACCGGGGCAACTGGATTCCTCGGATCGTTCATTATCAGAGATCTCTTGACTAGCCGCCCTGGTGCTTCTTTCAAGATCTATGCACATGTGCGAGCCAAATCAAAGGAAGCTGGTATGGACAGATTGCGGGCCACCGGTATCACCTACGGTATCTGGGAAGAATCGTGGGCCCAACACATTGAGGTTGTGATTGGTGACTTGTTAAACGAGAAGTTTGGACTTGGTGACGATGAGTGGACCCACTTGGCCAACACCATCGACGTGATTATTCACAACGGTGCCTTCGTTCACTGGGTATATCCTTACGCGCAATTGAGGGACGCCAATGTGATTGGGTCCATCAACGTGTTGAACTTGGCTGGTGAAGGAAAGGCTAAATTCTTCTCGTTCGTTTCCTCCACATCCTCCCTTGATTCCGACTATTTTGTGCATTTGTCGGACGAGTTGGTGGCCAAGGGCAAGGCGGGTATTCCAGAAAGCGACGACCTTCAAGGCTCGGCCCAAGGGTTGGGTAATGGTTACGGCCAGTCCAAATGGGCCGCCGAGTACATCATCAGAAGAGCCGGAGACCGTGGTTTACGTGGATGTATTACTCGTCCCGGGTACGTTACCGGATTCTCCAAGAACGGTAATTCCAACACCGACGATTTCCTCTTGAGAATGTTAAAGGGGTGCGTGGAGCTTGGTAAATACCCCAACATCACCAACAACGTCAACATGGTTCCGGTTGACCACGTGGCACGGGTGGTTGTGGCCACTGCGTTGAACCCACCCCAACGACAATTAAGCGTTGCCCATGTTACTGGACACCCTCGTATACAGTTCAATGACTTCTTGGGAACGTTGAAGACGTACGGATACGATATCTCTCAGACTGACTATCCCACCTGGAGAGGTGAATTGGAGAAGTTTGTGGTGGAAGACTCCAAAGATTCCGCTTTGTTCCCCTTATTGCATTTCGTCCTAGACAACTTACCCCATGACACAAAGGCCCCCGAGCTTGATGATACCAACGCGGTCATTTCGCTCAAGAAGGACGCTGAGTTGTCGGGTGAAGATGTCAGTGACGGTAGAGGAGTGACCGCCGAGCAAACCAGTATCTACTTGAGTTATCTCATCAAGGTTGGATTCTTGCCTCCTCCATCCGGCTCCGCCAGGCCATTGCCTGCTATTGAAATCTCTTCCAAGACACTAGAGCTTGTTACTGGAGGTGCAGGTGGACGTGGATCTGCTGCTAAGTAAGCAGTGGGTTGCGAAACCGCCATGATACCATAGATAAAATACATAGTAATACAGTACGCGCGAAATTTGGTTGACACCACCAACTACATGTCGTTACGATCACCGTCTAAAATTCGTCAAGCGGGCGTTGGAGCGGGGCCGAACGGGACCCAGGATGTCAACTTTTCGGAGACTTCTCCCGTCAATGGCGACGGCCAACAAAGTCCTATCAAATCATCCTCATCATCCACTAGTCTAGCCAAGCTGAGGCGCCCTAGTATTCATGAACGAACATCGGCGTCGTCCATCCGGCGAGTTCGACTACCGTCTCCCAAAACGCCCAGCCGAGGGGCGTTTCAGACCACGCCCGGCACACACAGCCACAAGCGTGTCCCCAGCATCAATACCAATCTTGATAAAAAGCGATTGGTGGGGCAATTCTACACCTCCATCAACGAGAACACCCGCCAGTCGCCGTCACTGGCGCTGGACACCACACCGAGAGTGTCACCGCCACAGGAGGCCACGGCATTCCAGGAGTTGAACGGGCTTTCGTTCATTCCCGTAGAACGGAGCCACGATGAGAGTTTGGCGCAGTATCTTTTAACCATCGACTCCACCACCAGCGAATACCAGGAGAAAGAAGCTCATTCACTACAGAACGCCCAAATCTCCGATAGCCAGGAGCTCGAGCCCCTTCTAAAAGTGCTCGATAAGGTCTCGCATCTGCTAAAACAATCTCAAAAGCAAGAATTGGCATCGGGCAGCGATGCTGTCTCCAGCATCAAGCAACTAAACCAGCTTGAAGGGAATCTCTACGATCTCCAAACGTCCATCAAGTCGATTTTGCAGGAACTCATGGACAAACGAGACGAAGTCAAAATACAGTACCAAGATAAAATCAAGCTTAATGTCGACAAGCTCAACGAGCTAGTGGTTTCACTCGAGGCGCTTGGAAAGCGCCTTAATGACTCAAAATCTCTCATCAACAAGAACAAGGAGATGATGTCCCAAGAAATGCTTGAAAAGTTCGAGATTCTCGAGTACATTGACAACAAGTTTGACCAGCACACCAAAGTCACCCGCAAGCGGCGCTTTAAGCACCTCAACGTCACTCTTGCGGTACTTGTGGTGGTTGCCAGTGTATATTTCTGGACACGGCAATACTACCCCATGGTTTTGTGAGTCCACGCCCTCCGCCACCTCTTTTGGTATTTACTGCAAACCCTGAGGGTTCACTTACACTTTCTTCAAGGCATTCGCACCCGCGCCTCGCCAGCATCCCCCACGGGCTGCCGTCCTCGTCTGCCGTACTCGTATGCCGTCCAATCGCTCGCACTGACAGCCGGTGGCCTCGCGTGTCCACGATTGGCGCCCGTGGGGTGCCGCTCATGTTCTGCGCATCAGAATATCTCACTCGCATATAATGAAAATTTCATCTCACATTATATCACGTAGTCAAGACAACATTGTTGGTAACCACAGTTCAGGCAAATTATAGAGCAATTTATGTGTAAGGGTCATAATCTTTTCAACATGTCTCAACGACAACTACGACGGATAATTTGCCAGTGACTTTAAACGGTTTGTGGACAGAAAAGCCCGCTAGCACCCGGCGACGTGAGTTTTTTCCCCTTTGCTATGGATTTCTAATCTTATCCTCCTTTCTCGTAACTCTGGATTTCCCCATTGCATGTCATATTACTAACGGGACAAAGCGGAAGAATACTACATTGCAGATATCCATACAAAAAAAAAATAGAGCCCGAAGCACAAAAAGTACCCAGAAAAAAAGAAATAAAAAAAAGAAAAACCCCAAAATCCTTCACCGTCATCTTACACCCTTTGCTTTACCGGTGTCTTATAATTACTAGCCGAACCATTGCTCAAGGTGGAAGAAGTTTATTCGTACATCACTGATCTATTCCTTTCCCATCACCAACCATCAACCGAGTAACAGGCTTGATATCTGTTGTTTTAAAGTTGGGTACCTGATTATTATTATTATTATTGATTTAAGGCCCCGTTTAAACCCCATTTTCCAAGAAACGAAGTTCCATTGACGATCGTCTTCATTCAAATATAAACATGGCTGAGGTGCTACGCTTAAGTAAATCGCCCCAGGATCTCAAATTCATCGAGTATCTTGATCAGGTTGCTAATCACTCGTCAGAGCGAGTAATCAATGTGAGTAAATTTCGGCAATTGATCTCGTACCTATTTTCCAAGGGGAATAATGAAGCTGACACTAGTTGTCCAACGGTGGTGGTTCTAGATGACGACAACTCCAAACGAAGTCTCAAAGACTCGATGTCTGCCACCAATCTTGATGATTTGAGATATGACGATAAATGTCTCTTGTTGAGATACTTTTTCAACCATTTGAACGTCATTGTCATTGACTGTCAAACATTGCAGAATGCTGCCTGTCGCAAACAACTCATCGAGTGTATTTCCAAAATAAATCTGCTCATTAAGGACAGAATCACCCGGGTTCAGACGTGGACTGGCACCGGCACCCAGAGCATCAACGACTACTTTGATGAACAATTTGAACTGTGCAGCTTTAAAATCGACGAAATCATTTCCACCATGTCATTTGTGTTGGCCAATAACTTAAACACTTCTAATTCTTCGAAAGAGAAGATCATTCGCCTCAAGTCATTAATTATCAAAGAGGTTGATTTTAAATCGCTTCTTTCCAATCATTCCAACGGCCATCTTGCCAAGCTATGTCACTTGGTGGGCCACTGGTCATTTCCCGCGCACGAGCTCAGTAACGATGACCTTATTTATTGTGTGTTTGTCATGGTTAAATATTCTTTGGATCAGTTAAAGCCGGAAATTGACATGCATTTTCCCACCGATAACGAACTTCTTGGGTTCGTGTTCATGGTTCGGGATACCTACAAAAACGGGAATCCCTTCCATAACTTTCGTCATGCTGTAGACGTCCTTCAAGCATGTTTCCATTATCTCATCAAGCTCCACTGTTTACCGGTGTTTGAACAATTTGAAACCGACCCTACTGCCGATGAACTACACATTTTGAACAACAAACGTCCCCTAATTAAGTCCCCCATTCTTCTAGGAAAGCGGTCCACTCGACGCTGTGCACATCTTAACTCTCTCCAAACATTTGGCTTACTAATAGCGGCCTTGGGTCATGATGTGGGCCACCCCGGAGTTACCAATGCATTTATGATTCTGCACGATGCGCCGACTTCGTTGGTTTATAACGAACGGTCGGTCCTCGAGTCATTCCACGCTTCTGTCTTCATCAACAAAATCTTGACGGTCAATTGGCCCGACATTCTCAAGTTGGAAACCGACCCTCAAACAAAACTCACATTCAAGCAACTCATCATCAGTTGTATTCTTGCCACTGATATGGCTGAGCATTTCGAGTACATCGATAAACTCACCACCTTTAAAATTGATACCTATAAGTCTGACAAGGTGAGATTGATCTCCAGTATCTTAATCAAGTGTGCCGATATTTCGAACGTCACTCGTCCCATCCGAGTATCGGCCCAATGGGCGCTGATGCTTTCACGGGAATTCGAAGAGGTGGCTTTGTTGGAGAAGAAGATCTCCCTCAACTCCCCAAATCAGCAGGACGTCCACTACGCTAAGTTACCTCTTGATCTTAACGGCATTCTCGCTCGCAACCCCTCTCTTCACAACAGTCAAATCTTTTTCATCACCACCTTCGCTGAAAGTCTCTTCAACAACATCGTGGAGCTTTTGCCTGAATTACAGTTTACATGTGACATTATCAAGGTGAATAAAGATTTTTGGACCGAAAGAAAGAGGCTTTCACCCAAGTGAAATACAATACACCAATAAATTCTCCTTCCTCAACCTTCCATCGCCCGTAACTCACCTCTAGAATCTCACAGGACCGCATCTTGATTCTCTACTCCATCGTACAACTTTACCTCTACAGCTCGACTCCTTATTTCCACACCCCGTCTTCATTGGATGAAACTGCGAGTTTCAAAATGCCGTGTTCCAGCTCATCTCAGGGACAGGTCACGTGCCGACACCGGGCCCGCACTCCCACCCAGGGGTGACGGAAAAAAAGCCCACGCAACTCTTTCTTCTTCTCATCAAGTTTTCTCCTTCAACAGTTCCAAGTATCCGTGTCCCATTGTCAAGGCAACGACACGGACTTTCTGAAATTATTTTTGATTCCAACCCCACCATCACAAACAGGGTTCATTGATTGGTCTTTTTTTTCCAACTGCCGTCTTTTCTTTTTCCTGGACAGTCGCAGTTTTCCAATCTGCTCATCTCCACCTTCGGTGTTCCTTTCCAAGCAAAGTTAAATATGGACCGCCCAATCATCCTCTCTCCTCCTCCATTGGAGCAACTGCAATCCACCATCAGCTCGTCCAGCTACAACGCTCAAAGGCAACAGAGTGTTGGGTATAATTTGCAACATGAATTTGAAACTTTGAAGGCAGACCTTGACCTCGACTTACAATCATCTCGAAAGGAAGATGAAAACTCTGGCTCTGCTCTAGGATTGAAGTCGCCTGCCAACCAGAGTACCGGGCCCAGCTTGATGGCGCCATCGGCTCTGAAGATGGGTCTTCACAATCTAAACAATTCGTTGTTGCATGATGCCACTCTTTCTCCTGTTCCCTCCGCTGCTGCCACAAATGCTGGAATATCGTCTCTCTTGGGCAATGGACAAAATTTTCTTCCTCCTTTGACATCGTTACCGAGTCGACCTCAATCTGTCAACGATTTCCCCAATTTCTTTGGTCGCCAACAACAACATCAAATCTTATTGGACCAACAGGATCAGAGAACATCCAATTTTTATTCGGATCTATTGTCCTTTAGCAATTGGATCGAGACCCTCAGTCCTCAGGATACGCTCACGATGATTGAGTACTTGTGTAACAGTCTTCCAATTGACATTTTATTAACCATGAAGTCAAAGTTAGAAAGTCATCTTTCTCACACCAACCATCTCCACCCTCAGCCCCTGCAACTGTCCCAGACTCCGTACAGGATGGTTTCTCCTTTTCAACCTAATCACACCAATGATTATATTTCGGAATTGGATTCCATGACTTTAGAGTCTTCCAACGTGGCATCTACCAATCTCCACCAACCCAAGCCCAAGCCTAATACTTTTAGAAGTCACTTATTCTTGGACTCAAAAACTCAAAGACCAAAAAGTGTGGATCCTAGTATGCTCAACAAGTATACCCAGCATCAACCTTCCCAACCACAATCTCAACAGTATCAACAAGCTCAAGATCGTGCAAAGTCTCCTACTCTGCACTTGTTTGAAAAGACAAACTTTCTTCAACTTGCAGCGGGCAACACTGTACAGAGCAATCATTCAAACAACTCCACTTCCTCCACTCCTCATCAATATGCGTCGGTGGCCGCCCAAGCGGTTGGCAAAAGTCCCAACTCCGGTCTTTCTGCTTCTGACGATAACCTTGATGCTCATGCTGCTTTAAAGCTAGGTGCATTGGCCACCATCAACTCCAGAGTGGCGTTGGATTCAAGTAGAAAGAACAACTTTTATCAACAAGGTAGGGCCAATGGTTCAGGAAACTATGCTGCTGCCGCTGGTGCTCCATCATCATTATCTGCATATGAAGAGTCCATCAATCGTTCCGTGAACTCTGCTTCTGTTCCTGCACCATTAAGACATCATCGTGCATCGTCCCCCAACTCGAAGAATAATCACAACAATGCCACCGCTGGAAAACCTGCTACAGGTCCTTCTTCTACTTCTTCCATGCCGGCAGAAATCTCTAGTGTTGACTTGTTGAATAACATTCCTGCGTGGTTGAAATTACTTAGATTACACAAGTACACTGATTGTCTTAAGGACATTCCTTGGACTCTGTTGATTGAGTTGGATGACGATGAGTTGGAAGAAGTTGGCGTCAAGGCATTGGGTGCCAGACGTAAACTACTCAAGGCATTTGATGCCGTCAAGGCTTCCGGTGTTCAGGCCTCATGATCATGCACAGTGGCGGCCTACACACAAAAGCTCCCCAAAAAAACAATTGCTCTAAAAAAACCTTCAAGGGACCCACCTTACACAATCAGGCAGATTATAGTTTGTCTTTATTAATCTCTAGCCTGAGTATACTATCTCGTGATTCTAGATGAGTCACGATAGATAAATAGACATGACCGTTTCCTTAAAGTATTAGATAATGGTACAACAAGAATTGGTTTTCTTGGCCTGCTTGTAAAACATCTTGGATGATCCCGACAATGCTTCGGATTTATCAACCAACGAATCCAACTTTTCTCCTCTTTCCAAAACACTTTGAATGGTTTTGTGCAAAACAATCTTGGTCTCGTCCAATTCTTGCTGTACCTTCATAATGGAGTCTGCTTGGCCAGGATCCTGATACTTCTTCAAATATGTTTCCAAAGCATCATAACTAAAGCTGGCATTGGTTTCGGTGACGCCTTGCCACTCTTTCTGGGGATGTAACGATAAGTATTCTTCCACAAACTTGTTGATCAAAGTATACACTGGTCTTACGGGATACTCCCTGTCAGTAATGACAACCCCCGCTAAGCCTTCCAGTCTAGCATAAGTATGACCCACATAGTTCTTTTCTTCAATACTTTGTCTCTGGCCTGGTTGAGTTCTTTGGGCAGCCGTTTCAGCAAAGAAGGTCATGAATTGAGACACCCCGGTTCTTTCGAAAAACGAGAACTGACTTAAATCTCTGGCCGATGTCAACTCCACCGTCTTGTCACCAGTCTTCAAAACTCCAATATAGTAAATCTTCATGTCGGGGATGTTTGTGCTCTGTAGAAAAAAAAGTAAGGGGTGGCGATGGATAAAGCTGTTTTTGCTGTCACGAGCAATTCGTGTTTTTTTTGTTATCGTTTAGAGGAGAAAAAATCATTAGCGGAATGCTCCCCTCTAATTAGGTAAAGTTATTCTACAATTTTTATCAAAGAGAAAGGTTGGATGAACAGTGAACTCCCCACTCAATCCAGTCCCACGTTAAAGGTGGTACTATTGGGTAATTCTGGTGTGGGTAAAACATGTCTTAGGTCCCAATTTGTTCATCACGTTTTCACTAACGCATATAAGGCCACCATTGGAGGAGATTATCTTACAACCAGCGTACAGATAACAGACGAAGCCGAACCCAAGAAAGTCAATCTTCAAATCTGGGACACGGCTGGCCAAGAACGATTTAATTCGGTCTCCCAAGCATTCTATCGCGGTACTGATGTGGTGGTTTTGGTGTATGATATCACCAATTACGAGTCGGTCGTTAGCCTTCGTGATTGGTTTGCTAGATTCATGGAGCATTGTCATGTGGAGAACCCAGGAGTGATCATTGTGGGTAACAAAAGCGATAAGCAAAATGAGAGACTGGTTGATCTAGATGAAATTCGAGATACTCTTGCTCGAGATGCTACTGTGATGGTGGATAAGTACATTGAAAATTGGGAGACGGATCTTCGAGAAGTGTCTTCCAAGAATCTTGGGCTAGTTGAAGCTTTGTTTAAGCGAGTGGCAGAATTGGGTCTGGAACTCAACAATGAGCGGACCCCTGCCAAAAAGAAACGAAACATCGTGGGTTTCGATAGCATTGATTTGAAGGAATCGGCGTCGACTCCGTCCTCAGGCTGTGCGTGCTAGCACTGCATTATAGACTTGCATTTTTCTTCTTAGTGTGTAATTTAATTAATCCTATGTACATGGTATCTATTTTGGCACACTGGCCTTTTCCGTGGAGGGTTCCTTGAGCTCGGCCTTCTCAGCAGCAGCTTCCTTGGATGCGGTCAGGGACTCCTTGGGCTCAGCAGCCTTAGCCTCAGTCTTTGGCTTGGCTCCGGTTGTAGCCCCTGTCTTGGCATCTGACTTGGCATCGGGCTTGGTAGATTCCAACTCTTCGGGAGTGTCGTCATCGTAAAGCTCCTCCTTGTAGTCATCTGGGTGTTCCTTGAAACAGGTTCTCATGGCTTCAAACTTCTTGATACAATCGATACCCTTGGGCTCGGTCTCGGAGAAAACAAAGCACGAGAAAGCTTCCTTAAACTCCTCTCCGCATGGCCCGTGAGCCATTCCTCCCAAACAGGGACAGTCCCAGTTAATTTCACCAGTCTCCGGGTTGAATGCAGCGGCTTGGTGGCCCTCACCTTCTGGTTGCTGCTCAACTGACTCTTCAACCTTCTTCTCGGTGCTTTCAACCTTCTTCTCAGTGGTTTCAGCCTTCTTCTCGGCGCTTCCAGCATTCTTTTCGGCACTCTCCACTGCCTTTTTTTTGTCGGCCTCCACCTTCTCCTTGTCGGCGTCGTTGTCAATGGTGTTGGCTCCGAACATAACTGCCAAACCAAAAACGGCTCCCACCATGTAGAGCTTGAAACGAAGAGGCTGGTTAACCACCAGTTGAGAAGAATGGAGTCTATGCGCACGGGGAACCCCGAGGCGGGCTGAACGAACTATACTGGATCTTAAAGTGTGTCTAAACATGTTCGACGAGTGAATGGAAATCTCGGATGGCGTAAAGATGATGGTCCATTTTCCAGATGAGTAAGCATCTATATGCAGGGACAACAAATCATTTTGGGTCCAATGTAAAGGCCCCCGCCCGCCGTTAGCTACACAAGAAGCATCGTATTCGTCGTAATATTTACATGAATGAAGAACAGCTAATGAATCAGTAATATCATGTGACTGAGGTCCCGTGGCAAGCGAGAATAAGCTGATGGAAAGGCAGCTATTTTTTATCTTCGAGGTATCTGATATCTTTTGAGAGGTCAGGAAGCTCCACCGGCACTCTGACGGGCTCGTTCAAAGTGGATGCCCACATAATGGAGCAAACCACAACGATGATAGAGAAGGCACCTCCCTTTCGGAGCACCCCTATTGTTTTTTGAGACACGTTGGACTTTTCGTCGCCAATGCGATTGAGCATCGAGTTGAGTTGCTTGGCTTTATCCAAGATACTAAACTGACGATTCATGCTAGCCATCGAAGTAGTCGGAACCCGCATGACTAACCTGAACATGATGAAGTGACTATGAGATTTGTGGGAAGTGAGAAAAAGTGGATAGGGTGGTCAATTTTCAATGCGCGTAATTGAGCACATCGTTAATACTGATGGGCTCATAGGTCCCGGCAACATCAACAAAGAGAACGTCGTTGTCAATGTAGGCCTTAAGTTTCTTACCTGAAGAATAATGTAGATGGTAGAGAGGGTGACCGACTGTAGGGTGATACAGGTTGGGGATGGTGGTGAAGATGATGCCGTTGGCCATGCAGAACTCAGAGACAACATCCTTGAAAGAGGTCATTAGCTGATAGGTCGGAATACCGTTGGTGGGCGAGTTGCTTAGATTAGACGCACCAAGAGCGCCAATTATTGTTTTGACAGAAGGAAAGCTTTCGCCGTTTAAAGCAGGGAGCTGGACAGGCGGACTCTTGGCCTTCTCACTGTATTGGAGGATGATGTGGGCTGCAACCTCAAGGTACCACTCGCAAATATCCCGGTACCTGGAAAGCTCTTGTAAGTAATCTGCCCAGTAGTTAATCCACGGTACCACGCTAGCAGGGTCGGTGGAGAGCTTTTGGCGGAGTAATTGAAGCCACGGGTTAAAGAAGCCAAACTGTAGCACAAGCTCTTTTTGGTCGAAGCTTAACGGCAAGAGCTCTAGCAACTCGAATAACAAGCCGTCGTGGGCGCTGACATCCACGCGCGTGAGAACAGTCTGCAAAAGCTGGTTATAGAGCTTAGAGACCGGGTGACTGGACAACGTCGTGAGCAACACGCTCCAGAAATCTCTAAACTGCGATACGATGGCGACAATGGCCGCCGCAGGTTGGCCCCACAAGGGCGAGTCGGATGAGAATGTGTCTGTGAATTTGCTCTCCACCGCTACAATGAAGTCGGTGAAGATGCGCTGGTCCTGGTGGGCAAACAACACGTCGGCGTACCAGCCAATGTCTTGGTGATGGAATGGGGCCACCATATCCCACTGCTCAACCTTCTCAACAAGATCTGGCACAATGCAGTTGATAGTCAACGCCTCCATGGTCACGATCGGATTGACTAGCATCGGTGAGTCAGCCCAGAAAGACACGAGGGCCTCAAAATTCTCGTCTCCAAAGTGACTGGCTAAATGGCGGTATATGAGGGCGTCCCATCCGTTCATGGCAAACCGGCCGGATATCACCCTCTTGTAAACCTGGGCTAACTCAATGAGCTGGCCCACGTACGGGTCATCCTCCTCCAACGTCATGTTATGCAAGCACTTCTGGGCGTAATCGGCAAAAACAGCCAACATCGCGTTCTCCACCTGGTCAGAGTGCAGTAGGCTGGCCAACTGGTTGCCAACGGCAAGAATCCTCTCGTAGGTTTCATCCACGGTGTCTAGTATGGTGTGTACCCGACGAGCCTCCTCCAACTGTGCCCTCTGAAATCTAGTCGTCAGCGTCAATTCCTCCTTGCGATACTCAAGGTAACTCGCCAGCTTGTCAAGAACATCCCACTCGCGTTCCACCACCGTCAACTGTTCAAAGGCCGCCATCACCGCGTCCGGGTCCACCTGGATATCAGCGAGCTCCTTGTATTTGCGAGGTACCTCGATCCCCTTTTCCTCTAGGTTATCAATCACTGTGAACAAGTCCACCGGGGGGCTGGCAACCACGTCATCTTCACTTTCGCTTTCGCTTTCACTTTCTTGCACCTTCTCGCGAATGGCACCCACCCCAAGCCCCTGAGGCCGAAGCTTGGTTTCTATGGGATTAATTATACCTTCTTGGTTGGACCCAAGTCCCTTGCCCACCTGATAGCCCATTTTCATCATAAGCTGAGCTCCAATCCCGTATCTTTCGAGATGCGGCTGGGGAGCCAGGGACTGATCCAACCATCCCGAGTCGCCTTCATCTTCTTCATCCGTGTATCCACTACTAACAGCAGCCATCATCGAAGGCCCTGCTTGGGAGGTACCTCCCGACCTGGTAAACGCTAGGCCTTGGAACAGACCCATGTGTGGTATATAAATACTGCGCGCCTGCAACTTATGTACCAAAATATTTGTATGGATGACTATGCTCATTTTGATAGAAGCTTGAGAAGAGCAATTTCTTCATCGTTGGTGGAGGTGTCAACTTCCTCCAACCCGTCAGTTATGACCTGCACGACTGACGGTAATGCTTCGCCTGGGAACTTGAACTCCTTGGGAATGAAGTCGCCGTACTTGGCGAGCCATTCCTTGCGTCGCTGGATCTCTTCCTTTTGCATGCTGCCAAGTTCATCACTAAGGAACTTAGTTAGACGAGTGAGGAACTTCCTGGGATATGCAAATCTCTCGTAGTGGAGCTCGGGGAGATATACCGACTTGTAGGTCTCCACGAAACGGCCATAGTGATACACAAGCTGAGTCACGGTATCAATGTACACATCCACAGGCTGCCGCTCGTCCTCGATGGAGCCCTTGGCGAGATGCTCAACCATGGCATAATGAAGCACCATCACCTTGGCCAGGTGTGTTTTGAAAGGACCGTACAACACCATCTGGTCTCTAGCTCCATCAATTACAGACTCAATCACCGGCAAGCACCCATCAAGGCATTGCTGGCTCCTGGATTCGTTCTTCAAGATGACTTCACAAACCGTCTGGAGTTCCCGAAGCACTCCAGGAAGCTCTTCCACGTCACCCCGTAGCACCTCGAGGTCCACACTGTCTCTCAGCCCCAGGATTAACGACTCAGCTCGCACGCACTGGTCATAGTGGTTGGTGAGCATCGCCAACAACGACACCAACTCATTCTCGAGAGACGAGTTCTCCTTGATGATTGTGGCAGCGGTATTGTTTGTCTCCAACTTCATGACCAACTGAGCTTCGTCAAGCTGCTTGCCTAGTCGATTGTAGCCCCGCACCAACTCCTGGTGCTCGGTAATGAGATCGTATAGTTTGGAATTGGAGAGCGTTTCCAACTTCAGATGATTGGACTCATAAATCTGGATATTTTCCCGGAGCGTTTCAACCGCATCTTTGGAGATAAAGTCATCCAAGGTGTAGGAGGGCTTGTTGTCACTCATCTCCACCAAAAAGCCAGGAATTTTGGTATAGTGCAACTGGAGCAATACGTTATCCAATCGTTCCACAACCGGCACTAACTCCTTGAATTTTGCATTCAATTCCTTCTGGTCGCTTTCAACCTGTCTTCTGGTGTCGCTGATCAGCCGGGCAATCTTCTCCTGCTCCTTACTCAACATGTCCATTAATCTCTCTGCCAACACTAATTGCCTCGACACGTGGGATGTAAGCCGGAAACTGGTGGTCTGTAACAGCTCTTGCGCTTCTGTGCACAATGCTCTGGCCTGGTCTAAGGTCGCTTGGGCCTGGCGGGCCCACGCCCGTATCTGGCGGTCCATTATCTGGGGGAGAGATAGAAAGAGGTCTTTATGCAGGAATGTGTTTTTCAGTTGGAAAACTCAACCTAATCATCATGAGTTCTCTTCGGGCTTTACGAGAGGCGGCCATCAAAAAGGTTCCCATCACCTTCTTCGACGGCGATTCAGAAGTTGACTCCATTAAGACAGCAACACATGCCAAATTTGGAGGCGGCGAAAAGTATGACTTGAATTTATTGACTAATTTCTACAACGAAGGTGCTCAACAACCTCTCAAAGCAGTTGTGTTCTGTTGGCTCCATGACAAATCATCCATCGTCGACTACAAAAACGAATGTTTGGAGTTTGGAATCCCCGACTTCAAGTTTCTTGTCAAGGCAGAACTAACCACCTGGCTCAATGGAAGCTCTGATGCTTGTCAATTTGTCAAGGAAGATGAAAGTAATGGTAACAACTCATCCAAGCCCGCCGACGGGGCGCCAGAATCAAACAAGCGAAAGTTGGAAGACCCTCAGTTGGACAGAATATCTCAGATTGAACGAGAGTCGGTTGATCACAATGCTGCGTTGAGAGGCTCCAAGAACATAGATTTTGGATACTTGGTATCCGATGCAAAACGATTCAACGCCCAGTTGAAAGGATCCAAAAGTAAGGCCACCATCAAGACCAACGGAAGTGCGGGTACAAAAAAACAGCCCATCATCATCATTTCACCTGCTTCCACGTCGCTATTGTCTCTCTCAAACGTTAAAGAGTTTCTCGAGGACGGACACTTTGTGGAGCCCAGCTCGTCCACCACCGGCCGCCCCACCAATGGTATAGTGACGATAAACCATGCCTCCGACAGACTCATTTCCCCCGGTCAGCATTTTATGGTCGTAGACAATGTGGAGATTTTTACTAAGCCCGAGTACTGGGACCGGGTCGTTGCCATTTTCACTACCGGTCAGAGCTGGCAGTTTTCCAAGTACAAGTACTCACGCCCGGAAGAGCTCTTCCAAAAGTACTCCGGCTACTACTTGAGCTACACCGGAGACGTGACTCCAAAGCAAATCAAGGATTGGAACGTCTCCGAAATCAAGGTGGATCGCGGTGACAAGCGGTTCAGAGATAAAATGATTGTCAGGGATTTCTGGGTGGACATAGAACGGATCTTGGTATCCAAAGGTTACGGAGCTTCTGAGTAGCCGTTGTACTATAATAATATTGTGCACTATTTACAGAGTTGTAGTTACTGGTAGGACTTCTCAAGAGTGATGAACTTTTGATAGATTTGATCGGTGGTCAAGTTCTCCACCTTGCGACTCGAACGAGACCTGATAGCCACCGTGCCGTTTTGTAAGTCCTTGTCGCCAACCATGAGGATGTATGAATATCCCTTTTGGATAGCGTCCTTGATTCTATTGCCGACGGTGTCATTACGATCATCAACGTCAACGTAGAAATTATACCCAGTCATGGGAGACACCTGGTGGTCACTGCAAAGAATGTCACCCGTAAGCTGCTTGCGTATATCTCGAGCTGCCTGGTGGTGGGACTCGTTGACAGGAATGACCACTGCCTGGCGCGGATTAATCCAGAACGGCCACTTTCCTTGGTAATGGTCAAGAAGAATGGCAAAGAACCGTTCCAAGGAACCAAACACCGCACGATGGATCATGATGGGGCGATTATCGTGGTTTCCCTCCTTATTGATGTAGCGCAAGTTAAATCGTTGAGGAAGTTGGAAGTCAAGCTGGACAGTCCCCACTTGGTGTTTCTTGCCAAAGGCATCAGTGAGAAGAATGTCGATCTTGGGGCCGTAGAATGCTCCATCCCCTTCGCGAATGGCCCAGTTTCCTTCCCCGGTGGTTTGGTTCAACACGTCCGTCAATTGGGCCTCGGCGTTGTTCCATGTGTCGATGTCGCCCATGAATTTGTCCTCCGGGCGTGTTGAAAGGAAAAACTCAATTCCCTTGGGCTCGATTCCAAATACGCTGTATGTGTCCTTGATCAAGTTTATGGTGTTTGTAATTTCCTGGTTTATCTGAAACATTTCACAAAAAATGTGCCCATCGTCCTGGTGAAACCGTCTTACTCGGGTCAATCCAGAGAGGGCCCCACTGGCCTCATTCCGATGGAGCGACGAGAAGTCTGAGTATCGCACCGGCAACTCGTTATAGGAACGTTCAAATTTGGAGAATATCAAACAGTGGCCGGGGCAATTCATGGGCTTGAGACCGTAATCGTGTAGCCCTTCACTTCCATCATCGATATGGTGTTCCTCTTTCGAAATATCATTGCCCACCACCTTAAACATGTCGTCCTTGTAGTTTTCCCAATGGCCCGACATCTCCCATAGTTTGGTTTTGTAGATAAGCGGGGTAATGACTTCCTGGAACCCGTATTTGTACTGCTGGTTTTTCATGAAGTGAACGAGCTTGTTGAAAATACGAGTCCCGTGAGGAAGAAAGAAGACGGATCCCGGGGTAAGAGGGTCGGTGGTGTAGAGGAGTTGTTGGTTGGCGATGGTTTGGTTAGTCTGGGTAGAAGATGACTTGGCAGATGCCCATCGGACGCATCTCACCGCTCGAGCCCTCCACATTATGGTGAAAAAAATTAATGCGTAACTTATCATTCTATGATACATATATGTAGTCTGTTGGAGAAAAGTGCCAGTCGACACAGATGGATTGGGACAACGGACTAGAAGCAATCAGTCCGTGGCTTCCTCTTTAATGTCCTTTCGCTCCATAGGTCGGTAGGTGGTGTAACGCACCTTGAACCCAGTAAACGTCTTAAACTGACGAGGTCTCTTTGACCATTTACGACAAGGCCGGCCCGACCTGTCCAACGTGTAGTTGGAGTTTCCAATACTATTCATAGTCAATCCAGATGTCGACAGTTCCTTCATACCTGAGTTGATTTTGGGGTTGCTTTGAGCGATGTCATTATCGGGGGTGGGTGACAGGAGCTTCGAGACACTTCCACTCTTGGTACCAACTTCTGATGCAAGCTTTTTGGTCCGGGTCTTTGAAGCGGGGGCTGAAAACGTGGGAAGGGATTTGAGGAATGCAGGGGGCACCTTTATCTTTGCCCAATATTTCTTTGCTGACGCCATTTATGATAAAAGATGGTGAATTGCCATAAAGTGCGAATATATCACCATGACTCCACAACCTCCACAACCAAGGCAGAGGCTACCGTCCAGACTAGATATTTTAAACGATAATCTCAAGCTAGACGTTCGGGCACATCAGCGTACCTACGAGGGTGCTTATACAAGGTCAGCCATTGGGTGCTTGTCATTTTCAATTCTTATCATCAAGTTATTTTCCAAGGAGTTTCTTCCTATTGGCACAATTTATACTGCTTACGGTTGTTTGTTATATTTTATTGGCGTATACAAGGCATCTAGTGTGGATATATACTACAATCCCAAGAAGGATGCCGAAATGTTTAAAACGGCGGGAGATTCGGTGCTTTTGCTTTCCATCATTAGCCTTGCTAGTTACATTGCCCTTTTGATACTTGTATTAAGAATGTAATGAGGAGTATGAAACTCTATCGTTGTTCGTTATATCGTTAATCGTTTATGTCACTGTTCCAAGTCCAATGACAATTATTTGTAGAAGAAGCTGGAGCGACCAAAATCCCACCTTGCGCATGCGAACGAGACGGGCCTCTTCATCGGCCACATAATCCACAAAACTCACATACACTTCTTCTGAAATGTCATCCATGAGCAACGAATCATACACTGTCCATGAGCCACTGAAGTCTTCTATGTTCTTGACCACACGGCTGGTGGTTTCAATCAACGTGTGCTTAGAATTAATGTAGGCCACGATTGGCTTGATGAGAGCATAATTGATGTAGCTGAGTTCGGGTGCCTTGAAGGGAACACTGGCACGCACATCATGGAGCCTGATGGTTAAATCGAGTACAAAGTACTTGGTGATGTCATTGTTGTGGAGTCGCGAGGCGTGGTCGAACTTCTTTTTGATGGGAACCTGTGGGTTCCGATACCTGGTAGCTTCCTTTCTGATGTAGTCGGTGATGATGGAAACCAATTCTGCCATGTTGAGGTCATTGTTCTCCTGTGGGACCATAATGTCTCCAATCATATCGACTTTACCACTGGTGATCCATCCGAACGGGCCCTCGAGTCCGGTGTTTAAG